>OW443304.2:2505000-3755000 GCA_937001585.2 Brachylomia viminalis
AAGTGTTGTATGAAACATTTCGCCATCGTGGGCGGATTTTATGGGGTGTCTTTTTGTTTTCTAAACTTGTTAAGAAAATATGAAAACAATACTTGTAATATTTTCTGAAATACGGTTAACTCTCATAATAATAATAATAAAACCTCTATTATAATACCACAATGAATCCATACAGTAGAGTTAGTAAAGAAAACTTGAGACTAATGCTGGTATCCAAAGTACTGGTTATCTTAGTATGCTTGGTAAAGTCTGCAGCCGAACCTCACACTATACGCGTAGTATGTAGTACGTGTTCAAATTCATAGACGTATGAAGTCCGACCCAGTGATTCAGCATTGGACCATCTCACCTACCGCACAACGTGCTCAGGACGCTGTGGGAACTGAACGCACGCATTCTGCGGTGGATCGAGCCACACCACTTTCGAATGATGGTATGAAAGCCATTAATCCTCAGCAAATATCCCCGAAGCGCTACAAAAAACGCGGCATCCTTGACCCTGAACCAGTTGTTTTACAGCAAACACATGGAGTGTGACGTTGCAAAAATCAATAATTAAAGCAACTAGTAGCGACACCTTTTGTGGGTCTGCTCAAGCTCGTAGGATGGTGGTTTTGGTGAAATTGTGTCATGCGAACTAATCACATGATTATTAGTTATTTGAAATAAATAAACCTATGGACATAATTTTCCACGTTCTAGTGATAAACAATGACTAAATTCAAAATTACTACTAGATGAGAATTCTATTTAGTCTGTGGAAGAGGATTTTCCACGGACATTCGATTGATCGTCCTGTCAAAATGGTGAAAGGTTTTGTCCCCTCATGGCGTGACAACGACGAGCACGTTTTGGGAGAGGGACCAGTTCTGGGATAACCAGACTGTGTCCAAATAACTCGATGGTTTTTCTATAAATCAAACCTGATCCTTATCTGGCAGAATATGCTAGCCTCTGTTCTAATAGTTCTGATGCGACGTTAAGACATGATGCATTGGTGTAGCCCCGTGGTCAGATGATTGGGAATTGATCCGGGTGCGGGCAATTAAGAGGTTAACCCTTAAGGTATGGCCATCTGTTATTGAAGAAGACCTTACTGAACCGTTTAATGATAAATGAGGGAAGCTCGCCACTCCAGGTAACAATAACTTCACTATCTATACCCGTAGGACACGTTCATGCATGTGAACACAGGCATTATCCTGTATTTGACGCCAAGGATCTTGGTTCCGTCTATTAACAGGAATATAATGAGAGGAGAACACTGAGTTTCAACGGAATTTTCATATCTTAACGTATGAGAGAGTTGGCCTATTGTAAGAACTAGGTAGTAAGACCAGCCGGTCGATTCTGTAAAAATCTCACCGTGAAGTGAACACTTAGGTGAAGGGCTGCCAGTGTCATCCCACTTATGCTAGGGATTGACCAAGCATTACATAAATGTAATGCTAAAAACTTTAATTAAAATCTCGATTATGATTGTAAATTTACAATCATAATCTAGATTTTAATTAAAGTTTTTAATGTTAGTTCTGTTGATCATTTTATGTTATTTCAAAGCTAGTATTTAAGTACAATACAATAATTTATAAAACTTATTGTATCTCAGGTTGCTTTGCAATAAGCTATGTATTTTCCATACCGATACTTATTCGATTGAGCTAGAAGTTATAAAGCAGTTCATCTCACGGACTCACTAAAGCGACTCTGAGTATTGTTTTAGTCTCATTGCAGGTGTATGCCCCGATACAACTAGGAACGGAGACCTAGTTATGTCGGAGTGAACACTTAGGTGTGTGGGAAGGGTTTGGTTAGTGGCTTGCCACAATTGATGTTTAAAAATTGATGTATTGTTGTATGTTTTTTGTGTAATTGATGTATTGTTGATTTGTGTTTGTTGTGTATTGTTGTATGTCAATTGATGTGTATTGTTGTATGTATTATTGGTACAAAGTACCTTAATTTTCTTTCAAACTTGTTTAATTGAATCTTTCCCGTGCAGTTTATACCCTATAAATTTACGTTAGCACGGTGGTAAGTAGTATTAGTAGTATATTGAAATCATCCACATCTTGTTTCAAAAGATAGCCACAAAACAATGTTTTACCGGGTTACAGGAGCATTACTGTAAATTATACCATTTCAAACCTAGAAACTAAACAAATATTAATTAAAATTCAAACTGCCGAAGTAAATTATTGGTACAAAGTACCTTAATTTTCTTTCAAACTTGTTTAATTGAATCTTTCCCGTGCAGTTTATACCCTATAAATTTACGTTAGCACGGTGGTAAGTAGTATTAGTAGTATATTGAAATCATCCACATCTTGTTTCAAAAGATAGCCACAAAACAATGTTTTACCGGGTTACAGGAGCATTACTGTAAATTATACCATTTCAAACCTAGAAACTAAACAAATATTAATTAAAATTCAAACTGCCGAAGTAAAACAATTTTCCGAGACTCAGTAAAGTTAAAACGAAAAATAGGTAAGATTTATCGAAGTTTTCAGATGTAGGTAGGAAAAGAGTAATGAAAGATTCAAAACGTATTTTATTGCTTTAAAACTAGAAATTCAAAGTAATAGGTAAGGCTCTATGGCTTCATGCCAAATTTCATTGATAATAAGCCCACGTACGCACGGACGTAGAAATATCGCGGCGGGATCGCACACTAGATTTTCAACGATCTGCTTAGCGCCGAGAGTTGAAAATCCAACAGTGTGTTTTTTCGACACGCTGTGATGCACCCTGTTGGATTCTCAACGCTCGGCTTAAAACCGAGAGTTGAAAATCCAGTGCGCGATAAAATCCCGCCGCGATATTTTTACGTCCGTGCGCACGTGGGCTAACACTTCCATAAAATATCTTTAGTTTTTTAGGGTTCCGTACCCAAAGGGTGCCATTGAAACGTAATAGGTAGTCGCTTAAAGTTTTCACAGTGTGTAGGTACGACTATGACCGCTACGAGTAACACTAATAATAATAATAAAATAAATTAAAAAAATTAAAGGGGTTGCCATACAAGAAAATATTTAAAAAAAAAAAAGTTGGGTTAAATATTGTATGGTGGTACGGCACCCTTCGTGTTCGAGTCCAAATCTTATCGTAACTCATATTATAAAAATGCGAAAGTAAGTTTGTTTGTTCGTTTGTTACCTTTCCACGCCTAAACCACTGAACCGATCATCATGTTTAGCTTATACGTTGTGAGGGATAAAGCAACGGACATAGATTACCTGTCATCCAGAAAAAAAGTACTGTTTCCGAGAGAAAGAACAATAACTTTCGACGGTCACAATTGCTTTAGGGCGCTAGATGGCGCTACGTGTCTTTCGAATCATGATTGAATTATGTTATTAGAAAGTTTTGGAGTATTTTTTTAAATATAAGTAGGTACACTTTATGAGTCTAGAGTGAACTCCAACATTGTTTAACCGAACACCATGAAAGTTGGCACATAGATACCTAAGTATAGAGGTATTTTTAATGGAGAAGGATTTACAGCATTTCCTTCGATCACCACGCGGGCGAGGCCACGGTCAACAGCTAGTTTATTAAATATTATATAATTATCTTATAATCTTAATTATTATGAACACGCCTGCGGTTAATATTGGTACTAGTTTCTTATCTCACGGTTTCTTAAAACCAAAAATCACCTGAATCTGCCATTTCTGTTTAGACTAGTAAGCAAAAAATAACAATGACCGAAAATATTACAGTTTGTATTGGAATCAACACTCAGATGTCGAGTTCAATTCAAACTATAGATACAGTATTTTTATCTCACGTAGCGACGCGCGCTTTACTTGTGGTTACCAAGTGTACAAACACGCTGTGAATGTACGCAGGAGTTCTCGATACCGTCCGAGACAATCGCGAAATCGCAAGTGTTTGTGTGTTTTTGTGTGTGCTTGTGTGTGTGATATGTGTACACGCTACTCATCTTCACGCTCACATTCACAGCCTGTTTGTACACTTGTTTACCACAAGTAAAGCGCGCGTCGCTTTGTGAGTTAAAATACTATACATTGAATAGGCTTCTTACCTATACGCTTAGCATTAGTCACAAAAAACAGTTTTAATTTTTTTCTCTGTTCAATAAAAAATAAGCATTTTAAGTAGCTAGCGAACGTTTTAGGCTGCCCGGTTGAATTTCAATTTAAACATATAAACCCTATGATAGTTATAAAAGCTTTTCGGCAAATAAAAATCAAATTGACCGAAGATCTATGGGGAATGTCTATCAAAGTTTGTACAGCAATAATCGAGACTATAGCCCCATACTTAGCTTTAATATTTAATTTGTGTGTAGATCAAGGAGTCTTCCCGGATTTAATGAAATACAGTAAGGTTATACCACTTTTTAAATCTGGGGACAGCAAAGACACCAACAATTATAGACCAGTATCTGTGTTGCCAGTATTCAGCAAGGTGTTCGAAAAGGTAATGCTCAATCAAATGCTTAATCATTTTAACACCAACAAAATCTTACACGATCAGCAATATGGTTTCACCAAAGGACGTTGTACGACTGACGCCGGTGTCACTTTATTAAAACACATATTTACAGCGTGGGAGGAGGCCCAAGATGCCATAGGGATCTTTTGTGACCTCTCCAAGGCATTTGACTGCGTTGATCACGAAACCTTGCTCTTAAAACTTGAGCATTACGGACTAGGTAAACTCGCGCTTAGTTTAGTACATTCTTATTTAAATGATAGACAACAAAAAGTGCAAATAAATGGTATCAATTCACTTCATTTAAAAGTACAAATGGGTGTTCCACAAGGATCGATATTAGGTCCCTTCCTCTTTTTAGTATATATTAATGATCTACCCCATTTATTTAAAAACCAACCACAAATAGTATTATTTGCTGACGATACTTCTTTAATCTTTAAGATAAATAGACGTGCATCAAATCTTGACGACGTAAATAATGCCCTACTGCAGGTACATAATTGGTTCACTGCTAATAATTTAGTATTAAATGGGAAAAAAACTAAATGCATAAGATTTGCTTTACCGAATGTTAAAAGTAGTGATTGTGACATAGTATTGAATAACGAGAAACTAGAATTTGTCGATGAAACTGTTTTCCTGGGAATAACGCTAGACTCAAGGCTGCAATGGGGTCCTCATTTAACATCTCTTGCAGGACGGCTAAGTTCAGCAGCATATGCTGTAAGAAAAATCCGTCAATTTACTAATGTAGATACCGCGAGGCTAGTCTATTTCAGCTATTTTCATAGTATCATGTCTTACGGTATTTTATTATGGGGACGGGCTGCCGATATTGAGTCTATTTTTATTCTACAGAAAAGAGCTATCAGAGCAATATACAGCCTCCGCAGGCGCGATTCTCTAAGGGAACTGTTTAAAGACATTAACATCATGACGGTACCTTGTCAATATATTTATGAAAACATCATGTACGTAAGGAAAAATCTAAATCTTTTCAGTAAAAGAGGTGAAAGACACAATTATAGGACTAGAAATAGGGACCAATTAGTTCAACCAGGTTTCAGACTGGCTAAAGTAGACTCATCCTTCATGGGGTACTGTTTAAAATGTTACAATAAAATACCTCCCCACATACTCCAACTGAATGAAACGAAATTTAAATCCTGTATAAAACGCACACTATACAGCCAAGCATATTATAAGTTGGGGGATTATATCGCTGACAAAAATGCTTGGCTCAGGGCTGGTCCTGCTCCACAAGGGCGCGTAAACTAATTAATTAGCATTCGAAAATAGTGTTGGAGCTGATGAAGATTGTACAACCTATCTTTGCATTGTATAAATTCAATCTCATAGTATTGTATAATTGCATAGCACATGTGTGAGCACTATGTACCCACTATAAAGCTTACTGGGTTCGTCTTTCATTGACTTGAATGTGCCCTGGCGGCTGAGAGTATGTCATGCTCACTCAAATGTGTCGCTGGTGGTGGCGTGTGTATTGGATCATTGAGTTCCCTTCAAAATGGTTGAGCTGAATGGTGCTGATCCATACGTCATGTTCGTGAACGGGCGCCGTCAGTAGGCACTGGTCATTTCTTAGCTGCCACGGCTTATTTTAATTCCATAATTGTTTTTATCTTTTTATTACGGACGCTTTTAACGTGCACGTCTTTCTACATCGTTCTCACATGTATAATTACAACATGAATGATGTAACCACTCTATTGTAACAATATTTTGATTTAAAAGAGTGTCCATGGAGTTTCTTGCCCGTTCTTCTCCATAGGTACCTACTACGCTTTGGAATGGGCAACTAGCTTCATCTTTCTGACTGACCGACCCCTTGACAATTCAAAAGTGCCTGTAATTGGTTTATTTGAAATAAATGCTTTGACTTTGACTTTGACTATACAAAATCTATGTCTGAAAATTTTAACTTCTCTACATCAAAAGTCTTCTGAATGTGACACCACCTTCCACTTCCATTTAAGGGGACTACATGACCGAAACGCAAGTTTTATAATGCCTAAAAGTATACGATCCACTACAGTAAACAACATCAGAAATATATATGATATGCTTCAGGATTTATGCTAGTTAGAAAGTTTGTTGAAAACATAATACAACTAATTTGGTACGATAGAAAAAAGTCAAAACGTACCTCTAAAAATTTATTTTAACGATTAAAAACCATAATAATATACCTACATGCAATCATTCTTGTTTTTTTTCAGTTGCTCTTTATGCAACTTATTAACGTGATAGTGTTTTAATTCTTTAGTCCAATCAAAAGATTTTTTTGTAAATAGAGAATTGCTTCATATTTTGCAATAAATTACCATCTTTGTGTCATCGCGCTTCAATTTCTTTTTTATGCAGTCCGACAGTGACCGCGCTTTAGCTGATCTCAGCCCCTTAAACAACTCGAGTGGGCAACTTTATGAAGCAACCCACCATTTCCTGCCGTTGCCCCGAAGTTTTAAACAGTTAATAACACGATTGGGTCTGCATGACACATTGTGACTAGTTCCACCCTTCATGAGGCCCTCTGGGGACACCATGGGGAACCATTAGCAGGTTGTCTTTGCTTTGACAGATTCTATGCAACGGATTGGCGGGGCTCGGTTTTAATGTGCCCAATGTTAGTATTCAATTGTACAAAATATACTCAATACTCAATACTTTATTGCATTCCATAATGTGTACATTATAACAGTTGGTATGTTAAAACACTAACGAACGACGAAGGAACGAACGGTGTTTCGTTATCTAATCAATTAAATACGAAAAGCTCATTTCAGTTCTTTGTATATTAAATCACAGAAAATTATAATGTTCAATGGACATTTATTATTTTGAAATCATCCATAAAACTAGACTTGGTATTTTCTATTATTACCAATCCAATTTCTAGACAATTCTATCCAATCTTTGAAATTAATAGGTCAAAACATTTATATTTCATCGACTTCTTTATAGGTTCTATTTGGCTTTCAAAAGATGTAAAAATCATAAATCTCTAAAACATTTGTGTTCTAGAACAATAAGCATAAAATGAAAATTATTTCAGGCAGACATTCTAGTCGCAATGCGTGGTAATCAAAACATTTCATATGTCTGAAGTCTAAGTGGTTATCAAGGCTCCAGAATCGCAATTTCAAGCCAATATTTTGGCTTTATATATTCAGCTCTTTATTATTCTGAGCAATTGGGTTCAAATGAAAATTCTTTTATCTGTGACTGGCGATTATAATTTTTTTGTCATAAAATATAACTTAAAATTCGAATGTATAATAACTGCGTAGCGATCAACTTTCATGAGTAAACACAAGTCTATATTTTAGTTACCTACTTACACTAACTAAATTAAAAATTTCACTGAACTCAATCACGTTTGTCGGATATTGATAAAGTTAGCTAAATTACTTAATTTACCCAACTAGCTTGCTTGCTAGCTAGCTAGCTTAACTTAGACACAACACACACACAGACACACTTACTTACATAAGTATATTATGTTTTGTGTCTTTATTTTATAATCATGTTGTTTACCTAAGTATCTTCTTACTTACTTTCTTACTTGGTACATGGGGACTTTGTGGAAAAGAAACCTCTTGTTTTTATGTATTATTTTTTTAGGTAATTTTAGGTAGAACATTACTCTGAATACTGAAATACCTATTGTATCATAATGAAACTTTCATGTAAAATATAAAGTAGTTATGTGTACATTTACCTACAGGTTATAACATTAAAGCATATAGTTGCTGTAAGGCTGCAAACTGGGCAAAATAAAGGAGATCTTTCATTCTGGGCTAAATTATGAAAGTGCCAAACAAAAAAGTTCTTTATGTTCAGTTAGAATGTGTTATTTTCTTCAATTATCACGATGGGACCAAATCTGGTTCATCATTTCTTGCGCTGTTATACGAGTTTGAAAAATACTGTTCTCAATATGTTAAAGTCATAGAGGAACAGAAACGACGGGCAGATCCTCGCTAGCAAAAAAACTGTCACTCAAGTCGGCCCGCTCGCTGTACGTACAGGCTGCTGTTCGCACACATTCACACATTAGTCTGCCTTCGGTCGGCCATTACGTGCGTGAACGGCAAAACTCGCACATAAATATTCACGCATAAACGGGACACAGTTTTGCCTTAGCGGGAGTTCCGTTCGACTTTTTTTGTTTGTCCGTAGTTCTAGTTAAAGGAATAATAGTAATCCAATATAAGTAAACTTTTTGTAAGCTAGTACGCTTCACATCAAGCCCAAAAATTTATGGACAGTGAATGTTAAAGTAGTTATTCATCATGTTTTTTCTTTGTTTCAGACTGGCAAACACTTTCATAGGACTTCACTTCTCATCAAAGCTTTCAACCATAAGTTCCGTCTGGATCTTGAGCTTAACACGTAAGTAATATCAATAAGATTTTTGTCTACGGCTAACTTTAATCCGTCACATGGTGCGGTCTGTCTTGTAATTTTCTAAACGATTTCAGGAAACTGTTATTTAGGCACGGAGGCATATCAAAATTGATGTAAATACCTGTTTCGCAGATTAATATTCCGTATACATCATATTTACTAGCAAACTATAAATAATACTTGGAATCTATCATATAGAGTCTACATTCGTGGAAAAATATCTACCTAATTATCTTTACTAAATTTCTAATTGAAAATAAAAATTCAGAACCACCCACAACTTGTTAATTCAGGAACCATTGAACCGCTATCTTATTTATACCAAACATGAACTAGGAGCCAAACGAAGAAATAAAAAAACTTTCCAATTTGTTGAAAATAAATACACCAATCGACCCACAGAAACCGGAATGGTACAAAACGCCAACAAATAGTACCAACTCAAGGGAGAACTTCAAAAACAGTTTGAACCAACAACATAAATGAAATCGGGACGTCCTGATGGGAACTTATGGAGGTAAGACAGACAGAGATAGACATATACCAACACCCTTTGGAAGAAAAAGAAGGTGGGTCTGAAGTCGTTCAAAGAATCGCTATTACGGGGGAATCGCTGGATTTCTTTCGTAGATAAGCTGTTTGTAATTCTGTAAGAGTTCTCGTATTGCAAAATTCATATTATGGTTCGGGATAGGTAAATGGGGTATTGAGGGCAGGAGGTTGATTTGGGAGTAAAAGATTATGGACAGTTTCGTACCCTGAAAGAATTGAAAATCATCATTACCGTATGTTGGTACTAAAAACAAAAAAAAATTTGGAACATTTGAAATTATTATTTATTTATTTAACTAACACACACTATCTTTACAGGATGACCCCAATACAATAGTGGTTTCACACATAACACCAAATAAATCGAAAACTCAACTTACGGCTAATACTTAAAAATCTAAACTTTAAAAATACGAAGCAACGCTAAACTCTATTAAAAACACAATCTGAAGTCAGACTACAGAATTGTATGTACCTACCTATGTAATAATTATCAAACTAAACTTTTCCTTATTTTATATGCACAAAAACTTAACACAAAATATTCTTATTTAAATATAACAGACTAATAACATTCAACAAAACTCTGGCGAATTCACTCAGATTGCCCGAACATGTGTGTCAATTCTCTCATGCACTTCGTTTAGTAGACATATTGTGCGGGTGAGGGGTGTTTTTGACAGCAGGTTGGTTTTGGCAGCAGGCACGGCCAGCAGTGGCGGTCGCCGCCGCCTCCACACGTACCGGTCTTGCACGCACAGCTTCAGGTGACGCAGCACACCCGGGTTATGAGCTACTCCACGCAGGAGCTTTAGCGCATACGCCGCAAGTTTAAACTCCCGGCGCACTCTGAGTTCGTTGTACCCCACCATACCCAGTACAAAGAGTGTAGGATACATCAGCGGGTAAAAAGGGTAAACCCCATAAAGTTTAAAATACAAGTGTCTTGTAAATTAATTCTGTAGTCGCTCCAGCATGACATTGTATTTCATTGTATGACTTGGTACTGACATACACAACGATCTGTTACCACGATATGACTTGGTACTGATATACACTACGATCTGTTACTACGATATAACGTGGTACTGATATACACTACGATCTGTTACTACGATATAACGTGGTACTGATATACACTACGATCTGTTACTGCGCAGATATTTCAGCAGTATAATCACATAGACTGCCTCTCTGGTCTACTGGTTGCAAACGCTACTGCTAAGCATGAGGTCCTGGGTCGATTCAAACTCAAACTCAAAGCATTTATTTCAAATAAACCAATTACAGGCACTTTTGAATTGTCAAGGGGTCGGTCAGTCAGAAAGATGAAGCAAGTTGCCCATTCCAAAGCGTAGTAGGTACCTATGGAGAAGAACGGGCAAGAAACTCCATGGACACTCTTTTAAATCAAAATATTGTTACAAAAAAGTGGTTACATCATTCATGTTGTAATTATACATGTGAGAACGATGTAGAAAGACGTGCACGTTAAAAGCGTCCGTAATAAAAAGATAAAAATAATTATGGAATTAAAATAAGCCGTGGCAGCTAAGAAATGACCAGTGCCTACTGACGGCGCCCGTTCACGAACATGACGTATTACGATTACGATTCCCGGGTCGGTCAGAGTGTTATTGGACTTTCCATCTGGAATTTTTCAGTAGCAGCACGGACGCTGGTAAAGTGCCCGGTTGTTGGCAATAGGCTCGCCCCCTTGTTTAAGGGACTTTAACATAACTGGCGAAATATGGACGTACTCGTACTATAGGTACGTCTGCCTGACCCTTCGGAGAATACAGGCGTGATGTTATGTTATGTTAATCACATAAAATTAACAAAATCACTGTCTTCTCTCTCTTTTTGCACGCCTCATAACACGAAGCGTTTGAGGTAGTGCTTTACTCCTGACTCGTGAAGGTCAAGCAATTTTGTGATTTTCAAATGCCTCTTATCACAAGTATATTGCACTTATACAATAATATGAGTAGATGTACATTTACAAATTAAGCCGTCTTATACTTTCTAAAAATCATTTTATGTTGCAACTTTGACAAAAAAACGGTTCGATTTATTTTTATATGGACGTCCTGATGTGTGTAAACTGATTTTGTATGTACCAACGATAACTCCCGAAGAAATGTTTAAATCGAGACCGGGTTTTTTTATTAGTTCTAGAATTCGGTGAACTGGCACCGTGTTTCAAATCAGTAGCCTAGTTGACGTAGTTGATTTTTTTTAATGAATTTTTATTAAAAATCGCTATGATATACTTACACACGTACAAAAATATGAGAACTTTTCTTGCATACATGACTTTTTTTTTATATTTCAAATCTGTTATACGATTTATTATTTTATTAAAATAAACGAGCCTTAAGAGGCGTGCACTTTTGGATTTATTTAAAATCAATGCCACTTTTCGTTGTACTTTTATAACTCAAGAACGGATGGACCGATTATGCTAATTCTTTTTTTTAGCATATTACTTGAAGTACGAGGATGGTTCATACGGAGAGAAAAATAAAAATAATGTTAGGCGGTACGAAGTTCGCGGGGTCAGCTACTCACATATAATTAACAAAAACACATTCTCTCTGTCTCTCTTTTTACGTGTTTCTTTCTTTCTCGAATATTAAACAACCATACCAACATTTTTCCTTGTCAATTGATTACCATAAAATCCCACTTCCATCGAATTTGCTTCGGGAATCAATATGGAAATATGTAAAATATTTACATACGGCCGGCCCTTAGGGATTTCGTTCGTGGGTATTTTATTTCAGCGTACTCGTCTATTGACCCACTTTCCAATTGAGATGGATAGATAACATTGTGAGAGGATCGTGTCTAACCGAACACAATTATATAATGGGTACTGAGCATAATTACTTAATGTAGTTACTGCTTCTTGAATAACTGAGAACCTAGACAAAGTAACACCCTATCAGCAATAACGATAGTGGAAAGTCAAAAATGTATGGGTACTGACGGCCATCACTCATTATAGCCGCACCATTTCAGCGCAGTAACGGCCCAGCACCGCCTCGAATAAATCCACACACTTGTCGCCAACGTGCCGTTAGCAATACAAACGCTCGCTGCTAGCACGCCACCGGTGAGGTGACGGCTTGTTGTTCATGCGCGCTTACTAGTTGGTAGCTGACCGTCCACGCGCCAACGGGTAGTTTTCAGCTTACAGACCGGTTTGCGAACATTAGTGAGTTATCTTGGTTGAGAAGCACGCGTTTCTACGTTATACACGTTATACATGGTGACATTTGAATCACAGTTTTGCTAGAACAAACGTTGTTCAGACCATGATTTACGACCATTCTATACCATCAAATAGAAAAAAAAACGTCATTGGTTTCCAAAAAAAAACACAAAAAACACAATGTTAAAAAGGTCGGGATTAACGTTACGGCCTACAACACATACACTGTGGCTGCGACGCGCGGCGCTCGCGTCTTGAATGCAATATCGCTACCGTGATGAGTACTTTGATGTTACGGTTAATGTTTCAAACATTATTACACGTTTGAGCAACATAAGACTAATTTGAGCACTCCTAGATTAGTTTGTTTTAATAACATATTTGATGCTGTAGAATAGTAGTAGACCATGGTTTGAACAACGTTTGTTCTAGCAAAACTGTGATTCAAATGTCACCGTGTTTATTCCTATTTTATGACAATTTAAAAAAATATCAATCTATACGATTATATGAACTTAGAGGGTTGTATTGATGATGTTAATGATTATAATTCTGTAAATTCATTCTTGTTACGGGCGCGAATCATATTTTGTTCAACATACAACCTGACACTGACCTGCAAATTGCACAAAACTTAAGAAAATTGGAATTTCGCGGGCACCTGGCGCTTCCCTCTCAATGCATTTGATGAACGACAAGTTATTTACTGTGTCGGAGCGGTGCTGTTATAATTAGTGATGTCCTTTAGGCTACCGAAAAGCTTATGTCAATCCCAATAAAAAGGGCTGTAGAAATAGGAAAAATTTGGGGCCCTTAAATTGGTTTAATGGTCGAAAACGCGACTTCTGAGTCTGGGGTCCTGTTATTGATCATCGGCTCGGGCAAAAAAAAAATACGGCACAGTTGGCGCAGTAGTTAAGCGATTGACTGCTGCGTTACGTGTCGCGGGTTCGATACCCGAACGGAACAAATTTTTGTCTGATCTGCAAGTAGTTGTTCCGGGTCTGGCTGTTTGTGTATACAATACGGGTGTATACGATACAGGAGTTAACAAGTGTGGGGCAACGTTAAAAAAAAAAGAAGAAAAAAATTGTAGATTGGATTTCCTATTAGAAAATTCTCAGTAGGTACTCACTTAGTCTGGTTTTTTTACTTGTTTACTTCAAATAGGCACGCTCCTCATTAACATAATGGGCCTGTAACATAATATGGAGGTAACAGGAACCCTGTGGGTGTTATACACCTGGCCAACTCTCTCTAATGATACAATCGTCAAAACTCTATGTTAAAATAAAGTACTACAAAACGTCGCCTTCCTCCGAATGGTAGCTCCCTCTTTAGTTCTACATTTAGCTTTATAATAGGGTTGCCCGTTGACAAGTTCAAGCTCGTTAGACGTTAAAACACACTGAACTAGCGAATATTCTTCTTTGTAAGTAAAGAAAATTGTTCTCCGTACTAAGAAAATGTTTACCTTTAAGAATAAGTGTGCCTTAGGCCAGGGGTGTCACGTCGCAGGTTGTGACAGTCGATGCTAACTATGCTGAGTTTGTTTTTCGTTGTTCAAATAGGTTGAAGAAAATAAATAAAATAGTGTTCTGAAATGAGAGCTTGATTTTCAATATGTATCGACACGACTTTTTTTAAGGGAATAAATACTAACCTTTTTAATCATACAAATTGATCTTATTATTCCTTCTATGGACGACTTCATTAATTAGGTTTACTAATTTTGAGTCGTTTAGGGTCGAAACGCACGGGTCATGGGGCCCAAGCTTCAAGTGCCGATATTTCTCGCAGAGTGGTCGACATATCATGCGACCTGGCTTATTCTTTGACCAAAGAATTATCATTGCCATTCAACATGGCAATGCTACCAGTCTTCTGGGTACGTTTTCGGGTCCTTTTATTTTGTTGTATTGGTTGTATATTTATATTTTAGTTAGTTAGTAATTTAATTTTATAATAAGTTATGTGTTTAATTTTATGTTGTGTATAAGCATCTTGTAAGGTACTTAATGAGAAAAAGGAAGGACAGTAAAATTGCATTAGTTCGTTTTAGAAAATTAGATACCAATCTAGGTGTGTGCAACACTCCTGACTCCTCATAACACCGTATGTTCACATTATGTCCCGGTGTCATTTTTCCGCAATTGTTTACATTTTTAATGTCCAGCTTTGTCCCGTTACTTCTGTTAGATATTCAACATGTCCAGTCAGTGATTAATGCGCATCCGCTTAAATATGTTCGTTTCCATTTTTAAATTTACATTTCGAAATGAAAATGTTTGCGGACATGTGGAGTGTTGTTCCGTTGTTCGCGTGTTCAGTTATTTTTAGTTGTTTATTGACGTGTTGTTGTTTTATATAGTGCTCTGTGGTTTATGACGTGTCAGGTTGATCAAAGGTGGATTTTTTGGTTTAATTAATAGTTTTTCATTTCAACTTGGTGTGTTAAAAGCGTGTATGGGTTTAGTTGGCCACTTTTTTATTCTATTATTGATATCTTTTTATAACAAATCAATGGATTTCGACCAAGATTTTCTATAAAGAAATCCTGCTTGAGAATCTTATCAATATACCTCTGCATCTAAAAATAAAAATATACTGAAGCACGATAGCAAATTTTCGCAACACAGACCACATTTTGATCAAACTACACTAAAGGCACAACACATCGTTACACCAAGATAAGCTGCACAAAAACCCCCTGATGCTTATCACGCTGAAAATCACAACAACAATTTCTACGTGTTTGCAACAAAAATGTTGATTGGCACACAAAGTGTGTCGCGGGCATGTTGCAGCTGCGTTTTGTTTGCGCACCGCTTTTAATGAAGTTGTCGGGCGGAGCGACACGCGGACGTTTTACTATCGGGATAAGTAACACGAGAAAGTTGCTTAAGAAGCGTGTTTTAGTATGGTTATTACAATTATGTGGTGAAGAAAGTTATAGCTGCTCATAAGCCTATCTTGTTATTAGTCCACCTTCCGCAATAAAATAAAGTTGATTGGCACAAAGAGTGTCATGAGCGTATTGCAGTTGCTTGTGCTTGGGCAGCGCTTTTAATTATGTTGTCGAGCGGAGTGACGGGCGGCCGGTTCTCGAACGGGACAAGTTACCAGCTGCCAGAGAAAGTTAGTGTTATTTATATTATTCGAATAATATGACTAATCGTAGCATAGATTTCGACATTTCTCACCGTAAGGTGATAATTGTATTGTCACAACGCAGAATCTCTCAATCAGAGACATAAATTCGCGTGTCACGCTCTTTGATCCCCAATGGTTATGTAATTTTTATTATTTAGTGCGTGAGCTAGTGTGTAACTGCTTGTTGTGAGCTGCTTTGTTGATATATTAACTTTTGTAACCAAAATAACACTGTGTATGAAGCAAAAATGTTGATTGACAGACAAAGAGCTTTGCCAGCGTGTTGCGCTGCCGCGACTTTTGCGTGTAGCTTTTAACAAAGTTTTCTCGACTCGCGAGACTATCTGGAAGTGGATATTTAATTATGTGTCATGCACTGTTGGAATAACCTTCCTCCACCAGTTAGAGTCCTGAGAACAAAAAAAACATTTTTTGAACATGTTAAAGAAACTTTTTATGCAGATGCAGCAATCCACATGATTGTAAAACTAGATAAGATAAGATAATTTATTTGCGTAAACCATGGTATACTTAGGTGTTATTAAAGCATATGAGATCATATATGTTTTGCTTAAAAATCAAAGCATGCAAACTTCCACAAATAAACAAAATTGAATTTAAAAACATTATAATTTATGTTAAAAAAAAACCTTATTACTTTAGAAATTATTTTCATTCAGTCATTTATATAATTTAATTTTGAATAAACTGCAATTTAATATTTTTAATACATTAGGTAATTTATTATAAACACGTACACACGTAGCCAGACAGCTTATATTATATTTTGCTAACCTAGGGACCGCATCTGGTACAAGTCTGTATTGATCACGGCGACTTCGAGAACTTATTTCCTCTTTTGTTTTGAACAATTCTTTATATTTCCTAACAAAAATACACGCTTCATACAAATATAATGAAGGTAACGGTAGCAAACCAAGCTGTTTAAACATTGGTAGATACAACTCATCAGAGGGGCAATTCTCGTATTTTTAAGAATGTTCGCATTCTAATCTCAGTGTCAAACTGTCAAAAATTGTATAGCGCTTACCTACATTTTTGACATTAGACTGTCGCTGAGATGAGATTGCGACTTGAATTTGAACGTTTTTAATTACGGGAATTGGCCTTCAGATGGACTCCCGTATATGGCTCGTAAACATTTTTTTTGGCAACAAATTAATGCTCTATTATGGTTAGTACTACTACTAGAAGTTGTAATAATAACTGCTCTTTTTACACTTACCGCGAGAGTCACGGCCTACGGGCAATGCATATGGTTTTCCATCAGTGTGAGTGGCCTCTGTCTGGTTCCTCCCTATGTAGGCCCGGTCTGGGTCATCGTCACAAGAGAAATGGTAGTCCTTAGTTATCAGGGACAGGTTTGCTGTCTGTCTTTCTGAAGCTGCATTATCTAGGTGAGACAATAGGTAGGTATAATTCATTAAAGTATAAGAAGGATTACTTGCTAATTTTATTTAATGTGAAGATTCTGTTTCAATTAGTTTAATAATGCAATACCTTTCATTATGATGAGGAGGCTTGGAAGGCGGTTTAGTTTTGCATTTCTTAGGTACGTCGGTGGATCTAGCTCCTTCATACATCGAAAGATCCATGATCAATTCGGCCCACTAAAAGAGTATTAAAGAATCCTTAATAACACTAATCAAGCTGTACAAATTTACCGCATTGACCGAAAAAGGATGGTTCTCGTGTGCTAACGTTGTGCCTCGATGCATGCCACCATAGCAATCCCCATGGTGCATAGAAATGATGGAATATCGATGAAGACTTCAATACTTCATTATAGAGTATTGTATCGAAATTAAAGCTTAAAATATCTTATTAGTATATAAAAACACACCACACTGTGCCTACACTATGTCTAGATGTATTAGGTTTATATTAGTAGGTACATAATAAGTACTATGTTTTGCTAGAATGACACTTATTTCCGTGGAAAATTATACTTAACAAATGTAGTATGTCACTCGGGGGGAAGTCATTACGCCATTCGAAAAGTAGTTGCTGAAAATCACCGCTGTTGACGATAGGTTCGTCCGAAGTCACAGCATTTTGCTGAGCAACGACCTGCAATGCTTTTCTGTAACCACCTCACCGTGAAAACTTCGGTGAAGTGAGCGTGGAGTGAGCTGTCAACAGTGTCAATCACGTGGAATGAAAACTCACTTCACCTAAGTTTTCACGGTGAGATTGTTGCAGAATAGATCGGATGTCCTTCCAGCTGTCCACAGATGCGACGCACGGCTTAATTGTTATTAGTGGTGTTTGTTTTAAAAGAAGTAGTCTTTTGTCCACTCTGCAATCGGCATCTTGTTTTTGTTTTGATTGTTCGTTTGTTATCATTTGCCTGTTTCGTAACACAGATCAATGTAAATTTTGACGATACGGTTGGCGCAGTGGTTAAGCGATTGACTGCTGCGTTACGTGTCGCGGGTTCGATCCCCGCACGGAACAAATATTTGTATGACCTGCAAGTAGTTGTTCCGGGTCTGGCCGTTTGTGTATGTGAGTTTAAATGTTTGTAAACGCATCCACGATACAGGAGAAATTCCTAGTGTGGGGCAACGTTTTATTAAAAAAAAAAAAATTGTCTTTGGTCCCTGACCCCAACATCAAGCAATGCACGAAATTGACAATTTTTTATTGCTTGATTACGAGGCTTTTGGCTAATTTGTATGTGTATATTTTATGTTTTTTTTTCTCTCTTTCCTTTTCATGCTCTTTATCTTCCAAAGCGTGAAGAAATTATACAATAAGCGTGATAAATATGTATCTACATAATTGTATACCTACTGTAACTTCTAACTAATAGTGTGTAGACATTAATTGCAGCACAGTGTAACTAACGTGCTGATAACTTTAAAATTATAATAAATCACGCTAGACACGCTCTAAACAAAATACAAAAGTTCTTCAAAAGTCTTCCTCTGAAAGTGCACAGAAGATTTGTAAAACAAAGAGCCACAAGCATGTAACCTTACATTTTGTTCGTACCTCTTAATGAAGTTCAGACCAGAGAGGACAGAACAAGTAATAAGCGTAAAGCGTGTCGCACGAAATATAGGAGAGAGTATTCTAAATGTTGTTGCAGAAAACAAAATAGTAATTACACAATATTTAAAGCATGCAAAACGTTTCACGATGCAGGCGGTGCAATTTATTTATAAGGCACTTTTAATGAAGTTGTCGTAAGCCGTTGGACGTGGTAATGTGTTTGTGGTACAAGTTATTGGAGGCTAGCGGGAACATTATTCGAGCGTTTATGTTCACATTTCTGAGATTGTGTGGTGCAAGAACAGAAAGGGCAAACACTGTTCAAAAATGTTATCATAGTTTCTGCCTTCCCTATTCATCAGGTAATGTCAGTGCATAGCGAATAGCATATAAAGTGATAAATTACGATAAGATATCAAAATTCTTGTTGTGAATTAAAACGACGGTGAAGACAGAAACTAGTGAAATGGCTAACCTACTGAAATAATGCACACGATGTAATTATCACACTCAAAGCCTAAGCAGTGAACCATCCTATATTTTAGTTCAAGATCTTGCGAGGATCTTGTGATGAAGTGTGTAAATACGTTTTATAGTTTTTTTAGTCGCCCGCTCATACTCCGTCCCACAACTCAATCTAGACGAGTTCGCACCGCGCCTGCTGCAGAAAGCGAAGTGCTCAGTATTCGGGACTCAAATTGGAACATGAAGGCGACACAACCAGGTTGTGCGACACAGGAAACGTTTCTGATTAGGTCGTAAACTACTGAGGGTTACATTCTAAATTAGTGCTAGAAGTAATTAAGTTTGCATCTTTGTTGGACTCAAATGTGGTAAACTAAGTACTGTGTGGATTATTGACTAGTCTCTCAGATGGTTTTTAGTATAGTGGTTTTTTTCTCTGATATTTAAATAAAATGGGAATATTGTTATTAAAATATTTGTTTGTATTTGATTTTGTATTTGTTCAGTTTTTTTTTTTTAATATTGCCTAACTTGGGTTTAAACTACTTTATTTATGTACAGTCAGCAGCACATCAGGTTATACGAAACTGTCAAACTTCGCCAAATGATTTTAAACCATAAAGAAAGAAAGAAAGAAAATAAATTTATTTGACCCAGAAAATGTTGAAGGTTGAAAGGAGAAAAGAAAATATGATATTTTGTGGTAACTTGATCTGCCGCTGTATGTACAAGCCGTGTGCCCGATGAGATTACCTATCGGCAAAAATGACAAACTTCCATACAAACTTTCATCCCTATTTAACCACTTTAAAAGGATGAATTTTTCAAAATCTTTCCTTTGTGCTGACTATCGTTATTGGAACTCTTGCGCAAAATTTCATGTTTCTAGACCCCGCCTGTGCGTTGTCTGTCAATTAATAAATGAATGAATTGAATAATTTTATTATAGTACATTATGATATAAGTGCGGTAAGTTAATTTTGTATTTAAATTATATAAAATATATAATTTAAATACAAAATTCATTTAATATAATATACTTATAATTAATCTATTTAAATACATAATTTAATTAATACATACATATTATAACAAATACTTCTAAAATTACTTTTATTATGAAATGATAATGACCTACTGTTATGCAATACCTAAAAAATAAAAATAAATATAATGTACCTACACCAACATAATAATGTATACCTACATATAAAATTATATACCGAATGAAAAAATATAATAATATTGATTTGATTAAATTGCTATGCAGCCCTCTTCCTCTCTCCTAAATTTTTGCGTGCCCGACAGGGTCCATATTGTATCTTTAATTTGTTATTACCATCTCTGTAACATATGGAATGCAATAAAAATTGAGTATTGAGTAAGTTGAAAATTACAGCCGAAGCGATATTGCTAGCCCGAGCCGTAAGCGAGGGCTACAAGAAAGCAGAGGCTGTAATTATCAAAGCGCACGTAAGATGTCATACGACGTTTTATAACATAATTATTTGCGAGGAAATAAATAAAACTCGGACTTTCTTAAAACGAATAAATCTTTAATCACTTGTTAAAGCAGTTAGAAAAATTTGAACAATTTGTAAAATTGATTATTACGTTGCTCGTTGGCATTTTTAATGTTGTCAAGTTATTATTATTAGTTACAATTTTACCAGTCTCTCTCTCACTCTCTTGAGTGAAAGTAGGAGAAACGAGATCACAGAGTTCTGCAGTCGGTGGCGGCGACGGAGGCGACTGCGGCGGCGGCGACGATGGTGGAATGAACGCGTGTGTGCTCGTAGATGGTCGAGAGTCAACACTTGGCTCCAAATTTATATTCCTTGTAATGCGGGAGCTAATTCTTCTTTATTTCTCATCGAGTCATCTATGTAGCCCTCGGCTACACTGTTCGACCGCCACGCTCCGTGGCGTTTTAGTGTCAATAAGTTCGCACCTGAATCGGCGAGCAATGTAGCCGAGGACCTTCTGCTGAAACTGTGCCCTGTGTATTCATGTGGATCATCCAAATTTAAGAAAGTGGCAATTTGTTTCGGCATTGCTCCAAATTTATTTATGGCAATGGGTTGGCTAGTGCATTTTCCATTTTGGTAATTTTGAAAAAATCTGTTAGATATCGCTATTGTTGAACGAAGCGCTTCGTATTTCTTCACTATGTCGTGAAAAGGCCCCTGTATTGTGAACGATCTTGGAATTTTATTTTTTGTGTTTTTGACCTGGACAAGAAGAACCCACCCATGGTTCTCGACATCATAAGTTGTGATGTTTGCCAACTCTTGACGTCTACATGCACCATTAATGCCGAATATTAATACAACCTGAAAAGAGATATTATCAGCGTACAAAACACCTATATTTTAAAGAAATACGAAAGTGAAAGAAGTTAATAACAATAATTTAGATTCAACTGACCTTTGTTGCCAAATATCGGCAATCCGGAGCTTCTTTTAGGAACTTCTTGACATTGTCAGCCGAAATTACTTTCGACTTTTTACTCACATGACCACTTGAGCGTCTTTTTAGAAATGCCAGCAAGTTAGAGTATGACTTGATATCAATACCATGTTTTGTTTTCACAGTGCTTTTTAGCATTGAATTTTTAGCAGTGAGCTTGACTTATATTTTTGAGAAAGTTCCATGAAATAGGCTAAAAACACACTTACTGAAAATGAATTTACATCTTTGCTTGTTTTCCATAAGATTAAATTTTGATACGGTTGTAAGTAAGTATCTATCGGTCGATTTTTCGGGCAAGAGGCTTAGAGTAGCCTTTTTCGCTGCCTCTGAGACTTCTGGCGGTGTCGAATTAATAAATTCATCATTACTTGACGACATTTTCAAATAAAAACAATATAGCGAAAAGACAAAGCGCGGAATAATTTTTACTTTGCTACCTTTACCTACCTTACTATCTTTACGTTTTACCTTATTAAAAAGTAACTCGTGCGTTTTACATTACAATAACGCACAAGTACGTAATGATATACATTACGATATTTTTGGTGAAATAAGAGACCCTTTACGAGCAAATGTGTTATAAAGTAAATTGACAGTACAATATACATAATATCTGTATGCTCTCAGATCTGGAAAAGCAGCTATCTATGTGTGAACAACGTAAGTGCCCCCCACAATCATAGTGAAATCAATGCCGCACTCTCCGCACCAATAGAGGATCCGTAGCTCACGAATGCAATATTAATTATAGCTCTCTACAGCTCGAGGCTAAGACGTTCTAATTAACTGAGTCATTGGTCATTGAGAGTCCTCTCTCACTGACATTTCATCGTAATAGTGGTAGAACTCGGGGCCCTGCCTCAAAATGAATCAACTACTTATTTAAATAAATAAATATGAGACAACATCCACACAAGGTCCTCAGGTCCCGAACTAGGTAAAGCCTGTATTACGGTAACCTGATGACTGATATATATACTTATATACATATACACACCCAAACACAGGTCAAAAATACATGTTCATGCACACAAATGTTTGACTTGTCCGGGGATCGAACCTGGGACCAGCGGCTCAGAAAGCAGGGTCGCTACCAACAGACTACCAACCGGTCACTCAAAACACTTTCAAGTTTTAAACAGCGAGATTATTGATTCGAGATTATCATGAAGAAAACAAAATGAATATAACGGTACCAGGAAACCACTCAATCAGTTTCAAAGAAAAAACTCCGCAAAATGCAAAAACTTAATCTGAATTTTAAAAAAAAAATCGTTACGTCATCCTTCATTTTGGGTTAATCTCCGAAATGTTACCGTGTAAGCGTAATTTTGCGAAAACAGTCTCGGGCGGGCGCCATATTGTTTACGGTGACGTCATCTCTCCCTGGGAGACAAGGGGGCCGATTGAAAAACAATACAGCGGCGTGGCGGCCATATAAATAGCGAGAATGATGAGTTTGTACAAGATTTTATTATGTTTGTCAGTGTAAAGTACGGCAAATGCTTTTCTTTTGTCGTTGCCGTATTTATGGCTTACGGAGTTTTAAGTATTTAGGACCGCGTCGAAGTTTGATTTATCCATCAAACGGGTTTTCTTCGTTCTAGTTATTCTTTAAGGGTTGTTTCATTCTTTTATGGTATTCTTCTCTATATGAAAGAAAAAATTGCGGTAAAAAAGCAACTGGAAACTATTATTTTATCTATGTATTTGTTAAGTTTTGTTTTCTATCATTCATTTGTGAGGTGTGTGACCTTTTTCACCGTGATTTTATCGTCATCTAATTATTATAATTACCTGCAGCTTAACAACCTCCATAGGCCTCTTATCCATTTTAACATCAAAACCATAATTCCAATAAAATGTTCATGACTACTACGCAAACAAATTTTAATAGAGACCTTTTAACTAAAAGCAACGCACAAATTACTTGGCCCGCAGGAAATTGAATTTGTCAGCTTCTACGACTGTCAGTTCTGTTTGATTTAATACTCTTTGCTAGTTAAAGCGTGCCCCCAAACTATGACCTCGACAAATGAACTTGATAAGTTGGAAAGTGTAATCATTATCTTCAGGCCTATGATTGGTTTATACAAACATTGGTACTAAATGATTGGAAAAGTTTTGTGAATTTGAGTAGTTGTTATTGAAAACATGTTGTATGTTTAGAATCTAATCTATCTGTGGAATGTTATACCGTAAATTGAACGATAGCTTCAATTGGAAACACCGAAATTGTTTTACTTTTAATTAACATAGATCATGTCTGTGTTGTATCAGCTTCTACAAACAATGCTGCTGATCAAAGTCCCCCGAGTTAATGTTGCACATTTTTTTTTATTTTTGTTTTAATTACAAAGCCAAGACCAGCATACCAATTTCATCTACACCACGCAAAAAATAACAAAAATGCGGACTCGCCAGAAGCACATACACGAAACACTTGAAAGCTGCCTTTCTCTCTCATTCCCATACATATCCCCAAAAAAAGAGCGAGAGGGAACGTGGGCAGGGATAATAAACCATTTTTGCGTGTCTTTCATAATTTATTCGGAACAAGTGGTCGACGGGAATACCGTAATGAGATGAATTCAAATTAATGCTCCTCCTTATCTTTAACAAGACGGGGATTATGCTTTGCTTAGAAATGAAATTTATTCAAAGGGAAATTTTCTGCGTCATTTTGTATATTTGTTAGTTATGGTTGTGACAACTGAGATACAGTGTAAAAATAAATTTAAATTGTAATGAGGTTAAACAAACTTTCGGACTGGTCTGGAATTCGAGCTTTGTTCTTGTCAATGTGTCACTTTTTTTAGTTTCTGGATTACCTATTCTTTAATTTTAATAATCTATTTTCTATTTAAAAAAAAAATTGAAATAGAAAAAAAAAACTGATTAATTTAAATGCTTTTCTGTTCTATAGACATAGGCTAAACGATTAACAGAAGCGTTTGTGGATTACATTATTTAATTTACAACTTGAGTATTTTATGCCGAATCTCAATTTTTCATTTTGTATTAACCTTCATAAAGTCGTCAACTAATTCCTTTTTATCGTGAAAAATTATACAAAAATAACTGAGACAAACACAAAACAATTTCTAACAAAAAAACGGTACTTTGTTATTCCTCACAATTAAATAGCAACGTTTTGCTGAAAAAAAAACCGTATAATAACCGGTTTCACGGTACTTTTATTTATTATTTCCGCAACTTGACAGAGTGGCCTACTCTGGGGAGAAGTAAATACCCCACCCTACTCGGCTGTACTGTTTTGGGGTACAGATGAATTACCCCGTATCCTTTCATGACGTACAATCATGAAGAAAATGTTTATTATTTTCAATTAAATTAGAGTATTTTAATATGATTTGCAAATTAATTTTTGATCTATTAGGTAGAAACTGTCGTTTTGGATTTTAGACTTTTTTACATAGTACTCTGATGTTTAGAACCAGTTAAGCTGGCAGAGAGAAAGAAAGAAGGTTAAAGTATTTATTTCGGCAAAAGGAAGGCCTGTCTGTGGACCCAGGGTTCGACAGACGTATCTTTATATCGTCACTTGTGGAAGTTCATATTACCTATGGACTAATATGGATATTACTAATGACTTAAACTGGAATTACTTACTCAAGGATAAATATAAAACTAATGAATTTTATTGGATATCTCTATATCATGGATTTACACACTGATGAATTGAACTGGATCTACCCAACTCAAGAAAAATGCTAACTGCTGACTAGGCAGCATGGTCTCAGACCTTAGCCTGTTCCGTCAGGAACTAATAAAAAAAAAATTAAGTTCATATTTTACAATTAAATAAACAGTGGAGCAATATAAAAAAGCGATTAACCTATCATGAAATATTTCCGAAACCACGCAAGATAGCTTCTTGCAACATCCAAAATGTTTTTTATAACGCATTAAATAAAACAAAATATAACTCTTAATGTGGGTTTACGAAATTGAGACATTTTTTTTTAAATCAATTTTTATTTCGTATTGCCTCCGCGTGCTCTCAAAACGGCCTCTACACGATTTGACATGCTGAGTACCAGATTCCTCAGAATATGCTGAGGAATATTCTCCCATTCTCCAATAAGTACATTTTTCAGGGCATGATGTGTGACTGGAGGTGGATTTCGGCTTCTAACATGTCTGCCAATCTCGTCCCAGGCATGTTCGATAGAAAGGTCAGGGGCCAGCAACTCGCAATGGGCAGCTCGCCGTTCGATAAGGACCAGGCCCGGGTCGACGGCGCGTTGTGTTCCACGCGCGCCTCAAAGAGATGTCAGCACCAATGACGGGGTTTGCTAGGACCGATGCCTGCTAGGGTTGCGGAAAAGTCCAAGAGGGTTACCGTGGCCCCTGGCACAGGCAACTGAAGGAACACGGGTGGGTTTTAGTCAGTAAGAGTCTGACACGCCCTCCTGCTCTGCCCAGAGCGGGAGAAGTTATTTGATGATTTCCCACCCATAAAAAAAAAAGGGGCCAGCAACTCCACTTGATGGTTTCCCACGTCTTGAAGGTACTCGTTTACCACATGAGCTGTGAGGGACCGAATACATGATAATGCCGGGGTATTATCATGCATAAACAATGTATTGTCGCCCATATTGACAAAATACGGACGGCAAGTTCATTGAGAATCTCGTTTACGTATCTCACATGCGGTCAAATTGCCATTTTCTATCGGCACTAGCGCGGAGCGACCATCTTATGAAATACCGGCCGACTCGTGTACAGAACCTCTCCCGTATTCGTTTCGTATTTCGTGTCGTCTTTTTCTTCGAAACATGCTTGTGTGAAACGTTCCTATCCAGGCGTAACAAACTTCTGGTTAGCCTGCCATCCAAGGATGGCATGGCTTCCCTGGACTGCCTGCAGCCTGGTGCCGAGGTCCACCAACTCTCGGCTGGTGTATGGGTGGACTCTTGTAGCCACCCGCGAATCTGGTTGAAGGGGATGGGCACGATAGGTTCGGCTCCCCAGACTGACGTGCTGGATGCTCTTCTAGCCAGTTCGTCAGCTGCGTCATTACCCAGTGATCCACTGTGTCCAAAGAGATTAAATTTGCTAGTATAATTTAATGTCTTTGACTGTGTCCTTTTATCTATTGACTGTTTGCGGTTAGATACTGTTACTCGTTCTAGTGCATTGTGACATTCTAGAAAAGGAAAGTCCCGGAAAGGTAAAAACAATAATTAAATCAACGTGAAAATAAAAGTATTCAAATGTAATCCAAAATTATGAAACGTGACATCTATTTGTATTACTTTTTTGTATCCATGACTTTGAACAGGCCAGTATGTAATGAGGTATTAATATTCAATATAATATTGTTTTCAAGATTGTTCTACTTCATGAAACTATTAGGCCAATTCTCGTACTTAAAAAAGTTCAAATTCAAGTCGCAATCTCATCTCAGCGACAATCAATGTCAAAAACCTGTCAAAATGTAAGTAAATTGATAGTAATTTTCACAGATTGAGACTGAGATTAGAGGGGCAATTCCCGTATTTTTAAGACCGTTCGCATTCTAATCTCAGTCTCAATCTGTCAAAATTACAATCAATTTACATACATTTTTGACAGGTTTTTGACATTGATTGTCGCTGAGATGAGATTGCGACTTGAATTTGAACGTTTTTTAAGTACGAGAATTGGCCTACAGAATGCGAACGGTCTTAAAAATACGGGAATTGCCCCTCTGGTTAGTTCACAGTTCAGGAGATATTTAGATTTGCTTAGGCAATTTGCATATTTGCAAGTGGCATTTTTATATTGGCCGTCAGTGTAGGTAATTGCTTTAATAGATAATTGCTTGAATAGAGGAAAAAATAAAATACACTCGAGAGCAATGAATCCGGGTCACTTAAAGAATCCTAAAAATCTCGGAAACTGAAAATGCTAGGTTAATGCAATAAATTGTATTTAATAGACAATGTAATACTCCTTAAATGAAGGTATTAAAACTTCTTAGTTATTGTAAAGTTATATCATAAAAAAATCAAATTTGAAAAAGGGCCACTTTCGAAGATGGAACTACGAAATTACAGCATTTGGTTTTGCTTTTGTTTGTAATCTGTCATTTATGTGGGTACATAAACCATGTTGATAGTGCTCTATATTCATTATTCAAGCTGAAATTATGTCGCTTACGCCTGAAGAATGCACCAGAATACTTACAATGCTGGAAACCGGCCGGAGTCAGCGCGATACAGCCAGGACTGTCGGTGTTTCGCTGTCAACAGTACAAACAGTTCTCCGACGTTACGAAGAAACTGGTTCTAACCTACGCAGACCAGGAACGGGCAGAACCAGGTGTACCACAGCACGAGAAGACCGATACTTGGTGAACACCATGCTTCGAAATCGCTTTCTCACAGGAACTGAACTCACCAATCAGTTTCGACGCCTCGGAGGAAGTAACCCAAGTGCATGGACAGTAAGACGTCGGCTTGCTGAATCTAACTTAAAACCCCTTAGACCTGCAAACGGCCCTAAACTGGAGCGTGGGCATCGTATTTCAAGACTAAGATATGCCCAGAGCCACGTAAATTGGAGTATTGAAGATTGGTCAAAAGTTATGTTCTCCGACGAATCAAAATTTATGCTCTACAAGCACGATGGAAGACACAGAGTGTATCGAAGACCAGGGGAAAGATTCAAGCAAGCATGCATCGAAGAAAAAGTAGCCTACGGTGGTGGGTCTGTACTTGTGTGGGCCGGAATTTCTTCTGAAAGTCGCACAGAGCTGGTGATCATAGAAAACGGCTCTTTAACTAGCGTAAGATATGTGGAAGAAATCCTCAATGATCACGTTGGTCCATTTATGGTCAATTTAGGTGAGGATGCTATATTTATGCATGACAATGCCCGACCTCATACAGGTAGGATTGTGAATGACTACCTTCAAGAGATGAACATTACTCGTATGGAGTGGCCAGCGCGCAGCCCGGATATCAACCCGATCGAGCATGCTTGGGACGAGCTAGGCAGATGCGTAAAACAACGAAACCCTCCCCCAATCACGCTTCGTGAGCTCAAAATTGCTCTCACAGAGGAATGGGAGAATATTCCCCAAAATCGTATAAAGAACTTGGTGTACAGCATGCCAAACCGCGTAAACGCAGTAATGGAAGCACGAGGAGGCAATACGAAGTATTAAAATTCAAGAAAATCGTAATAAAGTTCAAAAATTTCATGTTTCCTATTTTTGTTTTAAGGAGAGATCAGCAGTTTTTTTCTTTATGTAATTTTGTGTTAATAAAATGTATTTTTTTTTACTTTCATTTAAGGAGTATTACATTGTCTATTAAATACAATTTATTGCATTAACCTATCATTTTTAGTTTCCGAGATTTTTAACATTCTTTAAGTGACCCGGATTCATTGCTCTCGAGTGTATATAAACATAGTTGCTATTGTAATTAGTTTTCTCAAAGGCCGCTTTCATGATCAATTTAAAAGTAATTAAATTTGTCTTTGAAACAGAAAACCGACGGTAGAAAACAGTGAATATTATATTAACTTCTTTTGATTTTTTTTATCTCGTAGTTTCATTAAATTATGCCGTCCATTTTCTTTGACTACGGAAAGCGGTACAAAAAATAAATACGTACAATTTTTTCGACTGCATACTTGCATACTTTGGTCGCTCACAAAAGGCCTCATTAAAAGCCTGAAAGTCACCCAAAGGGCAATAGCGAAGACTATGCTTGGAGTTTCCCTACGTGATCAAACCAAAACAAAGAGTTCCACAGGAGAACCAAGGTAACCGACATAGCTCGAAGAATTGCCAAACTTAAGTGGCAGTAGGCAGGGCACATTGTTCGCAGAACAGATGGCCGATAGGGCCGAGAGGTTATTTATTTATATATTCTTGTACACCACAAAAAACATAACAACAAAAATAAAATTGAACACTACTTAATATACAATGGGCGGCCATATCGCTTTCTGCGATCTCTTCCAGGCAGCCTTGGATAGGACAGAGATTTTCCTGGACATAAAATGGGGCAGTTGTTGGTGCAAATAATAAGATCTATACAATACACTAAAATAGATACACTTAAATACTTAGCCTAAATAATAGATACATAAATACGTACATACTAAATTTATAAGCAACGAAAATAACTGTAGTGGCGACCGCGTATCGGAAGACGTAGCGTTAGAAGGCCTCCCACAAGGTGGACCGATGACCTGGCGAAGGTCGCAGGAAGTCGCTGGATGCGAGAAGCATGGAACCGGTTGAAGTAGCGATACTTGGGAAGGCCTATGTCCAGGAGTGGACGTCTTTCGGCTGGAATGATGATGATCTAGGTTGTAAACATTTTTCTCGTATTCACAATAACAAAGCATAGTCAACAAGAAAAAATAATGACACAACGCAAAGTCCCACCCACCTATAGAGAGCTGAACAAAAACTGTTTCATCCCGTAAAACCATTGATAGATCTGTAGCCATCCGTTTTGACAGATAAGTCGATAAAATAACACCGGTCGCACAGGGGTAGGTACAGAAAATGGACCGAGACGAAAAAGTCTATCAATAAATTTTTCATTTCAATCCAACGAAGCTCGCTGCTTAGCTAGTAGCATGGTAACTTAGCGGTCATGCTGAACGCAGGTCGTACGTTTTATTTTGAGAATAGAAGCTGGACGTCAATGTGCTGAAATCTAGGCATAAGCTGCTTTTTTTCCCTATAAATATTATAAAAAATTATAATTACGTGAAAATGCGATGACACCCTACTTCAATTTGTCGTGTTACAGCCATGTCAAAAAATTACAGTTGTGATTTGAATATACGCAATTTAAGTTGGTAGTCAATTTGCTTAACAATAAAACTCCCTGACTTTAATAAAGTTTTTTAAGACATTTCCTAAGACTCGCAATTTGAAACTGTGATGAAAATCTGTCTACCAAAGTGACAGTCTCCACTAGTTTAAAAAATACGCAGAATCGATTTTTTTTTTTAATTGCTTTAATTATATTAAAAAACATAAACAGGAAAATTAACCGCGATATAACACCAGCTTTACATTTAATAATCTGTATTTTATTTGTGACAACATTCAATGTTTTTTCACTGCACTTTGTAATGGTCAGTGCGATAATTGAACGAATGAGTGAATGAATTAAATGAACATTATGTGGACAAGAGGCGTTAGGGTTGGATGTGCGTAACAAGATAAGCGATTGAGCGATCTATGGACGTTGAATTTGTTGTTATAGCAAACCATTATATTTGAGTACATAACAATTATGAAAAATCTGGCAGAAAATAAAAATATAAGAATAATATAAATCTGTAAATTATCACCGCTGGATTGATTACAGTAGTTCTTTACCAGATGAACAGAAAGTATTTTCCCACTGGCTACATAGAAAATAGTGTAAAAAGCGTCGCGATTACGGCAGTATCCTTTCAGATGGCTCACTATTAAGGTTTTCCATTAATCACAACACAACACACACACTTCCCTATGTGTTTATTTTTCTAGCGTATAGCACTCGTGGGTTGCAGCGGAAAATCAGCGTCAGGTGGTACATCTTGTGATGTCATCTGACATTAGGCTGAGCTGAGGCCTCTTTGACAGATTAAAAGCATTGTTTTCTGTTTTTTTATAGATTTAAGGTGTTTTCTTTTCTGTAATGCCAATAAACGCATTTTTCTTTCTTTTCAGTACATCAGTAAATGGGTTTTGTCCTGCAGTGGATGCAAAAAAAATAAAGCGCTATAAAAATTAAAAATATCCTCCTTCCTATCATAGGAATGAATGATGAAATATCATACCTTACTATACCCTTCTATCCCTCAAAAGATACTTATATCTTCACAAATAAACCCGCTCATCGCTCCGCTTATCACCAACACCTCAGCTTGCCGCAATAAATCATTTTATTTACTACACATTAATGATTGAAACGTTATTTCCCATTCGCTACGTTGTGACGTCATTGCTCAAAATGAGTAAGTAATGGTTTTCCAATTTATTACGTCATCGAATTATAATAAATAAGGCATTTCAAGTTTTCGTGACGGCACGGAAATGGAAATGCAGCATGCATGCTCGCCTTTCGAATTTTTAATTTCACGTTTTATGAAAGACGTCGTTCGTTCGTTCGAGCGAGTTGAACGTTGTGTGTGAATTTGAACCGTACACGTAATGCTATTGACGCAAACTACCAATACCAACAGACTACGTTGACATGCTCCTGGTTATTATTATTATTTATTACTTAAAACTAAGTTATGTTAGTGGAAATATTTTTTCCTGCATATACAGGGTGTGGCGTAAGTAGTGGTCCACAGTTCAGGATTCGATAAACCAGATAATTAGTTAATTATAAAATGGTTAAAAATTTTAATTGTTATGGTTATAACAATTAAAATTTTGAACCATTTTTACGCAAGGGTTCCGAAAATAGTCAGCTAGGAAATGCCGGCGCAATCGGCGCCGAATCTAGTTTTAAAATATTGACGTGTAAAAGTGTCTTAAAAGATCTACTTACAGAAATAAACATTTCATTTCATTTCTCTAGCGTAACTCAGCCTTGAATTTCTATGCTGCCTTTTGAGTGTTGGACCATTTGCAGGTCTAAATAGCTTCAAATTTGCTTCAGCAAGATGCCTGTACTAGGTCTAATTTGCTTCAGCAAGATGCCGCCTCACTGTACATGTGCTAGGATTGCTCCCTCTAGCACGTAGAAGGTGATTTTTGACTTCAACAACCGTTTGAAATCGTTTTCTCAACATTGTTAACACCATATATCGATCCTCCCGCGCTGTCGTGCACCTTGTTCGGCCTGTTCCTGGTCTGCGAATATTGGATCCAGTCTCTTCAAATCGCTGGAGCACTCTTTGAACGGTTGATAGTGCCCCCGTCTTCAAGCAAATTTAAAAAATCTTCTACATTTTTTATACATGTTTTTTTTTAATACAGTCACAAAAACGAAATAAAAAGGTTGTAATTCTTTCTATATTTGTAATGAAATAAACTTTGGTTTAGGTTTTATTTTAAAAGGATTGCTCAAATATTTTAAAAGTTATCGCATTTTTTATAACCGATCCGCTTGTGTTATGTTCCAAAAAAACATAAAATAAATATTAGTAGGTACTCGTAATGTAGGTACAGAGAAATAAGAGCCTAAGGTCGGGTCACGATACGGTCATTTATTTGCTACGTGCTTATTGCAATAATTAATAAAACAATAAATTCAAACAATTACATTCAAAACCAATAAAAAATGATTGCGAACTCATTACATCGAATAGATACATCGATGCGATACGCCTCGTAATAAGAATCGATTAACATAAATTTCGAGTCGGATCCCGAATTTGAGTGGGACGTATTTCACGATTCAGTAATTAAGTTACAAAATGTGATATTACAGGATCGTATGCAATTGCTCATTAAACTGGGCGAGAGATCGATTCGACCAATGCGGTGTATGACTGTGTTAAGCGCGGGGATGGTAGAAATGTTTTGTATACTTATTTGAAATTCAGCAGGAACTTTATGATTGATTTTTGCTTCCTTTTTTTAGTAATAGTAATAGTCCATTTTGTTGTACAGAGATGTTACATAGTATTTAAAGTTTATAATATTCTGCCGTTTCCGGCGTACAAATACATTTTCAGGGTTTTGGTTAGTTTGTTAGATAATACAAAGAATTGAATAAATTAAGAAGTTGCAAATCAGTCAAATATTAGTTATGGAAATGTCACAAAGACTAAATTAAGTCAATGAGATAGAAGAAGAAAAGAACATCATAATTATTTCCTAATAATTGAGTCAACTTTTCAATCAAGGCACCTGTATCAGTTCTAAAACAATCCCTAGGTGGTCAAGCAGTTTTAATACAAACAATACTACTAATTCTTAATAATAATTATCACTAATGATAGAACTAAATCGCAAGAACCTACTTAATGACCTACGTACCCATTTTAATAAACGACGTATTTTCACTACTAACAAAGAAACGCCTTATAAAATCAATAAACGCACAAACAATCCATTCTCAATCGACTCTTAAAACTCAGACACCACAGAGATTAGCATAAAAACAATTTATAAAAATGTTAAAAACCGGAACTCCCATTGATCTACCAAAATTATCCGACTTGGACCCCATAATTCACCCGGAACAACCCCTCGAAACTACCCCTTAAATGTAAATGAGTCCATTAATATCATTTACGCTTTTACGACAGTAAAATCGCGCGATTTGATCGCACGACACCGATACTATCTATTTTTATCGGTGAATATTTGCTTAATTGTCATAAATGGTCTATAATTTTTTTCGATATGATGTTCTAAAGTGGCCTTCTAAAGTATGAATGTAGAACGAGGGATTTTATTCGAGTTATAAAGTATTATTAAATATGTACTAGCGTAAACTACATACGAGTATAATGTAGATTGCAGAAATATTTTGAAGCTAACAAGGTGTTACACAAAGTTACAATAAAACTGATATCAAGGGAGAAATACAATTCCTGAAAATTATTATAGTGTCATAATCATAATTCAATCAACTCAGGCCATCGCAGTCCACTGTTGTACATAAGCTGCGCCATAACATCCTGTTCTCGCCTTCTGCGGTCAGTCTGCCCCAGCCACCGTTTTCAGATCATTAGTCCATCTCATAATTACGTAGTCTTATAGTAATTGAATAATCATTTGTGGTTTGATATAATAGTTTACTTACTGTTACTTGTACCTAATAACTGAATCACTTTCGTTTAACAAATCGCTTTGTAACTGACATTAACAAATACAGCACTTAACAATGATATTAAAAAAACATGACGTCCCTCATTTATAACCATAAAACAATGTTACGTAGCATTTCAAATAAAATTTGAACAGGCAATTAAAACTTTTCATCAACTTCCCTCGACCTCGATAGAGAGAGCTGACGCATATGAGCCCATGTATATGACTGAGGGAGACAGCTTTATGTGGTTTGCTCGCTCAGGTCAATGCGTTGAAGTTCTAATGGCAATTACGCTCAAAATTGAATTAATAAGTTGTATTATAGCTGAGGTGCAGGTTTGTGGACGTGTTAAAACGTTATGAATTGCGTTTGTGGAGCGTTTACGTAATCCCGTGATATAACGGTTGGCGTATGTAAGTTACTCGTATTTGTGATACGCGATCTATTATAAACTTGGGTCATAATAAGCTGTTACGTTGAACGGTTGAGAGGTATTATTATAATAATTACCATAATTATGGCCATAACTGGCGAATGTAAAACCTACTTCGGTTGACTTTGTCTGATGAGGGTAAATCTTTTGTAATATTTGCAACAATGATTGCAAAGTCCACTCAATCAATACCTATGCCTAGATTTTTCTCAACCTTGCTGGGGTCGGCTTCCAGTCTAACTAGAGGTAGCTGAATACCAGTATTTTACCTCCATCCTAATTGTGTAATACACTGGTGCCGATTCCCTTGTTCACAAACTAAACTAAATTTACGTTCATTGCATCTTTTTCTTTCTATTTCATTATGAAAAGGACAGAAGATAAATTTTAGTTTAGTCCTGTCAAATTAATCAGCGCCTGACACTACTCCATACAAGGTTAGACGTGATTAAAAAGTTGACAACTAAAATTACATCAAATTACGTCAGGTGCTGACTAATTTGACAGGACTAAACTAATATTTATCTTCTGTCCTTTTCATAATGAAATAGAAAGAAAAAGATGCACTCAACTTAAATTTAGTTTAGTTTGTGAACAATGGAATCGGCACCACTTTCTATCACAATCTGACTGATTTTGATGGATATTGCTAATACATTGCTTGACATATTCGAGAACAAAATCTTCTCTACAGCGTAAATAAGGCAATGTATGTTGTTGAACTGTCAAAATGAAAGCCATTCCTACTGTCAGTGTGTTATGGAATTACCGCGCTGGAGTGACTGCTTATCTGACCTTCACAACCCAGTCACTGCAACACAAAAAGTCTCTACTAAATAGATTTTTGAGGTAAAATGTCACATGTGATCAGAATGTGTACATGTAACCTCAATTTTGATTCGCCTTCTATTTTCCTCGCAAAAAAAAAAACATAGGACGTGTTCCCATCAGTAGATAAGCCTTGGATAACTTATCAATTACGTCTAATAATTGGATAGCAGATCTATCCGATTACGTATTTAGGTACGTCAATTTCCTGTTGACAGCGATGAGAACGAATTTCTTGATGTCCTATGATTCTATCCCCTCCTTACATAATATTATTATTTTAATTTTAAGTCTGTTACTTTATATATTATGTAAGACAATATCTAGTTTGAAAATAAAAAAAAATAAAAGATAATTTAAAATATACAGCGTTTGTCAGAAAGGAATGGTACAGAGAAGGGTGTGGTACAGACCCAGTCAATTGAACAACTTTCATCGGACGGCTGATTTTTTCGTGACTAAGATGTTGGTCCCACACCAACGACCTAGTCACGAAGAAATCAGCCGTCGCATACATTTGGATCGAGTAGGTATTGAAGTTTTATATGGGACAGTTGATAAGTTGTTCAATTTAATGGTAAATAAATTCGACCAAACCTTTCTGATACATGTTGTGGATTAAAATTAATCAACGTATTTTTTTTTATCGTTCTCCCTAACTAGGAATTTCTCCTGTATTGTGGGTGCCTTTACAAACATTTAAACTCACATACACAAACAGCCAGACCCGGAACCACTGCGCCAACCGTGTCGTCCGTAACGTGCCGTTGTAACGTTACTGTTTACGACTTGTCATGATTATAAACATTATGACAGACAGTTCACTACTCCACTCAAAAATGAAGTCCATTCTCAAAATACATTGTTTATATTTTACCAAACCGAATAGGTACCCAAATTTCTTCTACAGCTACTGCCACAAAGCCTAAAACCTCCACAAAGAAGCCGTGGACATAAAAACAAGGTGTAAAGTTGCTAATCAATGTTGTAGCGATTGAAACTGTGAACAGCGATCAATACGCGCCGGATCGTGTCACAGGCACGATTCATGATTGTGTGGCCCAAGGGATGGGCTTCTGCGGGCCAAAATAAACGGTTAAAATAAAATAATTACTCATCACTACTTATAGCAACCTCATAGTAATTCATCAAAAGTCACTTTCATCTATACATTTCTAAAGAAAAGTAAAGCTTACAAGATCAAAAAAGGACCAAAGTGACTAATCTCATGTAAGGATAAGCAGGATACTTGGTAATTTGGTTAAATGCAATGAAGAAAAGCGGAGTAGATGAAGGACATTTGCCTTAAAGCCGGAACACAGTGTAGACAGACAGACAGATTGGATTAGAAACAGGCAAGAACCAACGACGCTCAATAATTGAGGGGTCTTTAAAGATTTAAACCAAATCAAACAGATAGGATCGCCACCTATCACAAGGGCCTTAAACGTACTGACGGATGGTACGGACGTAACTGGCAAAATGTGGGTCCTAAAACAGGCCTGATGGTATACTATGTTAGGGTGGCCCAGAAAAAAAATCAGTTTTGAATCTGCGCTAATTTCCAAACGTTAAATGGGAGGGGTGCGGGTGGGTATCGGTACATAGCGAGGCCATTGCAATTTTAGTAATCATGAGTCACTACTCGGGAGAGCAGCGCGTGTTCTGCGTCCATGCCTATTACGAGAACTTTCGATCTTATGTAATTGTTCGACGCCTTTTCCGTGTAAGATTCGAATTACGGCGTATCAGTGAGTGTCCGAGTACTAATGTAATCAAGCAGTGGGTTATGAAATTCGAAAGAACAGGATCGACTCGAGAATCTTTACACGCGAATCCAAGAATGTCGACTCGTAAGAGTTCTTCTTCCGATTTAAGTCCAACAGACTTATTTTATGGGCACACCAAAAAGCAAGGTATACACTAATAAGAACATTGCGGCAATTGAAACTGAATATTCAGCAAGAAATGGAAGCCATCTGAGAAGAAACTCTTGCTAAAGTTTTTCAAAATGTTCGTGTTCGTTTGGAATAGTCTCGTAACTGCCAAGGACGTCATCATGGTGATTTAATTATCAAAATCTAAAATGACATGTAATAAACTTGTATTTGTGTAGAATTAAACGTGTTTAAATAGTTTAGTTGTTTTTTCTTTCTATTTTCAAAAATGAAGTTCTTTCTGGGTCACCCTGTATTACGTGTAAACAGACGATTTAAAAATAAATATTGACACCACGGTCTATGACGTCACGTCAGCGTCACTATTACGTCGTTTTCCGCTATCTCTTACACTATACACCACTACCCATTACAAAATTAAATCCCGAGGTCGGATCCGATTTTGTGGGCCATCGGGACGCACCTGGTTCACTTCACATCGGCCGGCAGAGGGCGCTGTGTGGTGAGACCTCTTTTGGTTGTGACAAAGGGCCTGAAAGCAATCGACGCTAACCACACGTTACAATTAAGTTTTAAGCCCAAAATTATGTTGTTCAAATGTTGGGTTTGTTGTAAGGTTGGTTGGTTTTGTTGGGATGTAGATATTTTAAGATGGTCTAATGCAGCCTTGAGAGATTTTTTTTCGTTATTTTAACTAGATTACAATTTGATGATCTGCCGGTCGATTCTGTAACAATCTCACCGTGAAAACGTAGGTGAAGTGAGCTATCATTCCACTTGATGCTAGGGGTTGACACTACTGACAATTCACTTCATGCTCACTTCACCTCACCTAAGGTGAGATTGTTACATAATAACTCGGCAGGTGAACATCAGGATAGTAAAAAATTGCACGCTAGGAAACCGATAATAATTTTTTTTTCTGCTGGTAATAAGCACTTTTGTCCAGAAAAACACAATAACACTTTCAAGGTCATTTCTGCCATCACTCAATGGCATTTTTTTAAGTGCCCAATTACAGCAATTACTTAGGTTAAAATTAAACGGAAAATCTTGCCCAGTTAGTGTAAGATCCTTAAAAGACTTAAGTTTTATCACGAGGCACAGCGTTCCTACTATCACAAGCCTAGTTAAAAAAAAACACACGCACCAAACAGCAGCCTTTCTAAATTTAGATTTTCATTAAGGCGCGCACATTGGGACGCACGGCGCGGCTAAGCCACACAAATTAGATTCGATCCCGCGGTTTGAACACAAACGGAACAGAGTGCAAATGTTATTGCCTACGATTATTGCCGTAATGCCGGTTTTTGAGATACTAAGCCCTGGCTCTGGCTTCGATGTGTTTTTGTTTTGCTTGTGAAGAAGAAAAGTCTATTATTCATTATTATTTTTTAAAACCTATTAAAAAATAGTTTTTTTTTAGAATCGACAATAATATAGCATTTCCTGAATGATGAGTGCATTGACAGCAAGATCTACCCGCTATAATATTGTCTTTGACATATCTTGTGACACTTTTTTTTTTTTTTTTTTTTTGAGGATGGGAAATCATCAAATGACCCCTCCCGCTCTGGGTGGAGCGGAAGGGAGTGTCAGACTCTTACTGACTAAAACCCACCCGTGTTCCTTCCTTGGCCCTTTATGTTCCGGGTCAGCGGTACCCCTTATGGATGATCCCGCTTTCCCGGCAGGCTTAGGCCCTAGTGGGCCCCCTCTTCGATGCTGACATCTCTTTGAGGCGCGCGTGGAACACGTACGCGCCGTCCGGCACGGGCCTGATCCTGATCGGACGGTGAGCTACCCATTACTCACCGCCCGCAGGCCCGCGCCTACGGTGGCCGGGAGTCGTCACGCGGCTCCCGACGCCCGGAGCGTCCACCGCGGCGGCTTGGACGGGAGACTCTCTCCCTCTCCCGTCCCGCGGCCTCCTTCGCTAGCATGACTGCTTCGCAGAAGGAGGCGACTGCCTCCCACTCCCCCTCGCCCCGGACCATGGCTTGAACCAAGGCCGGGCGTGAGAGGTCGCCGCCGCTGCCGATCGCCTCTACGAGGACACGGCGGTGCTCCGCCCATGCAGGGCAGGCCCCCACCGTATGCTCCACCGTGTCCTCGGGGCGATCATCGCAGTGGTGACACCCGGGCGTTTCCTCCCGCCTGATGATGTGCAGGAACCTCCCGAAGCTTCCGTGTCCGGTGAGGACCTGCGTCAGGCGGTAGGTGAGGACGCCGTGACGCCTCTCTAGCCACTCCTCAAAGAGGGGTCTTACCGCCGCTATCGTGGCGTGCCCTGCGCTGGGTTGCGACAGTCGCTCTTTCCATGCCGCCATGAGATCGCGCCGGAGGTCCGTCCGCTCCGCCGCGATTTGCCGCGGAAGCGGGGTTTCCCCCCGGCGTAGTGCCTCCGCGCGCCACTCATACAGGCGCGCGAGGACTATCGCCTCCAGATCCCACGGCGGATCTTGTGACACTGTGGTCTCGAACCTTTGGAAGGCGTGGTGGGGCCGAAGCCAACTCGCAGAGGCCTGTTAGACGATTGTTCAATGAAATGAAGCACCAACCGACGATAATCCCTCTACGTACTACGCAAGTGCACCCAAGGACAATCCCCGGTTGGAGTAGCACTATTGCAGGAAAAAGAAACAAAAGACTGTGGACTTGGGTGGCTTAAGTGGACTGGTTACCTAAAAATTTGGAAGGGTTATAGCCCCTGCTTGACCAATGTTTTATACATAAAATACACAGATAAAATGGCAGATGGTGACTTGACCCCGGAAACTGTCGCTAGCATATAGTGACGTAGCGACAAGAGGGCAACATATCTTGAAGTGCTTGAGTGGAGAGATAATCCACAAGCTCGGTAGTGCTGTCAAGATACTATCAGCATCTTACTCGCATACTTCCTTCCTCCGAGCACGTTTGTTCTTGTGAATCTCCACTCAAGACGGTTTCCTCGTCAGTGTTCACTCCAGCCGGCCAATAAGGGGAAACCAGATATGAGGAACAATACTTCTCCTGGGAGACAGGCTCCGTGGGGTCGCTACTGCTCAAAAGCTCTCCACAAAAGCAAACAAAATTATTCTGCACTCGATTTCACACTTCTTATTTGATCATTTGTCTATCGATGATTCCTATTAATATCAGTTTTCACCAGAATTCAGCCACGTCGACAACGATAGCATTGGCCTCGAAATCATATTTTATAGTGCAGGCGTTATTACACAGTAAACACGACAAGAGGTGAGGCATTGTTTGAACATACGAGTATATCAATCTAAATTAGCCTAACTGCAACTTAAAAAAAAGTCTAATCTAAATCAACGAGAAACCGTTTCTTCACTTTACTTTATATTTTAAAATTGCTGACCTAAATATAAGTTATTCAAAATGCACATAAAACAAACTTTCTCCTTAAAAAGTAACGTACCCACTCAAAAATAATGAAGCCTTAATGAATAAACACGACCATAACAAACTGTTACTGTTCGCCATAAAAACTAGCGCTGAAAATATAACGCTGTTCCTAATAGAAATCATCTTTAATCTCATTAAGTTGAGATTGTAAACAAGATAAGTGTTTTCAAGTTCGTTATCGTTTTATTTTCTTATATACATACATAATATAAATTGCGTTGTTCTTTTGATCTACGCAAGGAGTTAAGATGCGGTTTTCACCGTCAATTTGAGAATTTATCTCGGACAGTTTATGTGTATAGCACGTCAATTTCAAACTAACATAAAAATAGGTTTCGGGACAAAAGTTTTTCGTATTTTATAGGTATAGAGTTTTAGTAAAATCTCTTTGGCTGTACTGTTTGTATCTGGCTGGTTTTGATACCGTTAAATAGATGATGACATTAAAAAAGTAAATAGAATTTCCCGCCATTATCAACTGTTTTTCTGTCCGCCAAACCGAATGAATTTACACATATCTGAGAGTTAGTTAGGGGTTGACCACAAAAGAGTTTTGACCCATTTGAAAAAGACTAGGTATAGGTACAAAAAGCTTAATATTTGGGTTCCACACTAACCGTTAGTCTTGAATTTGTATATAAAATACGAAAAAACTTTTTCCCGACCTAATATGTTAGTTATATAATCATTAAATCTCGATGTTTTGTCGTAAAAGCCGTGCGAAGCAGGGATGGGCCGCTAGTTTAAAATAATTGGCCTTTGATTGACTTTCATCCAACCTGATGGTTAGCGTTGATGTGGTCAATGATACGGCACTTAACTACCTGGATAGTTTATTAATGAATGAATTGAAGAGCTCATGCTGCTCTTCAATTCATTCATTTCAAGTAATAAAGGTTGCACAACTAGAGGAAAACATGACTGTATGAATGCATGAAATATTTCAATACCTAGTGATATAATGCTTGTCCCAAATCAATTTTTGCAAATGCTGAGCTCGTGATCCGTTACATGGCCATAAGAGTTAATAAATTACCTTTGAATATTATCTATATTTTCATTTACAAGAATGACACGTAACCTATCTTTGAACATCAACAACACTCTTATTTATTAAACTTACACACCAAAAACTTCGAATGATAAACAAAATAAGTGCTCACACAAATTCGCGCTCTCACGGTCGAAATCATTTTTCATACGTCTTAACTTTTGCACAACGTTACGAAGTAAGTTTGTATCAAATTGATTCATTGATTGTTCCATCTACTTTGACCCGATTTTTCGCAAATGTATTGTGATTCATAATTCTAAGAGGGGAAGTATTCAAGAGTACGATTATTTGTTTTATCTTTACGTAAAAAGAAAGTGGATAATGGTGTTGCTGAAATACCCATTCATCAAATGCCACCTTTTCGCAAGTGTGTTCGGGCCAGCTGCTTTTCTAACCAGATAAACACCACTTGTACCACTTGTACTTAACATGAAGCGAATGCTTATTGAGCCCTAAGGGATAACGTGTTACACGGTACAGCTCGCGCGATAAGAGTTTGGCTTTGACCGTTATTGCGTAGAAATCAGAAATTGGGTATCAACGGGCAATCAGCGGGGTGTGGGGCGGGTGTGTAGGCGCACGCGGTGCTCTGATTGGCGCTCCAGTCGTTCCCTGCCTCTCGCATCGATACGACGTACCGCGCACTCCTGTTGTACAATCAAAAGTTCAAAAATCCGAAGGTCAAAGCCAAACTCTTATCGCGCGAGCTGTAACTGGGTAACACAATACCCCTTAGTAACTGATTATCAGACTTTCTAGCTTGTGACTGTCAAAGATCTATGAATGCAAACCGGCATTGATTTTATTACTTTGACATTTATTATTTATGATCTAGTGTTCTTGAATTCGTAATTGACCGTTATTGTTTTTATTGACTTTTATTTTAATTGCAATTGTGTAATGTTATTTTTTTAATTTTTCAACACAACACAAACAACTATTGTTAGGAACTAAATTACTTATGACTTACTTAGGATTGAAGGTTTTTTAAGAATTTAGGTTAGCGTAAATTCTGCAAACTGTGTGACGTCATGCAAACATTTGCTAAGCTGTTACCATTTATGCTAGTGATAAAGATTCGATAAGGCAAACGCTGTACAGACACAATTATAACTTGTTTTTCCTCTTTGTCAATGTACTTAAATGCTTCCGAGTGGCACCTAATTATTATTATTATTTATTTATTTATTTCAGACATGTCCACAGATTATATAAAAAAATCAATCAAATAAAAACAAATTACATTAAAATAAACAGCAATAAATAAAATTACACATACACATTACATTACTTATCCAATGTCTAATTAATGAATTCAGGTTATACGCAGTTCAATGCTTGCAGTTCCTTACTCTTTCACGGAGTACAAACTCGTGTTCTCACAACTGATACGTCACAGAATCCCCCTCCCAACTCACAAGGCTCAAAGGTGTTTCAAACCAAGTGGGTACATTGAGTAAAGGTTCGATTGACAACGTTCATAATTTATATTTCTTGTCGACTTACCTTCGGGCGCCATTCTTTCGATCTTACACCACGTGGGTTTATCGGCTTACGAAATACAACGATTACAGTTTAAACGTTTTTTCTTGTTTATATTTTGTGTATTATCTTTATTGTTGAGGATGATGTACAATGAGTTTATGGTGACTGAGGTCTTAAATGAGAGTTGAGTTATGTTCAGTTTCTGTGTCCGATAACTGGTCGTTTTTTTTCTATGTATACGCTTTTTGGATTGTGTATTCGAAAAAATATAAATACAATACCTACTTACAAAACACTAATTTGATTTACTGACGAAAAACGACTTTTTATTTATCGTCAAAACATCAAGTAATTAGTACCTAACCTAAGCAAACCAATAGTACCACATTCGTCAAAATTGTCATAGTTTGGCAGTCAAAATGATTTTTCTCTAAAAATAAACGATCTGCCTGCAAAGACATACATACGATACGATTTTCTTTTAAAAAGGATTTTTCAGAACACGACGTATATGAGATCTGAGCATTGAGTACCGGATACCTGTAAGGTAAGTCGATTCAATTTGTCTCAAAGGGTTTACCAGTGTTCAACCCTATCTCATGGGGGTAGAGGGGTGGAGGGGGGATATCAGGTTGTGTTTAAGCAATATGAATTTTCGGATAAGAAGGAATCAAAGACTTTTGGGACGTGGAAACTCAATTCGCGAAATAGGTTGAATTGTTAATCATATTTAAAATGCGTAAGAGGGTCTGTCTGTTTATAGGTTTGTACGGTGCAATTTTACGGCTTGATTTCGAAACAAATTTTCGGGCTAATTTGCAGTAAAATAACTTGAAATTCCTCAAGAATTTTCTAGTTTAAAATTCAAGAACTTTTGAAACGAATTGGTTTACTCATTTTTACTTTCTATGCTCCTTGCAAAGTATACAACTCAAATTTATAATCGTTTTTAATATAAAATTATCCGTTCTTGTAACCTAAATATTGCATGACAATTAAATGTAAATATACGCCAACATGTGTTTAGTATTCGTGTCTCACGAATCTTGCAAAATACTTTGTGACGCGTAGTTCCACCTCCCTCGTTATAATTTGTCATAAATCAACCCTCAGCTGTCAGCTGGGAAATTACGATATTACTAACCGTTTTATTTGCGAGCCTTTCTCCAACTGGATCTCTCATGAGTCATGTCTTTTGCAACACATTACTTCTAGGATATCAGTGACTTTGCCTTTCCTTTGAACTTACCCTAGATTGGTCATTTTCATTACCGATAGCCAGCAGAATGTACTCCATAGATTATTAAAACTGACGTTTTTCATTTTATCAGCTCAGCGACGTTCATTGCTTTATGTATATTGTTGAGCAAAGGTATTTTTCAAACGATGAAAAAAAAAGGAATTTTCTTCAAAACCCTCGGATTTTTATTTGAAAGTGTAAAACGTAATTAGGGTGCTAGTTAGCTGGTTGTTAGTGAAATACAATGCAAAATATTATAATTGCACGCAAGGATGAGTTATACAGAAATATTATCATCTAATGTAGATTTTTCGTAATTTTAAGCTAAGAGACATTTTTAAAAGCATGTAGAATGTCATTTTCCACAAAAAGTTAACATTATTAATGTAAAGTGCGCGTGGCTGGTTCGTCAAAGAAATATCTTCAAATAGAGTATTACATTTTTTCCGTGACTGTTGGCAGCATAATAAGTACTGTTCTGAAAGGAAACCATTTCTGAAAACCCAAACGCATGAATATTGTAGCTTGGCAAATATTTTATATATTTTTATAAAGAAATGTACGATGTTATTACATTAACGAACTTCGGTTTGGTTTCCAGAATGATCGATGAAGATGTTACTAAACTTCCAACTTTACTTTGAACATGAGATGTCTGATCATTTATTTCTCAGAAACTGTTCAACCACTAAATGTAGTGCCTTTACGAACTTATGTTATTAATATATTAATATGAAACGGATATTAATATCACTAGCAGTGTATATGACGGGAGTAGGTCCACGGTATGATATTAGTTTTTAGGGATATAAAGAGGTAGATACATGTCATTGAGCTAACTATATCTGTACATCAACATCATCATCTGCCTGTCTTTTTCTCACTATACTGGGGTCGGCTTCCAGTCTAACCGGATGCAGCTGAATACCAGTCTGAATACCAGTCAGTTTTACATGGAGCGACTGCCTACCTGACCTCCACAACCCAGTTGCTGGGTAATACGATACCCCTTGGTAAGACTGGTTGTCAGACTTTCGGGCTTCTGACGACTCGTAAAGACAGTCAAGGATCCACGAATGACAGCCGGGACCATCGGCTTAACGTGGTTTCCGAGACACGGAAGGGTCTTGGTATGTAAATGGTCACCCGTCCGCGGACCAACCGCGGCAAGCGTAGCTTTACCTGATCGATCGACCCGCGCAGCTGTTATTACTAAGCCACAAGCCCCACTATATCTGTTCATGTACTATGAACTGAAGTTGCTTTTGTGTCTGAGTAACCGCATTGGTCTTCTAAACCAAGCTATAGATTTTTTTATGCGGTTTTTACCATCATTTATTTATTGTGAGTTAGCTGTTCCGATAAATTTACACAGGGAATGTTGATTTATCTTATTGTGTTTTGCTAACTATTGTATTTTTAATCTTTGCTATAACTATCTATAACTTTTTACATATACAATGACATGAATATTTACTGTATAAAGTATTATATTATTTTAATTGTTGTGAATGGGAGGACTATGTGTGTTCCAGTTTTAATCATGTTCTGGCAGTTTGAGTAGTTTATGTGGCCTACCCAAATGTCCTTTCTTTGGTATTGTTCGTCGAATCGTTGAGCTCCTTAAGTTCTGAGTCGAGCTGCACGGTTACTGACAAATGCGTGCACTGTCTGAACAGGCCCACTCAATCTGTGTGGTTCTTTTCTAAAGTCCATTTCAGACACCGATCTACATAGCCTTCACATGATCTGACCAAGATTCTGTCTGGACTTTAAAAGAGACTGTGACCTCTGAGTTTGTTTCGGCCTTTCTTCTCAGAGTAGTCAGATAGGAAACGCCGACCTCATCTAGTTAAAAAAAAAATATGATTGACGTGTAAATACCTACTTTCTTTGTAAAAACCTACTTACAGAAATAAAATCATTTATTCTGAAAGGTTTATGTATTTACAGGATGTGGCGTAAATAATGGATAACCCTAAAACTGTCGATTGGACAAATTATCATCTATCATTTAGCCCACTTTTAACGTTGCCTACATACGCGTACATTTTTTTCGATATAGGGGCCCAAAATTGAATATTTCCGTAGAAAAAATGTTAAAATTTAAGAATAAGTATTTTTGCAATGTTATCTTAGATAGTAATAATAAATATTTTTTTTTTTAATATGAGGTAGGCATGGCAACTTTAAATTGAATTAGGTTCATATGCTTACGTAAAAATCAAGTCAAATTATTTATTGGTTTGCAAACATGGGTATTAGTTTATACATATTTTATAATAAGAGTCCTCCATGCTTTACCGTCACGTGGGCATTTGTCTTACAATGTTTCTTAGAAACCAGGTCACCCACGATCAAGCACCAGTACTGTAAAATCCAGTAGAGGAGAAAATATTATGTTCTTAATTCTTTAGAAAGAACAATACCATTGTAAAATATAAGTAGGTGCTCATGTTTTCCATAGCCAGGCATCAAAATACTCAAACTCAAAGCATTTATTTCAATTAAACCATTTACAGGCACTTTTGAATTGTCAAGTGGTCGGTCAGTCAGAAATATGAAGCTAGTTGCCCATTCCAAAGCGTAGTAGGTACGAGTACCTATATATCTTCTAAAGTAAAGCTCGTAGAAAGTCGAAATTTTGTAGGTCCTTATTCTATTGTATGATATGAAATAGTAGTATTTAAAAAAGCGGCCCGCTGGCTTAACGTTTGTCTAAGTAACGAATATCTTCTAAAGTATAGCTCATAGAAAGTTGAAACTTTGGATTTGTAGTGTACATAATAGTTTCTAACTCCGAGCACTACTGGGCGATCTGAAAGTATAATAACAATAAAAATAATCATAAGAGGCCCGCTAGCTAGACACTTCATAAAAACGTCATTTAATCAAAAACTGTCGAGGTACAAAATATATCTTATTTATTTTCTATATGTACAAAATAATGTCCTTATGTAAACATATCACCTGTTGATAAATCTCGTTGGGGACTGCCAGATAGACCCACACCATGCAAATGTAGTATTCAAGTTCGATGAAAAAGAATCGAAGTCTATTTCAACGAATATTACCAAAATGACAAAACTGTGATTACAAAAGGATTTCGCAGCTGAATGCTCTTATGAATACGGATCAATATATTCAAATACACATTATTATTCCCTACTTATCTTTAATCTGATAAAACTGCACCTATATAAACTCGTTATCCATAAGACAATTTGAAAGCCAATCACGAAGCTAAGTTGGAGGAACCAAATTTCAGCATAGACAGTTTTAAACTAAGGACGTGTTTAGACGCCATTGCGATTAGCACGCGGAGGTAAACGAATTTACTTACCTGTGTTATATGAATATAGTATCATAGGTCTCTCTACCAACTGGTAGAGAGACTATAAAGATTATTGATGATTAAATAATGTATTTAAATTTACAATGTTGAGAATTTTTATTCCAACCTAAACTAATATTTACATAATTTAGAAAGCAAAGTCTTAAAATAATAATATGTACTGCAAGTAGCAAAAATATATCAAAAAATTCGTCCGCATCGCTGTCAACAGGAAATGTGCCCAAAAGGCTGGCAGCATTGCCACGTTGTATGGCAATGCTAATTATTTGGCCAAAAAATTGGCCAGCCTTCTGAGGGGCAATTCCCGTATTTTTAAGACCGTTCGCATTCTAATCTCAGTCTCAATCTGTCAAAATTACAATCAATTTACATACATTTTTGACAGGTTTTTGACATTGATTGTCGCTGAGATGAGATTGCGACTTGAATTTGAACGTTTTTAAGTACGAGAATTGGCCTGCAGGTCACGTGAAGAGTCGACCAACCGCTTGGCGATGTCTCCAAAAACTAAGTGGGTACTTGGACCCCATGGCCCTACTGTTTCAACTCCAAACGGCTCAAACACATAAGTTCCAAAAAGATGTGAGTATTTGCGCCGTTCATTTAAAATATGTTGAGATGAGAGTATTATAAGGATGTGATATCGGTGTGGAGAAAATTAAAAACTTTTTTCGTGAGCACTTTTTTGCGAGTCCCGGGCCGTATTTAATACAACTGACACTGCGGCATATTTGTAAAAAATATACATAATTGACACATTTTCACCGACAGGTGCTACTAAATGAAGCAGAAAATGTATGAAAGAAACTTTTAAAACAGTAATCTAACTATTTTACAAGTTTCTTTCTTGCATTTTCTTTCGACGACGACGACGGTCGACTGGCACCTGTCCTCTGTCGGTTTTGTTAAAATTAACTGCCCAAACTTCATGAAACTGTTCACAAAACAGGCAGCGTTAACCAACTTTCCATTGAATTTAGAAATCTATTCATGTCTAGATTATATTGTTGATTAATCTTATCCTAACGCTGTGCGTTATTTCAATCATCTGACTTCACTCTCACTTCCTTCAAAATATCAAACAATAAGCCTTCAAACACAAGCTGACGTCTCACACAAAGCCAGTTCTCTCCTTACCTGCACCCGCCCTTACCTCCAACTAAAATAATTAGCCAAGTTGACAAGTTGGTGTCACACCGTATCTACTATAACAAGTTAATTTACGTTGAAACTGTACAAACGAAGCACCTTGTTTGAACAAGCATTTATTATGTAGGGTACAAGCCGAACAAGTGTTTAGCGTGACGTGTCGGGAATGTTTTAATAATGGAGGCTGATCATAGATGATGGTGGGTTTAGATTGGATGAGTTTGTGAGATAGTGGACGGTGGATCGTTAAAAATGGGATGTGATGTGGTGTTTGAAGTTGCGAAGGGGTTTGGTAATATTTCGTTCGAATCATCAGAACCAGAATCAGAATATTTATTTGTAAAACATAGGTAATTACATAAAGTTGTTAGATTAACATATTTGAGCGCTAATCATTCAATTCAATTTTGGAATCATGTTCCAAGTTTTTGGGTGACGAATTAATATGAGCGGCAATTTCTGTATTATTTAAATTAAGAACGTGCCTAATCTAATTTCAGTGGCAATCTGTCAAAATTTATAGCATATATCGCGACTCGATTTTGAATGTTTTAATTACAGAAATCAGCCTTCAGAAGATGTCTCTAAAAGAATACATTTCTAGAGTGCTATAAACTCTTTATGTTTAGTCGTACTGTATAACAACATTGCTAATTCGTAACACATAACATAAGATAACTTCACGCCCGTTTACTCCGAGGGGTAAGTGGTGTACCTTTAGTACATTCTCATTTCGCCAATTGTATTTAAGTCCCATGTGATAGGGAGCGAGCCTATTGTCATCAACCGGGCAAACTGCAGACTCCGGGCTGCAACTGAGAAATTCCTGCCAAAAAAAATAAACCCAATAACACTTGCAGCGGTATCTACATCGCCACATGCGAGCTGCGCGTCATACTGACGTCACGCGAATCCTGCATCCCGCAAGCAGAGTTTACCGCGCGACTAGCATATATACAACATCCCGACATCAATCGTTGGGCAGTTGCCCACCAGACACAACACTAGTCTGGTCGGAGGATCCTCCATTTTCTATGGAGGTATGAATGCCATTTACACCCTGTGTCTCGTGCCTCTATACACTTGCCCGATCTGGGAATCAAGCCTAGAACCTCATGCTCAGCAGTAGGTAGCGCTTGCGACCACTTATTCATACATACATACATAAACTCAAGCCTTCATTCCATGGGGGTAGGCAGAAACTATAGAACGCCACCTGCTACGGTTTCTAAGGTCCTTTGTACACTGCACGGTTTCTTTCACGGTACGGCGTGTTGACGGCGTGTGACGGCACGGTTGGCGCAGTGGTTAAGCGATTGACTGCTGCGTTGCGTGTCGCGGTTTCGATTCCCGCACGGAACAAATATTTGTATGACCCGCAAGTAGTTGTTCCGGGTGTGGCTGTTTGTGTATGTGAGTTTAAATGTTTGTAAACGCATCCACGATACAGTGGAAATTCAACGAGTGGGGAAAAGTTTCTTAATAAAAAAAAACTCGCCCAATAAAAAACGTGTGACCTTGTATATGACACGGTTCTATGGTATACGGCGACGGCACCGTGCCGTGGTGCCGCTGTGTCGTCAACAAACTTCCATGGTGATCCATACAACACTGACGACTGCGCCTATACACGGTGAATAAACGGTAGATTTTCACGGCAATAAAACCGTGTGCTTGACGTGTGTGGCTTGACACGATGGCGGTGGACGTTTTCTTGGTACCTACCTATTTTTCTTAGGAAAATAATATAAATAGGAAGGTTTCCTTACACTATTCTGATAATATTACGGTAGCTGACACGAGCACACTTCCCGCTTCTCATGAAATAAAATTGTTAGTATTAAATCAAAAGCGATGGACGTCTTGAGCGCACATTTATCATGTGAGCACAGTAATACTTGATTGTTTTGTTGGTTTTATTACTTTTCAAATAAAAGGTCGATTCTAAAAGTTGTTGGTTATGGGTTTAAACCCAGGCGGGCGCTTTACTTTGTTTAAATAATTTCGACACCACTGCTCTCGAAACGGTAAAGGATAACATCGTGAGGAAACCGGCGTGTACAAGAACCACAAAGAAGACATGTGACATCTACCAACCTGCACTGGGCCCGCGTGGTGGATTACAGCCCTCTCGAAGAGAAGATACCTGTGTCTCAGCAGTGAGAACATTATATGCTGAGCATGCTATATGCAGGGTGTGGCGTAAGTAGTGGTCCACCGTTCAGGATTCGATGAACCAGATAATTAGCTATAACAATCATTTTTTTTTACCATTCTTAGTAGTAAGTTTTTTTTTACCAAAATCGCTCTTGAACTTGATGGTGTGTTAAAAATTAGGGTTAAAATTAGAGAAGAACCAACTTTTTCTTCAAAAGAGCTGAATTTACATTAAAAAATCATAATTTATCATGATAGCTCTAGTATTCAGCAGTAATTAACATAAATCAAAATGAAAAAATAATGGTTTTTTTTTAAACTACAAACACATTTGTAATAAAAGGTAGAAATTTCGTAAATAAAAGACAAAAAGGAAATATTTTCGGAACCCTTGGGTAAAAATGGGTACATTTTTTAATTGTTATAGTTAATTATCTGGTTTATCGAATCCTGAACGGTGGACCACTACTTACGCCACACCCTGTATATTCTAAAACCGTTTTCCAGTGTACTAAACACGTAAATTATTAAAAATTATATACAGTCGCCAGCACATCAGGTTATACGAAACTGTCGAATTCCTCCAAATGATTTTAAACCTTAAAATGTTGATTTTTAAGTTCAAAATAGAATGAGAATATTTGACAGTTTGCAGTAACTTGACTGAATGAATTTTCAAAAATCCATACTTTAGTGCTCAATTTCGTTATTTAAGTAACTACTGTGCCAAAGTTCGCGCTTCTCAACCCAGTGGTTTAGGCTGTGTGTAATGTGTCATTGAATTAATGAAATTCCGATTTTTATTATATAGATTTACAATCCCAATTTATCAGTAAGTATCCATTATCGGTCATGAGTCTCTCATAATTTAAACTTCAGTTTTGGACGTTTTGATATATAGATAGGTAGAATACTCTTGATTATGTATGGCATATAAATTTTACGTTTTGATTTTAACAACCTGGCACCAACCTCATATTCTAAGTACGCAACCTCACGACTCACGTGACGCGTTATTACTACGAAGCTGACAGTTTTATGAATAAAACAAGACTTGCATGTTCCTCACCATATATTCTGACTTCCTTCTTCCATATACTTGCTCTCTTGCATCCGGGTTGTATTAAAGTAGGAACTCTTATGATATATTTGAGAGCCTTACCTACTTAGAGCTCCTGAAGATTATAAAAATAGTATTGAAAAGCAAATTCTTCTATTTTTTCTACAGCTACGTTTGGTTTTAAAAGCTTTTTGTACAAATAACATGCACGAAGTGAATGATGGTTCTGAACAAACAACTGTAAATCATTGGAAAAAAAAAACATCGCCCGTAGCGGAGTGCTACGGCCGGCGTAGCAATGTAGCTACGACGTAGCACGCAATGCTACAATATTTCCATTCCTTCAGAATAATTTAGAAAATATCTTAAGTGATTAGAAGCAACATGTCTTCATTAAAATACAAACCTTAATCTATCATTGCTCTAAAATCCAATTGAATGTCTGAATCAGTCTCTCTTAGTCTACCATTGTATGTTTTGATTGTAAGTACTGAGACTAAATTAGGCGTCACTGTTTAGATCTCTGCACTGGAGCGTATCAGACGAAGATTAATCTCTTAACTGGACCATAAAAGATTAGAGCTTTTGTATTTCAAAGAGACAAGTTGGGGTATATTAGTAATACATGTCTTGAAATGTCTTGTGAAGAGAACTCTTCAGTGTATGATAAATACTTCGTTTAAACTCATTAATAATTATACGCTTCGTTAGTGACGTTGTTTCTTGGTAGCTCAAGGCAGTACTTATAACCTGGAGATATTCTGACTTAGTACATTTTAGAAACAAAAAAAGATTAAGTACACAAATACAATATAAATAGAATGTTTGCGAGTTTGCACGCAATTCCTTCTCCACATACTCCCCAATAAAAATAAAGGCAGCGCAAACAAAATACCTTCAAACGTTCGTTTGAACTCAAACAAATGAAAAATAGATTAAATACGAGAACGGGTATACTGCACTGCATTCTCACTTATTTGCAAGTTCTAAGTCCAAGCGACGGCTCTGTTTTATATTCTACTAGCTTTGTTTGCGGCTTCGCCCGTATGGTGATCGAATAAAATACTGTAAATCCTTCTAAAAACACATTTACAAGGTGTAACAAAATAATCGCAAGCCCTGAAAGTAGTTTGCTCATAGTTGACTACCGAATCGATTTCAGTAACTATTAATAAAGTTATGTTTTTCAAAAATTATGTATTTTGCCATACTGGCCGCCGATTGAGTCAGCGAAAATTAAATCTTATTTCAAGGTAATAAGACTCAATTTTAAATAAATAAAGTAATGCTAGGGTCAACACGGTTTTCTTAATAATAATAGTTAGCTTTAAAAAAAATGTTTTGGTCATTGCCTAACGCTTTTAACTCAATATTCTAATAGGATATGAGGTCTTGCGTTAATTATGTTACACGTTGTATATCTCCTTGCCATTTTTTTCCGAAATCCATTCAGTGGTTTAGGCGTAAAAAAGTAACATACCTACAGACAGAAAGACACAGTTACTTTCAAATTTATAATATTATTATGAATTATTTATTTATTTATTTAACCCTTTATGTACGCACATATATAAACAGACAAGAAGAAAAGAACAGAAAAATAGGTACAAAGGTGATGCTTATTTCTAATTAAATCTCTTCCAGCATACCTGCGATAGGATAGTAGATTAAGAGATGTAGACAGCGTGTGTGCATATGATTATCGGCTCTGTCCATTATAATATAGTTAGGATTAGGATTCTCGTTTTGCTTTATAACCACAATAGGGTTAGTACGTATTTTCTTATCATAGGTATGGCAAATGAAATCAGAAAAAAAATATACGCATATTGCTAGAAATTACATAACATAACTTCACGCCTGTTATCTTCGAAGGGTAAGGCAGAGGGTGTACCCTATTGTACACACGCATTTTGCCAGCTATGTTGAAGTCCCATGTAATAGGGGGTGACCTAATTGCCATCAATCGGCACATATTTAGACTCCTGTCTGGTACTGCGGAATTCCGGGTGCAAAAATTTAATAACAATACTCGATCCGGAATTCACTACAGGAATATTTGGGCGACAATTCTATAATTACTGCTACAGAAAATTGTACATCACCTCACCTCTTTGGACTTTGAATTTTGTTTGACATTAGCATTTTAGAAAGGTTGCTGCTTTATTATGAAGAGTGAGAGACAGTAGCAATGGCATCCTCAGGATGATTGGTTCCCGCACAAACTGTCCGATCCAACCTGAGTGGATGTGTTATCTACTGGCCAATACTAACATATTATTTTTATTTAATTGTAATGATTTGATTGTGTTTAGTAGATATGTACCATTTGTAATTTAATTATTGATTGGCATAATAATATCTAATATTGACATTGAATATTTAATTTTATCTATATAATTATTACGTATCTCATTCAAAATAAATGCATATTGTATCTGCTTTTTATATTTGTACGCTGACTATTTTATTACTATTATGCTCTATGGATTCTAATCTGAAATAAACGTTTCATTATTATTATTTTAACATGTAACTTTATCTATTTGAAATTTAAAGATATAAAATTAGGTTTATAATATTTATGTCGAAATTACTTTAACACAATACTTAGATAATGAGAGTACCTATGCTTAATCTCACATGATTAAGCATAGGTACTCTCATTATCTAATTTTCAGAGAAAACTTGGTTCGACTCGTCCAACTAAAAGCACAAAGTCCGAAAACGTTTGGTGCTCCGTCAGTGTGCAACGGCGGCATCCACACTTGCAACCCAACTGTAGTTCAGGTTGCGGCTTTGATTTCCACATGAACCAAATATTTGTGTTACCAATTCGAAATACGGGCCCTCAAGACTAATAAACCCAACTAATTATAAATAGTTGCTCCGGTTCCTAAGGAGTCCTATTTTTAAGCGCCGAAAAGGCAGAGTATGCCTAACTCAACCTTCCAGCGCTGCACACTCACATAATTTCTTCTTCTTTCTCGGACCTTATCTGTACATTAAGCTTAATAACATTCGTAATATATATATCCTCAAACTAAACACAAATGTAAAATTTTAGTCACTACATATTTGAAAACCCTTGACTATCAGGGAACTGAGAATTTGTTGATCCCTCTCAGATAGACTATCTCTACCGGCTACTCATCCCATTTGCTGCTTCTACATACCATCAACCATACTCGCACCACACTCACTCAAGCAACCTCTCACATCTCTTTTTTACACGTTCACGGTGATGTGAGGATGTGGGAGGAGAGGGAGGAGGAAAAAAAATGGTGTAAATACCAGACTGTGAGTTAGTAAACTCACAGTCTGGTACCTATTTACACCATTTTTTTTGTTTGTTTCTTAATTCAACCTTAGTTAAGTATACTGCATTGATAAGATAGTCCAAATCACAGGCATCTAGCCGCGGGAGGGCCCTAGTGACCTGGTTACAGGTACCGGAGACTGGGTACAGGTTTTTATATAAACCTACCTCAGGCACCAGTCTCTCACAAAGTTACCTTCTTTTTTGTGCACTATTGTCGAATATTAACCGTATGTACCATAACTTGTGTAGAGAAAATAAACGTTTTATATTATATTATATTATTAAGAATGTTGACATTCTAATCTCAATCTCAATTTGTCAAAAAATACGACATCTTACGAACGTTTACACGAACGAACGAACGTTTATATGAACGTTTTAAGTACAAGAATTGGCCTTTGTTCATCTGGGATTTTTGAATAAAACTGCAATCTAGATATATTTAGATAGAAAGCTATTATTATGTACAACATAAGATTACAGACTATATAAATGTAGAAATGTTACATAGGGTGACAGAAATGTTGGTCTTATCGCTAAAAGCGGGTCTAACGAGCGAAATGGAGCGATCTATATTGAAAGAATAAACACTACATCATATTTAACAAACTTTTATCAGTCATAGTAACTATACAACATAGTTGTCCTGATACGGAATTGCTCTCAATACCTCATTATTAGGTGCCTACATAGGTTATAAGAAGGTCGTTTTTTATTTATTTAGAATGTGTTTGCTCTTGACTCTAGTCTAGGTCAGTGGTAACAGAGACAAAGTCCCCCATAAGAAGCCTGTTCACTCTCACGTTGAAGAGATTAGGGTTGTATGCGTTCGGAAACACAGACGCAGGTAGAGAGTTCCACTCTTTTGCTGTGCGCATTACAAAAGACATTTGGAAACGCTTAGTGCGAATTGATGGAATAGCAGCTAGGTAAGGATGATAACTTGCAGTGCGTCTAGAGGACCGATGAAAGAAGGGGGCCGGTGGAATAAGGTCGTCGAGTTCTTGGGCGTTATTGAGATCAAACTGCCATAAATACAACGAATTCTCAATTGACCACTCGCCAACCCTGCGAACCACATGTTAGTTTCGCTTCTTTTGAGTCACAGAGTAAGGAAATGCCAGATAAAACACTGAAATAATTCTATAAGTGAAATAGAACAAAAATATGTCACCAAAGATTCAAGTGCGATGCTTAAAAATAATAAAACAGGGGTAAACATTTGTAGGTTTGATAAAAAAAATGGCCTTCCCTGGAAATATCTAGGGACGGGCATTTTTTTTGACAAGACCCGGGTATGAAGTCAGTTGACCCGACTCCCTCCCCTCTTGGGAGTCCCTTTGACATACTTTAAAGCACCAACGCGCTTGTCCTCGATTGAACGCAACAAAACTACTCTAAAGCAACAAGCAAGCAGCTTACTTTAGCACAGTCTACGTTTAGCATAACACAGAAGGCTAATTACTATAAAAAAAATTAAAATATAGTCACAATCAATGTCAAAAATATAGTACAACGGTATATCGTTTTATGAGATTAATAATTAAGTGTTTAATTAATAAACGCTAAGAAATTATGTATTGAAATATTGACATTGTGAACGTTCGTAAAAAAATGGGATTTGTCTCTCTGACAGCTGCTGCTGTGATAAGCTTATTTAATCGTTCGTGCTGTGGTTACTAATTGATTGGTTTAAGTGATCTTTCTGTCTTGTGTCTTTATCCGTGCAGTAAACATTATTAAAAACGGACTGACTGCGGTATTCGCGGGGTCTTGCTCTGAGCTCTGAGTACCGCACCTAGCGTTATTATGTATGAAGCGGTATTATGACGTATAGAGCTTCTGATTGCGATTTCAAATGTTAGCTTATGTTTTGAGGTGTTCTGAATATTCAATATGTCTCTCTCTTGGGGCCGTGCTGGCCTTGAGGTTCATGGACCATTCATTCTTATAAAATAAAGAAGAAATTCCAGCTAGAAAAACCCAATACTGACTTTGCCTGACCTGAGAATCGAGCAGTTATTAGGTTTTTTTCTATCTGGAATTTCTTCTTTCTTTCCAGCCAGGAGTCTGGTTTTGTGCTCGGTTGATGGCAGTAAGCTCGCCCCCTATTACGTAGGACCTACACACAACTGGCGAAATGTGGGTGTACTATAGGTACACCTCTGCCCAACCCTTTGAGGAAACAAGGTGTAGTTTATGTTATGTAATTCTAAAGGAGCCAATTTAAGTCAAAGTTTCTTCTCTCATGAGAAATATACGAGAATAATACTGCCACACGTGAAGATTATTCTTGCATCCAATGGTGGCCATTGGATGCAAGAAGAATTTTCACGTGCGTATTTCAACCGTCACGTCATGCCAATTTTGAAAACTGCATGAACTTTAATGCGCCTTTTTGTGATTGTAAATTCTGAAATAGTAATAAAACAACAGAGAGCAGAGAGACAGAGAGAGTAGTAGTGGCCCAGATGTAACGGCCCCGATTAACGAGATGTAGGTCGTAGGTTCGAAACCAGGCGCGTTTTACTTTGTGTAAATAATTTCATTATCGCTGCTATCAAAACGGTGAAGGGAAAAATCGTGACAAAACTAGACCTAGACCCAAAAATTCGAAGACGTGTGACATCCATCAACCCGCACTGGGCCCGCGTGGTGGATTATGGCTCACTCCCTCTTACAAAAACGAGGCCTGTGTCCCAGCAGTGGGAACTTTATAGGCTAATTATGATATGCAATGAAACAACTAAGCTTATCGCACAGAAAAACCTAGGATTCAATTAAATTAATTAGCCGCCGATAACGCTGGAAGGGGTGACCTTATTGGTGATGTTCTTCAGAAAGGTTAGGTGCGTGGTACTCGCAACCGACGTGCGTGTATGACCAGATATTATATAAACGTAACCGAAGCAAAAGTATCGCAGCATCAAGGCGTTCCGTAGTTTCTGCCTACTATCCCCACGGAAAGAAGGCGTGACTTTGTACGAGAATGTAAAAAACCCCTAAAAATTTAAAGTGTGTCTAACGAATTAAAACTCCCATTGTGTTACATAATCAATTAAAAGCATCACGCTCACCATTACGGGAACAATTGTAATGCATACGTCACTGTGGCTCGTTATTGGCGCAGGCTCGCATCGCTTTCAAAGTACTCGTGCGGTCTGACGTCATAGAGCTGTGATGACGTGGCTCACAACCGCCCCGCACTCTACTTGGAACGGTATGAGTCATAAGCGACAGCGGATAATGCTAAAGAAAATTAGAAAATGTTTGTCTATTTTTTTTCAGTTTCGTTTGCTTTTGGTTAAATTAGTTTTGGCAAGAGTGACAAAAGTTAAAAACAATAAATGATTCTTCTACTTGATTGCGTCATAATATACAGGCCAACTACATCCGCTGCCTGGCTAGGCTCCTTGAATAACTTACTAGCTTTAAATGCATGGCAACTGCTCTCCTAAAACAGAGAAAGAAATGAGTATCGAGTTTGAGATCAGCAATCCTGATCAAAATCTAATAGTGACACCGAAACTTTCACAATTAGTATCACCCTGATCTCTATTCCACAACAAAAAGCACTACATTTCATACACAAAAACAACGCACTTTATAGGTTTGACGGTCGCGGTCGCTTCCAAAGAATGCACATGATTGGCTGCACGCTAACTCCTGCACGCTCGCTCTCTACCTAACCCACAAACATGCACATAGGTGTAATACCTCACCGTTTCTAATGTAGGTGTGAGATTTGACGTCAGCGCTGTTGACGCTGCGGCACGCAACCACACCGCACTCAGCGTCAGTGGTGCGGTGCAAGTTATAAGCTGGAGCGATTTCCATGACTAAGGCCGAGATGGATAAACTTGACTTAGCGTGTGCTTTGGCTTAGGTATGTCCTTGTCCTTCAAAAATTTAACACTACTTGATATACAATGGGCGGCCTTATCGCTTTCTGCGATCTCTTCCAGGCAACCTTGGAATGGACAGTGATTAATCCAGGTTATATTTATAACCTGGATTACATAATATATTCGCACACATATATGTGTGCCAAATTTCATCTAAATCAGTTCAGCTGTTTTTGCGCCAATCCGGAACATATATCCAGCCAAACAGACCAACGGACAAAACATTATACAGACTTTATTTTCGGCATCAGACTCGTTCCCACATCTCGTAGCAATTACTTTTGTTCGAAACTATGCAATGTACGAGTAGTTACGTCCTTGTTTACACAAAAATCATTTGGTGGAGTGAGGATAAAATAAGCATTCGCTCTTTCGGTCTTAATTGGCCTTAACAACATTAATAATCCCCATTCTTATAAAAAGCATTGCAGCGTAGTAAGAGGGAGGCTATCACGAGAAATGTTCAATAAACCACATAATCAAAGAAACGAAAGAATAATAGTCCCTTTTGTATTTCACAAAATCGACGGCGCATAACATACGATTATTTTAAAAGTGGGTAGTAATTTGTTTGCCTTTATTCTATTAATTAGTAAGCGGATAATATCAAGGATGCATGATAATTATTTAGTGATCAATTAATGTATGGTAAATAGGGCTGGTTTTAAACTATGAAGGGCGCTTGAAACAAAATACATTAATTTGTTTTTACCGGCATGTGTTTATCGAACCTTTAATAATTCTCATTTTGCGATCCTAAAAATATTATTGAATACTCTAATATAATGAATCCGCCACTTTTGTGAACCTTAAAATCCTGTTTTTGGGGTCCTAAAACATTAAATAATAATAATATAATATGAGACAACATCCACACAAGGTCTTCAGGTCCCGAACTAGGCAGAGCCTGTACTACGGTAACCTGAGGGGCAATTCCCGTATTTGTAAGACCGTTCGCATTCTAATCTCAGTGTCATTCTGTCAAAATTACAATCAATTTACATACATTTGTGACAGGTTTTTGACATTGATTGTCGCTGAGATGAGATTGCGACTTGAATTTGAACGTTTTTTAAGTACGAGAATTGGCCTACTGATGACTGATATACATACTTATATACATATAAATTGCCAAATAACTGCGACCAGCTTCGATGTAGTGCTCTCCGGTCGCTGCCGCCGCACCGCTCGCTTCGCTCGCTTGGCTCGCGCGCGTTTAGTCAAAGTTCCAACTTAACATGGTACAATTTATTATTAGTTGTATGGCCTACGGATACTTTTCTCTAAAGATCCACCTCCAGTCGCACTTCATGTCCTAAAAAAATGCACTTATTGAAGAGTGGGAGAATATTCCTCAGCATTAAATATGCTACGGAATCTGGTACTCAGCATTTCAAATCATCTAGAATGTCCTAAAAAATCCACTTATTGAAGAGTGGGAGAATATTCCTCAGCATATGCTACGGAATCTGGTACTCAGCATTTCAAATCATCTAGAAGGCGTAATGAGAGCACGCGGACTAAAATATAATAGTTTTTTGACCAAATGGCCCTATTTAGTTTTTTTCTTCTTTAGCAGTTTTTTTTGTTTTCAATTTACTGATTTTTTAATGGAATGTTGCTTTCACTACAAGAAGCCATCTTGCGTGGTTTCGTGGGATAAGTTAGTGGCTTTTTATAATTATTACTCGTCAGTATAATTGGCTTTTACAATGTTTTAATAGGTATAGGAGGACAGTGTAAGCCTGTCAACGAGTACCAGGTACTTAATAAAATAGAAAATAGTCTACAAATCTACAGTCTACAAGGCCTACAACGTTCTTACATTCACAAAATATAAAACAATTAATATACTTACCTTGTCATATACCATTGTCTGCTGAAAATAGAATACATTATATTTTAGACCAGGACACAATGTACTCATTCCACTATACGGCTACTTACAGCTTATAATCCAACCTCGCTACAATTTCTATTTCTATTCGACTCAAAACATATAACCTCGAATCCCGAAGACGGGTACCGACTGCCCTCACCTCGGGCCGAGTTATCCTCGGACCGTTGGGCTCGAAAGAGGACTGTTGCTATGGCAACGGACTTTGATATCAAACCATGTGAGAGGAAGAACACTATTGAATTAGATGTAAAAGTGTATTGAATGTCGGGCAGTACCAGTACGGCTGTTGGCCAGTGCTTACGCTACGGCTAGGCGAGGTTGTGCTATTGTCCTTTTTGTTTTGTTCTGAAGCACAGCAGGTCGTTACAATTTTAGTTTTTTGAATTATTTTAGAAATATTCATTGATGTTTTTTGTAATTATGATTCAAATATCTGGAGCATTTTCTCGCTGATGACCTTAAGGGCAATGTTGATATTGAAAGGGACCGTAGGGCATTGGCGGTCCGAGGCAACATGTGGGCCCGAATATTCGCTCGGTGTAGCAATCTAGTGAAAGTAACACTTTTTAAGGTGTATTTCCAGTGATTTTACACGGGTAATCTTTGGGTCAACTATACCAAAAGAACGGTGGATGGCCTGCGCGTACAATGTAATAATATTTTTGGATGCTGTTGGGACTGCCACGATGGTGCAGCGCGTCTACTACGAGTATGTTAGCGCAAAACCGGACTGACGGCTTCCAGGCCGTTATTGGCACGAAAACCGCGTCGCTGTTGTCAAGGTTGCGGGCGAGTGGCAACAGCATCCTAAAAACAATGGCGGACAGTATCGACTCTCCGATTATTAAACGTTTAGTGAGAAGGATCAATCACTAAATATTAATTTGGGGATGTCCTTTTCACAAAACTATTTATACTGTCTTAATCTCGTTTTTTTTTTTTATTTTAACTACTAACAGAAGGTGGTAGCGCTGTGCCTGCAATATCACTCCTAAGAGTAACTTCTCAAGATGATGAAAAGTAGTTTTATCGAAACTCCTCCATTCTATAAAAGGAAATCAATTATATTAAAGTTGAAACTTTTTAACAGCTGATTCAGTCGCTATGAAAATTTTATTTGATAACTTTCTGTTTTTTGGTGAAGTAAGACAAAGTTTCAGTAATTTTAACACCAGCTAAATAAGCTACTTGTATAAGCAATCGTATGAAACAGTAAGTAGCAAATCTTAACGGATATCCCATTACATATCCCGTAACATACTGAACATATAATAAACTGCCTTATAATATATAACTTACATATAATAAACTTCCCGAACTAGGCAAAGCCTGTACTACGGTAACCTGATGACTGATATACATACTTATGCACCGCCCAGTAAAAAAAACTTACTAGGTTTTTCCCATGGCTTCGCTCGCGTAGAGATCGGAAATGATCTCACAGTACCTTATGAATCAAAGTACCCTATGTTCTAACCCAGGCCAGGTCATGGTCTACCTGTGTGCCAAATTTCATCACAATCTGTTTAGCCACTAAGGTAAGAAAAGGTAAAAGGCAGAGTTACTTTCACATTTATAATATTATTTAGTTTATAATATTATTCCACATTTATAATATTATTTCACATTTATAATATTATTTAGTTTATAATATTATTTCACATTTAAAATATTATTTAATTTATAATATTATTTCACATTTATAATATTATTTAGTTTATAATATTATTTCACATTTATAATATTATTTAATTTATAATATTATTTCACATTTATATTATTATTTAATTTATAATATTATTTCACATTTATAATATTATTTCACATTTATAATATTATTTAATTTATAATATTATTTCACATTTATAATATTAGTATGGATAAGGATAGATGTATGGATAGGTTTTCAAAGACCTAGTTCCACAGAATATCGTCGCCTCTGCATATCCAACCTAAATATTCGGTCATCACAGAACCGGGTAAACTTTTTATAGCTACTTTATGTTTTCGCTACTACGCGTCCAGGGCTTTTTGACTCAAGTAAGCAGTTTGTCAAAGGATATGCGTGCACGTGTCAATAGGTTCTTACCCGGCTGCAAAGAAGGGTTATATATTTCACAGAAGGCTTTATTCAGAGTTTGCGTGAATTGACTTATCCTGATATAGGTTGTTTCGGTTTGTTAAAGGTAAAGGGTCAGATTATTTATAGCTCTAGTATAACTTAGCTGTGTGTCTGCTGTTACAATATTTTGTTATCAAAGAATTCTATTAGTTATGATGTGATTTAAAGGTAATGCTTTTGTTGTTTTAAGTCTATCTCTGACTGAAGCTTTTCTTCGATTTTAAACATTGTTTTAATAGTTATCGCAGTAAATCTCCTGCGTACAAACGAGTCAGTAAGTAGGGATTTTTTGTGTCTTATATGCATTTCGAAAGTCTATTGTGGTGTAATGTGAATTAGTGTGTGTATGTATTTTCGACTTCAACCCCTCAAAACTTAACAATATCGCCTGACAATCGCACAAAACTTTAGTTCTATTTAGTTTATAGTTATGTACCCACTGGATATTTCAAATAAATAAGAGATAGAACAATCTTTGTATATCTAAAAATAGACAGTCTTAGTCTTAAGACAATATCTCTGCGTAAACAACAAAACGTGCTCACGTTAAGATCTTCCAGAAATAGACTCATCGCAGGAAAGTCGTTATTTAATTGAATAAAGTCAACAATAAAGGACACAAAACAAACGCCTTCAGGTAACTAAAAAACTTTCTGCTAATGAAAATTTCCGACAATCGTCACCTAACTAAGTATTTACTTAACTGATTACCTCGCCAAGTCCGCCAAGTTGTGCCAAGTCTCGCCAAGTCGCGCCAAGTAGCGTCAAGTTTCTCCCATACACATTTAAAGGTGTTTTGAACCAAGTTTTTTCACAAAAGTTGTCTTTTTTTTTGCTTCCGCGGTGCCCAAGGAAAAGTTTCCAGTTGATCAGATTGGGACTCCACTTGGGAATTTTCGGCCGTGATTTTTTCACACCGTCATCTTTTAAGAAAACTTGGTTACGGATAAGTATTTTTGTGTTTTTTTTTTTCCTTCTTTTGATTTGTTTCTTTGAGTAATTCTTGCTTTGTGAGCAAAGGGGCGTACGAGACAGGTGCCTTTGAGTATGAGTAGGTACTTTGTAATCTTTTGTTAAAGAAGTTGTAAGTCAACGGTTCTTGAGATGTTGTTAAATAAATATAAGGCTGTAAAAGAGCGAAAAAACAATTAAATTACATTGTGACTTTGTCCTGCAGATTTACTTTTTTGTTCTTTTGTCTTCTACTACCTACATTATTTTGTATCTTGCTATCGCGTGCTCGTTTAGAAACAGTAGCCCACAAGGTAATAATAATAATAATATATTTATTGTAATTAAAAAACACAAATTACAATAGAATTGTGTACGATAATAATTGCATTAGTAAACTGTGTCACAGCCATTAACGCTCATACAAAAATGTTTTATGCGTCAGTGCTCCAGCGTTAAGAAATAAAAAAAGAAAATTACAGAGGAAAATAACAAATACCTAATAATAAAAAGAAAATAATCTATAAGCAAAAAGGTATGGTAATCAATAGGCAAGCGTGTGTGGTGATGTGTTGTGCATGTGTGTGGGTGTGTTGTGTTGTGTGTGCGGAGTGTTGTACGTGAGTGTGCATGTGATATGTTGTGTTGTATTGTGAGTGCGTGTTTATGTACCAAGGAATAGTACTTAGGTAATGCAAGGTACTAGCCAAAGAATAAAAAAAAACTCAACTTACCAATATAACAATGCCACGATTGATTATCATCTGCATGCACATGGTAGGTATAACGCTACGTACTTTGTAACACACTATGACAGCACTGACCAACTGGCATCTGATCTGCGCTGTGGTTTACTGCGGCGCTGTGCGGCATATCGTATCCTGTCATATCATTACATTGGAACGTCAAACCTTTGTATCCAACACAACCTTTACGTATGCGTGTAACGGCTGTGTGTAACATCGCCTTTGGCTATGCAAACATAATTACAACGGCTTCAAACCAAATGAATCCAAAACATGCAAGTTCAATTAACTAGCTGTGCCCCTGTGCCCCGCGGTTTCACCCGCATAAGTCTCGATCTCGTGAGAAAATCGGAATAAAAAGTATTCTATGTCCTTATTCAGGTCATGGTCTACTTATATGTCAAATTTCATACAAATCTGTTTAGCTGTTTTAGCGTAAAATACAAATATACAAGCATAAGATCAAGTCTTTTCTTTTTATAATATTAGTTTAGATAACTAAAGTGGATAACACGTTACTCGTACCTACATAATTATTAATTGTTGGCAAACTATCGCCCTTTATTCCTCTTAGCTGCATACAGACTACTACTAAAATATATAACTAGTCCGAACATAGTTTGGTCCTCCGGTCCACACCCTCTTATCATTATTCAAAAGACCGCGAGCGCTTACGGTAGCAAAAATCTCTGCCAGCAGCCGCAGACGTACGTACATCTCATCAAGGATATATGGGGGCTCGCACTCTCATTTCCTGACACACGGAAGTTGGGAGACGGATACTTATAGTTTGATTCATTTGCTTTTTACTATGGAGCAGTGGTGGCCCAGTGGTAACGGCCGCGACTTACGAGTTGTAGGTCGTAGGTTCGAACCTAGACAGGCGCTGTACTTTGTGTAAATTCGTTTCATCACCACTGCTCTCAAAAACGAAGTGGTGAAATGGTGAACGGTGAATCGTGAAGAAGCCGGCATGTCCTAGAGCCAAAATATCATGTGACGTCTACCAACCCGCACTGGGCCCGCGTGGTGGATTACGGCCCACTACCTCTCACCTAAAGGAGGCCTGTGTACTTATAGGTTTTATAATAATTTATTCTTTATTTCGCAATACGCTTTATAATAATAGGTATGCTCTATATTTTGGACTACACATACAATACATATACACACAATACATATAGCATGATTTAAAATCAATGTTAGAAAAGTTTCACAAACTACTCGTATAACAACTAAAACTGACGCGGCCCAACACACGTTGGCACGTGCCTCCGTATCCAGTGCCTTGTCAAGGGACTGTCCACTTTGTCTAATATTGTTATTAGGATACTGTTGGACCTTCTGTGCAACCTACCCATTACATATACGGGAAAGCAACGAAAGCTTCAGCTCGGTTCTTCTAAAAGATACTGGTTTTTTATTTTTATTTTGCCGTACCTGGCTACGTTGATCGTTGTTTTCTCAGCCAAAGCTATGCCAAACCGCTGAATGCACTTATAGTCTGAATTAAAAGTTTTTCAGTTTCACCAGACCGACCGGACCGGCGAGGATAGGCGTCGAAACCTCATACCTATATAAAAAAAAACGTAGAGACACTTTTCAAAAATTAACAGCTTAAAATTATCATAATATCCCTTACCTACCTCTTAAACAAGCTCAGTATTTATTTCCGTTTGCCATCCTACTTAGTCGTAAGTCACGCCACCGCCACGCCTCCTCGCTTTCTCATTAAAAGCCGTGTATTAGAACTGGTAATGTCTTGATTATCATATTAACTGCACAGAAACAACATGGATTCTTGGTCAGGTAGCGTTGTCTTGCTTTATTCTTGGCTTTTTTTTTTTTTTTTGAGGATTGGAAATCATCAAATGACCCCTCCCGCTCTGGGTGGAGCGGAAGGGAGTGTCAGACTCTTACTGACTAAAACCCACCCGTGTTCCTTCCTTGGCCCTTTATGTTCCGGGTCAGCGGTACCCCTTATGGATGATCCCGCTTTCCCGGCAGGCTTGGGCCCTAGTGGGCCCCCTCTTCGATGCTGACATCTCTTTGAGGCGCGCGTGGAACACGTACGCGCCGTCCGGCACGGGCCTGATCCTGATCGGACGGTGAGCTACCCATTACTCACCGCCCGCAGGCCCGCGCCTACGGTGGCCGGGAGTCGTCACGCGGCTCCCGACGCCCGGAGCGTCCACCGCGGCGGTTTATTCTTGGCTTAGATATAATTTTGACTTAATGTTAAAACGTTTTCATGTCTTCTTCTTAGCGTATCGATGGTTATTTAAATGGACTCACCCCAGAATTCGGTTACATGTTTGGCGCCATCACCAGTGTCCATCAGATCCTGTAACGTGCAGCTGACAGGACACATGTCATGTTGTGATGTGTTCTGAGATAATTAGGTTTAGTATTTTCCCTCCTAAGATTATGTCAACAAACTTTGATTATTAGTGCTTTTTTCAAAAAACAAGTTAAAAAAATAAAAATGAGTGACGTGTAAAAGTGTTTGTACAAACCTGCTTACAGAAATAAAATAATTTATGAATATAATATGCCAGATAGGCGTGGAGGGGGGTTGTGGGGCTACCCAAGGTGTCCTGAATGTTCATTTAAGTATTGCCACTCGTTAAAGATATAATATTACACCTGAAAGAAAAACAAAAGAATTTAAGCCAAAACAAGTATTCAAAAACATTTCTCTCCTATCTGGCTTCGACGCAGTCGGCTAAAAAGACAAACGAGGTATTCGATCCAGTTACAAACCTCACTTAACCTCACAAACAAAACCATCCCCATTGGTCCCCCCACTACCTGCAACCCCGTAAAACTTACAGATTTATTCCTAAGTAAAGACACATAACTCTTCGTTTTCAAGCACTCTATGATTTTCTTTATTGGCGTAGGTGTAAAAGGAAATGCACCGAGTATTTTTCGTTCCCTGACATAAATAGCATTTATTTTATACAGGAGGTTGAACTTAATTGTGATCTATATATTGTTTGAGGAAAGTGCATCAGCTTGAGTGCTTGTTTTAAGCTGATTGGGTTATATAACTTCTGATGTATGCAAATTGTTTTTGTAAAGGAGACGAAGAACATTTAAATATTGTATATGAGAAAGAGACAGTTTAGAATCTTTTATCTAAATGGGGCTTCATAACCTTCTCTTTTTTAATCGTCTATCTAGCCAAAGCTGCGGAAAACTCGGAATTCCTGATGCTTTTTTTTCTGAAAGCATTAAGTTATTTACAATATTATAATAACATTCATCAGTTAATCAGGTGAAAGAAGTGCTGTTTTCCTTGCTAGGTTATAGAATAACCTGTATTGAGGAGTAACAATCCTCGTCCCTTACAGTACGTCACAGTTTTAAAGTCAGTTAGTTATTTTGAACTTATTGCTGTAGTTGAAGCTGAAAGAAATACTAGAATAAACCATCCATAGCTTCAAGAATAGACTAAAAGTCTCTCTCAGTATCTTTTCATTCAAGAATTCTCTAAACCTATAGTTGAGGTTCATAAAACACTAAATCACTTCAATTCTCACGTTACACCACCCAAACAACTCGACCAGCAATCGTGATTCATCTCACTGTCAAATAAATCCAATCATCCGATAACCTATCAAATCTATCAGATAAAAACTGCGTTACCAACAAAATAGTCGTCCCCGAACACAAATCGAAGACTAACGCGCGGAAATGGGCGTCATAACTTTAAAAAAATCGCCAGAAACCGTTTACATAGGGCATCAATTTAGCGATTTCCGTACCTTATGCATCCCTCCGGCACCGGCGACGAGGGAGGAATACGTGAAATATGTATGACAAGCAGAATGCTAAAGAGCAGAAGCTGTAGCGGGTTAGGAAATTGTGGTGCAGCTCTTAAAGTTCAGTTGTTTTTCTCTTCTTATATTGGTGATCAAGGAATAACGTCATAAGATGTAGGTACTATGTCCTTCCATCAACGTGGTTACTTTTTACTTTCATCATTTTCCATTAATTTTTGCTGGTACAAAAATACTGTTTTCGACGACTGCCTTTCTACTGGCAGAAAGCAAGGAATGATTTGTCATTACTTTCAAAGACTATGAGAATATCAATGTTTAAAATGCATATTTCACGAATGGCGAATCTTTAGACGCGATTGGTCCAAGGTCCAATTCGCGGTTAGTCTAATCTAAAGTGTTTTCCCGAAATTAAACAAAATAACACATTTTTATGTACATATTGTACTAAATTTATTAATTTATTCTTAATCATATTACAAATCATATCTTGTGTTACTAGTTCATTCCCTAAACATTACATTCTCTTGTATCTAAACGGACCCTGGCACTCGCCGCCGCCGCTGCTTAGCTCGCTCAGCTTGAGCGTTGTGTGGCCACAGTTCTAACCTAACCTACCTTTCAAGTTTCAGCCATTCTCATTTGTGTCATGCACGTGTCCATTTTGGACCAACCATGAATTAGACCGACCGCAAATTGGACCAACCACGAATTAGACCAACCGCGAATGGGACCAACCGGGAATTGGACCAACTGCGAATTGTTTTTTTTTTCAACATTGTATCAATCGCGCCTAAACCATCACGGTTAGCATAGCTTTACCTCTCAGTTTAACCAATCCGAGCCGCAACCCTCGATCGATACTTCTAAAACGTCTTGACCCTTAAAAATATACTTAAAACCTTATTTTGTATCTCTCATAACTTACACCACAACATCCGAAGCACCTATATTAGCTATACACGAAAAATATGTTGTCGAAAATTGTTTACCGCGTCGCGTCTGTCGCGTCGCTCGCATGTGTCTTATACTGCCTGCTTTATTGCTTTCTTGTTTTTGCACTGATTTGTGTGTCAAGTTCTTTCGCGCCCGTTTAATGTGCTAAAATTATGGGATGTTAAAATGAGGGTGTAATAAGCCGGGTAAGAGTATAATAAAGTACATACGAATAATTGTGCTCGGAAAGTGGAGTGATGGATTATGAGTTGGGAAGGAGTTTTATGTCATGGTGCTGGTTGTTTTGAAACGCTTGTCATGGTGTTATATCAGAGCGTAGATAATTATAACGTGACATGATTCTCTTAAAAGTTGGTACTGTATAAGGTGAAAGGATAAATTGTCATAATAACGAAGCTTTGTAAGCTATTAATGCTGCAGAGAACGCTGCTTATCCTCTTGCCGTGAACTTGTAGTGGCCTATGCTAAGTGCGATGGAGTTCTAGATAAATGAAATGAACGATCTTGACTCTGTCTTTGCATCATTCTTGGTAGTCTTAGTATTAATGCTTCTTGGCATTTATCCAAACAAGCCAACACGGTGGAAAGAGGTGAGAGAATCCCTTTTTTCTACCCTTCTCTTTCGATTTTACAACTCTAATCTGTTCCAAAAGTATTTGATAAAAATGTTAACGAATGGATCAAAAAACGTACCTGTGGATGCCAATTCATAGTGCCACTTACAAATTGAGTGCTTCCATTAGATTATTTGAATGCTTGAACGCGAAATTCTAATTTTAAAATAACTGAAAAGATGTTTTACATTCAACAATTGAGGTTTACTGACAATTTTATTTAATAACCTCAATTTCAGTCGATAATTTTTCAATTACAGTTTAATAATGTTAGTTAAACAATAATTGTTGGAAATAAATGTATAGTTGAAACCTTCTAATCACATATGAATATGTTACCCTTTAGGGGGGACTACGTAAGAATTAAACCTAAGCAAGAGTTTGTCCACTTTCATCAGACACTTATGTTACAAACCATAACTTTAAATAGTTCAGCAAAATGACCTAGATAACCTAGGAGTAGGTACTCTAAAAACAGTGAAACACTAAATTTCCTAGCTCAAACGAGAATTTATCATCCGCAAACAGTTGGCATACAGGTAAACAGAACCTCACCACAGACTAACACAGAATGGTTCAATGCGCACAGCACCACCGTAGCGCTTCGTACGAATGCGTGCACAGAATGATGCACTGTGGTTTGAGGCATTTATAGTTATGTGACGTCACTATTTTGTGAGCGGACAATGAACTCGACTAAATAGAACGTATGTTGTATCAAATACCTACCGTTAGCATAGTTCGATGTGGAATTTCATAGTGTTTTACTGACATCGATATTCTATAACAAGCTCGATTTCCGATAACGATTCCAATTGTATATTGTGTTCAATCAAAATGATAATGTTTATGGGCGTTCTGTGAAACGGTAATGTCTTTAGTCAGATTATAACAGTGACAGCCAGTAATTGAAAATGTGTGTATTTGGTGATGTAGTGACATTTGACGGATACATAAAACGGGAAACTCTGCCTACAGCGCTACATGGAGATTTTGGCGCTTGAATGACGTTAATTAGGTCCTGATCCATGCGTCATGTTCGTGAACGGGCACTGTCAGTTGGGACTGGTCATCTCTTAGCCGCGTAGACAGAGAAAATTTAGCCGCCACGGCTAATTTTGATTAATTTATTTTTGGATTGTTTTGTTTAAATTTGTATTTGCTGTACTCTGGACACTCAACGTGTACGTCTTATTTACACCGTTCTCGCATATAATTATACATATATTCAACATTAATGATGTAACTAATATTTTTTATGTAACAATATAATTTAAAAGAGTGTCCATGGAGGTTCTTGCCCGTTCTTCTCCATAGGTACCTACTACGCTTTGGAATGGGCAACTAGTTACATATTTCTGACTGACCGACCGCTTGACAATCCAAAAGCGCCTGTAAATGCTTTTATTGAAATAAATGCGTTGAGTTTGGGTTTAGGTATCTGTTGGTAAACATTTGTGAAATTGTATTGAAATAAACAAGATCCGTCACATCCTTGTACAACTGTAATCTAATGGCACCTGTCATCTACACACTAAACATATTATAATCCACTGTTTCAAACACAAGGGTAGATGTGCACCAGAGACCAAGCAAGCAAGCAAGAGGGGGAGTGGGAGGCAGTCGCCTCCTTCTGCGAAGCAGTCATGCTAGCTAAGGAGGTGGCGGGACGGGAGAGGGAGAGAGTCTCCCGTCCAAGCCGCCGCGGTGGACGCTCCGGGCGTCGGGAGCCGCGTGACGACTCCCGGCCACCGTAGGCGCGGGCCTGCGGGCGGTGAGTAATGGGTAGCTCACCGTCTGATCAGGACCAGGCCCGTGCTGGAAGGCGCGTACGTGTTCCACGCGCGCCTCAAAGAGATGTCAGCATCGAAGAGGGGGCCCACTAGGGCCCAAGCCTGCCGGGAAAGCGGGATCATCCAAAAGGGGTACCGCTGACCCGGAACATAAAGGGCCAAGGAAGGAACACGGGTGGGTTTTAGTCAGTAAGAGTCTGACACTCCCTTCCGCTCCACCCAGAGCGGGAGAAGTCATTTGATGATTTCCCATCCTCAAAAAAAAAAAAAAAAAAAAGACATACCTACTACAACACAGTTCCGGGTCCAAGACCATCACATTAAAACTGCTTCATCAAACCTGTGACTTAAATGGTGTGGACATGTATGAGACATGTATTTTTATTTTTTTGACTGACCGGTTGGCGCAATTGGTAGCGACCCTGCCTTCTGAGCCGCTGGTCCCGGGTTCGATTCCCGGACAAGTCAAACATTTGTGCGCATGAACATGTCTGTTTGACCTGGGTCTGGGTGTGTATATGTATATAAGTATGTATATCAGTCATCAGGTTACCGTAGCTCTGCTTAGTTCGGGACCTGAAGACCTTGTGTGGATGTTGTCTCATATTATATTATATTATTATTATTATGAGAGAAAAAATAAAATGATTCGATTTTGATAGTACACACAGCAGCAGGTCAAATTACCACAAACTGTAAAATTTTCTCATTCGATTTTGAACTTAACCCTCAACATTTTAAGGTTTAAAATCATTTGGAGAAATTTTACAGTTTCGTATAACCTGATGTGCTGGCGACTGTACCAAAATCGAATCAATCACCGCCAATGAATGAGGTCCAAGAATATGTTTTGTAGTATATATTCGATCTCGTAATTGATTTATCACCCTATGTTTGAATGTAACTGGCATGGCATAAAACAACAAGTTCTATTAGTATATGTGACAGTTGGATAGTTCATCATTTATACCTATAACGGCGTGAATGTAAGCTTGATATCTGTCACATAAACCCACTCATGTAACTGCAAGGGTGCAATGACGCAGAGGTGGTGTTTGCATTCGGACTCGTGCAACGAGGCGCGTCGCACGGCTCTCGGCGCGTATTGACAATCACGTTCGTTGAGCTAGGTATTTGGTTCAGGGGTTCAGCTCTGTTTTGATATCCAAATGCGATAAATGGTTTATGTTTGTAAGGAAAAATATGTTGAAAGACACTTTTCTAATACCTAATATAAAGTAAAAAAATCCCCGACATAAACAAAAACATTTAAAAATGGCTGAACAGGTTTTCTTCTTTCTTTTCAGGTTTTTTTTTTAGCTAAGGACACTCAACCTACCTTTAAAAAAAATTTGGTTCAGCCGTTTGGGAGCTACGATACCGCAAACAGACACGAACATTTTTTTTTTCTTTTTCTTCTTACATCTACCATTACAGCGTAACCCAATGCGATACACCCTTTAAACTTAATAACACCCGACAATACGTAGAGGTCCTACCTATTTCGATTTATAGATTGCATCAGCGTTTTTATTTGACTAGCTCTGTGAATAATCGCCTCCATATATTTTTTCGATGATGATGATCATGTTATTATTCATACTCATTCATTGCGTTCATAATTTAAAAATTGTTAACAAGTTAAAACTTAGCTGCAAGAGTAAAGTTTTAAAGAAGCCGAAACTATAAATAATCAGTGATGTCTTTATTTTTTGCACATAAGATAGATATACAACGTGGCGCTACAACGGTGACTTTAATTTAATACACGGGTAGGGCTAGTGCCCATTAACCATATAAATATTGATAGGTTAAAATAATACGTAAACTGAAAAAAAAAATTTTTCAAACAAACTAAATAATAAAAAAGTCATTAAAATTGGGATCACCCTTGCAAAAATTCATTCATTAAATTACTTACCTAGCTCGCTTACGTTAACTCGGAGCGGCAATGTGTCGGTTCGCGGGCTGGCAACCGCGCGTCGCGTCTTGTACCTACTCGTGATCGGTCCGATTCTTTGACGGCATATTATCAAAGAAACCGAGCGGCGCAAGTGGTACAAACACTTATCACATCACCCTCTCTTGTTACTATTAGTAATAACTGTCATCACTAATCACTGCCATCACGATCATAAGTTTACACAAGCACTAATAGCACAAATAAATGCGTCCGTATCGCAAGAGGTGTAAACGTACCTACTAGATAAGAAAACGAAAACCAATCAAAGTGTCTTTATCGCAGTACCATGATCTAATTACTATCCTAATTACACAAAAAGAAATAAATAAAACAATAGCTAAGAGTCTTTTTCGCGACGTAATTATGCGCACTAGAGTAAATAAGTGCGTCAAGGACACGGGTTCGACTAGCACTAGAAAAGCAAAAAAAGAATTCGTGTTCGGTGCGGCGGGTGGGTGGAAGGGAGAGCGCGCGTCGCCTGCGCTGCTCGCCAACAAAGGAAATTTCCTTAAATTCGCCTACTCTATGCATTTGTTTCATCCTAATAGTATTGCTTATTCGTTTTAATTTCATTGATGCGATGTTATGATCCGTGACCCCGGCAAATGACCGCTGCGCGACAGTTCTTTATGTACAGGTTGCTCTAAAATGCTATTTTCTAAAATTTTAAATAAGTCCGTAAATAATAACATTTAATGGAAATATAATTTCTTCATGAAACGAAAATGTGAAAACGCATATGTGTGTTAAATTAAAGTCACCGTTGTAGCGCCACGTTGTATACGCTACCAATATCTGTTCGTAAAGTTGCTTAATTAATAACGGTCTGCTTTATTCCCTATCCTTTTATCTTATCATGATAAAAAATATGAACCCGCAGTTAGAAAATACAGAAAATCCTTTACAGTGTCTACAGACTCATACGTTTTTATAGGTAGGAATAAACGAAACTTTTTAATATCCCCACGTCACCGTCGCTACGTCATACGTTTTATAAATATTAACTCCCGACCGAGAGCTGTTTACATGTACCAACTTTTTATTTATGTTTATGACGTATAAATTAAAACATACAATGACTTTGTTCTTTATACAAAGTTGGTCGCTTTCGCGGCGTGTATTCAAAGTTGATTATTACTGTAGGTACCTCGGTACTGTTTTAACGGAAATTGCAGTTTTTAATTATGCTTTAAAGACTTTGCGCTGTTTAAATTTTTAAATGGTACTTTTACAAGGCTTTTGCAAATCAGAACGAAGTCCTTGTGCTTTCTCAGGGAGTTCGTAATTAATAATGCCACAAAGTAGTATGGCGTGTTCCTTTTTGAAAATAGGAAATATTTTAATGATCCTCTAAAAACTTATTGACTTTCTATTGATGCACACTTCATCAAATTCATGAACCTCTAAAAACTTTAGGCCTTCTAATGATGCACAAAGCGAGCGGTGCCGCGGCAGCTGCCAGCGAACGCTACATCCAATTTGGCTATTTAGTATTTTTCGGACCCCAATATAAGAATAATTTGAGTTTCAGAAATAGAGGCGAAATTATTATAATTTTCAAAGTGTTCAATAATGTGTTTAGGAAAGCAAAATGGGAATTATTTCTAGTTTATATTAAATACATGCCTTTGAAAATTACGGAACCTGTGAAATGAAAAGCACTTCATCTTTTACAATGGTAACAAATCATACCTATCCTTGATGCTATGTTATCTACAGGTGATGGTAACCATTCTGTATCAGGCTGGTCCTGTTTGCCAACCTATGATATACAAAAAGTCTCAGCGACGCTTCTGACCAACTAACATCTCACGAATCCTACAAATATTAATGTAAAAGTTTGTAGGTTTGGGTGTTTGTTACTCAATCACGCAAACACAGCTTAAAGGATTTGGATGAAATTTGCTACGCAGGTAGTTTATAACCTGGATTAACATTAGGATATTTTTATCCAGGCAGTACGTCCCCGTGGGATATTTTCCCATCTCCAAGCTGACGAAGCCGCGGGCAAAGTAGAAACATAGTTCAAAATACTTACATGGCCACACTGATTGACCCTACTTCACCAAATAAATACCTAAAAGTAGAAACATAGTTTAAAATACTTACATGGCCACACTGATAGTCCCTACATCACCAAATAAATACCTAAAGGTAGAAACATAGTTTAAAATACTTACATGGCCACACTGATAGTCCCTACATCACCAAATAAATACCTAAAGGTAGAAACATAGTTTAAAATACTTACATGGGCACACTGATAGACCCTACATCACCAAATAAATACCTTAATTAACCGCGACCCAATAATTCACGCCATATTAAGCCTAATTAAAAGCATTACGTCACTAACCAATGATGTGAAAAGACTTCAACACAATATTCCGATGAAAAACCCGTTAATGAGCTGAAAAACGAGATTATCGCTCTGTTCCACGAATAAAATGTATAATTAGACTTTAGTAGCTTATTAAGTACGGTGTCGTTTAATATTAGCTGCTTTTCAATTTAAAATTATACTGAAATTCGAGGCTTTTTGATTCCATGTAATAGAGTACGTTTATATTTTCTTAATGGCCGATTCTAGAGAGGTACTTATTTATATACTGTTATCTTCTTCGTTTACTCGCTCCTTGTTACATAGGCCTTAAACATAATTGGTGAAATCTGGGTGTACTATAAGTGCACCTGTGCCTTTACCCTCGGGAAATGCAGGCGTGATGTTATTTTATCTTCTTTATTTTTCTGGTGAGGTTTAACCATTACTATTAGCATTTGCAGCAAGATTTTCACGGAGCAGTTTCACGGAGCAGTGTATCACTATACTCCATAACTCGTCACAATACCTCCAGGCGTCGAGTTTGACTTCTGATCGTCTAAACTACGAAGAACGTCACAAATACGGTTGCAAAACAGCGCCAGCCTGCGCGGTCTGCACAAAACGTCTAAATCCAACATGGCCGCCATACACAATCACAGCTGATCGCAGCACGGAGCGAAAACAAAGGCGCTCAATAATCACATTTAAACTGAAGCGCTTCGGACTTCATTAATACTGCTTTCAATGAGGATTTTGAAATGAATAGCTGTTTTAACTGTACCCAATTACATTTTGTAATGTCGTGTGATGTTGAATACAATTCGTTCAATTAATGATGACACTTTTGGTGATTCGACTAAGTATTTGGTCAGTAAATAAACATTAGAACATGACGGAGTAAAGCTGTATGCCTTCTGGCGGAACACAGTATGGACAATTTTTTTTTTTATAGGACACAATTTAGAACATAAAATTAATAAATTAATTTGAAATTGAAAAAAGTATTATCGATTAACACTTCTATATTTTTTTTATAAGAAACTAAATAAACACTTATCAAACATAATCAACTTTCAAAAAAAAATTACATAATTATTATTGAATTGAAGGTAGCGGTCACAACATGTTAAAAAAAAACAGGTTCAGTGGCTTGCTTACAGGTACAAGTGCAGGCCATATTTTTGTGTAAACGATAGAGAAGTGTGTTCTTGTTGGTATAGAATCAAGTTCTTCTAACCTTCTAACTGAACAGACATCTGTGCTGCTGGTGAGTTTGTGGCGCCTGTTCTTCTTCCGGCTAAAGCACTAGGAAGTGGTGAAGGGCGGGCGTTTTGGGGGACTGTGTTATGTAATTTTGACGTTCAAAAAGTGCTGATTCTCAGCCTAGTTTTAATAAATAAGTTTAGATTATGATTTAGTGTGTCGAGTGATTTACGCACTGCATATGTGAACTCGAAACCGAACTAGCACACAACGTTATATTCTCAAGTTAATTAAGCTTACTAATTGCACCGAATACAATTTCCTTTATATTCCGTAAATTGGCTCGTTATTTTGCCATTTTTAGTACCAAAGGGCACAAACACTTGCCTCACAAAACCCTGTACAGCCATAGAGATCTATATTGACCCCAAAAATCGAAACAAGGCTGTGCCGGGCATTTAGGGGCGACCGTAAATCCGGCGCCAAAAACCGAAAACTTTTGCGTCGGCTAACAAATTATAACAAAAAGTGTTTGCCTACAAATTAAAGTAATCAGCTAACCGACTGTGCGAAGGGAGTATCTGTTGTGGTTTAAAACGTTTTTGGTGTATAGTTTTCTTTTTGAGGTCGGTATATAAACATGTTTTTTTTGCACACTTAGAGAATGAGAGCTGGCCCGAAAAAAAAATACATTGGTTATGGAACTTCGTTTCAACCGGGTGTCCCAAGACACCTCTTGACTGTTTTTATTGGTGTCATGGAATTTTGATTTTAAGGGGTATTTTTTTCTAGCTTAAGACAGTGCTTCACGAATTTATTTAAATTAACCACAATATAAACCTGTGCAAGAACTGATAATTATTCATGTTTTAATGTTTTTTTCTCTTGTTCACAGGCAACTGCTAGCGCCAAATCTGAAACAAACACAATATTTAGCTAATGGTGCCGAAAGCGACATCAGAACTGTAAGTACCTTTAGATATATGTACTTCATTTGAAATAAGGAAACAATTATACAATGATTTGTATACTTTAGTGATATCACAAAGCAAATGCGCTTTGCAGTATGTAATAACGTCGCAAGGAATTTAATAATAAATGATTAACAGCACATAATATGTATAAAATCAATTTTCGTCATATAACTATGATTATTCAATAAAAAAAGTACTTTCATAATTACATTCGAAACAATTAAATACTAAAAAAGACTTTTTGCCTCAAAACTGTTGAATTTCAACAAATATTTAATATTTCGTCCGCTTTTCCAAATTTTTCGTGGGCATATCTACCATCCAAAATGGATGTACTACCATTTATTTTTAGCTACAAATATTTGACTGGATTCCAATTTCAGTTCAGTTCAAAACGAAAAACAAACAAGATGGCTGTGCTAACATAGTTAGAAATGGGGCAAGTCAACATAAACTTATTTGAAAATTGAAAAACCGTTTATATTTTATGCTGAAATTGGGAATCAAGAGCGAAGTCCGTGACTGACTGTTTGATCTATCAGCACATAGCTCAAACCACTGAACGGATCAGGCTGAAATTTGGCACACAGATATATATAGTTATTATGACGTACTCATCCCCTTTTTTTTTTTTTTTTTTGTGGGTGGGAAATCATCAAATAACTTCTCCCGCTCTGGGCAGAGCAGGAGGGCGTGTCAGACTCTTACTGACTAAAACCCACCCGTGTTCCTTCAGTTGCCTGTGCCAGGGGCCACGGTAACCCTCTTGGACTTTTCCGCAACCCTAGCAGGCATTGGTCCTAGCAAACCCCGTCATTGGTGCTGACATCTCTTTGAGGCGCGCGTGGAACACAACGCGCCGTCGACCCAGGCCTGGTCCTTATCGAACGGTGAGCTGCCCATTGCTCGCCGTTCGCAAGCCCGCGCCTACAGTGGCCGGGAATCGGCCTGCGATTCCCGATGCCCAGGGCGTCTCCTGCGGCGGCTAGGGGCGTGAGGGCGCAAACTTTGCCTCTCCCTCACGCGTTCCGCCTCCTCCTTCGCGAACATTACTGCTTCGCAGAAGGAGGTGACGGCTTCCCAAGCCCTCTCGCTCCGTACCATGGCCTGGACCAAGGCCGGACGCGAGAGATCGCCACCGCCAATCGCCTCCACGAGGACACGGCGGTGCTCCGCCCAAGCTGGGCAGGCCTCCACCGTATGCTCCACCGTGTCCTCCGGGCGATCCACACAATGGTGACACCCGGGCGTTTCCTCCCGCCTTATCGGGAACAGGAACCTCCCGAAACAGCCGTGTCCGGTGAGGACCTGCGTCAGGCGGAAGGTGAGGACGCCGTGGCGCCTCTCTAGCCACTCCTCAAAGAGGGGACTTATCGCCGCAATTGTGGCGTGCCCAGCGCTGGGTTGCGACAATCGCACTCTCCATGCCGCCCTGAGATCCCGCCGGAGCTCTGTCCGCTGTACCGTGATTTCTCGCGGCAGCGGAGCTACGCCCCGGCGTTTCGCCTCCTCGCGCCACTCCCAAACGTGCGCGAGGACTTTTGCCTCCAGATCCCATGGCGGTAATCCGGCAAGGAGGCTCGCCGCCTCACCGGAGACCGTACGGTATCCCCGGACCAGCCGGATGGCCATGACCCTTTGGGGCGCGTTCAACCAGCGGGCTGGCCGCCGCCTCAAGGAACGCGCCCACACCGGTGCCCCGTAAAGGGCCATGGACCGCACGACCCCCGCGTAGAGCCTCCGGCAGGAGGCGTTTGGCCCCCCTAGATTGGGCAGGAGCCGCTTTAAGGCAGCCCCGGCCCTTTCCAGTCTGGGAGCCAAACGTCGGAAATGCTCCACGAAGTTCCACCGGCTGTCGAGGACGAGTCCCAGGTACTTCATCGTCGACTCGACGCCGATGTAAACCCCTCCTACCGTTATTTGGGAACCCGACGGTGGCGTGTTCCGAGAACCATGAAAACACATGGCCTCGGACTTGTGCAGGGCCACCTCGAGTCCCAATTGCCGGATCCTCTCGACGATTGTCGCAACCCCGCGTGTCGCTAGTTCGGCCGCCGCCTGGTGCGACCTTCCCTGCGCCAGGACTAGCGTGTCGTCGGCGTAACAAACCACGCTGACGCCGCTGGGGAGGTCGGCGCGCAGCACCCAGTCGTAGCCGATATCCCACAGATGCGGCCCCAGGACCGATCTCTGTGGGACACCGCACGACATCTCTTGCCGGTTCCATACTCCCTGGTGACCGGGGTAGATGACGGCCCTGTCCGTCAAATAGGCCTCGACCACACGACAGAGGTAGGTCGGCATCCGGTGATACCGGAGTGCCTCCCTGATGCAACTCCAGGGCAGGGTATTGAAGGCATTGGCGATGTCTAGAGACACCGCCAAGACGACCCCACCCCGGGCCACAGCATCCCCCGTCGTGAGGGCCCGCACGCGCATGATGGCGTCCACCGTAGAGCGCCATAAAAACTTTTCAATTTTCAGTTTCAATTTTATTAACTCAAGGAATAAGATTCTTCATAAAAACATAAACCGCCTTTTCAGCCCTTAAAGGTTGAATTTCCAAAAAATACGTAGTCATCCCCTAAGAAGTATTTTTTGGAAATTCAACATTTAAGGGCTGAAAAGGCGGTTTATGTTTTTATGAAGAATCTTATTCCTTGAGTTAATAAAATTGAAACTTCGCACGAATGCATAACTAAGTAAACTATAAAGATGTATTTTTTTATCTTTGTAAGGTACTCCCTTAAGAGGTATTGGGGGTTGTCAAAGCTTGTCTAAGAAGAATTTTCACGCACGGTCCGAATCTCTCGAAAAACCAAAAATAAAGAATAACGGTGTACGAGGGTTTTTCGAAAATGGTCCCCTGTAGGCACTGGGGTTATAAAACGTTTAAGGGGAGGATTTTACTGCGTGGCTTGATTAACTCAAAATTAAAATTTTTCAAAATTCCACTCCTGTGGGGGGAATAGAGGGGATACAGTTTTTATGAAAAATCTTATTTCTTTGGTTAATAAATTTGAAACTTGGCAATATTTTCCTCAGTAAATAATAAAGATTGGCACTTTTAGTCTTTTTATACAGCACCTCACAGAGGATTTAGAGGATGTCAAAGTCAGTAAGTAAAGGCACTGTCAGATTAACTTGAAACTCGGTACTAATGTTTAAAATAAAAGTACGTAATTCCGGTTTTTTCTTGTTAGATAAAGTTGGATTTTACTGATTGCTTGCTTCAATTAACTGGAAAATGGGTTTATATAATGTTAAATCATACAATGGAAACGTATCAAACGCTTTTTTTGACACAAGCCATGTAAAAGTGTGGACACTGTTTATTTGAAAAATCCTATTTCAATGATCTATTTACTTAAAAATTGGCCTGATTACTTATTTATCTAAATTTATATACTAATATATTAAAGCTAGCGAGTTTTTTTTTTGTTTGAATGCGCTAATCTCAGGAATCACCAGTCGGATTTGAAAAAATATTTTTGCATTTTAATCCCAATTCTTGAGGAAGTTTATAGGCTATTATAATGCAGTCTACTCTCTTACAAAATTTGTATCCTAGTTCTTAGTAATATATCTGTATCAGGCTATATTTTGGTGAGTCAATATATACGTTAATATAATGTTATATTATGGATAACAAGTCTAAGCACAGATGACCTTAGACGTTGTAGATATTAAAGAGCTTAACATTTTCAAAACAGATAGCAATAAAATATATGAACAGTTTCATTATTCTGGTATGTCATCGCCAATCTACACACGACTCCACATGAACGTTACACAACAAATCTAGTACACAAACCTATATATATTTCTCACAAAGCTAAAAGTTAGCTCAAAAGCCAGCCTATTGCACAGACATAACTAGAAACAAACTTTGGTGCTCGAATAAAAGTGTGAAAACAAAAATTGCCTAGATTTCAATGCTGGGGGTCGCCGCTGTGACCGCTGCCAATCGCTCTTCGACTGGCGACACTGAAACACGTCTATTTTTGACACAACAAGCTACTTTTTTTGGCCACTACTGTTGGTAGGGATTTGAAAAATGTTGCGGTAAAATATTCAAGGACAATTGGTTTGTATGTAGAAAAAAATTCACTGTTGATCAAAGACACAAAGTTTTTCTATTTTGGCACTAACCGAGGTCTAAATTATTATTTTTCTGCAGTGACTGTTGAATTTTTTTATGTAAAGCTTGTGAAAATACACAACAGTAGATGTCTTGGTATACCTACTTCTATGTATTCTCTTAAACCTACATTTTGCCATTAAGTTACAGTAACGGTACATTGTTGCACTTTTGCACTATTGAAAGAGTTAGTACTCCATAACATTCAAGTTCGGATACCTAGTCTTACGGATATCTTCCCAACAATGTCACAACTCACCACATCACTACCGGACACACCGCGATCCTCCACGGCGCCATCTCGCGGATTTATATCAAAACTTTTTAAATAGTCCTGGCGATTCGCAGACAGTTTCAACTTGGAGATTAAGTGGGCAGCGAATGAATTGTTTCCCCTAGTAAAGTTGCAAGAAAACTGCACTTAAGATAAAATAGTGCAGTTTTCTGTAATTGCAAACTTACTACATTGCAACCGAGTCGGATACAAAGTTGTAAGTGGGCGCTCAATCAAACGATGCTTCTTGGAACACGCTGTATGTTTTAGCTTCGCGGGATTTGTTCTATAAAGTGATATCTATTTACTGCTAAACGGGTATTGCAGTTGAAGTGGAATTGATTATAATCGACTCTATTTTGTACACTCGCGTTTACTGAGGCGAATAATTCATCATTGCTTCAATAAATTTCCTCTGAAAAATGGTAGTCGATTCAGGAATATACTGGCCTTTTTGCTTAAACTATAATAGTTACTACAAAAAAAATACATACTTAACAAAATGTGCATAGGCGTGAGTTAAATTTCCCTATGAGTGTGCTGTGATGGCTGGGAGAGGGACCATGCAAAGCATGAGGTTGGAACTTACGACCTTTCATTATCAGGCGACCTTACCAAGGCCGTTGCCTTTCTATTACCCACACCTCCATACATGAGGTACACCAAAGACGAAATTCAAAACATTTCAACACAAGAATACAGAAATAAAATAAACATGTAAGCATAAATTATACAATTTATTTTACAGCGGTATAAAAACACCGTCTCACACAAAAGATAGCAATATATCGGAGAAATTCAACAAGATTTGTTCCACAGAAATGCTTCGCTGAATATTTTGCTCTTTCTACCAACAAAATGTACGAGAAAACGGAATCGAGAACTTTGGTGAACGATAACAGAATCGTCGGAATTTGTCCTACACTTGCTCATCGCTCGCGACTTTGTCTGTATAAAAAGGGAACTTTTTGCTTATCTTTTTGCTTGATTTCTCGTATTTCGTGAGTAGAAAGTGTAAGTTATCATGGAAACCTGTTATGTTTTTGGATTCTTGCATGTCATGGTTTTATTACGAGATTATAATACGAAACTTCTTGTTTCTTTGAGGCATCACGATCACGTTGCCAGTGCTCCATAAGTGGCGGTAACATCACTTTCCATCAGGTGGGCCTCTTGTCTTTTTTATTAATACCAAAACCAAAAATGGTGTATCTACTTAGGAAAACACTTAAGCTCTTTGCCAAATGCTATCACAACAAATAATACTTCTCAGTGAACATCTAAATCTAAAATTAAACAAACTATTTAAACAATATTGTTTTCCTACAATATTCTTCGTGTTCTTGCTAAAAGACCGCGACCTTTTTCCAAATACAGATCTAAGCCCTCAGTCACTTGTAGTGACACGTACAAAAAAGACTACCAAGCCTTTCCCAGGCCTAGGAATAACCTCAAGTATAATATAAAATATCAACATTATTAACACACACATGAATCATGATACAGAAACTCACACCCTTTTCACAAAGAGAAGGAATAGAACACCGAATGCTACGATCGTAACACATTTTTTTTTATTCTTCCACGTACATAAATCTATTCATTTTCGCAATTTTCAAGGACATCACAAACCACTAAAATATGAACATGTCCTGCGAAAATCAAATAAAAACCCTCACAGCTATTTTTCCTTTCAAAATCAGATAGAAAACGAACGTTTGAAATAAATAAAGAATACTCGTTATCCGTCTTCAAAACGACTCCTCGGTCTAACAGACGGTATTAGTCTGTTATAATATCAAACGCAAAGCCGCCTATAGAGGTGGACCAAACTGACAAATCCTTGCATCCTATTCAGAGGTCCCGGAAAAATATTACAGAATCTTTCCCCCTACCTTATACAACTTTCTTATTGTGGGATCAACCCCCACCCTCGAAGGAAATGCGTGAAATTAGAATTTCGCGATATATTTGCAAAGGAGGGAATATTTTGGAATGAAATCATCGTTTTTTGGCTGAGAAAAGTCTAATGTTGGAATATTGATTCAGTTAAGGACTGTTATTTAAAGGATGTTTGTCTACCGCTTTCTGCTATGTATTGAGTATTTGCTACCTAAAAAGGTTTAAGAAGGTATATTCTTCTTTTATTTATGTAATAGAAAATAAATTCATATCACTTACGTAGAGATTTTAACAATTTAAATGAACTTCAAAGAACTTCAAAACTGGACTGACTTATTTCAACACAAAATGTCGAAAAATTATATCACCCAAGTGACTTTTGCTAAACAGAATTTTAACAAAAACAAATGTTCCTTACAAAGTCGAGGCCCATCAAAATGTAACGGATTTTCAACTGAAGTAGCACTAGCGAGACTCAAGGCTTCAGTCGAGGCTACGGCCTAAAGAAAAGCGAAGCGGCAGCGAATTAATAAGACAGACATTATTATTGTTGGTCAATTGAATTTTATTAACTAAATGGAGACGTTATTAGTATGTTTTCGGTTAGGCTGTCAGGCCACGACTTATGAAATGAGGTTGAGTTGCCAAAATCTTACGAAGCAACCCACAAAATGAGATTGGCAAAAAAATAGAGCCTCAAATTGTAATGTTGTCTTGACGAAATCACTTGTTTTGATGGTAGACTAACTAAGACATGGCACACACTATGTGACATGCGAGTGCGACAGCTCGGCAAATAGACGCAACAACAGGCTGCGGCCGATAATTTTCATATATTTTGTTCAAAGCTCCGCACACTTGACGCCTAGCTGCAGAGTCGCAACGACAGGCTAGGGAAGTCGGACGTTCTCGCTACTCATCGCAGCGTCTAGAACGGTGCACGCGCACACCCGATGACAGTCGCATGCGACAGGTCAGCGTATTGTCGTCGACCTGTCACAGTTCTGTTGTATGTCGCAGTGTGCGAGGTGGTTTATTAAAGATAATTTACGTACAACAACGAACGATAACCAGACACTAAATCAAAGTACAAGTTGCAGGTAATACGTCATAAATTCAAAATTCATTGAACACAATGTAACCACTATCCGCCATTGAGCCGGTAAGGTACATAACTCAGACGAGGAAGTTGCAGCGCGACTGCAAAATGACATAAAGGCATTAGTGACTCATAAATCCAAATTCCGATGCACGTAATATTGTGAGCTTAATATACTAACTTTGTTGGTTACGGGTTAGTAAGAACAAAGAGGAGTAGGTAGAGGGCATTCTCTTATGAAAATCAATTATAATCGGTTTCTCTTAAAAAAAAATATATCTAAAAAGCTATATAAAGCCACACAGAGAAAACGATCACCAACTAGCTAAGAGTCTAACTCGACTAAGAAGCCCAAGTTTGACTGAAAACTCTCCGACAAAATTCAGACAATTGGAGTTCACAGTCTTGACAGAAATTGGGACGATGATAATGACGATAAACCGATTTTATAAATCCGTTCATATCGATATTTTTGTAGCTAAGTTTTAACCTATATCATGTTGTTGAGTCCCATCACTTTCCCAAGTAATTGCTTTGCAGTTCGGCTTTGAAACTAAAATGTCAACGAGCACTCTAAAATATTATTGAAAACTTCACACAGCTGATATAACCGGATACTATAAGAAATAAAATAAGCCACCGTTAGATGTAATATTTATCGTCCTCAATGTCTATTTATATCATTTCTTCCTCTTATATTATTTATTCTGAGCATTTCTCGGTATCGATAGACAGGTCCCTTCGACCGATCTCCTCGAAAACGCGGCCTTAGGAATTTTCACTTCATTGCCAGCTAGCAGAAACTTGAGTTAACGCCGGGCAAGTTTGTCCAGAATTTTTGTCTCTTAGCATTTCTATTTCAGATCAATTTATTTTTTGGCTTTATGACCAACAGCCTTTTTACAATGCCAAAAAGGTCTATCATATAAATTCAAAAGGGAAGTAGAATTAGGCCGATACGCTAATCGTAAGGAATTTCGTGCTATTCGCGGCCACGGCCACGACTGGCCACGCGACTGACCGCAATCTTGAAGAAAGTTTGGACACAACTGTAGGCCTATTCTCGTACTTAAAAAACGTTCAAATTCAAGTCGCCATCTCATCTCAGCGTCAATCAATGTCAAAAACATGTCAAAAATGTATGTAAATTGATTGTAATTTTGACAGTTTGACAGTTTGAGACTGAGATTAGAATGCGAGCGGTAAAAATACGGGAATTGCCCCTCTGGTCGGAGATTTTACGACCAAGATTGCAGCCGGTCGCGGCAGCGACAAGTCGTGGTCGTGGCCGTGTAGTGCGTGAGCCCTTAACTTATTAGGTGTTAGAAGCACTTAATCTCCCATTTTAACTTCAAAATCAAGATGGCCATGTCTCTTCAAATTTTTATCAGAGTCTCGCAAGTTTGTAGTCGATTGCCACTGACTCGCCGCCTGTAAGACCAGCGCTTTACCGTCGACTATACGAGTTAAGTGCCAAGTTATATCCAAGTTGTAACAAGCTCTTTGTTTAACGATTCTAAGTTAAAACAGTGACTGTTTAATTTCAATTGCTCCACGCCTTTTAGAAGCTTAAGTGTCGATGTGAAAATTTTTAATTATCATGTTCCCGTTCGCTTGTTTGCTCGGAATATTGTTGTTTGTGCTGCTAGTTTGTAGTTTTATTGTTTAAGTATGAAAGAGAGTTTTTTGTATTTGTTTTTCTTAAGATAAATGACAATGTTGTACAATGGATTGCTAGAGTTGAAGTGAGTGCTTTATGAAATATTCATAATGTGATTGATGAAATACACTTGCTCATTTTACAGAGTAAAATCATACTGACAGTTCGGCCGTCATCGAGAGAATGAGCTCCTGACACCTGTCAGTGCGACAATTCTAATCTATAGCTATAAAAATCAATGCCACTTTTCGTTGTAATTTTATAACTCAAGAACGGATGGACCGATTTTGCTAATTCTTTTTTTAAAATATTCCTTGAAGTACGAGGATGGTTCATACAGAGAGAAAAAAAAATTAAAAAAATTTTAGGCGATACGAAGTTCGCGGGGTATAATATATTAATATATATAATATATTATATATAATATAATATAAGCTAGTAACTAATGAATATCAAATACACTATACACGTATTCATTTGTAAGAAACTGATAGGTGTCAAGAACGCATTCTCTCGACGGCCGGAGTAGAATAGTTATTAAACTATCTAACCAAAGGACCATAAAGTCTAAAAAGAAGTAGCAGTTGGTAGCGACCCTGCCTTCTGAGCCGCTGGTCCCGGGTTCGATCCCCGGACAAGTAAAACATTTGTGTGCATGAACATGTCTGTTTGACCTGTGTCTGGGTGTGTATATGTATATAAGTATGTATATCAGTCATCAGGTTACCGTAGTACAGGCTCTGCCTAGGTCGGGACCTGTAGACCTTGTGTGTATATTGTCTCATATGTCTCATATAACTTCACTTTATCTTGGCAGAAACTCATGTGTGAATTCGGCCTTATAAAAAAAATAACCTTAAAATGTATTTCAACGAACATTATAAATAGGCACATCTCACACAACCCCTTGGTTTGTGTAGGAGAATCATTTATGCTGACCGTTGATACATAAACTTACGACTTCTTCCCGTGGCGGTACGTTCTGCTGACCAATCAATTTTCAAATTAAAATCAACAGCAAATCGCTAAAGTATTTTATTTTTAATTGACGTCTGGCTTTTAGCAGGGTATTTCTTTTTTCATGAAGGGGTCCAAGGGGTCAACCTGACCCAATATTGCAAGCCCACACAATTATAAAGTTCCCAAGATTTAAATGATCCTGGGACAACAGTATATTCTGCTTTTCTATCTACATTCGACAAAATGAATTGTGACTGGTAGAAAACATTAATCAATCTGCCTTTCCCCAACTGTGTTAGAGTCAGCTTCCAGTCTAACCGGATGCAGCTGAATACCAGTATTTTACTTGGAGCGACTGCCTGACCTCCACAAGACTGATTGTATGGCGGTAGAAATAATTAAGAACCTGAGCAAAACAAAGGAGAATGTTCATTTAGTATGGAGAAAAAACACAGCCCCGGCACAAACGAAATACATATATCTCAGATTTTTTGTATCAACGAGTAATAAAATATTGTATAGAAGGCATCATCTGAATCTATTGCTAATTGTGTTAAATTACTATTTTTCGTTGGCAAGGTCGCCTAAAATTATAATTTCAAATTTTAATACCTTTAGCATACTAGGTGCTTAATTAGTTTGACAAGTTTTTAGCGTTTACATATCTTTTAGGTTAACCAGGAAAAAAAAGCTTGCATATTTTAGAAAAAATAGTTTTTATTTCTCAAAGGATATACATTAATAAGCTTCTAAATCTAGTACTACACTGTCTAAAAATGTTGCAGGATGATTAAAACCTTCTTGGTATCTAACCCACCCAAGATACTATAACATAGACATTATATGGGCACAACCTGCCCGATGTTCTTTTACCGCGAATGCAGGAGCAATGGTGCTCTAATATAACTCTCCTGCCCTCTTCTCTTTTATATAACATGTATGTGTAACTCGTCTTGCTTCTGACGTCTCGCGATTGAATGCGACACCTAGTTAGCGTGCAGATTTCGATAGGTTACTTTGATTTATACTATTCGAAGACAAAGCAAATACTCACATTGTAATTCGTTTATAGATCAGATATCGCATACATTATGAAAATAAAGTGTATAGTGAAATAGAACTTAAATAGGTACCTACTTACGTCTTGTGGTGGTTCTAAGTTGCGGACAATGTACTCAACAAAGTCTCGGCGGGAAGCGAAAAACCCTTGAGGGAGAACATGTCGCCTAGTTTGACGTAATCAACGATCACACGTAACTCAGGTATTAATTTTAACAAGTTAGGTACCAATCAGTAAGCGAATCGAAGTCCAAAAGTAATGCGAAAATCATAATATATTTATCGGGAATCAATAATTAAAACAAGGAACTCGCTGATCTCAATGAAGATTATCGAAGGACTCTGACGCGCTTGGGCGAGAGAGAGTGGCGTGCCGGCGCCGGCTATTCTGTGCACAATCTGTTATCTGTGTGAGCGAGATAAAAAGGCGGCGAACTTACAAGAGTGAGTGAAAATGAATCCGATTACCTACCTGGTGCGCTGACTCAGTAAGGCTCCATTACCAGCTATTATATAATCGCAGAATAATACTTTACAAACGGTAAAAATAAAAGGAAAGATCACACTAAAACAAGAAAAGGAAGAATATTTTAGGTGATATAAAATAAACCCTGCCAAGGAAAAATAGCAATTTAACACATTTAGCCATCGATATTTATGATGCCCTAATAAACCATATTTTGTTACTCATTATTACTAAAAACCAGATTTCGTTTTCGCCGAGCCTGGGTTTCTTTTAAAATTGTCCTTGTAAGGGCTAATTATTATTTTCTCACTGCATTTTCTTTTTCTCGCAGTAACCAACTTAACAGACAAAAATCACTTACAGAATTGGACTTCACATATCAAGTCCTACCTGCACAGAACCCAACTCAAAATAATATTAAGATGCCGAACGCCAATCTCGAACAAAAACGGCCATTCTAAAATATTATCGAAAAACAATCGGTGGACATCCAATCTCTGCAATCCGTAGTGAGTCTTATATTTTCTGAAAACTCAATTAAAAGCGATTCTCCAATATTTTAATTGTATTACCTACTGATGAATGGTCCAAGTTGGATTGTCTAGACAGGTAGATGTCTGTCTACGAATGGAAACTAAATTTAATTGATAAGATAGATGGCCCGCTGTAGTTATTTTGTTGCTTTACGGAAGATTAAATAAATAAATAAATAAATATTGTCTGACATTGCACACAGCACCATCTAGTTCCAAGTTAAGCACTTAACACTTAAGGCTTGTGTTATGGATACCAGATGGTTGATACACTACTTAAATACATTTTTTTTTTTTCGTAAATACATACATATTATAAATATACATCCATGACTCGGGTACAAATGTCCATATTCATCATACAAACATTTGCCCCTACCGGGATTCGAACCCAGGACCATTTGGTTTCGCTGACTACACTTAGCCACTGTATTTAAGTTATGGTTAGCCACTGCTTTTATGTTGTGGTATCAATCTGCTGATTTTGAAAGCTTTGAAGTACTCGTAATTAATGATGGAACAGATTATGTACCTAATTTTGTGTTCATATGAATACTGAATTATTTCCGAATAAAATTAAATTATATAAGGTAATTACGGCTTTGGCGCTTTTCTGAAAATATCAAGTAAGTAACATAAATAATTAAACTATTTATGGGAAAAACCACCAACCAGCGAAGAGTTTTCCTTCCAGGCTAACAACTGAAAATACTCGCATCCGTAATTATCTTTTTATACAAACGTTTTTCTGTGGTTATCATACAATTTTCCTTTCTTTCTTCCAAACAAACTCACCATTCATCTTTGACCACACGAAAAAACACCAAATAAGAGATCCAAAACAAAAGCGCATCGCTAATATCACATCGCTTAAAAAAACAGAACGCAATCCGGTGTCGCAATTAAACGTAGGCAATGCTATCGCATCGACTTAGTGCGGACTTTAATTAAACCCGGGACAAGCCGGGATCCCGGGTCCCGGGTAAATAGCCCGCCGTGAGGACAAATCGATTGCATAACAGGAGGAGGATGGCGGATGAACCGAGATGCTCGCTTAGCAGTTTTTCAAAAGGTGGATGATAATGTTCCAGATTAATCAGCGCTTTCGCAAAAAGATAATCTTGGACTTCTGAGTTTGAACGCGAAATGGATTCGATTTTATTTAGTTTTGTTTCAGGGGTCAATGGAATTGGATCGTTATGTTATGTCCGATCAAGTTAGTTAAAAAAATGGTCGGTGTAGGCATTACCCTCCTTCTGGGGTAAAACTTCAGCCATTGTTTTTCTAGAATTGTGTTGTCCCCAAAATTTGTAAAGATAACCAATACAAATGACACGGATCATAAATTCACCTCTAAACAAAAAAAAAACAGAAAACCTTTCAATAATCTTTCAATCTCAAGCAATGAAATCATTCGCAATAACGACGTATCATATCCCCTAATCTCCCACTTGAAGACATCACTTCAACCCTCAATTGCGCACAGCTCAACAAATCACGAGCATCTTCGTACACACTGAATATACGAGTCTTAAAAAATCTCTATTCACAGCTATCGATCGGGGGAATATCTGAGAGTACTAACCTTACATCTGCCGATGCCGAGGGAAACGGCTCAGAAACTCGTACTTTTCTATGCAAACGTCGGTAGATAAGGTCCTCGTAAAACTGTATCGCTGGCTAGGCGAGCTCCATCGGTTGGAAGTTATCGCATAGCTGTGGTGGAGTCTTTGGTAGTGTTCATGGGGTTTTGTATGGGAAAGGGTAGGTTTTAATGCTGTTTAGGTATTGCAAGAGAGGCTGTTTTTAATTGAATGAAATCAGGTATTTTGTCATAAATTAAAAAGGGTTTCAGACAAAAATAAATACTAGCGGCCTACAAAACGCTGTCTAAATAAAATTCATGTTTTAAAATAAAATGCCCGCAGTTAAAACACAATTCTAATTTCAAAAGCCTTACGCAACTAAAACAATTAACTTCACACCTTTTATTAAAACAAAAATGCTTAAAAATTGTTCTAAATTTAAAAAACGACCGGCCAGTTTAATTTTTTTTTATACTTAGTCCGTTGCATTTGTTAACTTTTTTATGTATTCATATTATCTGTCAAAAGAGACTGGATCCTGCGACACAGGGTATCCTTGTGCGGGATCCAGTGTCAAACCTAAATGTTGTAACACTTGTTTAAGAATCAATAAAACTTAACTTATTATTATTGCCCGCATAAATTGGGATTGGAATCAATGACGGCAAAAATACTATTCTCCCTTAGTTTCCACAAAGGGGGGAACAGCTTGGAACGATTCTAAACTTAGAGTATAATATATATTGTTTTTCCCTTACAAATGAAAATTTGACGGTGTGTTTGAGTCAAATTCAAAATACTTTATTTCACATAAATCCACATGGGTACTTAAAAGTGCCAAAGGTGCACGGTTCTTATTGGTCGTTTCCTATGAGGAAAAGCCGGCAAGAAACTCCACCCACGGTTACTCTTTTAAAAATAGTTGTTTTTAGAATATTTTAAAATTACACTGTTAATAGGTATGGAAGGACAGTAAAGACCTGCCAGCAAGTACTAGGTTCTTAACAAAATAGAAAATGGTCAACATTTGGGTTTGTTAAAATAATTCTCCGGAGTTGTTGATTACGTTGAAAACTATTGTATCTTTGGAGATACTTAGAAAAATCTACAAAAGTTTCGAAAATAGATACCGAAATTAAATTATACAAGTGTTCATACACTTAGATACTCTGCCTGTTGAATCATCATTTTGTAACTGCACAGTCCACGATTTTTAAACCTTTTTCTGTTTTAAGCAACGAATAGTTATACTAAGGATAGCTATAACATTTTATGTCACGCCTTTCCAAATGTCTAGACAGACAAAAAGTTGTTCAAGGTTAAGAAACTGGATTAAGTTATCCGTTTTTATTGTTTTGGGTACCGAATTACATACCTACCTACATACATTTCTATCCACAAAACGGTTAGGTACTTACTTTATTTAAAGAAATACGAACCTTTTGTTTTAAAATCATGCCCTATATAACAACCATAAAAATATTTTCAATAAAATAAACTATAAAATCGTAGAACTTAAATTGCTTTTCCGAGATTAGGGTTCAATAAATTATCTTGACGGACCACCACTAAAGTCGCCACTTTTCACAATACGGAACCCGGAATGCCTTAAACGCCTATATAATTTATGACCGCGTAAAGACGTAACTGATAAATCACGGGGCTTGCTCGTGGGAATTGTAACGCCATACTAAAATGGGCACACGGTCATGAGCTAGAGATGTGGATAAAAAACTATTGTTGATCAGGATTTTTTTCGAAAGAAGCACCCTTGAGGAATTACTTGAATCGTTTTGTGTTATAGAATGAAAGGAGAGTTATACAGGGTACTGTTGTCCCCACAATCGTACAATAGTAAAATAAAGAATAGAAATAGATTTTTTTTTATTATCCAGGTAAAACATTAGCATGTACACAGGTTAAACTCAATTTCAAATGTGTTTAAGCTGGGTTACGATTAGTGTTAGTTGTCAGTGAGCCCCAAACTAGATAATTGTGTATCTTGGGGCTCGACACGCGGGAATTAGACTTTGTATATCTAAATAACGACGTTACCAGTGTCTATAGACAAAAATTCAATCAAATACATAATATCTGCGGTGTTTGGTATAATATACATGATAAGTCAAAAATTGGTAATTTTCTGTTTTAACATCACACATAATTCTTTTTTCTTTCTTTTGTCCTGACCTTTCTAAGTCTCTTGCTTCTATAAATACTTGTAACAGTTTGATCAACAAACGTAACTATTCCGTTTTGTAGCATTATTTAAAGTTTCAAAAGCTAATAGTGTACAGTCAGTTTTTTTTTACTTATCGTGTATATAATACCAGACACCACAGATAACCAATAAGTTACTATAAGTCGGCTGTCGGCTGATTGAAAAAAACCCAGAGTTGGTTTCCTCAGTACTATTTAGAACATTTATTTCGGTGGTTGGATTTGGGTAATTGGTGGTTTCAAAATAGTACCTATCAGTATGTATTTTCATTTATTCTCTTAGTGTGGTCCCAACGTGGTACATTTTATTTTGGATCGAATAAAAATACGATTACTACGTTTTTCAGTTCAAAGAACTCCATAATATCTAGCTTAAATGTGCTATCACTAAAACTCCAACCACACGACACAGAATTATAAATAAACACTTCTATCCACCTTCCACAATGATGTTATATATACACCTAATGACCATCCCTCGAGAATGTCTATGAAAAACAAATAAAGCAACAAACTCCACACATTATTCCAAGATACCTAGACAGCATTACGAGTGATACAGCTCAACAAAATACAGTTCAACAAAATACTGAGCTCAGCAAAATACTTGGGACTCATCTAAAGACGGTGCGTCGACCGTAGTGATGTAACTACTGGCTAATACGTGCTTGTTTGAGGATAATATTTATATTGCAATTCTTTGAGTCTAGCATATAGTAATGTTGGGACAAGGATCTCATCATTTACTGGAAATAGGTACCTACTTACATTGTATAAATATTGATAGCTGTCTCCAGCGGTAATAGTGTCCATTGCAATTTTGACTTTTCGAAAGGGCATTTAGTCAAATCAGCTGGTCGTATCTTACTGATTGGATGCCTTTTAAGGAAAAGAAAAATAGATATAGGTACACGTTTCAGTTCAATTTCGATTCTAAAGATTTGCCTATACCTCTTGTACTAATAACATCGCCACACAAAACGCCACACCTCCTCTACGATACGAATTTACACCTTAGTACGGCAACACACAACAATAGCGACACGAGTACGACATGCGACCGTCGACCGCATGCTGTCGTACCTACATTATAATTCAGATACGTGATCCCGCAGCCAGCAGATACGTCTCTGTTCGCTGTACGTGTAATGTTCTCATGGACTATTGTGCTCAGTTAATGTACTGCATTTCAGTAAACTAGAATATCTTTGATATTTACTGTACGTGGACTTTTTGAAAATAAATATTTTGTTATTAAACTAGCCAGGATGGCTGCGCTCAGATAATCAAATATCAAATGAATCATCATCGTCGTCGATCATGACGATGTTAACAATATCATCATCTGCCTAGCCTTTTCCCAACTAGGTATGTTGGGGTCGGCTTCCAGTCTAACCGGATGCAGCTGAATACCAGTATTTAACATGGAGCGACTGCCTATCTGACCTCCACAACCCAGTTACTGGGTAATACAATACCCCTTGGTAAGACTGGTTGTCAGACTTTCGGGCTTCTGACGACCCGTAACGACTGTCAAGGATCCACAAATGACAGCCGGGACTAACGGCTTAACGTGCTTTCCGTGGCACGGAGCAGTGGTGATGAAATAATTTACACAAAGTAAAGCGCCTGTCGGGGTTCGAACCTACGGCCTACAACTCGTAAGTCGCGGCCGTTACCACTGGGCCACCACCACTCTCGACGATGTTAACAATAATGATGTTAATATTCCAATCTTATTGGGAGTTATATGTTCGAGCCGTTTGGGGTAGAAACACTAGGGCCATGGGGTCCGAGTGCCCACTTGGTATTTCGAGACATCTCCAAGCGGTTAGTCGACTCTTCGCGTGACCAGGGGGCTGGCCTATTTTTTCGCAAAAGAATCAGCATTGCCATACAACGTGGCAATGCTGCCAGCCTTTTGAGCACTTTTCCTCTTGACAGCGATGCGGACGAATTTTTTGATGCCTTATGATTCTTTTCTTTCTTCTATATACCATACTATACATATGTACATATTATTAATGTTAGTTTAAGTCTGTTAGCTTATATATTTCAATATTGTAAAATTAAATAAAGCCTATTGCTGTTAACATATGGTCCAAATCCTATCAACACGAGAAATATCGCCGAACACTACTTTCTACATCAATCACCTGGGTCGTATAAATATATAATGTAGTCATAACACCGACTCTATCTTTCACAGAATTCAGTGTATATCAAACTTCAACTATCAACTTAATCTGTGTGGTGTTTCCTTAAAAAGACCATTTCAGACACTAATCTACATGGTTTTCACATGATCTGACCAAGATTATGTCTGGACTTTAAAAGAGACTGTGACCTCTGAGTTTGTTTCGGCCTTTCTTCTCAAAGTAGTCCGATAGGAAACGCCGACCCCATCTAGCTTTTAAAATATGATTGACGTGTAAAAGTGTTTGTACAAACCTACTAACAGAAATTAAAATAATTTATCATTTATCTGTTGGTAGAAGCATATCGTAGTACGGTATGCCCAGAGTTCTATATTATAAAAAAAATAATAGATAGTCGTCACGTGTCCTAAAGTCAGCGTACGAATTGACGGCAAGGACTAGGATAAATTGCAAGGAGGACTATTCAGGGGTGGTAAGGGGGGAGGTAAGGTGAAATCGCAGAAAGCGATAAGGCCGCCCATTGTATATTAAGTAGTGTTCAGTTTAATTTTTGTTGTTATGTTTTTTGTGGTGTACAATAAAGAATATATAAATAAATAAATAAATAAATAAGGTGAGGAAATTCAAATTGGATTGAAGGAAGTTTAGATTAGATTGAATTTTCCGTACACCTTGTTTAATTTAGTACAAGTGCGATACCCTCTGTTTGAAGCAAGATTTTTTTCTATATATATTTTTTTTTTGTAATTCTTAGCCCATTTGATGATGGAGGTAATTTTGGAAGATTGCTAGAGGGTTTTCTTGTGTGGGTAATCAAATTTTTATATATTTTTACCGAAAATTTTAAAGTTTAATATAAAAGCAAAGTGAAATGATTTAATTACTACTTGAATGGATATTAAATGGAATGAGACCAAAATAACAACTAGGTATCCATGATACAAATTGACAGTCCACGTAGGCAGCTCTACCGCAGTACATTGCGTTCATAACCTTTTTAACTTTCTCCAAACAGGTACTTTAAGGTAGGTAATTCATAGAATAGAGAGTAAGGGTTTCATGCAAAACGTCTCAAGCAGTTTTAAAATTGTAATAATTACGTAAAATAAAAAACATTTAGATATTAACAAAGCGTTCGTGTCTATAGGTTCTGTACCAGCTATAGGTGTGTCTATTCAAATATTTCGGGTATGAATAGATACACTATATATAATCCTAGGTACTCGTTAATATAACCCTAAATTACATATTAAGCGATTGTTTCAATTGGGTCAATAAATACCACCAGTGTCAAAAAATAACATGGATAAAGTCAGAGAAATTAATTGTCTATCAAAATGTGACTGTCAACTTGATTGTTCGTATTATTCACATCACAACTGCCATTCTCTGACAGTTAGGTATATGAAATGGCTAAAGCACGACAAATTGACGAATTGTGTCTGAAAAACAATTAATTTCCCTGAACGTACCTACCTCATCAACACTTAAAATTAAACATAGACTAGCCAACGAAATTCACACCCTGTCGCCCTATAACAGACGGCAAGGGGAAAGGGGGAGGGGGGTGATAATTACACCACAGTACTTACAAGATGAAAAATGGATGCGGTCGCGTCACAAAATGTTTTCTCAACTAGTAACGGTGTGACAGAGTGAAATTCTTTTTGATAAGTGGATGGTTCAAGTAGGTATCTGCTTCTTGTAGGTAACAATATTTGTTTGTTTATTTATTCCACTGTAGCAAAAGCCTCTTCTCATACTTTGAAAGAATAGACATTGAAAACCACTCTGGCTTATCTGGTTTTCAAGAAAAGAAACCTTTAATCTTCGGGACATACGGCACTTGTATATTTCTTGAAACTGAATATTTTACGACAATAGCGCCTATTGTGTCACCCGATGTAAAATTTCTACATTTATGGCTGTAATTTTTATGGTGTAGATAAGAAAAAGTATTCTATTCTATTCTATTTAAATTTAGGCTTGGTTTTAGCCATCAATAATGTAAATTCAATTCATATAGGTACATCATTTCTCAGTGAATAGGACTCACTGAGAAATAATCAGACGAACTTATGTAATGTAAGTTTAGACGTGACTAGAGCAGAATTTACTTATACACTACTTCCATAGAATCAATAAAACATACAACATCAGGGAATTATAGCAAATAGCCTATATACAACCATACTGCGCATAGTTACTACAATGCCATACATATTCTACTAGTTCTATCTATGCTTTTAACATATTCAAAACCTATAGTTGCATATTACGAAATCGGTAAAAAAATCGCGATTGAACTTCTTAGATACTTTTTTTTGACAATTAACTACTTTATTATAAATATGTAGGTACCTATATACAATAGTATATAACACAAGTAACTATTTACACTAGGTACTTAATTAAATTACTAACTAACTGTAAGTTGGTAAGGATCATAGCTGGTGGCGTTCAGCGGTTTCTGCCTAACCCCATGGGAAGAAGTCGTGATTGTATGTAGTAACTAAGTATACAAATAAAAACAAATGGACACTTTGGCGTCGAAGTAAAGTGTTGTCAAAAGTAGCACAGCTCAGCCTAAGTCCATTTTTAACCGACTTCAAAAAAGGAGGAGGTTCTCAATTCGACTGTATTATTTTTATTATTGTATGTGTTTTTACTCAGAACTTTCGACTGGGTGATTCTTTTTTTATTTGATAGCTGGTGCTTCTCATGTGGTCCCATTTAAATTTTATCAAAATCGGCCAAATGGTTTAAAAAAAAACAACAATAAATTATTTTTAAATATAAAAAACCGCCGTCAAACGGACGTGGACGTGTAAGACGATCGTTTTCGAAACGGTGTGGGGTAGCTACCGTAACAAAAAAGTGAAAAAAAAAACTTATAAAAAAAACCGACTTCCAAAAAAAAACTACAAAGTGAAAAAATTACTTTAATTTCGGAAGTCGGTGGAACAAACTAAAATACAGATCGAAAGACACCGACTTCCGAAATTATTATTTTTATATAGCCTAGTCTTCATACTCGTACAGCGACTAGCGACTAGCAATTGCTCCACAGAAATATTTTTTACATCTACCCGCGATATTGTGTTAAAAGAAAAACAAGGACCAAGTACTTCTGGAATGATTGATGATGCGCTCAAGGAGCAGGCGAAAGAATTTTTATATAACTAGCCGTCCCGAGTGAGAAGCGTGTTATTATTGTAAGATATGATGTTTTTAAAGGTATTAGATACCTACTTGAAATGGAGGCGAAATTATGGAGGTGTTTTCTTATTTCTTAGAAAATGGAAAATATTGGTTAGTATGGCCACGAATAAATGATACATGTTATTTATCTAGTCTGTAAATTGTTTTTTAAACACTTTGACGTCAAAAATAAAAATATGTTGTAGAATTATATGAGGTCGGTGTCCTATCTGACTACTCTGAGAAGAAACATACTCAGACGTGACCAAGATGATGTTTGGACTTTAAAAAAGACTATTCTCTTTTAAAATGCTGACATATTCTTGGTCTGATCATATGAGGACCGTGCAGATTAGTGTCTCAGATGGTCTTTGAATAGGTAAATACAGTTTCATGGAGTATTCACAGTCCCATATGTATTTGAAACTTTTGGGTCTATTGAACGAGACCTATTTGATGTTCCAAAGTGGTCAGTTTTAAAATTGGATTAACCTTATCGAATTAGGTGATTCTTAGTTTTAAAATAGCCACCTACTTTGAACTATAAATAACTTATCAAGAAAACATGCAATAATAACATTCTACGAAATTATGATGCGCGAAATACCTACTCGTAACAAGCATTTGTCATTTAGAAATAAGTACCTAATTTAATTCAAACGATTATCAATATTTATTTTGACTGACACTATGTTTAATTTGTTTGTACGCTAAAACTGAAAACCATTTATTTCATAAATCTCTCCCTGTTGTCTGCGTTTCGAAGCTTAAAAATAAACATAATTAATCACAGATAAGATTAATAAGACGAAAAAATATGTCACAACAACGTCACTCGAAGTGTACCATTCACATTGAATGAATGAAAACCTTGCCAATTTCTTGTGAGCGTGCGGTCCGGTCTTTCATTCGTTCCATTCGCCGCTGAGCGAAAAAAAGAACGCGGTCTAATTGCGAGTGAGGCTTTTACGTGCTGGCCACAAAATTAGCGAGATGGGATAGCGCAGCGTTTTAGAATTCATAGATTATTAAATAGGGCGTTTAATTCCTTCCAGTAGCAATAAATGGTTTGGGAACATGTCTTAATTATATTTTCATTTGTTTTCTGTAAGGATAAGTGCAGGGGTATGAGGATTGCGATAAGACTATATATCTTGCCAACTTTTTGACTACCTAAATATTTTCTGCTAAAACATTTACGTAATACAAATCATTGCAGCTTTACCCTCAATCGAGCTGACAAAGGTTTATGATCGATTTATATTTGTTGATGTCTTTATTCACGAGATGAGGTTAATTTAACGAATCAATACTAAAAGTTTTAAAATGTCTATCGGCCATTTTTACAGTCAAATATCCGTCCTAATCGCTGCTTTCCCGGCCCCCATACTGTCATAGCATCTTCTCCCTTCTGTTAGAGGATGATACTCGTGAATGACAAATTAGGAGGTCTCTCAGCGCACAAAATTCCTCCACAAGAATATTTTATTGAATTCCTACACTTTTTATATTGCGACCATATTCGATGCTATATTTAGAACGCCTATATGGAAATCCCGGCTTTTGTGTACTGATTTGCGAATAAATTCCGGATCTCGTATTTTGGGGAAATGATTTCACTTTACATGTTTAAGAAATCGTGCGAATATGAATCTTCGTGCTAGTTATTCCTAACGCATACTAAATTTTGCCAAACTATATAAGAAAACATTTGGAGGAAAGTAGAAAAATATGCCAATTCATTTTGGTACGCTAATGAAATCAAAAAACGCAGACCAATAAGTTTGGTAATCATGCAGCATATATCGTTTCACGACCGTTCCTGTGGTGATGTTTGAAGAGGCTCATGAGCAATGGCTAGTACATACATATTAAGAAAAGAACGACAACAAAGAAGACGTAGGTATTGCAGATTTCTGTAAACAGGAACCATTCTCATAACACACAGACACATGTATAATTTCAACATGAATGATGTAAGCAATTTTTGTAACAATATTTTGATTTAAAAGAGTGGAGTTTCATGCCCGTTGTTCTCCAAAGGTACCTACTACGCTTTGGAATGGGCTAACTAGCTTCATCTTTCTGACTGACCGACCCTTTGACAATTCAAAATGCCTGTAATTGGTTTATTAGAAATAAATGCTTTGAGTTTTTGAATTTGAAACCTTGTCTTGTACCTAATTGCCTTGTTTAACACCCTTGATTGGAGTCACTGCGGAAAATTCTTTAGATACTGTACTAAAACATCTTCTCCTTGTCCTCAGGAAATCGAGCACTGCTACTATCACGGCACGGTAAAGGACTACCCAGGGGCATCAGCAGCATTCCACACGTGCAACGGAGTGTCGGGAGTAATCCACATCGGCAACGAGACCTTTGTCATTCACCCCTTCTACGGGGGCGATCTGTCGGTCAGTGGCGCTTGCTTTTTTAACAAACCTATAAAAGAATTTTGGGGATGCTTCCAGGTTCTGTTGGAATTAAGTAATATTAAGTGGCTCCAGGCAAAAAATACTCAAAAGAATTTAAGGTTTTTTTAATTGTGAACAGTTGTTCAATAATTAACGTATTATGACATATTTGAAAAGAATATTAGTTGATGTGTAAAATTACGGTTAAATGTTTTTTTAAACGTTCTGTGTAAAACAAACTATACATGCTTTTATTGTATATAAAACAATTTTGAGTTGTTGTTGTTTAGTTTGGAGCCACTGGTTGTATCGCTTTAATCTTTCGTAAAACCTACAGGTTTTTCAGATATTCAAACATTTATTAAGAACGTTTCATAGACACGTCATATTTTATAAAGATTTAAATGTATGTCAATAATATTACCAAATCTTATTGAAATAGTAACAGTACAGGCGGTAAAACTACGCGGAATATTAGCTCGCTTTATGTCTATTTATAACCAGTTTTCCCAGAGACGTTATCAACTTTTTGCTAACAAGTAAGATATTTTCACCGTCTTCTAACGAAAGCGGTTTTGCAAAGACTCTTATGATCACTAAGTACAATTATTTGCAAAATTAAAATAATCGTAACTTCGAGTAACCATTAAGTTATTCTTGTTATTGTTCAGCTCCATTAAGGAGTAATTCTTTGAAAATTATTTTCGTATCTAAATGTGGGCAACATTAATTAACCGAAAAGAGCTTAACTCGTTTAATGAGTAGTCATTATTTTGATACTAAATTTACGCTGAATTCTTCAGTTTAATCAACTCAGCCTATCGCAGTCCACTGCTGAACATAGTCCTCTCCCAGACTGCGCCACAACACTGTCCTCCGCCTTCCGCATCCAGTCTGTCCCAGCCACCTTTTAAAGGTCGTCGATCCATATAGCTGGGGGGTATCCCACACGACGCTTGCCGATACGCGGTCTCCACTCCAGGACTCGTCTGCTCCACCGGCCATCGGCCCTTCGACAAACATGGCCAGCCCACAGCCACTTCAGCTTGCTTACTCTGCAAGCTATGTCGGTAACTCCGGTTCTTTCCCAGACAATTTCATTTCTGATTTTATACTTCAAAGAAACTCCGACCATAGCTCGCTCCATAGCGATTTAGTTATTGGCATGGCATGGCATGGATGGTTTGGTGAAACTAGGCTTTGATAAGAAAGAACTGTGAATTGCAGTAGTCCTCGACTTAATGTAGTAGGTCAATTAACTCAGCTTATCGCCGTCCACTGCCGGACATGGCCTCTCCCAGGCTGCGCCACAACACCTTGTCCTCCGCCGTCCGCATCCAGTCTGTCCCAGTCACTTTCTTGAGGTCGTCGGTCCATCTACCTGGGGGGCGTCCCACGCTACGCTTGCCGATACGCGGTCTTCACTCCAGGACTCGTCTGCTCCACCAGCTGTCGGTCCTTCGACAAACATAACCAGCCCTCTGCCACTTTAGCATGTTTTCAGTTATGTCGGGAACTCCGGTTCTTTTCCGGATAATTTCATTTCTGATATTATACTTCAAAGAAACTCCGACCATAGCTCGCTCCATAGCGATTAAGTTGTTTAGTTATTAACAAAAAAATATATATATTGATCCATCATTAAAATGTATGCTCTTAATTAAATGATTTCCAAAAATAAATTCGTCATGGACATTACGCCAACGCATAAATTTTTCGTCGTTATTTAAACTTTTACACACCACAGTTTCATTCAGTAAGAATTAATACCGAAGCGGATTAATAATTAATTTCACCTCAACCAAACTGATTACAATTTTAATCATCTCTTTCAGTATTCTTATTACTTGAGCAACTCATTTATTATAAACGCAAGTTTCGTTTTACCCAAATTGTATTTAAGTTTGGAAACGTAAAATATTTTATGTATAACACGTTAAAAACGTATTATGACCGGAGTAATTTTTTAAGGTAAACCGAATAGAAATGGGTAAAGTTTATACAAAAAGTATTGAAGCGTATAAGTTTTGTTGTGGCACCAGTTGCTGGCCGTCATTGGATTAATTAAATATCCTCGTATTTTTGTGAATCATAGACCATAGCCATGCATATTCCCTTCCAAGCGTAAAGGTGGTTTTCACCCCCACCTCAAAAGCCCTATTCTTTATTCGATATTCGAGTATTTCATTGATGAAATCCAGAACTATTATAACCCCGCGCCTTTACCAAGAAGATCGTTCGTGTGAATAAGCAATTGTCGCGTACATAATATGTCACTCATTTGTTCGGAAAGCCGGAACGCGCCCTTTGTAGACGTGACCACACACTAGGTTTCGCCGAACTAAATGAATGCGACATTGACATACTCTCGCGACGACGGTGTTGGTTATGACGTTTCCAGCTGCCATTTTTTCAAAGATCACGTTGAAACAATATATTTTTAATGAAAGCCCCAAAACGATCATGTTATAGAGGCACAAAGAACAGGGTGTAAAGTTCACTCATATCTCCACAGAAAAGGGAAGATCCTCCGACCAGACGGGTGTCGTGTCTGGTGAGCAACTGCCCGACGATTGATGTCGGGAAGTTGTATATTATATGCTAGTCGCGCGGTAAACTCTGCTTGCGCGATGCAGGATTTGGGTGACGTCAGTATGACGTGCAGCTCGCATGTGGCGATGTAGATACCGCTACAATGTCGTAAGCTCGTGACCCCGGAACAATAAAACCCTTTAACGCTAAATGATTTTATTTCTGTAAGTAGGTTTGTACAAACACTTTTACACGTCAATCATATTATAAAAACTAGATGTGGTGGGCGTTTCCTATCTCTGACTGCTCTGAGAAGAAAGGCCGCAACAAACTCATAGGTCGTCTCTTTTAAAGTCCAGAGATAATCTTGGTCAGATCATGTGAAGCCCATGTAGATTGGTGTCTGAAAGGTCTTTTGAGGGAAGCACCACACAGATTGAGTGGACCTGTCCAGTCAGTGCAGTGCACACATTTGCCAGTAATCATGCAGCTCAACTCAGAACTTAAGGAGCTCAAAGGTTCGATGAGCAATACCAAAAAACCTTTGAACCAGTTTTAATACAATCAAGTTGTAGCTCTCATCTTCCTAGAAAATTAATGTTATTTGCTTTTAATCGTAATAGTAACTACGGTTATGTCATTACACCCTATTTACCGCCATGATTAAAATCGTGTTTTAAATTGGCCTAGCCTTAACTTGGCCTGGCCTCAGTTGGCCTCAAATAAACATAATTACGGCCCGTAACACTTAGAACAGCGAAATTAAAAAATACTTTTTATTTGTAATCTCCTTCAGTAATAGTCCACTTTAAAGGTAATAGATTAGTTTTTTAATTGAAAAGTTCAAAATTGAGGGCGAGTTGAGCGCTAGATTTTCTATTTGGATTATGGCGACCTCCTTGGTCTAGTGGTCGCCAGTGCGAATGCTGAATGTCTTGTTCTGCGGGTTCGATACTCGGCTCCAGCAAAGTGTTATTGGATTATATTTTATTAGAATCTTCTCAGTGGCAACCTTCCTTTATCTTGATTAGTTTCTCAGTTTTTTCCCCGTTTTTATAATGGCAATGAAAAATAAAAACATTTTACAAAAAAAAAAAACAACCGACTTCAAAAAAAACACTACAAAGTGCAAAATAACTTTAATTTCGGAAGTCGTTGTCTATGGTTTTGTATTTTCGTTTTTTGCCACCGACTTCCGAAATTAAAGTTATTTTGCACTTTGTAGTGTTTTTTTTGAAGTCGGTTGTTTTTTTTTTGTAAAATGTTTTTATTTTTCACTTTTTAGTTGTGGTACCTACCACACACACATTCGTATACCGCTACTAGCTATGTAAATAACAGTGACAGGAAGTTATTTTAACTTCTTCATTATACACTAAGTGGAAAAAATACGTGAAGTGAAAAAAGATAAGTTAACTGAAAAACTACCAAAGCAAAGTTAGTAAAATTTATATGGGAACACCCTTGAAGCATACCCTATCAATTAAAAAAATAATTTTCGAAATCGATCCACAATTGCCGGAAATATTGCGTAACAAACATACAAAAAAAAAACAACATACAGTCGAATTGAGAACCTCCTCCTTGTTTGAAGTCGGTTAGTAAGTATCTATTTCAATTCAAACTCAGTCGCATACATTAACCTGTGTTGGTCCCAAAAGTCAAGATTAGGTAGTTACAAATCCTTATACCCCAGTTACCTTCCACAGCTGTAACAAATCGCGCATGATAAGAGTCTTTATGGTAATTAAACATATATTTTTTTCGAAATAGTTTTTATAACCTTTGTAGTGAGTACAGGCGTGATATTATGTTGTGTGATGGCGTAAACAATGGTTAGATATGCTATAGCAACAATCGCGGTTAATCTGCTGTTATTCATTGAAGAGTTCCTCCGATTTCTACAAGATCCCATCATCAGATATTGAAATGGTGACAATGGGACCACACGGGAAGCACCAGCTTTCAAATAAAAAAAGAATCATGAAAATCGGTTCACCCAGTCGCAAGTTATGAGGTAACAAACATAAAAAAAATACAGTCGAACCTCCTCCTTTTTTTGAAGTCGGTTAAAAAAACTTCTCCCCTATTACATATGACTTATATTATAGATTGCGAAACGTGGTGTACGCCACAGCCATCCCCTTTTGGGGACAAGCACAATGTCATGTATGCTCAAATGGCTCAGCAGAAAAAAAGTTAGGTAAATCCTTCTTTAATTATTGTAACTGTTTTTCACCCGTTCTAATTAAAATAAATAAATCGACGCGTCTTTAGTTCTCTTTTGAAACTGCGTAAAATATCTACGCCTCACAGGTTTCCATACTGATCTAGACCCAACAACGGTTCCCATCAATCAGGGAAAATCGCGTAGAATCCACTCGGTCCTTAGTTTGTGCCTCAGTGGGTGATCAATCTTATCTCAAGTATTTTATTTCGCCTTACAAAGAAACTTCATTTAAAGGTTTCTTTTGAGGTTTATATGGTATTGGTTGGAAGTTGAGATGGATGTTGGCTTTGGTGCTAATTTTTTTTTTTTATTGTATGTATGTATGGGCGCAAAGGCAATGTTCAAAATGAACGAAGGTTTTCAAAAAAGTCAGACCTCTGAATTGATTTCACGTTTCACATCATACATCATCACATACACACACACAAACACACATCACACACAACACACACACACACATCACACCATCACATCATCGTCTATTTACATCATCACATAGGGAACATTACGCCTGTATTCCTCGTGGGGATAGACAGCGGTACATCGACAATGTCCCGAGTACAGATGAGGACGAGCTTACTTACATATGATTATTTCCTCAAAATAGCATTTCAGACACGAATCTGTCCTGTCCTTAATTATTGTGAAAAAGAAGACTATGTGGGTTTTTGATTATTTTTTTCTATCATAAACATGATCTGGAAATTTCAGTAATTTATGCGGTCTACACAAATGTCCTTTCTTTGGTATTGTTTGTCGAATTGTTGAGCTCTTTAAGTTCTGAGTTGAGCTGCACGGTTGCTGACAGATGCTTGCACTGACTGGACAGGTCCAGTCAATCTTTGTGGTTTTTCCTCAAAAGACCATTTCAGACACCGATCTACATAGTCTCCACATAATCTGACCAAGAATTTGTCTGGACTTTAAAAGAGACTGTGACCTCTGAGTTTGTTTCGGACTTACTTCTCAGAGTAGTCAGAAAGGAAACGCCGATCTCATCTAGGTTTAAAAATATGATTGACGTGTAATTTTTTTTGTGCAAACCTACATACAGGAATAAAATCTTTTATCATAAGGATTGACTGATTGAACGTAATAGTCGATAAAATATAATGCATTAGGTATGCATTATTATTATTAGGTAGGCATGCATTAGACCTGTATGTATGATGTATACCACATATATCAAATCAAATCATCTTTATAGTCCACAATAAAGATGATTTGATTTGATTTTGATTTGATTTAGATTTTTTAGGTTCCTCGTTTGGTTACAAAGCCAACCTCAGCATACTGAAAATGGTACTAGGTAGATTATGAGTCCTGGAGTGGTGACTGCGCATCTGCAAGCGCAGTGTGGGGTGTCACCCAGCTAGATGGACCGACGACCTTAAGATGGTGGCTGGGACAGACTGGATGCGGAAGGCGGAGGACAGGGTGGTATAGTGCAGCCTGGGCCTACGTCCAGCAGTGATAATGCGATGAGATGATGGGTTCATAAACCTATATAAATTGTTATTACACATCCGACCTGTCAACAACTTCCATAACAAAATTCTTTGCCAAAATATTCAGCAATTCACGAGTACTTACATGAGTAAGTAAAAACGCGTCAAAAAGAGCTATTTATGTTATTCACGACCATTTTCTTTAACGACTCGAGTTCTTTTCATGTGCCTACTTTCGATAAAAAAATGGTTTACATTTGTAAGCTTTCAAGATTGTTTGGGGTGAGTTTTAAGAGGAAGCGGGAACGGAGATCTGAAAGAAAGAAAGAAAATGCGTTTATTTGCGGTTAACATGACGCAAAAAATAACACAAACACAAAAAATAAGAAAAGTTTGGTTTGTTAGTGAATTGCATCATGAAACATAACATAAAACCAAAACAAACTTAAAAGTTTACTCTACAATTTATTTATGTCTGGGGCTTACAAACATTGTTAAAAAAAAACTGCCTTGGCAAAATGTCATAAATGATAGCTTTAACTACTTTATTGAAGGCATGACCTGAAACCTATTCTATAAAAATCTCACGGGGCAAACATAGGTGCAGTGAATTTGAATTGAGTGGTCATTCTACCTTATAACTTCTAATGAGTGACACTATTGACAGCTCTCTTCACCTAAGTTTAGATCGGTTGAACTATTTTAGTTCGCCACTTGCTCCTCTTATAACTTAGCCCAAAGTGAAATTTATTAAGGGCGCGCACAAATTTGTCGTTGACAAGTTTAACACATTCACGCTCCACGGAACCCTGATTGCAAGGTGTCACATAAACACTTACAGGGCACAGAGGTACAGGGATACAGGGGCATACAGGGGCTCAGAAATTGGCAAAACGTTGCCTCAAAGAAACCACAGTTTATGCCACAAACTGTGAGGAAAGTGGGCTTTTAAATTTGCGAGCTTAACACTTTATTTCTTTTACTCGTCGTATCTCTAATAGTTAATGTATTAGATAATGAAACTGAACCGTATACAGCCTGTATTTAACCTGCAGGTAATAATAATAATAATAACATTTAATGGACAAAATCAGAACATACCCTACAACAGTTTCAATGCTAAAAACATAACATATAGGAGGCTTCTAACCTAAATGAACTCCTGATTTCCAAACTAGGTAACCTGTATGTTGGAAGTCAGTACTCTTACATTGAACATAACAAGGACAAGAGTCCTTGACTGACTGACAAATCACTATCTTAGTTACTCCTTATATAAGTAAGAACTTATATAAGGAGTAACTAAGATACATCAGTACTGAAAAAGTTAGACCACAATTAAGTCATGTGAAAACAGTGAAAATAAAAATATAATAACAAATTATTGCGATAGCTATGGTTTATTTTACAGCTTGACGATTCCGAGAGATATGATTGTGTTATGTTGTGTAAGATGTAGAAGTGTAGAGAAGAGTGTAAGAGGTAGGTAGAGAATTCCTTATTGCGTTTTCTTTTTGCATCTGCAAGCATCTATCTTGAGTTCAGATCATCACCAATGCATAAGCACATTTTAGTGACGTTGATTTAATGAAAGCATAGCCGAATTATCCTTCTCATTTTCAATGTATAGCAGACCACCGTTATTCGTTTGTTTCTCCAGCTGCATGCCACTGTTCCTTCGTTGGATCCAATCTTACATTCACACATATACTCACGCTTTCTCCCCATGGGGGTAGGCTGAAGCTACAGAACGCCACCTGTTACGATCCCTACATATTCCTTTTGCTTCGTTTCCGTGGTCATAACCTCAAGCTGGTTGCGAGTACTATGCACCTATGACCTTTCTGAAAAACACTAGCAATTAGGACACTATCCAATATTGTTGATACATAATCAGTCTATTAGATGTTCTCACTCGTGGGACGGCTCTCTGTAAAAAGAAGTGGGCTGTAGTCCACCATGCAGCCCAACACGAATAATTGAATTACTTTGCGTAGTAATCAATGTTGACAGTCAGTAAACCAAAAGTCTGACAACCAGTTTTACCCAAGGGGTTTCACGTTACCCAGTTACTGGGTTTTGGAGGTCAGATAGGCAATCGCTCCATGTAAAATACTGGTATTCAGCTACACGTTAGACTGGAAGCCGACTCCAACATAATTGGGAAATAGCTTGGCTGATTGAGTAATCAATGATAATAACTTACAAAGATTTGTATCACGTAATTACAAATTCATCTGATAAAATGTGTCAGTAATATCGGACTATAAAGGTAGACACAATTAAATACAGGGTGGGAGGGATATAGACACGCAAACGGAACCATGGATTCAGCACATGACTCTAGACTAAAAGAACAAAAATCTGCTGTTGCAGAAAAGTAATACGCGGTCAAAATGTATGGAACAGATTTTATTTTTATATTCAAGTTGGGTTGGTTGGATGAGTCGATGGTCGGCAGCGACGAGTCCTGGGACGCGGTGGTTTCCTTCTGTGAGACAGTCGTTTCGCAGAAGGAGGCTGCGGAAAGGGAGAGGGAGATCTCGTCCACTCACCCGGCCCGCAGAAGGCGCACCGGGCGTCGGCGGAGGGCAGACAACGCCCTCTTCCAGCCCCCCTAAATGGGTCCAGGGGCGACAGACTCGGGGACGTCTGTCGCCCCCCACACACCAGGACCCGAGGTGGCGGCGCGTAGTGTTCCACGCGCGCCCCTCTTAGACGTCGCGGGGGGTGTCAAACACCTCACTCCCCCCCCCCAGACCCGAAGAGGCCCGCAGTGGCGGGCCGGCACCAGTCGGGGGTTGCGGAAGGATCGTACGTTCCCGCGACCCCCGGCGTAGGTGTGAGATGGAACACCGGGGTGGTTTTTAGTCAGTAAGAGTCTGACAGACTTCGCCGTCCGCCCCAGGGCGGCGGACATCCACGAGGATTTTCCACCCCGGAAACAAAAAAAAAAGGGTTGGTTGGATAGTTGGTTGGTTTTATAACCAACGAACAATTGCGACGCTGGGCGCTTGAGAATCAGGTACTGAATCAATGGTAACAGTTTTTGGGCCGATGTCGGGATGCCACCCTGTGTAATTGATAGTTAATTACGCGAGCGGACTGCTGCGTCGTACATCATTTTATTATAATTAAATTACTGGGCTGTTATTAGTCTATACTAATATTATAAACAGGTAAACTTTGTGAGTTTGTGAGGTTGTAGGGGGTAATCTCTGGAACTACTGATCAGAATTGATGAATTCTTATTGCATTAGATAGCTCTATTTTTGAGGAAGGCTATATGTTATTTAACATCACGCTGTGACCCTTAGGAGCCGAGCAAAAATAAAAATAAAGTCAGAAAGAACGCTAAGCGAAAAGGAAGTGATAGCGCGGGCAGGTACCTAGTTGTATTATAATTACAGAGGTAGCTTAAGTGTGAGTATTAATACTGATAAGCGATGTTCGAGTACCTTAATCATTTCTGTGTTTTTTTTTTATCGAAAATAATATGTGAATGCCTCGTTGGTCTAGGCGCGAGACTGCTGACGCATGGTCCTGAGTTTGACTCCTGAGTCAAACAAATAAATTATCAAGAACACAGATCGCTGTCTACATTTGTGCACTTTATAAGACAAATGGCTCCCCCTATAATATAACAAGGGGCTTATTTAATATACCGATAAAACGTGGACGTCAGGTGTGATGTCGGCCTTGTAGCGGTATTAACATCGCCAAATGCGAACTACGCATCACACTGATGTCACGAAAATCCAGCATCGCGCAAGCAAAGTTTACCACACAACTAACATAGATACAAGGCCCCGACATCAATCGTGGGGCAGTTGCGCACCAGACGCGACACTCGTCTGGTCGGAGGATCCTCCCTTTTCTATGGAGGTATGAGTGAACTTTACACCCTGTTCCTCGTCCTGGACCTCACAAAATAAAGACACAACCTTATAACAGTAACTTCAAAAGCAACTACAATAGATAAATAATCCATCCACCACTCACCCAAACAAAGCGTTTGATACACACATTGACAGCTATAGCTATAAGGCTTGGCACAGACAATAGCGCCCTTATCTCCCATGACCCGCTAAACAAAAGCGCCAGCGGGGCAAGATTAATAGATCGCCGTTATTGTACCCGAGCCTTATGATCACCTGCCCGGGAAGCTTTGATGTCGACTATCAAGCCGAATTTTGTATTAGTTTAAGATTATTTCTGCGGATAGAATTTGGATGGGAAATGCGTTTAGAGAAGCCTGTGTTGTCGTTTCATGTACCTAGTTTTGAAGGTATTTTACTGGACATATTTATAAGTCAATATTGTTGAAACGAAAGACCGGTTCCAATAAACTACAGGAAAAAAAACGTCTCAAACTGTCAACAAAATACGTCTTTTCTACCTTCCTTCCGTGATGCGTTTTCTTACCTTCTACAACCCAGGCAAATACAGTTTCTTGTATTCTCATCGATGATAACATACTGTGATGCTGGGTGAAGATTGAAGAAACGTGCCATGAAATGTAACACCATAACTAGGCGAATTTGTGTCAACGTGTGTTACGAGTACATTTCACCAATCTCTACCCGGTGAGAAACATTATTTTTGATTCTTCTTATCGTATGAGTCAGACCGAATTCCAAGATGGCTTCATTTCCGGCCAAAATAAAACAGCATCCCAAAAAATCGCGATAAATATTTTACTCCTCCACCTCACACAGGCTCCTTTATTCAAGAAGAAGATCCACTGATTTATACCATCGTTTGAGCAGCAGCGTTTACTCTCTGTCACTTTAGCCCATAATAAGTACACATCAAATAAGTAGGTACTAAGTTTGCCTGCCCTTCCCGCCGCGCCGTCCCGCAGACCCGCTTGTCACGCGGGACGTGCAGGGGACGTGATAATCCGGACCCTTATCGTGCTAGTGCCATAAATTTGGCACGTTCGGGACGCCTGCGGACTGTGACACTTGGCTTGGAAGTGTAGTATTTTTTTAATAAGAGCTGTAATGTCGTGAGGATTTTGTCTAGAGGAGTTTGTCTTTAGTAGTGTGGTAGGGTTTTAGATCTGAATTAGTTAGATAGGTAGCAACTCTATTAGAGTTGGAGTACTTAGCTATAATATTTGTATCATCATAATGCAACAAATTGCTGTTTTACTATGACGCTACAGTTTTCTATTTCGCTTCCTAACCATTGTTTCTACTAATTACTTCAAATATTTTAATCAAAATCGAAGTATTTATAATAAAATTTGACATTTAATTCCTATTTCAGAAAATTAAATATCTATACATACACTTCAGCCTGGCCCCTCAGGTAGTAGGGGCAGGCGTGATGTTATGATATGTGTAAAAAATATCATAATATTTTCGTATTACGCCAACTATTTGTGAGGATATTTAATTTTCACTACATTAGGATATACTGCCCTCATGTTCCCTGCCTGATCGGTTCAAAGAAAAAGCGTCGCGCTGTTCACGCTATACACTATAACAATAACAGTACCGAGCGGGGAAAATGACGTAATAATATAAACCAAGGAAGAACTGCAAAACAGCAGTGCATACACAAACAAAAAGTATTCATAACCTCTTTTTATGAGTGTATTTATTATGAGTAAACATTAACGTACTTATGATTTATATTATGACGCTTGTAATACACGGGCGGAAAGGCTGATGAATTAACCTAGTTTCATATTTTTTATGCGGTTTTCTTTCTCAATAAGTCTTCAACGTCAAAAATATTATTTTCTTGAGTATGTGTAGTCATGATTTAATAACAGTAGCATTTATGTGGTAAATTGTCACGCTATGTGTTACTGTCACGCTGTCGGCAGAACACAGGATCAGTCCGGTTGTTGAGAAAATGACGGTAGCAACCATAATTTTAAGGTGCTGTATGACGTGACAAGCACTTGGCACGTCAAAATGGTTATCTCGCTGGCTATTAATATTGTTATTAGTCATAGCTACGTAGGAAATTCGCGTCCAAACGTTTACCGACGTCAATAAAACCCTGTAAAATCAAATATTTGACGAGTACAGCAATAATTTTAGAGTGGCACATGACGTCACCAGCACTTGACCCGTCTACCCGTCACGACGTTTGTCACGCCGGCTGTAATCCGCGATGTAATTGCCGTCACGCTCTCGCCCGCTCGCCGTAATATTCTAACAAATTGTTGGGATCAACCGTTTATTATTTATGACACACTGTCAACCCTGTGAGAGGGATTGTCGTCGATATTTTTTGTTTTTGGATTTTTTTATAAAAATTGTAATTGTTGGAATAAATTACTAATAGTTCCTAAAAAAGAAGAAGCAAACTAGGGTGCTGCACAAATTAACAGTCCTATTTATTACAGCATTCGTAAATTATTTTGTATCCACATTCCTATGCCAATATGAATAATTATATTTGAGTAATTTCTTATTTTAGAGAAAGTGTCACTTACAGTGTTCAGACCACCAACTTAGAAACCAACTTTTCTCTTCTAATTCCTATGTTTTTAAAGTAATTTGTATCAAAATATCACTGGCTTGCCAATTGTCATTATTGTTGTGTCAAACTTACTGAACGAACGTACGGTGAACGTACGGCGGGGCGTACGGCTTACGTATGGTGAATTTAGTGAATTATTTAATGAATAAAGACATATTTTGAGCTGACATTTTGTGTCATGAATAAAGGCAACATCTTTGGAGTAAAAGTTTTGTACCAATACGCTTTACTAAAAAATTTGCTACAACACCATGCATACAGTATTCTTTGCAGATCTTCCTATTAACCTACCTTTATGTAGATACCTACTTGGCGCCAAAGTCAAATAATTTATTTCAAATAGGCACATAAAAGACACTTTTGAACGTAAAAAATAACATAAAATTACATTTACTTTTCCTTATATATCACTATTCTGCTCGATACATCAGTTTTACAGATAACTCAGTATTTAATAAAGATTGATAAATGCATGTTAGTGGAGTCATGTGTCTCTTTAATATTCCCATTAAGCCGGCGCCATGAAAACATAATCTTTGGGGGCCATTACTTCAGAGTCACCCACAGGCTCGTTATTACCTATTTATTTAGCAGTTTAGAACTCGTAAATTACAGTAAAGCCGCCACCCGAATTACAGTTAATTACAGAATGTGCCCAATTGTAATTCAGTCTGTGTTGGGGATTTTTGTATATTTTTTCTTTATTGTTGTTGTTGGATTTGGCTGATGAGAAAATGATAGGGATTTGCATTTGTGTTTTTTGGGAGACATGCGTTCTGGTTTTTAATTGTCGGGCAAATTCCTACACTAGCTTTTTAGCTGTTTTGCCATGTGCTTTAATAATTGAACAAATACATGTATTTTTTAGTCAATTAGATTGATGGGTTTAGGCTGATTCAGAGGAAGAGGGTGTAAGTGTAGTTTTTTTTTTTAATATTTATAATTATTGGAATAAACAAATACACAAACTCAAAGCATGTAATGAAATTAACCAATGACAGGCACGTTTGAAATGTCTAGGAATTGGTCAGTCAGAAAGATGACGCTCGTTGTTATCTTTAAAATAATGTAAATTACCGAGGGAATATTTAATAATATTTAATGATAGTGCGTCTATACAAGAGCGGCTATTAAATATTTCTTCGCCTTTGTGCCAGCATCTATTCTCCCAAAACAAAGGTTCAGTTAAAATAAAATTAGAACGATAATCACCCTCCCGTAAAAGCAAGGGTCTCCCCACATTATCGTTGACCTCCAAAGCGTACGTGCTAGCATAATTGTCGAGATTACTCCTCATTAGGACTGAGCACAAAATATTTAAGTGTCAGCTCCTCTTGTGAAAAGTATTTATCTTCATGTACGAGACAAGTTGTACTTGTCACTATGTAGAGGGGATTTCGTGGTTTGGTACGTCTTTGTAATCTCTTTTAAATGTGATTTTGTTTGAGCGTGTCAAAATATTTCAGACACTAGGTACAAAACCACGTCATCTTCACTTCACCTTACCCCCTACCCCCTTACCCTTATCACCTTTGTACCTATTTTTCTGTTCTTTTCTTCTTGTCTGTATATATTATATGTGTGTACATAAATGGTTAAATAAATAAATAAATAGGTAATAATATTTATGTGAAAAATCATATTATCTACAAATACTATAATGATGGTTCCAAAAATGTATTAACGTCAGTCGAAAATAGTAGAGCGTAATGTTTGTAGTAATTGAATATGACTGTAACCGATAAATGTTGCATTAAAATGGTACCTTTACGATTATGGTAATAACACGCCACTGTAATAAACGACTTTTTACCAAACCCTGCTTATACTCGTACATCCTACCTATCCACTAGTTCATTAGGAAAAACGATTTACATATGCGGACGATTTATTTTGTGAATATTCGAATATTTGTTACAGTCGTTTCGCGGACGCCCTGTGATTAGCTCAGCGTACAGAAAAGTAATTACTGTGAACTGAAAACCGGCGCCATTGATGTATTTTCGACAAAAAGTTTCACAGTTAAAATGTTTTTGCCAGTTAAATTATTTATTGGTAAAAGGAATAGGAAATTAAAATTTTTGTTTTCAATCTAAAACGACAACTGTGATTATAAAGCGTAACTGAAAAACGGTTTTGGGGTTTTTGTAATAAATCTAAATTAAATAGATTCATAATTAACTTACTAGCAAAGCCTAATTAACTCACAAACTTAGATTAAAAAAGATTTGTATAACCAGAATATATTGTCGTCAGTTTACTTTTAGAAAAAACCCAATTTTCTTTTTATAAATAGCATGTTCGATAGTAATTTACAGCCACCGTGACAAACGCCGTGACGTGTCAAGTGCTGATCACATCAAACGGCACTCTAAACTTATGGCTGCTTTAGTCACTTCAGTACCCATCGGAATGATTATGTGTTTTACCGACAGCGTGACAGTTATACGCGGCGTGACAAACGCCGTGTTGACATAATATGCCTGTATTGAATTATGGCTTTACTCGTATTGATTTCGAATGGCGCGTAGTTAATAATATGTAGTAATCGAGATGAACTATCGATGTAATCTAAGACAATAGTAGATTTATCATTGTTATTGATAGCGCTATAATAAAATGCAGTACGCGTGGTGGAAGATTTAACCTTGTTTCATACCTTTTTGAAAGAGAAAATATGTTTCGGAGAAAATTACAAGCCATTAACGATTCTGACCCTTAACCTACACTAGTTAGTGCCCATACTAAACAAAACATACCTAAGTACCAGTACCAACCACATCCAACACTACCCTCAATGATTAACATTATTCCTTAGCAACAGAATAGAACCGTTGGAACATTAATCACGGCGGCGAAGAAACTGACGCCTTCAGTGACTAGCATTTTGCCAACTTTTAGATGAGTCCCCGCCTCGCAGGCTTACTATTTGAGTACTTCGTGACTCGACGGATTGGCCCCCAAGTATCTGTACTTGAGATTTCGCAGGCAGTTTCGCTAAAAATGTTGGGCTAAAAATACATTATGAGGTTGTATTTGGCGGGAAGCGTGCCTGGTTTTGCCAAGGTCAAAACCTTTCTGTGTAAGGATTGTGAAGTTTTAACACGTTTTAGAGATACAATTAGACGACTAATATGTATGTTAAAGGAATGTACTGTATTTAACCAAGCAGTGGGGTTATTTAATAGGTTACCGTTACCTTATACTGATTTAAAATTATTAATGTTTAGCTCTCACTCTTTTAAAATTATATTAAAAGCCTTCTTGTTGGAAAAATGTTTATAGGTACTCGGTATTAGAATTTATGACAAATTATTAAAATAGTCACATATAATAGTCACTTAAAATAATAGTAGTAAATAAGCCTTAAATTAAAATTATCTCTGTGCTTTTCATGTGGACCTTGATGAAGTTGTGTCTCCTAATACTTTTGACATTGATTTCGACATTTTACATAAGTACTATTCTTTTGACATGGTATTTATTTGTTGACATAATTATCTTATATGAATTGAATCTTGAATTAAACACTTCACATCAATTCTAAATAGGCTTTTATATGTATTATTTTTGCATGTGATAATTTTAATTAATATTTTATTTGGTACCTATTGTTTCTGCATGTGATAATTTTATTTAATATGTGATGTTCAACACAATGTAAATTGTTTATGAATAATAAATGAAACGAACGTGAAAGAAGAATCATGAAAATATTGTGGGATCCCAACAGTATTTTTGTATCGGTTTTGATCACCAAATGCTTTTTTTTTTTTTTGGTGGCTACTACACTGGTTCTACCATAAAAAGGGTAGAGGAGAATGTCGTGATTCACGATGGCATCTACCAGCCAACCTTATTAACCTTTCCAGCTCGTTGTGATTTGGCCTTTCCACTACCATTTTTTTTTAAATCTATTAGCAAAATTAAACCACTTATCATCAACCAGCTCCTAAGTAATATTCTAAATACGAAAGTACATAAGTTTGTTTGTTACCTTTGCACGCCTAAACCACTGAACCGATCATCCTAAAATTTTGCACATACGTTGTCAGGTGTACAGAAATGGACATAAGTACTGTTCCCGAGGAAAACAACAATAAAGTTCTTATATATCTTTTATAGATGGCGCCACGTGTAGTGTGTTAAAAGATTTTTATTTTTTTATTTAAGTACCTAATGCATTTTGTGAGTCTAGAGTGTCGATACACCGGTTTTCCATCCTCCTAATTATAATATTATACATGCGAAAGTAAGTTTGTTTGCTTGATACCTTAAATTAACGCGAGCGAAGCCGCGGTCAAAAGCTAGTAGGTAATAAATACAGGGTGTAACAAACGTTGTGTGGATCGCCCGGAGGACACGGTGGAGCATTCGGTGGAGGTTTGCCCGGCTTAGGCGGAGCACCGCCGTGTCATCGTGCAGGCGATTGGCGGTGGCGATCTCTCGCGTCCGGCCCGAGTTCAGGCCATGGTACGGAGTGAGAGGGCATGGGAAGCCGTCACCTCCTTCTGCGAAGCAGTAATGCTCGCAAAGGAGGAGGCGGAACGCGTGAGGGAGAGGCAAAATTCGCGTCCTCACGACCCTAGCCGCCGCAGCAGACGCCTTGGGCGTCGGGAATCCCAGGCCGATGCCCGGCCATCGTAGGCGCGGACTTGCGGACGGCGAGCAATGGGTAGCTCATCGTTCGTTAAGGACCTGGCCCGGGTTGACAGCGCGTTGTGTTCCACGCGCGCCTAAAGAGATGTCAGCAACAATGACGGGGTCCGCTAGGGCCGATGCCTGCCGGGGTTACGGAAAAGTCCGAAAGGGTTACCGTGGCCCCTGGCACAGGCAACTGAAGGAACACGGGTGGGTTTTAGTCAGTAAAAGTCTGACACGCGCTCCACCCAGAGCGGGAGAAGTTATTTGATGATTTCCCACCCTCAAAAAAAGAAAGAAAAAGTGTGTAACAAACGTCGACGTGCTAACTGTTACCATGAATTCAGCGTAAACATTCCTAACATACTGTATAATAAAATATTTAAAAAGATTTTCTTCTTTCTAACCCACTGGCAGCACTTCCAAGTAGTTCCCCTTTAGAATAATTACCTACCAGGCCCAACTATTTTAAACTCGGACTTAACTTAGCTCATACTTACGCCACATGCTTAGGAGCGCATTCAGATGTTCTAGATAAAGTTAGGGCGTCTAGCTAAGTTCCTGCAAGTTGTACGAACAGCCACCATATTAGGCGTTAACTCGATAATGTCGGAGCTTTTGTCAGGTTAAGCAGCTTGGGTAGGGAAGTGGTTTTGAAGGGTACAAAGTACGTGTATTGAACTATGTGAATGCTAGTGGAATTTGGTTTTTAATAATGGATTTATATTATTCTGATATATATATATATATTAACGCTCGGGTTATAAAACTCGATTGCGCGTCTCTTCTCAAAGAAATTTCTCGCCGACTGGTCGACACTTAATGTGACCACATGGTTGCTGTCAGTCTTCTGGGCACGTTTCCGGATGACAGCGATGCCGACGAGTACTTCGATGCTTAAGTGTCCTTTTGTTTTTCTATTAATCTGTATAGTTAGTCATTTAATTTAGTACCCAGTGTAAATAGTTAGTGTGTTCCATATTGTAAAAGAAACAGATGAATAAAACCTTATTATTCTGATATAAAACTTATCTCAGTAGCATCAGAAACGTACGTAAAAAGTGGAGACAATCCCAACAAAACAAAACAAGCAGAGATATTGAAGTATTTATTAGAGCATAAAGTTTAGTCAAAATATTAGTACTAAATATATAAAGCGACAGTTCGTAACATGTACATGCATAACAATTAAGTTAAACTATATAAGGCACTTAGTAAACTTATGAACAGCTCCGGGCATCCCAAAACATGTACCGACTTAAGTGTAAACTATATCGCTAAGCCCTCTCTATTTACCTTTCACAAACACACAAATATCAATCGGAATTCCTCACAACATAATCAAAATCCTCGAAAACCCACTCACAAAAGGAACGTAATTGACAATACGGAAATACAGGGGAAAACTAGTTTCACAAATAATATTCTGGGTCCGTCGTTCTGTCCTATGATCCTCTTACATTAATCTCCTTGAGAACATTCCAATTGTGTACGGAACCATATCGTATTAGTACTTTACTCTATACGGATTTAGGGAACCCTGCTCCTCTTAGTGACTGCCATTTTTTAACTCCTTCACAGAAACCCAATTGAGTTTTTTGGAAAAACAATTCTACTGTTTTTCGGGTAGAGTCTGTATTCCTTTTTTGTACTCGTAGCTTTTGTTTTTTGGAATGGAATTGGAAAAGGCAAGCGTGTTCGGTGTAACAATTTGTTCCTCTGATTTGGGCGGAAGAGAACAGATAGATATCAAACGTTTGGAGTCAGTTGTTGTTTTCAAGTAAGTTAGACGACATTTTAGTTGTGTAACTCTTCTCCCGATATCCAAGTCGCTTTTTTTCCTTTTTTTCTCTTTTACTCTCTTAACTTGTCTTTATTGTCGCGGCGCTCCGTAACTTACTTTGCGCTTATAGTGACTAGATATAATTTTACTTATGGACTTTAATACCGGTACTTTTCAACTCGATTAATAAAATGATCTAAATCGGTTCAGTAGCCACAGAGACTTTCATCATTCATTACCTACTCTGTCAGTCAGTTTGCAAAACGGATACTGCATTTGACAGCCCACACGTGAACATATACTGTCAACTACACCCCTCCGTATGACTCCCCGCAGGTAAACATCGTTCTAAAAATCCCCAAGCATAAAATTAAGCGTCAATCACTCCAAAGAAAATAATAACCCGAAACTGCTACAGCATCGCACGGTGACGTTAACCCTAAAACTGCTCGCGTAATAACGGTGTGACGTATTGTATAACACGTGTTCTTGTCACGCTGGGGCCACATTTGTCATGCCGGCGATAATCTGCACCGCACAGCCCAACTCTGTTTTGCCCAACACATGTAACACAAAATTATGTGGTCACGCTATCTATAATTTTCTCGCTTTTCTCTATACCCTTTGTGTTTGCAATGAGATTTTTATCACGCTGCCTGTCTCTTTGTATGTAAATTTGTAGTGTTTTTCGATAAAAATTGTACCCGATACACGGTTTTTGTGTGACTATTTTTCGAAACGTGTTTGTTTATTGGCGGTCGTTGATAATGAATATTTATTTTTTGTGGCAAAAAAATCACATTCTATATATTCCCTTAGGCAGCTGGGGTCATACATAATGAAATTTCACATGAATGGTGGAACGCTTCGTGGAACCGCATGTTGACATAATTTATTGTGCCTATCAAAAACGATAATCTAAGTGAACATAAAAATAGAAATCAAATCCTTCAAAGTAACCTTTTTATAGACGTGAATCAAAACACACATGCGACATGGACATTCCTAAAGCCTAATCAGTCACTGACTTGTAAATCAACAATAGTATAGGGACTGCTCTGCACAACTTTCGAGCGTAATTATACAAACGTGACTTGAATGTATGTATATTTATGTGAGAAAAAGCGTGAAAGTGCATATCACGCTGTACAGAGCTCCCCTTATTCCCGTGATTAATTTCAACGAAGCAACTCTGTCTTTGAGTGTACAGTATTTTTGAAGCCAAAGCATTTTGGTCGTGGAGTGTTCGTACTATGCGCGTGTGTGCTTTTGTATACCACTGTGCGAGTAGGTAGTCGTTTATGGTTTTACTTATGTATATGTGGAGAAACTTTGTGTCGATTACAGAAATATATATATTTTTTTTAATTTTCTTGATATCGAAAAAATCGTAGTCTTGAATTTTATTGTGATTTACTACGATTTTTTCAGTTATCATGCAAAAGGGTAACTGAAAGGCAATTTCCGTATTATAATGTTTGCATTTTAATCATAGTCTCTATCTGAAAAGTAGCCCTTGATTTCCTTACATTTTAGGCATTTTTTTATTATGATAACTGATTTATTTCTGTAAATAGGTTTGTACAAACACTTTTACACGTCAATCATATTTTAAAAACTAGATGAGGTCGGCGTTTCCTATCTGACTACTCTGCGAAGATAGGCCGAAACAAACTCAGAGGTCACAGTCTCTTTTAAAGTCCAGACATAATCTTGGTCAGATCATGTATAATTATTTATGTATTGGCTTACCAACTAAATACACACCCCACAATCGTTGTCATGATTATGAATCCCGCATACATCTAAATTATAGGAAGGCACGGCACACACAAATACACATATTGACACTGATTGTCGCTGACTATTACGACTAGATTTTGAACGTTTTTAATTACGAGAATTGACCTCCAGCGTGCCAACCTCAAATCAATTACTAATCTATAATTACACCACTGACGTAATCCCGTCGGTAACACGTCACCGAGAGTAATCCAAGATGGCGTAATCGCGTGACATACGGTCGGTGGACGGCTTAATGATGCACTGAACCAGACGAAGATAGCACCAAAGATTTAAATCGTCAAGCGTTATTCTCAGGAAAACAGTATTTTTGACGAATACTAGTATCTCCTTATTCAATACAACGTAACATTTACTGTAGAACGATGTAGAAAGACGTGCACGTTAAAAGCGTCCGTAATAAAAAGATAAAAACAATTCAGGAATCAAAATAAGCCGTGGCAGCTAAGACATGACCAGTGCCTACTGATGGCACCCGTTCACGAACATGACGTATACATCAGCACCATTCAGCTCAACCATTTTGAAGGGAACTCAATGATCCAATACACTCGCCACCACCAGCGACACATTTGAGTGAGCATGACACACTCTCAGCCGCCGGGGCACATTCAAGTCAATGAAAGACGAACCCAGTAAGCTTTATAGTAGCTACATAGTGCTCACACATGTGCTATGCAATTGTACAATACTAAGAGATTGAATTTATACAATGCAAAGATAGATTGTACAACCTTCATCAGCTCCAACAATATCTTCGAATGCTAATTAATTAGTTTACGCGCCCTTGTGGAGCAGGACCAGCCCTGAGCCTAGCATTTTTGTCAGTGATGTAATCCCCCAACTTATAATATGCTTGGCTGTATAGTGTGCGTTTTATACAAGATTTAAATTTCGTTTCATTCAGTTGGAGTATGTGGGGAGGTATTTTATTGGAACATTTTAAACAGTTCTTCATGAAAGATGAGTTTACTTTAGCCTAAAAGCTTTAAATCTTTGGATAGCACCGTTTGTAATGCAAACATTGATATTTGGTACACTGCGTTCATTAGCCCAATCCATTACTCATAGACTGGGCTGTATTGATTTTCACAAATATAGTAAGTTCATACATATGAAGTTATATGTATTCAGTTGCAGGCTAATATTGAATTAATGAAAGAAAGAAAGAATAACGTTTATTTGGACACAGTTCGTGAAACACAGAATACTAATAACTAAATAAAAAGTGATAATAATGTGTAATAATGAACCGCCTCTTGAAAATAACTCGCACTCATTTATAGCCAGCAGCCACCCAAAAATAATTTTGCTGACATTAACTACTACTAACTATTCATTGATAGGTGAGAGTCATACGTCCAACATAAAATAAGCATCCCATACATTAACTAAAAAACTGCTCGTAAAAAATCAATATTAATCATAAATTCCATTGCTACAGAAACAGCCAATAGACGCGAGCGAAGTGTGCCATTCCACTGACAGACGCCAATGACGTCACACAGACATGAATTCCGATTCTCAACAAAGAAATAGAACCTTCACTGATTCCCGAGCACCGTCGATTGGTCTCGATAGAGGCACCCCATTCATTACGTAGCGTAGAGGGTTACGGCGCGCGGCGGCGGCGCTACGAAAGTGCTACGCGGCTGCGAATATAGATGATACCATCGGATAGATTGATTCTATCTGGATGGATGTAAAATTTATTGTACGTTTTCGTTTCTAAGGAAATATTTTTGAATATTTTTGCTTAGATTGGTTTCTTTGTTTCGGGTGTTGAATAAAAGAAAGGGATTGGGTACCACAGTCACTGTGAAACAATGCTTGTGTTTGAAATACGCCAATGTTGTAATAAATTGTGAGTGTTTCGGATTCTGCATGCATTAGAAAGAAAGCAAATAGAGAAAAATAGGTTTATTTGTCACAGAAACTAAGACTTGGTAACAGAGTAGTGACGATTACGTCTCGTTATGGTGATATAATTTTACCTGACTGCAGCAAAGCCCAAAAGGAGAATAATGTTTTTGTCTCTCCCTCACTTTAGTTATGTTACACTTCATTCTTTGCTTAATTTCAGTATTTTTTCATTTGAGTTTTTCCACTTGCAATTAAGGAGTAGTCTCACAAATACTTGATCCTCCAACAACATCATTTATTTAAGAGGAAAAAAAATTGCTTCTACCGAAATCTAAACGAATCTCTTTAGATCGAGTATTCAGCGGTTCCACCGTGCTGAATCTAGTTGTTTGCTAAGTAAACTTCATTACTCGGCGATGCCCGTATCCCGATGTCATTAGTATACTCCCGTACTATCGTGAGCATCAACATGCACATTTAGCTAAATTCAAAAGTGATTCTCTCGTGAAATAATCATTGCATCATTGACATAAGTGAAGGATATTAATTTTATTTAATTTTACCTAAACTGTATCTTTTATAATCTAGTAACATGTAAAAACGTAGTGGATGTTACACTTACTTTTCTTTTTTTTAAACGTTGCCCCACACTAGGAATTTCACCTGTATCGTGGATGCGTTTACAAACATTTAAACTCACAAACACAAACTACCAGACCCGGAACAACTACTTGCAGGTCATACAAATACTTGTTCCGTGCGGGAATCAAACCCGCGACGCGCAACGCAGCAGTCAATCGCTTAACCACTGCGCCAACCGTGCCGTCAAACTCAAACTCAAAAAATTCAAACTTTAACTCAAACTCAAAGCATTTATTTCAAATAAACCAATTACAGGCACCTTTGAATTGTCAAGGGGTCGGCAGTCAGAAAGATGAAGCCAGTTGCCAATTCCAAAGCGTAGTAGGTACCTATGGAGAAGAACGGGCAGGAAACTCCATGGACACTCTTTTAAATCAAAATATTGTTACCAAATAGTGGTTACGTAATTCATGTTGAAATCTTACATGTGAGAACGATGTAGAAAGACGTGCACGTTAAAAGCGTCCGTAATTAAAAGATAAAAACAATTCAGAGGGGCAATTCTCGTATTTTTAAGAGCGTTCGCATTCAAATCTCAGTCTCAATCTGTCAAAAATTGTATAGCGTTTACCTTAGGTTTACCTACATTTTTGACATTTGATTGTCGCTGAGATGAGATTGCGACTTGATTATGAACGTTATTAATTACGGGAATTGGTCTTCAGGAATCAAAATAAGCCGTGGCAGCTAAGACATGACCAGTGCCTACTGACGGCGCCCGTTCGCTAACATGACGTTTGCATCAGCACCATTCAGCTCAACCATTTTGAAGGGAACTCAATGATCCAATACACACGCCACCACCAGCGACACATTTGAGTGAGCATGACATCTCAGCCGCCAGGGCACACTCAAGTCAATGAAAGATGAACCCAGTAACCTTTATAGTAGGTACATAGTGCTCACACATGTGCTATGTATGCAATTATACAATACTAAGAGATTGAATTTATACAATGCAAAGAATACCTCAGAAAACTTATAGCATACGGTGTATTTTGATTTATTATACAATGTACGACTGTTTGTTTTCCCAAATAAAATAAGAACGATTTCAAACCAACGAAGTAAAGGTTCAATACCAATGTGACTCAGACATCACCGAGGTCGGTGAAGGAAAACATCGTGAGGAAAACTGGACTTTTAATAAAGTCTGTAATCGCCAATCTGCCTTGAGCAAGCGTGGTGAGACTTTTGCCCTGCAGGGGGATAATAATAAACTGGTATTACTGTTAATTATAATAGGTTCGAAAATAACCGTTACACTATTTTTGTAACACTATAAACAATTGATACTTTATGAAAATCGCTTTAGAATTTTGCTAATTGCATACCTACATGTTGATGTTCTTGACCGTACTCTCATACTCTATACCGCGACATCGGCAATAATTGTCTCAAAGATGTCGAGTCGCGAACTCGTGAGTCGTAAACATTGATTGCCATGGACTGGTTGAAAATTGTCATTTAAAAAGAGTAATAGAACTGAAACTCAAATCATTTATTTCGAATAAACCAACTACAGGCATCTTTTAATTGTCAAGGGGTTGTCAGTCTGTCAGAAATATGAAGCTAGTTACCCATTGTAATGCGAACTAGGTTCTTATGAAGGAAAGTGGGCAAGAAACTGCACAGACTCTTTTATTAAATTGTTTAATTATTTAATTATTTTTTAAATCAGTTTGTTTTCAGACTTGTAAACAGAGTGAATGTGTGCTATGCATTTTTTTATGAATGAATCAGCATTCATAAAATATTTTGTGGCTGTATAGTTTTCGCGTGACGTTTTTGGGTTTAATTTCAACGGTAATTCTTGATCGCTGATAATTATTACAGTTACCAAATACTAAAATTATAATATTAAATATTATATTGCGGTCAGAAATGAAATATAACGTGGTTTTGAATATTTCAGAAGCACGTTTTGAAACCACATTTGAGACGAATTCTTAAATTACAAACTGACAAAATTCAAGCATAATAGAGAATACCTACATATTTAAATTGTTCAAAACTTTTACCCAATTTTTACGACGCGACCATAAACGAGGAGCCTTAAAATAACAGAAACCTATAAAAAACTTAAAACATAAATCACACTGCAAAAAACAATGTTAAATCCAAAGCTACACAAACGCACCCCGTCCAGCCTCCCGAGATCTTCATCTATCAATTATCTAGATTCAAAGATAGCACCTAATGCCCAACTATGCAGAACTCCCACCCCCTCCCACGCTGAAGTGACACAGGCGACAGAGGGGATGAAGTAATGAAGTATGAAAGACCAAGATATGCTGGTGATATCGTATCCTTTCTCAAGCAACGAGTAGGTTTTCTTTGTGAAGGTGGTCTATTGTGTTAGCTCTTTGTTTCTAGACCGTGATTTGTGGATTTTGATAAGCCTCTCACTGACAGTGTGTTCGCAATTGTCAGTTGAAATTGATTTTAATTAGGATGATTTAAGTCTAGGCTTCGTTTGGCACTCTTTGGGTTCGTTTAAGAGGATTTATGAGGAAAGACAGTTAATGAAGCGGCAACTGTTGGAGTGCGGCCGCTGGGATTTATGATCGGGAGTTAATTTATCTTACTTGTGCCATTGATTTTCTAGTAGTATTTTAGGGGTTCCCTACTCAAAAGTTGTCAATGGGACTCTATTATGCCAAAGCCGTATGTCTGTCACAGGGCTATATCTCTTTAACCATAATAGGTAGCCATTTAAAATGTTCACAGAAAATGTGTAACTAGCAGTTATCATGAAAAATAATAAAAATAAGATTAATTTCTATAGTTTTGGTGTTATGAAACCCTTCGTGCGAGAGTTTGACGCACACGTGATTTTTTTTATACTAAACAGCGTTGCTATTCTGTAAATATCTTACCGTGAAAAATGTGGTGGAGTGTAGAGATGAGTCCGATATCATGTCACATGTTAAAATCATCGATATTTATTCATAGATTTCATCATGCAATGACAGCGAGAAAATGCCTAAATCATTACTTACTTTAATGAGCGTGAACTTCGGTGATTCGGACTGGCCGTTTCGGGCGATGCGAATTGCGGCTTTGCGAGGCTGCGCGTCACGCGTTATTAATGATAATTTCACTAAGCCGTTCTGCGATCATTTCAGGAGGTATAGTTCACCTTAGTAATCTGTAATATTGGACAAGGAAAATAATAATAATAAATTGGATAATCTAAATGATTTGATGTAAGAAAGTTGTCTAACTGTGACAGATACTAAATGTATAAATGTAAATTTTAAAAATCATTGATTCAGTCATTATAATTGTAACTAAAATATTTGCACGCCATGAGATATGGAAGACATGTCGTGAGCTACTCGTATTTAAGATCGTGCATAAATGTATTATTTTAATTATGTATTTGTATACTTACACATTCTAAAATTTAATATGACCTAAATTATTGATTAATGACCATATCAGTAGCTGAGAGCTATCGAGAATTCGTGTTCTGATTTCCATTGCATTATTAACGCGAATCTACTCCTATTACAAGAAACTATGAATTATTAGTGGTTAACTGGAATACAGAATAGGAAATAATAATAGAAACCTATCGCAAGAAGTACTTGAGAATGTGAATCCAAAATTATGCTGATTTAATAAAGTTTTTTTAGTCGCGCTTAACTCAGCAACAACCAATCGGATTTTTTTTTAATTTTATTTGATGACCCTATTACTGAGAAAGGTTAAATGATTATTTACCATCACACTACGACCCTTAGGAGTCATAACAAAAAATAACCGGCGGGTGAAACCGAGGGAAGAGCTAGTTCATGATAAAACTACAAGTTTATTACGTAATAGATGATTATGCCTACACAATCGGAACTGGTTGGTTTAATAGTCGCAAACTTGGTAGTCCAGTAAGGGAATTGCTTATGAGTTGTTAGAGGAGCTATATAGGGTGGCAGGCACATCGACACACGACCGGTTATCATGGACTCAGTACATGATTCTGAATCTAGATACTAGTTACTTTAAAAACTCAAAAACACTTAAACCCTTGTCTATCAAATTACGAGTAATTCTATATGTTCTCAAATTTTAATCACTTAGTCTTCTCAGCCTTCTTAAGGCTTTATCGAAATATGATTACTTGGACTTCAGACAATTCCATCAGAACGTAAGTACTGCCAAGGCCGTCTAGGACGCCCAAGGTTGGTCTCTATCGAGTCTCTCTATGGAGTCTATCGAGAGAGAGAAGTAAAGACGTAGTTAATAATTATAGGCCGATATCCTTACTCCCTCAATTTAAAAAATGCTAGTGAAAATTGTAAACAGTAGACTATATTTATATATTTATGTATATATATATAGTTTATTTTTATATATTGTTCCTTCTAACAACTAGTAGATCTGTTTAGTAATATGTGGATAACGTTGTGAGTAGTGTATTTGCTACCTCTATTATTAAGTTCTAACATATGTTTACCTATTATTACACTGCTGTTTGTTGTCCCTAAATAAATAAATAAACAGTAGACTAGTAAATTACCTAGAAAATAATTCCTGCGCAATTTGGTTTTAGAGCCAAACTATTTATTCATTTTGTGAACATTGGGTACAAATTATACAGATGTTATACAAAAAATGTTGATCACTATCGACAGTCAATGCGGTGCATAGCCTGATTGATTATATTTCAGAAGAACTCGGCAAAGAAAACCAGACCCTGGGAGTCTTTCTCGGCTTAGCCAAGGCCTTCGACACGATGTCTTTTTCTGTTCTTCACAACAAATTAGACACACAATAGGAATAAGGCGAACGCTGCTGAAACAGTTTATTGACTATTTAGATGGCCGGTACCAGTGTGTTAGAATAGATAATATTACGAGTGATGAGCAGAAAAGCACTGGTTTTGGAGTATTCTGGGCCCCACGCTATTCCTGATTTATAGTAACGACTTGTGTAATTTAAATATTATTATAACGGCAAAATTATATCATACACTGATGACGCGGCGTTAATATTTACCGCTAAAACCAGTAACAAACTATTTGAAATCGCTCAGTTAGGTTTTAATACTGTGACTAATTGGCTTCAAAGCAATTTACTAACAATAAATGCCGACAAGAAAATAATTATTCACTTTTCCATGCGCAAGCCTAAACTTAATATTATTAACCCCCATTTATATGCCCATCAACATGGAAACCGTACATTCAACATGTGTAATTGTCCTTTTATCTTCAAAACGAGCAACATAAAACACCTGGGGATAATAATGGACGACACACTCTTTTAGAAAACATATTAAAAGCCTTGTTAAAAGAGTGCGCAAACTAATATATGTTTTAAAAAAATTGCCCACATTAGCAGATTCAAAATGGATCACACAAGTTTATTTGGCCCTATGTCAATCTATAATTTAATACTGTATCACTTCTTGGGGTGGCGCACCAATTAATGGCGTTAATTTATTGGGGAGCTTGTGGCTTAGTAATATCAGCCGCACGGATCGATCAATCCGGTTAAGCTACGCTTGCCGCGGTTGATCCGTGGATGGGTGACCATCTTTACATACCAAGAGCCCTCCGTGCCTCAGAAAGTACGTCAAGTCGTTGGTCCCGGCTGTCATTCATGGATCTTTGGCAGTCGATACGGGTCATCAGAAGCCTGAAAGTCAGACAGCCAGTCTTACCAAGATTATATCGTATTACCGATTACCTGGGTTGTGGAGTCGCTCCCTGTAAAATACTGGTATTCGGTTGCATCCGGTTAGACTGGAAGCTGACCCCAACATAGTTGGCAAAAGGCAGGCAGATGATGATGATGGTTGTTAATTTATTACATTAGCGTATGTAAGCGCTTTCTAGCCTTTCAAGCTTTCTTAACCTAGTTCAGGCAAATTAGCAACTGTGTTCTATTTTAATTGTTAAAGTATTTATTTTAATGTGTCCCTTGTATAAATAAACGATTTTATTATTAATATGTATTATACAACAACTAGAGCCCAATTAACTGTAAACAGCCTACAGCCTTACGAAACGTGTTGATACGTTCGGCCATTTTGTTTTCTAAAAGCACCTGAGGCGACAAGAGGTAGCTATTGATACAAATAACTTAGGTACATAGTAAGACCTCATAAATATTGAGGATCATCAGAGTACTCCTACACGGTGACCTTTGACCTAACTTCGTTTGATTTATCTCTTTGATTACTGTTTATTTATAGCCTTCTTTGATACGGGCTCGAAGAATTTGTGTGATAAAGGTATATTTTCCGCGGTTCGCTCGTTTTGAGATATCTGTGCCTCAAGATGACTGATGGTTTTACGTCATGTAAAACCTTCAGTTCTAGTTTTAAACAACAACCTATACCTAATAGTAGGAGCGCAGTAGTAACTAAAAAAAAACACTTTTTGTATCGTTGCCATACACTAGGGATTTCTCCTGTATTGTGGGTGCGTTTACAAACATTTTAACTCATATACACAAACAGTCAAACCCTGAACAACTACTTGTAGGTCATACAAATATTTGTTCCGTGAGGGAATTTAAAACCATTGCCAAAATGGTATTCTTACATGTCCGTACTGTCCACGTACCTTCACAGCCAAGATAAGCTACATTACCCACATAGTTACCGAAATAGTCACCGTAACCGACATAGTCACCGTAACCAAAATCGGCGTGGGAGCACAGGGTGGCGGGACATCGACTCGCAAACTGTAACCATGAGTTCAGCATGATTTTAGACCCACTAGCGTGGACATTTTTCGTCGGTTGTCAAAAAAACTACTACTGTTTCATACAAAAGTGCAATAACTACGCGGTCAAAATGTATGGAACAGCAATTTTTTTTTTATAACCTACGGCAAATTCATTTGCGAGCGGGTTCGAATCATGTTAAAATTCATGGTCTTCCTTTTATTTTTAACACTGTTATTTAGCACAAAGTAATCCTCATGATAAAGCCTTTCGATCGGTATGATAATATGAATATTTTTCTCGTGTAACGCCTTCGATTTCCGGTTCAACCATGCAATTATTTAAATATCTATGAATGCAGTTTAAATTTATTTTTAAATTCAAATAATGTTTTCTTTCAGTAAAATGTTCCATCTACAATATTCAAGGTATTTTCCCTCCATGTGGCATATCCGTGGGACGCCCTGTATACAATGCAAATACCTACACAAATGTTACTATAAATCTCAGTGAAGAACTTTTATTGACGTCTACGAACTTAGATGGTTTTCGACATGATCAAAGCCGAATCACGTGCCTGAAGAACATGGAACCTCTACTTTTTACCACCTTTTCCCAGATATGCCCATCAAGCAACGAAGCTTCTTCCCCGATAAATTGGATATGTAATGTGATTCCCCGAAATAATTCAATTTTTCCCCGAAAGTCACCGTTGGCTGATGTAATGAGCGATACGGTTGGCATCTTCAGAAAAAACGGGGATTAGCGACGGCCCACTGAAGACGTAATTGTTTCAAACGGATAATCTTTCCCACGAATTGAAATTCTTATTTTTCGTTCCCATTTTGTGTGAGTTTAAATGCCGAAGTTTTTTTTTTATACAAAAAAATACTGGCATTGTGCACGTGTATTTTTCGTGCCTTGGGTTAGTCGCTGATCTTTTATTTTCGCTAATCTTTGCATCACATTAAAAACATTTAAAAACACAACAGAACACCTATAGTTGACCGGGTGTAACCACCAATTCCCTGTACCAAAAGAATGTTATTACTAATCTTAAATTTTGTTTTTTCAGATATTTATTTTTCCCAAAAACGTTACTCCACTAATTTTTTTCACGTAAATACGTAAATGCACCTGCAAGTTTAATATATACACGAACGCAATTCCGTGGATGTACATTACATTCGTCTCCCATGGTCCCGCAGCAATTTTTGCAAATTCACTCAGTTGACTTTTCATTTTCGAAGTTGCCATTTTTTTCGTGATATTTTTTTTTTTTTTTGCTTTGCCGAGTATTCCGAAGGGGCTTCGCTTAACGAACGACGTGATGACCTGATGGGTTTTTTATTTCGCGTGCGCCGTGCGAATTAATTTGGACAATATTGTTGGTTGCTGCCAGAGTTTTCGCGGTAAATTTTCGCCGCGAATTTTTGCAGAGTTCACGTTAGTAATTATTATATCGTTGTTTTGTTAAAGTTATATGATATGGTTCGGTTTTCTTTTTAGCGCGGAGTATGTTAGTTATCGTTTTTTTAGATATTTTAGCAATTTACGTAGCGTTTATTTAAGACTAAAAGTAGAAAAACGTAGGATACCTCATTAAACAAACCCTCTGACCGAATCGTCTCTTGGACCGGTTCAATGGCCGATCACAAGAACAAATACCATAACCAGTGGGCTTGTCAACGAAGACATACCTACTGCCTATAAAACTGTAACTACCTACCTTCCCTTCTCCAGCAACGAACTGAAATCTAATTAAACACCAATCGCCTTGATCAAAGGACCAATTAAAATCTATATCGGATCTTGGCATAATGCTGGAACCAGACATCCAGTTCAGCATGAATACCTCTGGACTGCGATTCGAAGCATTAAACAAATTGATTTGGGACCAAAAAATGGAGAGCCGTAAGCCAGCACTTTGTGTAATGAAACATTGACACAGGTTAGACAGATACTATTTCAATTTTTATAGCTTTAAAACTGAAGGTTTAAAAAAAAGTAATAATCTTGATTTCAAAAATGTTTAACGTTCACTAATTGGCAATTAAAAAAAGTGATGATAACATTAAAAATGGTCAATGTGGCTCCGAGTTTCAAATACAAAAAAATATAATAAGCTTGATTGGCAAAAAAGAAAAGGTGATTACAGATAGTAAGCTTACATTTAAAATAATTAAGTTTTTACATCACAATGTTTTGGTTTGACCGCTGACCACTTAACTATATATAGTCCTCTTTATCGTATCCGGCGACAGCGACCCAGACAAATTTTGTATTTCTCTCATAAGCTCTCTGATGACTAGCAAAACCAAATTTGGTATTGAAAACCAGGTCACACAGTGAGCAGAAGAGCTGATCAGCATCATTGTAGATATGTGTAGGTACAGGAAGGCTTTGGATGACTTTTGCGTATTTAGCGCTTTTATCTTGGACGTCCTAATAAGTACCCAAAAATGCACCGAATTAGGTTAAAAATAAGACATTTGACAGCAGATTTCGGTACTGACCAAAAACTTCATCAGACTTTAAAACTGGGAGTTAATTAGTAAATACAAATCCTAACTACACTGGGCCGCAAAGAAAGCGGGTCGGTAACAAAAACTTCTAAAATATTGGAGCTAGCTTTATGAAATAAAAACTGTAATATAGACAACTTTATAGTGCTTAAATCAATGTCATAAAAGTTTATTTTGAATAAAAGTAAGTTAAGTAAACATTACCATTTTCACTAGGTTTCGAAAAAAATGCGCTACTCTGTGAAAAAATATGCAATTTTTACACATTTTAGTATTTTGTATGCACCTGGAACTGGTAATACAGTTGTTATATGGTTTGGCATGCTTTCTACCAGATTTCTGAGCCACTGCTGAGGAATATTATCCCATTCCTCTATCAGTATTTCTTTCAGTTCACGAAGCGTGATTGGAGGGGAATTTCGCTGGATTACACGTCGTCCCAGTTCGTCCGATGTATGCAAGATATGGGGTTCAAGTCTGGGCTGCGTGCTGGCCACTCTATGCGTGTGGTTATCTTGCATAAAAATGGCGTTCTCGCTCAGGTTTACTAAAAATGGGCCAACGTACTCATATAACATTTCATTCGCGTATCCTTCTGCAGTTAAAGTGCCATTTTCTATCACCGCTACCTAGCACAGTGCGGCTTTCGGAAGAAATTCCAGCCCACATGTGTAAGGACCCTCCGCCGTGTTGCACTTTCTCTTCAATGCAAGCATGGTTATAGCGCTCTTCTGGTCTCTATAGACTCTTTGCCTCCCATCGTACGTGTATAGCATGAACCTCGACTCCGAAAACATTACTATTGACCAGTCATCCAGAATCGAATTCATGTGTTCTCTAGCGCAACACAGCCTTGAATTTCGATGTTGCCTTTGGAGTTTTGGGACTATTTGCAGATCTAAATGGCTTCAAGTTTTCTTCAGCAAGACACCACCTCACTGTACACCTGCTTGGATTGCTCCCTACAGCACGTAGAAGGTGATTTTTGACTTCAACAGCCGTTTGAAATCGATTTCTCAACATTGTTGATACAATATATCGATCCTCCCGCGCTGTCGTGCACTTTGTTCGGCCGGTTCCTGGTCTGCGAGTATTGGATACAGTCTCTTCAAATAAATAAATAAATCACTGGAGTACTCTTTGAACGGTTGATAGCGACACTACAACAACGACACTGACTGCGCACGTTTTCAACCATTGTCAGATTTCTGGTACACTCTTTAGGGGTTAGTGGCATGTTTTAATTGAATTTGATCAGAATAATGAATTTCTACACAAGATTTGCCATATTTATAAACAGAAACAAAAGTAAAATAAATTGTTTCAAAGTGGCTCAAATTTAAAAAAAAATATTTTTGTTTTGAATACAATTTTACTTATTCCTAGTATTGTAATGAAATAAACTTTAATTAAGTTTTTATTTTAAAAGTTATCGCATTTTTTATAATCCGCTTTCTTGGCGGCCCAGTGTATATTTCTTTCATCCTCGTCACCCAACTACAAACACACCCTGTTTACATAGCAGGGTAACCGCACCAAATGTTTACCATAACGTTAATCCAATCCAGCGAATCGCGACGCTATTTAATTTGAGTGGGAAATTAGATTCGGATCCATGCGGCATGTTTGATTTGAATTACTTGCGCGAGACGTGAACGACACGGCTCCAATTTGTGGTGTCGGTACGGTTTGATGTTGTGTTTGTTTGCTTTTGTGTTTTTGTGTGAATGAGCGGTGTGTGTGTGTGTATGTGATACAAAGAGCTTAATTTAGCTAGTATTTTGACATGGCTGGGTCCGTCTATGATTAATGTAAAGATTAAAACAGTGAATTATGTAAACTGTAAGTAGGTATGTGGGTTCACGTCAATGTTGCAATAACTAAGCTCGAAGCGGCCTCTCAGCTACCAGACGACCTACGCTTAGCTAGTAGGCTTCCGCCAAACAAACTTTCTAACAAATTAATAACGTGATAAAAATTCAAAACTTGGGACTATGTTAATAAATTTCCAAGCCCATAGATGTTCCAATAATACAAACCACAACATACATCACTTTCCGCCAATTTATTTACAGCACGCTGGCAATGCGTTAACAATTAATTTAATTTCAAATTAAAGCTTAAAACAATCTTGTCGCGCGGCCGGAGTAAAAATATTTACGGCTCGTTACCCACTCACGTCCACGCGGACAACTTTTGGGCACTCCACCCTACGCTAAACGGGCGCTAATCACGAGTTTGTGGGGTGAGGGCACCAACTTTCGGACAGTGTTAAGACGTGATCGCGTGGCAGGTGGTGAATTAACATTTTGATTTAAATAATTTTACAGTTCGTTTTGTTTGATTTAGAGTTTTGATTTTATAATTAGGGGTGGGAATAGACCGAGAATTGTTCACGTTTTCCATTTAAATTTGAAAGTCTAGAATGAAAAGATTTAAGAATTTTATCGGATTCTTCTAAGCGTGGTTACTATCGAATAACCTATTTCTCTAAAACAGTTCTACAACAGTTCAACATAAAATAAAATAGAAGTCTGCTTGTCTCAATGAGTTTACTTGGAGTTAATCACTTTTTTCTTATTCTCAAGATACAAAAGCGTGTGAGCCTTCTCTTCAAGTCACTAACTTACACCCCAGATCCATAGTATCAATGAATAAGAGAAAAAACGATACTATATTGTCACTCTAAAACTTATATTCAGTGATAAAAACTGAGATACGGCGGCATTTAGGCCTCCATAAGGCCCTGTCTACCACTGGAGGGCCCATTAAGGGCCTCCGTACCGCTGTGCGCTGATCATTGGGGCCCACTTTATCCCATTTGAGCAATAAGTTAGGGATAACGAGTAATTGCTCAATGGTATTCGGTTATTTTCCAATTTTCAGGCCGTTAAGGGTTTATAGGGGTGCGGTAAAGGGTTATATGGTGTGCCGACGAGAAGATATGTAGGTCGTAAAATTTGCACTCGATTGCAGATAAAAACATGATAGCAAATAATGACTGTTTTTTACCTACCTTGATAGGTCCTGCAGAGGTTTGGTCCGGCTGTCTTTGATAACCGACCTCCGCGAATCTTTTATAAAATGATGTGTGATGTGATGAGATAAACACTATTTCATATGTAGAAGATTAGAAAAGAAAGAAGGGTCAGCTTGAGGACTGGCTGAGCTAGTGCGTCATGATGTAATATTATGAAAAGCATCGTTTTTATTTTAATAAGATTAATTAATACTAAGTTCACCTTTTATTTATTCGATCTGATAATATAAGAATGCGGACTCCATAAGGACCTAATTTTTACTGCTAAATGGTCGAGAGAGAAAACTATTTGTGAAGCATAGATAGATGAAAATTTGCATAGAAACGTTCCCACGTGAAAATAATATCGCACAATATACTCGTAGTTTAAGTCAGAAAATAATAAGGAAGTTATTAAAATTCAAGTCAAAACACTTTCTTTTTAGTATAATGTTAAACCAATGAAGATTGGCAGTTAAGTTTTACGCGAAATGACGTCATCAGTAAGCTAAGTAAGCCACTTAGCCTCATTCTCAGTTTTAAGCTTCCGTTTGACGTTAAGTTAGACTGCTTAACTGACGGTTATTTGAAAACTTGTCATAAAAATGCAGATTTGAATATTGAATTGGATGCTAAAGAAAATCGTTTGAAATCATGATTTTATTTCATAGTTTTTTGGGGGTAAATGAACAGCTTATGTGAATCAAAAACTCAAGCCAATAGTCTAGTACCAAAGACCACATTTTTTAAACATAAATACTCTCTCAGATTCAGTAACATTAAGCCCCTCTCGAGAACAGAACTCAACATCGCACGTTCAGTAACCGGGGTTGTAACCTCAAAACAAACTGTAAATACAAGCAAGTACGTACTCGTAATTGTAATTATCTCATTTATTTTCGTTGCTCATAATATTTAGTATGTACGTATTTATGTATCTATTATTTAGGATATGTATATATCTGGGTATCTAAAAAAAACTGAACTGATATTTTTTTAGTGTAATACATTTATGTTTTATACATTACACTAAAATATCAACTATATTATCAACAAAGTGCTTTTTTTTTTAATTTTGGTGGCGTTTTTTTTTCTTCAGTTTTCGTGAAAAATAAGGACTTGGTATAAGAATAGAAAGTCCAAGCTAATAGGATCTTCAAGAGGTCTGAGAAAATCTCGATAAGTTTTTGAGATATTTTAGTTCAAAGTCTAGTGCGGCCACCAAAATTGAAAATCATCCACCAAAATCGAAAGTGCCCACCAAAATTGAAAATCAGTGGCACCAAAATTGAATTTCTCTGTCACAAACCATATTTTCACTAATAAAGCTCAAAGTAAGTAATCTCACAAATTCTCGGGAATTATCAAAAACTTTCATCGGTTAATAAAACTCTTTATTGTAAAAAAAAAATTATTATTATTTATCTGGTAAACTCATAATGGTAATTATGAGTTTACGACACAAAAACAGGAAAACCAAAAAAACATTAATCTTTTTATTACTTACCTATAGGTAAACAAAATTACTTGCCAATACAAACGATCTACAAAAGTTTCCCAAACAAAAGTAAGAAATAAAACATAATTACTTAAACCTAAAATAAAACATGATTGAAAAAAAAATATAACAAAAAAAAAATTGCAAACAGTTCATGACCATTTCACCAATAGTTACAGATTTCAGTTAACTAAAAAGCCGTAACTCAATATTTGGGTGCTAATCACCAGGCGAGATCAATAGTTTCTACAATCGGAATTTGTACCTAATTTTCAAATATGTATAAGCCTTCTCGCATTATTACAAAAAAAAAACTTAAAAACAAGAAAACAATAATTATGTGACTTTTGTTGTTGTGAAACAAACTTACCTTCTCGCTTTTTTTTTGTGATATCTCTCCCTTTCTCCTTTTCGTAGTGTTTCAGCCTGTTCGGGATTGCTCTTTATTCTTGCATTTCTTTTTTTTCTGCCATTCTATTTTTAAGCACCCTCTGTTCGCTGGTCTGTTTTGGCATTCTTAAAAGCAACAAAATAAAAATATATGAATAAGAAACTTGATCATTAGTATGCCAGCCTTATAATAATAGGTCTTACTTACTGTCAAGTACATAACATTAATTGGTTGCTAATCAAACTGGCTTGCAACGTAAAAACTGGCTATACAGGTACAAACAATACATATATATAGTACATACTTAAAATTTGGTGGGTCGTTTTTAATTTTGGTGGCGTGAAAACGCCACCAAAGCCACCAAAACTGAGCCACCAAAATTGGAACCAGGCATAAAAAAAATCTTTAAAAATAGGGGTCTTAAGTTACAATTAAATTAATATCACTGATTTATGCCTTACCCAAATCACTACCTATAACGTGTAGCTTACTGTTAAAACACCTTAAAATCAACAGCAAATCAATCCACCAAAAATTTAACAATTCTTGTCCCCCATGCCACCCAAGATGATACAATACGTTTTTGGCGGAAAATCACAGCACTAATCACAGACCTGTTACGCGCAAGTGGCGCGAACGACTAAGAGATGCGAATTATGAAAACGCGATTGATCGCACACGCACGAAACTTCATGTTATAGTAAGTTGAACAAGTGCCACCAAAATTTTGATTTTTTCTTGGTCAAACTTTGATCGAGTATCCTGTGTTTTTAAATTAGATTTTCTAATATGGTTTAATTGTTTTTAGATAATGTGTCTTATGCATATACTAACGAAATTGTTTATTTTTTATCGTACATTAAATTGTTACTTTGGTGAATGCAATTATATCAAAAAATTGAGCTGGGACAAGCCACCAAACTTGAATTTTAAGGCTATTTTTTTTTCGCTGATTTTATATAAACACTTATTTTAAAAAAAAATGTGGTTTACAAGTTACGTAGTTTACTATAAAACAAAATTAGAAACATCCTATCATTTAACACCTCAATTCTCAACGTGGACACGTAAAATTTGCCGCGGGGATATTCACCCATTTGCACCAACGACAGCCCCATTTAATGTCCAGGCAAATACAATCAGGCAATCAGAAAGCGAAAATGCCGCCCGTTGTATATTAAATAGTGTAAATTTTTTTTTCTATGTATTTTGTGGTGTACAATAAAGAATATATAAATAAATACACGGAAAAAATTACACCCCTTGAAATAAGCTTCCCATGATCTATACCGTTATCTATACTTACTATGAAACAAAGTCGCTTTTCGTGTCTGTCTGTGTGACCACCTTATTCTTCTTAACTAAGCAGCGGGTTTTCATTCTGTTTCACCATAATTTAGAGAATTTGTTCCGAAAGATTTATGTGTTTAATACAATGATTAATATTAAACATGTATTATTTTGATCATTTTTCAAGTCTTGAAAACCATGCGAAGTAGGGGCGGGTCGATAATGATATAATAAAAATTGCCAAACATAATATTTAAACTTTCTTATCAGCTTTCTTATTTGCCAATGATTTGGAAGAAGATAACGATCTCAATGACCGAAGAATGCTTACAAAATAAAGCCAGTGACACACTAACGTCCAGTATGGCGACCGACAATAACAAATGGCCGCCTCGTGTTGTCCGATTGAAAAAGTTTAAGGGAAAAGTGTTGGGAAGCGATAGTTGATGATTGAAGTTGATATCGATGACCCATATATGGTACAAAGATATTATATACTTTTTTGTAATTTCTTGGTAGTTTGGTAACAAGTTGGTTTAGGAGTAATTAATGTTATTTTGAGACTGTTTTGGTTTTGAATTAGGACATTTAGTGGCTGTTCATAGGCGTTTGTACTCAGTAATATTTTTGCCATAGAACGCGTCAATCTACCATTAAAAACAATATATGCACTGCATTAATGTGATTAGTTCGAATTTTACGGTTTTCATCTTAATGCATATTAATATAAAAAATGTTCGGAACATTTCTAAACGTTTGAGATGCAACGATTCGACGACTATTTAATGGACCAGACCAATTAACATTTTTAACTCAAAAATATAAGTTGTCATGCTAATCAATTCTATTTTACCAACCGGTCATTACAAACACTACCCAAATTCACCACAGAGCTAGGACTCCAGATAAACAGCAGCGCACTCTCAACTCAACATAGCATTATTCCATGTACAAGTATTATTAACAACTGCTGGGCGAACAAAACTAATTTGCATTAACTCTAGCCGCTACCCGCTTCAACCGGTCAGTGTGCGAACTTGTTATGTATTATAGAAGCTGACGTAATTGCTGTTGACGTATAGTTCCCGTAGTTAGAAGTGAGACTCGTTAACGATCTGTTTCGTTTAGATAAACTTCCTGCCAATAAAACGGATCCTATCTTGTTTTGAGAGAGTTGTAAAATGGTGTGGATGGGTGGTTGGGAAGAACTATTTATTTATACACTGATAGAATTGTACTGGCAGATGTGGTTTTCCGCATCGGTCTCAAGACCAGATTACAGTTGGTTCATATGAAACCTGGAGCCTCGCTGAAAATTTTATGGCTATTTTGCACCTACAACAAAGTTTTAACTAGTGCAGGAGTCAGAGAGTTCCATGATTTATATTATTATATTATATATATTGCTCATAAATATATTCTTGTGTCCTATAGGCAAAAACAGTATCATAAAGCTTATGCCTTGGTCAAAATAGTATTTAGTCAGCAAGATGAGGTTCAATGCCCAGGGCATTTCCAAACCAACTCTGATTTTTTGGAACAACCAGGGCAACAGTTCCCTTCTAACAAAGTCTCATTTAAAACCAGAATCGGTTCACAAACAGACTACCCACACCTACATTCAAAACTACGGTAACCCCATTACATGAGGGGGCAATAAACCTCACAGAATTTGAGACAAACAGCCTAAACTTGGAGTTTAGTCTTAAAAAGAATAAAGTTTTGCAGTAAAAATTTATCCAAGCTCCTTCCGCGCGAAGCAATTTGTGAGACTCGTAAATACACCATGGCTCGTAAATAATGTTTAATTTTGACATATTTTTTTTCTTTTTGGATACTGTAAAATGGTTTAAAGAAAACTGGTACTTTGGGTGCGTTAACAGACTTCTTAAAAAAGGCGGAGGTTCTCAATTCATCTGTATTTATGTTTTTTTATGCCCTTTCCCATACGTGACTTAAAGGGAAATTCGTAGAGGAACCCACCCTAGACATGTCACGTCAAACTCTTTAATGATAAACTATTTTATTGGGGTGGATCATCATACAACTCACTGTTCTTTGAAAAAGGCTTCACTCAATGCTAACCCCCTGCAAAGAATCTTTGACAGCTTACTACCCCCCTTACTAGTTCGATTTTCTAGTCACCTTAACAACACCAACTGAAGACCTACAACCCTATTCTACCCGAAACGTCATCCTAATTCAAACTCAACCTTGCCTCAACACTGCCTTACAATTCTTAATCGCGTACAATAAATTAAAAGTATCTACAATACATAGAGTCCATTATGTCCATAAATAAAGAAGTCTAAGTAATTAAAAGCGGCCGGTAGACCCGCTATCAGCTCGGCCCATCACATATTTTTTGTTCCAGTCTGGATAACGCAAAACGTCCTTTATCCCTGTGTTTATTTCCTACAATCGGTCTGGGTTATCTTTTCTGGGTGAATTATTGTCTTTTTTTCTTTGCTTTAGTATCTAAATTATTTCGAAGAGCTAAAATATTGAATAACCTTACCTACCTAAGAGGTCACTACCTACTCGATAACAACTCCTCGTTGAGCGACCTTCGAAGTACTTCATCACTATGCAATTAATGTGAAAGCAAGTTGCAAGTAACAAAATATTATCTTGCAACTATTGTTTGCGCAGACAGCAGGAGTTTGCAAGTGACTTGCAATATGTAAATGGTCGTTTACTAACATAATTCTACTTATATGCGTGAATTTAAATTCTAAACGAAAATATTTGATACTTTTTCTGAACGTACAGTAATTTACACTGTTGGCCACAAAATTTCACCCACCCAAAAATAAAACTCAGTTATTGTCATCATATTTTCGGTGATACCCCTAAATGTACATAAGGTAAACTTCCCGCCAATATCGATGTATCATTTAACCTAAAAATGATCTTTAGCGAGGGCCCCTACATTAATTTAACCCGTTCACTGCTCTCTACCGGGAATTTATTGAGGAAATGAGTTCCGTGGGCTTCCCGTACCAGACGTTATACGTACGAATATGAACTTATGTTGTAAATAAATACCCACATATTTTTTGGAAAAAATACGCTGAGGTGAAATTTATGGTGGTCGGTCCGTGTTTGTGATTTGTATTGCGTAGCATGAAAAAGTTGTTAGCCTTTTTTCCTATTCTAACGTTTTCTTGGATGAAAAAATATATTGTTGGCTAGGAAACTTTGAAGTTGGGGAACTTGTTATGCTTAACTGCTTGACGGATAAATAAGAATGATGATAATGATAAATGATTTTATTTCTTTATGTAGGTTTGTACAATTTTTTTACACGTCAATCATATTATTTTAAAAACTAGATGTGGTCGACTTTTCCTATCTGACTGCTCTGAGAAGAAAGGCCGAAACAAACTCAGAGGTCACAGGTCTCTCTCTTTTAAAGTCCAGACATAATCTTGGTCAAATCATGTGAATACCATGTAGATTGATTGGTCTCTGAAATGGTATTTTGAGGAAAGAACCATACAGATTTGAGTGGACCTGTCCAGTCAGTGCACGAATTTGTCAGTAATCATGTAGCTCAACCCAGAACTTAAGGAGCTCAACCACTTGACGAACAATACCAAAGAACTGCCAGATTATCATTAAAAGTAACTGAGAAAGAGAAAAATAATATGACCCGCCTATTCCTCACATTCACAATATTTAAAATAATAATAATTTATACTTCAAAAGTAAATATTCATGAATAATTATCAAATGTCTAAGTGCACGTAAAACAAAATAAATATTTAAAAAAGAAAAGAAAAACAACCAAGATTGAGCTGCACCAATTTTTGCATACTGCAAGCCTCAATATAACCTTCAACGGTATAAAAGGCTTTCTGGCGCAACCTACGATTATTAAATTATTCGAACTTATTAAGGCTAAGATCTTGCACGGGGCTTGGAAGTTTATTATAAAAGCGTATACATTGACATCTGTATGTATATTAATAATATACATTTATAGTAATACAATGACGGTCTTGTTTATAGAAGTACCTAGAGCGTAGTTCCCAAAGGCAAGCAATATTTGTTGATGCTTTTCTTTTTAATACATAAAACAATGTTGGAAAATAAAATTACTCAGAAACCATCTACTTCTGTGTTCAAACACAAGAAATCATCACCATAAACCTCCAAACGTTAAATTGTTACCATTAACTAAACTAAACAACTCGCAAGTGGACCGCCATCGCGCCATCTCGAAAAAATATAAAACAAAAAGCAACGCGCCGAGAAAAATAAACGAAACTCAATTTGGAGTGGGACATTAACTCCGAAATATAATAGGGACATAATGTAACATGAAACATAACGTAAATATAAAATGTAACAAGGCCATCCAATCATAGCTCGATAAATAACTAGATGGCGCCACGTGTGACTTACGGCTTACAACCGGTACGGTTCGTGGCCGCGTGTCCCGGTTTTTGCTGGTAGTCCGGCGAAATATTGCCGTGTTTGCGCCCTTTTATGAAGAGGGCCATAACTCGGGTATCGATAGCATCCGCGGGTTAGCGGACGAGTAAATGGGTTTTTTTCGTTCGTGTAAAGGGACTTGTTTGTCGATTGCAATGATTTGGTATTGCTTAGTGAGCAACTGGTATTTGAACTTAGACGATTTGAAATCTTATTTTGGAGCTTTTATGCATCAGGTAATTTTGCATGTATCTAAGAATTTGGTTTTACGGTTTGTCGCCTGCATAATTATTCAAAAAGTTAAGATGTATTCATGTTACGAATGCTAATTACCTCACTATAAATACTTATTTTAAAAAAAATCGGCGTATAGACACCGTGTCACACACTACTTATATAAGTGCCAAAAGTTCACGACAACGATCAACATAGTAAGTAAAGTAGTGATGTATTTATTCTAAAACGTCACATTATTTATTTATTTATTATACTCATTGTATATATGAAGAATAGTGGCTGACCCATATGTAGAAATTTCAACTAACGATAATTGCACCACGGCCCACGTCAAATGCCAATAGAGAGAATTAATTCAAAATGGCATTCATTTGATTGGCCGCCAGTGTATTGTAGGATTGTTTGAAACAAGTGCAACTAGGTCAGCGTTTTGATAATTTAATTTAATTTGAAACGTACTGATGTATGTTATTAATTCTCATGTGTTTCATCGCTTTCTATCTCCCAACTATGAACCTAAAGCAGATAGTTAAAAATTAACACAGAATCATTTAATCTCAAAACAAAACTAGTTTAAAACAACGGAACTCACCCATGGAAGCAGTTTTTTTTTGTAGTTATAAAAACTTCGTTTTTAATGATTTAATACAATCTAGCCTAATAGAATATTAAGCAATTTCATTCTAACTCCTTATTTCACGTAATAAATTAGGTTACAACTAAGAATAGTGTCATGGAAGCACATGAAAATATACACGAAATTATAATAAGCCCGAAACCTGCACTCAAATATTTTAACATAACAAAGATTGCTACCACTCTTGAATACCACCACATATCATTGCAAAGAACTATGAGAACACTCCCCACGGGATCTTGGAACACATATGACTGTCGTGGTAAATGGTACTGTTTACATACTGTTGCTTTTATCACTACTTCAGATACATAAGGAAGACTAGAAAATTAGACCTTAAGGCCTAGACAAAGTTAGCTTCTTTGGTGATGGAAAAGTCGAAATGGGAGTATAATACGTATTTTTGAGTATTTCAGAAATTTATGTCAGTCCCGATATAAATTTCTGAAATACTCAAAAATACGTCACACGATGTCAGTCCTTTTGAAAGTCAAAAATTTCTACAAGAAATACGAAACGACAATAAACCTATGTCAGTACTTTTGAAAGTAATTTTTTTTTATAAGAAATACGAAACGATCTGCAAGCGATTGCCACTTGTAGGGCCCTCTTATCTCCTGAAACGTTAAATATTACATCTCAATTTGAGGAGTACTTACTTATTAGCAGCATTTCTCTTTTCAAAAGCTTCAATATTACATAAGATCAGATAGATAATATCACGCCTATTTTCTTCGAATGGTTAGGCAGCGGTCTACGTAGAGTTCACACAAACTACACACAGCTACTATTAGATGCCAGATATGCACACAACTTCAGCGCAATCCCTAATCCTCTCATCTCGAGGACGCAGAAACTGCTCTACAATCTCGAGTGTAAATGTGCTTTAAATTCAGCCAACACTATTCAGTCGCCTCAAACTATCTACCATGAATTCCAAACCCAAGAACACACCACAATTGTAAAAGTCCGAGCACATTATAAATAGAATAAACAATTCCGGTTCTCCCACTAAGGGCGCCGCTAAGAGCCCCATTCACTTGAAGTATTCGCCAATAAATAGTGAATGTCCCGAGCTGGTGGTTCGCATTTTTCAAGCGGCTTGTGAGCCCCAGCCTTTATATTTTAGCTCTAGTCGAGATAAAGATGCTCATGAGATGAACAGCACGTGTTACTCGTAAAATATTAGTTGTTAGTGCATGTTGTGTTGATAGCAACTTTGTTGGTGAGCGTGGGGTGAATCGTTACGTGTTTTGGAGTTGTATGGCGGAACAATTTTGGTTGTTAAAAAAAATAATATCAAACTAAGTGAGCTTTTTGTTCAGGGACAGAAAGCATGGTTGTTTGGAATAGTTGTTGATTTAAAAAAAGTGCAGTGTGTAAGCACAATAAATCAAATTAAGGCGTTTTTTTAACGTAATTGCTTTTAGTCTTCAATTTAGCAAACAAGACACATTTCCCAAATTATAATTCGAAACACAACTCCAGCGCAATCATAATCGGATACTATCAAATCACATTATTGGATATCCGACCCCCAAATACGAATTCGATTGAGCTTTGAATCGTTAAGCACTTATCCAAACCGCATTCGACATCGGAACGCCATCGGGCGGCCAGAGACGTGAGCGTGACAGTCACGTGACCGCAGTGACAATGATAATATTTCAAGCTATCTGCATTCGCTGCATACGATGCCACAGATGAAATATCTTAAACTGACATTGTTTAATTTTGGAGCGTGTTTCAAATCTGTCAGGCACATGTGCATTCCTTTGCGTTTAGGAATATTAAAACGAGCTGCTGTGGTCGCAATGTTGCTTTTATGGGTGTAATATTTAAGATGGTCGGGATAGTGTTGTCTTTGAAGAATGTGATGTTATTTCTTCGTCTTGTTCAACACTAAAGATGGAATTCTATGAGAATATTCGCAGGTGTTGAAGTTCTTGAAGATGAAATAGGATTACTACCTTATCTATACAGCGTTATTTGTAATACGACGGCAATCCATTAAGGGGATGTAGGGGAGGTAATTTGCAACCAAATGACCCCTTATGATCCCTATGTAAATGTCAACACAATGTTGAGAATTTATTCCGAAATGTATAAGTGTATAATATTAATAATATAAAATAAAAAATATACCTAATATAAAATAAAAATAAAATAAAAAAATATTTAATATTATAATATTAAACTTACATATAAAAAAGAAATGCCAATGTTTTGTCAAGTCGTAAAAGCTGTGCGAAGTAGGGCTGGGTCGCTAGTTTATAATATTGAACATTGTGTACAATAAACACTGTCCCCATTGTTGATACAAAGCTAACAGAATTTCCTCAAATACTTGTAGTTTGTTAAATGGAACAAGTCTTCATGACAAGTTAAGGGCAAGGGTTAGTTAGGGGCAAGTTATTATGAAGATGGATCCAAATGATGCAAAGGATTTCAGAAAAAACCGACCAGGTGCGAGTTGGACTCGCACATGAAGAGTTCCGTAAAACCGTAAAATATTTAACACAACATATTTTTTATTCAACACGCTTCTTGTGTGGGGGCCCCCTTTATTTTTTAACTATTTTTTATTTTCATTATTTGTTGTTATAGCGGCAATAAAAATATCCAATCTGTGATAATTTCAACGGTCTACCTATTACGGTTCATGATTTATACCCCGCTGACAGACAGACGAACGGACAGCGGAGGCTTAGTAATAGGGTTCCGTTGGCACCCTTTGGGTACGGAACCTTAAAAACGGGGTCAAAATCAGTGATGCCAATACAACATTCTAGTCATATACTTTACACTATAGGCACACAAATCAGTACTCACTCAAATTAGCGCGGACTTAGTACACCAATCACTTCGCCCGCCATCCATCTTGGCACATCAGCTGTCGTGTCAGCCTATCGGCCGAGTCCTATAACTCTCCCTAGTCTCTCGTCTTGACTTTGACGACGCGTTTGAACCACTTAACGCGCCAGTAATGCACTCGAACAATCTACCAACGATTCAACTGATTTGACGTGTAAAGGAATTTAGAATTCGTTTGCCGCTTTGCCAATTTGTCCGTGTTCACGTTTTAAGTGGGGGTTCTAAAGGGGATGAAAGATGGGTTTTAAATAAAAGAGTGGGAAGTTTTATAATTATGATCACGCAGAGGATAAAACTCGGTGTTTTGTCATGTTGATTAGAGAAATGTTTAATTAATGAATAATCATACTGGGATCATTATGCGTGGTGAGCTTTGAGTGCGAATCCCCACTGCGTGAAGTATTTCCAAACGTTAAAGATAATTTATTCATAAAAAGAAGAATAAGAAGCATAAATTAGAACTTGCAAAGTTGCATAATGGCCGTACGTGTTTAATGATAATGTTAATGTTTAATGCTTTGATCTAATATATTCCACACAGTCTAAAATCCTTTACCAACTGAGCCCAAAGTGGGAACACAAAAACAAGAAAACACACCTACCTACGCCTATAACTCCAAGCAAATGTTTGTGTAAATTTTCATCGGGATTAGAAGGAGCATCGTTTGTCATAACTTCCCTTCCCTCCCCCAACTTGGGGTAATACCTAGCTCCGACTGTATTTTAGACTTTGTTTCCGGATCGACGAGATTAATGTTAGACAAATTGTTGTTGATAATAATGTTTATATGTGTTTGTACAAAGTGTATAATCTGTTTTTATTTCAAAACGGATTTAAAACGTTTCTATTGGTCTACTCGGGAAAAAAACAGTAGGTATTGGTTTCCTGTATAGCTACGATGTAAAACAAGTTGCAATTAAAATTTGCAACTTTTTTAAGATCTTAAATTTCAGGTGATGCTTCATCTATGTTACTTGACGTAAACGACTAATAATTTTGGTGAGAACCTCTTCACAAACCAAATTCAGACAAAGTCAAGAAAAAGGCTATAGATATGTTGGTTGGCGCAGTGGTTAAGCGATTGACTGCTGCGCTGCGTGTCTCGGGTTCGATTCCTGCTCGGAACAAATATTTGTATGACCTACAAGTAGTTGTTCCGGGTCTGGCTGTTTGTGTATGTGACTTTAAATGTTTGTAAACGCACCCACAATACAGGAGAAATTCCTAGTGTCAAGCAAAATAGCTCAAATCACAGTCCTTCACTTCTTTGATTCTTTTATTAATACGTGGACAATGGTGTGAGTAACATGAGTGTTACCACAGTTTAAGAGTTTTCTGTGTTTTATTTAGCGTGTAATAATTTTTTATATAATAAATTAAATTAATAAAATATTATTTTGATACTTTTAAATTACTTACTTTCTTTTCAGACACACACTTAAAGTTCACTTCTTTTAAGCACTATTAAACCGCAAAAAAAAAGTTAAATAACCGTCAAACGTCATTAGAAACCCGTCGTTCTGTAAAGCCATTGGAGCAACTTTGTCCCCGTCAATCGGGCGACGAAGGGTTAATCCCCTGGCACAAGAGACATATTAAGACTCATTCATACGTCCGACGCAAATCTTTGACTATAAATCAAGTGTTGTACAAATGTATACGTAGCCTTAAATATTTGCGGGTTATGCTGTCTATTGTGGTTGGATGGTTCGTTGTCTGATGTAGCAGAAAGGTCTTATGCAATGGAGAATGTACGTACTTATGAGGACAGAGAAACTGGCAATTCCGGTCTTCAATTTGTCGTTATTAAAAACAAAATGCCGCTCTGTGGTTTTTCCTGTATCGTACACTAGCTTCACATGCCCAGGGGGGCGAGCATGGGTGTACCCAATAAGTTTGCGACAAGACATGATAAATTATGTCATGTCTTACAATTTGTCTTACATAAATGCTAGCACGGGTCAATAATGTGACATAATCTAAAAGCGCGACATGCCTTTCTTGCTGCTGGCTCCATAACGTGATACAGTAAATTAAAAAAGAAAAACTATGACTATCTGAATATGTAACCAAATAAAATAATGAGAGATGATGAGATGTTTTATGTCTAAAAGAGTGCAGTTCATACAGTTAAACCACTTTTTAATGTTATTGGGAACTAGTTCGTTTTTGACACACGCACTACTCTTTCGTTTTTTTTTGTTTTGTTTGTGCAAACGTTGTATTTTTTTTTATTATTTTGTTATTTTTAAGCTTTTAGTTATTTTGCAATGTATGTATGTAAACAAATGAATTTTAAACAGTTATCCCCCAACCGATTGAGCTGACTTTTGCAAACACGTTTAGCTTGGATGACAATGCATGGTTAGGTAAGTGACGTCATTCTAAATCCAATATGGCGGTCTTCCAAAGATGGCGGACTAGATAATGCAGTGAAAACTACTTTAGCCGCGTTGAGAGATGTTTGGTACGGGCAAAACTTATGGGATCGCGTCACCAACATGCTACTACGATTGTATTTACTACTACTTTATTAAATTGAAAAGAAAATCAACTTGTAATCGTAAAAATATAAATTTCTCACTTTCGATTAAAAAAAATCTATCTTGCACTAATGTTAGGAAGATATTTTTTTTTATACAAGAAAGGGTACTTCATGATAGTCCCATCACAAAAAAAAATCATAAAGAGAGCTTTTCGAAAAAAGCTATACATTTTTAAAGAAGTCCCCGAAGAATTTCGCCAAAAATTTAAAAAATATTCATATCTTGTAAACTATTAAAAATCGCGAAAACACACATGGGGTATTCTCGGATACCCCTAGGTATGAGAAAACTTATTTTTTTTATTGACATTACTATTAGCTGACGTTACGTTACCATCCTATGATAGTTGCGCAGTAAACTTTACTTGCGCGATGTAGGATTTTGCGTGACGTCAGTATGTTGCGTATTTTGCATGTGGCGTTGTAGATGCTGCCACTATCATAATAAATTATATAATGTAATAAATTGATGAGTTTGATTTAATTTCTTAAATTTTTTGGTGTGATTAATGGAAGGAAAAAAGCAGTAAGTATCACAACTTTGAGAAATATTTGCGATATACACGGTGACATTTGAATCACAGTTTTGCTAGAAAAAACGTTGTTCAGACCATGGTCTACATTCTATAGCATCCAATAGAAAAAAAAACGTCATTGGTTTTAAAACAAAAAAACACAAAAAAGGCAATGTTAAAAATGTCGGGATTATCGTTACGCCCTACAACACAGACATTGCGGCTGCGACGCGCCACGCTCGCGTCTTGAATGCAATATCGCTACCGTGATGAGTACTTTGAAGTTATGGTTAATGTTTCAAATATTATTACATGTTTGAGCAACATAAAACTAATTTGAGAACTCCTAGATCAGATTGTTTTAATAACATATTTGATGCTGTAGAATGGTAGTAGACCACGGTCTAAACAACGTTTGTTCTAGCAAAACTGTGATTCAAATGTCACCGTGTATACGGCACTTTTGACGATTTTGTAGTCTTGTCAAATTACTTACAAAATCATTTAAATACATTTTATTGGCATTTGGTGCATTAGTAGAAAAATATATTTTTTATAAATTTTCACATCTTATCACCACTTCCGAATGAACATGATAAATTTTTCATAATCAAAAAAACAAAATGTGACAAAATGTGACATTTGTGATATATATTACCAAATAAGACATAATGAATCCCAACTAAACATCAAGAAGTTATGTCACATGTCAAGAAATTATCTCACGCTGCCTGGCTAGCATTTAAGGCAAAACGGTTTTATGACCCAAACTGTGATAAAATGTATGACTCAAGCCATGTCACAGTAGGCCGTGCTCGCCCCGCAGAGATGCAAGAACTATTTGAAGACGATAATATCAGCTGTTCTGTTCTTCAAATAAAATGCAAAACCAAATGCCTACAATATATTTGTTAGCAATAATCTCAATTTTTGGACTTTAAAACAGGATATAAGTATTGTAACGAACTCCAACAGACCCATGAAGTTGATTACTCAAAAATAAACATACCTACATTTTTTTTTCACAAAAAAACTTTCCACCAAAAAATACACTCCATACATTACTGCAAAACCTTTTTCACCTCGACCATTATCAATCACGCTGTCAGTACTCTATCAACAGTGTGACACCCACCGTGTGTCCTCAATGACGTGACTGCGGTGCACATATAAACGAAACACGCTAATTTTGCTCTGAAATAAATTTAGATGTCACAGCCAACAGGATTGCAGTCGCTTTAATCAAATGGGCAGTGATCGCAGTTCGGATACCGGTGCATTTTAGAATTTAATTTTATGTCGAGTTTATATTTATACAGATATCTACTGTCAATATGAAACAACCTGTAAAGTGTTACATTTACTGTTTTCCAAATCGTAATAGATACAAACTTATAGTAAATATAAGTCTGAATTCGGCAACCCGTCTTGAGCAAGCGTGATGATCAATGCTCGTGCCTCCTCTGTGCGAGAAGAGGCATTGCTCTGCAGTGGGACATTAATAGGTCGGTATTATTATTATTATTTTAATAGATCTACTGATTTCTGTTAAAAATAAAGATCCTGGGTACCTAATATTTTTTTCAACAGGAAATGACGAGCTGTTTTTCAATCTTTCATTTCATAATAATGACGTATTCGACAAGTGAAATTATTTTGGCTGAAAAGGCCTATTTTTCTCATAAAACTTTGCAATACAATTATGAATTACGAACAAAAGTTAGTAGGATATCATTAATTAATAGAATGACTGAAATATGAACAATATTTCATTAAAACTAATTACGAATAACAAAGGCTTCTCAAATAGCATAATATTCAGTGAATTCTCAACAAAATGTAATTTAACCAATAATTAATAGAAACTCAATTGAATGTCCTTTCAAAAATGGAAGCGTCTAAAAAGTTTTACCGGGAACATTAATAATTATAATATTATCATTCTCTGGCTATCAGGACAATCCCGGAAGTACGGTCAAGATCCCTACCAGCATCTCACTGGAATACTTCCTTCGTCCAAGCACGTTTGCTCTTGCGAATCTCCACTCATGCCGGCCAATAGTGGCAAGAAAGTGGTGGGAGCTATGTTCCTCGTCATTGTTCACAAGACAAGGCAGAGGTGAGGAACAAGACTTCTCCTCCCGGGAGACAGGGTCCGTGAGGTCGCTTCTGCCCAACAGCTCGCCACATACTGCCCTGCGGGTTTGTGTATCTCTCTTGGTCTGGCTCCTCATCCTAGACCTGTTTCGGCAAAATAAACTCTACTGGCATAGACCCAGAGTTCAGGAGCGCGCAAGCCCCACCACGACGTCAACGAAGATGTACGGTGGTGGGGTCATATTATTATTATTATATTAATTATAATATTAAGAGCTGCTGCTGTTGCTGTGCCTGATTACCTAACACAACGTCACGCCATTATTATTATTAACTAGCTTTTACCCGCGGCTTAGCCTGCATGGAGGTCAAAATTATCCCACGGGAATGTACTACCCGGATTTAAAGTATCGTATGCCCTACCCAGGTCATGGTCTACGTGCCAGCAAAATTTGGTCCATGTCCATTCAGCCATATTTTGCGTGATTGAGTAACTTGTTATGTTCAAGCCCCACGTTATAGGGGGCACGCCTATTGCCAGAAATTGGGCATGTCTATAGAAAAACCCAATCGTAAAATAGCACTTTGCCGGACTATGCATCCAGTTTTATAAAAAGTTCGTCATCGCAAAATCACTCCGCTTTTAAAACATAAAAAGTTCCTAATTCTCGAACAAAAAGCTAACACTAAAAGCACAACTGAACTCAACAAATCCATTTCATCAATTGAATTGAACGAACATTTCCATTCCTTCACGAATGAACATTTCTACAACATTCGTTCATTCCTTTTGTAGAGCCTCACGTGCTTCTAACAAATCGCAGTCGGAACTATTCAGTTGTTCGAATAGTTTTTGTTGAAGTGGCTGGTAGGCCGTGGTAAAAGCATAGTGATTTTTTAAATATTTTAAAATGCTGTGTGCCTTATCCACGTGAATAAGCGTCGGTATTTCTTCTCTGAAAATAGCAATTTATTCAAAGACTGGCCTTATGACAGCAAATGTACCTAACATGGTTTAGACTATGTTTTTATAGTACCTATGGTTAATGGAAGAAATTCCGTATACCGTCAAAATCTGGCTAAATTATGGTCTAAACAAATTAGCTGTAATTTCAATCAAATCATTTTCTCTTTTTGTGAAGACATCCATCATCCGCTTAGCCCTTTTCCAAAAGTTGAAGTTCAAAAACAATGTTTTACTTGAAACCATTGCAAAAGATTGAACAGTCTATACTTTAAGGACATTGATTGATTGACTTATGCACGTCTTGTTTCTTTTTTTCTCTGTTGTACTGTATTTTTTAACAATTTTATTTGTTATTAACATAACATAATCTGTAATTTATATTAAAGGGAAAACACTGGCTCCAGTAAGTTAATTCTAGTAAAGGAACCCAGGGAATTCTTTAATATTGTATATTAGGTCGGGAAAAAAGTTATTTCATATAGAAATTCAAAACGAAGAGCTCGTGTGACACGCAAATATCGAGCTTTTTTGTATACCCATACTTTTTCTAATGGGTCTAAACTGTTTTATAGTCAACCCCTATCTCTTCAGCTATGTCGTAGCTACTAATATCATCTCTACTAGTAATAAAATGCTCCATTTTTTTTTAATGGCGTCGACTTTATCCGTGATAGGACGACGAGAGCGAGCTGCATCTTTGACATCAAAATTGCCGTACTGAAACTGCTTCAACCAATTTTGTGCGTATTTTTTTCGCGGCTTGTGTTGCATTTTTTCCTTTTTCGTAATAAAACTTCAATTTTCTTTCTTTCCTTTTTCGTAATAGTATCGAATTTCTTCGTTAGATTCACTCATTTTGGCGGACAGAAAAACAATTGAAAAATCGCGGTAAATCGAGTTAACATTTTTTTTTAATGTCATCTATTTAATGGTATCAAAACCAGCGTGATACAAACAGAACAAACAAATAGATTTTACTACAACGTTATACCCGTAAAATACGAAAAAGCTTTTTCCCAGCCCTAATACATAGCTTGTCAATAAATAAATGTTATTAAATTGAAACTGTATAACGAAAAATAAAATCTTCTCTGTTTAGCCTAAATAAAACAAAGTTTGTATCCTTAGCTTTCCCTTTTCCTAAATAAAAGCCAGAACGTATAGTATCTCACGTCCAGTTACCAAAATGCTGCGCGAGGCTATTTAGTTACTCAAATAGTTCTTGCATGCATTGCAGATTAACCATTCTCACTTAGCGGAACACAGACTAACGAAATGCAGTAAGCCTACTGGATTTTTGTACATACTTGTGCAAACAGACTTACTTTGTTACACGTTGGTTACAAATTTAATGCGTGTAACCAAAATAAAAAAGCATTCATATTCTGCCATCATACTCATTGTATTAATTATGTGACAATACTGAGATGTCAGACGACACTCATTCTTGGATAACATAACGCCCCTTGTATAGTTACTGATACAAATGTGAATGTAAGGTACTTACTTGATATTTTCAGGCATTGTTTTTGTACAAGTCGAGGAGTTTCATTTTTATGGTTTCCGCATTGTGTTTTTCGATAAGCATTTAGCAACTCCACACTATTGTCATGGTGCTGACCATTCTCGTATGTAATCTTGAATTCCCCCCTACTCTGTGGCTTACTAGTGCTGCACCCTGGCGTTGATTACCGAGGCGGTTCACCCGACGAACTAAACTAATTTACGTGAACCGCCGGACACTGGCAGAATAAGTTCTGGACCGACGCTTATTCAGCTCACAATTGAAAGCCGTGGTTTATGCTGGCGTAACGCTGCAAAGGGTGCAGGTTGTGTGTTCCAGATTTAGGTATATAGGATTTGTTTTCAAGTATAGGTGTCATTGACATCGAGAGCCTTTTGTACTTGGCATCCCAGCACCCTATTTGCGGAACACATTTATAATTGCAATAGCTTTCATTTTGTTATTTCCACATACTCGATGGGTCCAGGCCGTAAGTTTTAATAATTATAAACATCAGATTAATCGAATCGACTCTGTCTCTGTCACCACTGACCTAGACTAGAGTCAAGAGAAAACCCATCATAATAAAAAATAAATAAAACAAATTAGTTTGGTGTCTTCCAAATACTGACGTTTAATAGTTATTTGTTATACAAGAGTGCAAAGTTGCTTTTTAACCGCGTGTTCAATTTTGATGACCGAGCAAGCGAAGGATTCTAAAATTGAATCACGAGCGCAGCGAGTGATTCAAAATTAGAATCCTGAGCGTTAGCGAGGGAATCAAAAGAGCACGAGGTGAAAAATCTTTGCACTCGAGTGCAACACGTAACTTTTCATTCCACCTCAGCGAGGAAATGACTAAATGCAAAAAAAAACGTTTACAATCACAAGATAGGTACACTTTTATTTCAGTTTAGGTATTAATTACTACATTATGACAGGTAAGTATTACAGAATAATCTTTAAATTATAACAAAATAATACTAAGGTATAATTAAGAAAATTTTAAAGTAACGTTGCTACAGTTATTTAAATTGAGTGTAATATTTTTGTTTGGTACTGTAATATTGGTGTTAGTCACTTGTGTACTGTTTTTCGGTAAACTATCTGTCATACTTTAATAGTTGTACCGATTCATCGGATTCCCTTGGCGTGAATGTTGGAGAGAGAGGGAGATGGTTAGGTGTTTCATAACGGCTTATTTTTGATGTAGAAGGGCCAGTCCAAGGATCCGATTGAGGCTCTTTCAGTGTAATGGCTCCTACGATGCCTTCACATATTTTAGACTTATTTTGGATGGAATCCTCTATGTATCCCTCTACAACTGCATTGGACTTCCAGCCTCCGTGGCGCTTAAGGGACAGGAGATCAGCTCCGGAATCAGCCAAAAGTGTGGCTGAAGTTCGTCGGAAACAATGACCCGTGTACAACAGGGGTTCTGGAAGTTCAAGAAATGTTGCTATTTCTCGTGGGATACTGCCAATTTTATTAGTACCCATAGGCTGTCTAACACACTTTCCATTGCGATACTGTAGAAAAAATCGATTGATTGGAGTGTTAGGCGGGCGTAAGGCTTGATATTTCTCAACAATCGTTACGTATTCCTTGCGAATGACGAAGTTGCGGTCTCTTTTTGTCTTTGTATTAGGTAAATTAATTAATAGTAAGTCATCTGAATGTTTCTCAATGTTTTTGACATTAAGTTGTGTTAGTTCATTAGTTCGACATGCTCCGTTTATTCCAATAATAAGAACAACCTGTAACGTAAAGAGTATTGTAGTAGATAAATGAATAAAATTGATATGAACGCATAATTATGCCTATCAACATCTACTAAGTATACTATTTAATTGAGATTAATATACTTAAGTAGATACTGAATGTGCAACTGACTTACTTTTGCCGCCAAATATACGGAATCGGGTGCTTCGTTAAGAAACTTTTCAATATCAGATACTGTGAAAACCTTCGATTTTTTTGGTTGATGACCAGATGAGGCTCTTTTTAAAAATGCCACTAATTTAGGATAGGTATCGATATGTTTGTCTTTTTTCATCTTTATTGTTGCTTTTAGCATCGAATACGTACTCCATAGAGTGCTTGCTTTCTTGTTCTCGGATAATTCTATAAAATATGCCAGCAAAACGTTTTCTGAGAAAGTTTTGGCTCCTTTTGCTAGTCGCCACGTGTTGAACATATCGTACTGTTTTAAATACTTCTCGCGTGATTGTTGAGGGAGAAAGCTCATTTGCGCATTATTAACAGTTTCAGTCAATTCTGTTGGCGTCAAGCAAACTTCCTCGTCGCTAGAATCACTCATTTTAGTTTTTTCACTTGTTTTCAAGTTTCTTGTTTTTAATATAAGGTTTAACAATGACGTGAAAAAATGCCGCGTAAAGAACCGCGTACAAAGCAAATTGAAAAAAGAACACCAAGAAGGTTCCGAGTCTGAGTTTTTAACAAATTAAAAAAAAGTTGTATGATATATTCGGCACCATAGAGGTAGCAGTAAATAGGTTTAATGTTTTTTTTAATTCACAAACTTAGTGCACACGATGTTCTAAATTCAATTTACTTTATCCTCTAGAGAATAAAAACGGCTTTTCCACTCAGATATTGAAGATTAAAAATACTCTTTCCGAGATGGTGGGATGAAAAATAATTTATATTATTATTAATTGCCGTTTACGGTAAGAAAACGAACGAAGATTGAAATGAAATCTAAAACTGCTGCTGAAACTTGGCAGCTATTATTTATTTATTGAAATAGCGCTTCAATGATTAGCTCACTAAAATATAGACGAACAAAATTCATATACAGTTTTGGGTATAGTGAATTCGTCACTTACATGTACACTGGCAGAGAACTTAATGATTAATGGACGTGTATGATATTATTACGTAATTTATCCGCAACAGTTCCCCGTTTTCGGATATATCCGAAACTTATCCGCCGCAGCCCATCCATACACGTCGTTCAGTCCAGCCCAGTCGAACTCAAAAGTTAACAACAGCCGAGTATCGAAGTCATGGCCAAGATTTATAGCTCGAAGAGGAGTTACTTCGCGAAGCCATAAGTTTGGTATACGACGGTATATGAGCTTACATATATCAGGTTTAAATATATAATCTATTGATTGGTGCAGTTTGGCTCAAATAATTATGAGGATAGTAAAAAAGTGTTTTTCTGACCACTGTTTAAAATTGGCTCTTCAAGAATAATTTTGATGAATAATCAAAGAAGAAATTACGTTAATGAACACAATATTATTTTATTATAATCTAGATTTAATAACTTAAACTTACTTAGTAAGTGAAAACGCCGGGACCCCGGACGCCCTAGAATTATACTGATCTTATTTGTGATGTTTTTCAAAAAGTCAGTTGCATAAATTACTCGCAACCCGGTGCTGTATGATCAAATGTGTGAACGAAAACGAAGTAAAAGGAGTATTTAAGGACCGTAGCCTATAAATGCCTACCCCCCACGGGAAAACGGCGTGAGTTTATGTTCTTGTATACTTACATAGAGACCTTTGAAAACAAAATTTACAAGTCATGACACCTCTACCTCCCTTTAAAAATAACGGGTTACTAAGCGAACTTTTTCTTTTTTTACAAAATCTGTGGTCGGTTTCGCAATAAATTTTATTATAGGGGAATGATACAATCTGGACAAGTTAAGCATCGCTTAAATTATTAAGCCCTTTAAACTCGCGATAAAAGTCTCGTAAATCTTCGGCCAGACTCGGCTATCTTCGGTGATAAAGCGGAATACTTGGAGCATGGACGGAACCACGACTTCATTGGGTTCCTTATGGTGGTAAAACGTGCTGGTAAAGATAGTTGTTGGTTGTTTGTTTATGGTACTGTTGTGTACAATTGGTCATGGATATCAGAACGTATTCAAACATGAATCAAAGTCACAGTTTTTTTTTTTTTTAACGAATTTTGTTTTTAATCGAGATTAATATTGGATCATTCTAGAATACGAGCCAAATAATGGTTTTCACAGCAGAAAAAATGATGGGCATTGAATTATCAAATTAACATAAGATATTAGGTACTTGCCAAACAAATTGATACCTAGGAATTAATATAAGAGTGTATACAGAATTCAAATGAAATGGCCATAATTAACAACTTAGCCCTAATTAATGAATAAAAATATAATATCCTAACTTAACTAAAACTATTAACGAACTAAAATATGGCGTTGAATAATTCCTCCGCATCGCTGTCGACTGGTAATGTATCCAAGAGACTGGCGGCATGGCCACGTTATATAGCAATGCAAGTACCTAGTATCTATGAATTAATGCAAAACCTAGGAAAAATACCTACTACTCCCTGCCCATTCTCCGTTGAACAAACAGCTTACAACAAAAGTTAGCATCTACAAAACTATCGACTATCTTCACCCGTTAACTGCGACCCTAAGTTGTTAAAACAACTTAACTTTAAGTTAACCTTAACCAATAGTTTGTTGCGAGTTAGCGGACTACCGTTATTCTAGCTTAGAACTGAAGTTCATGTAGCCACATAGTGTAATCTTCGTTAACATAAACTGCTTTGAAATACTCGTAACTACCGAGTGTTATAAATGTGAAAGTTTTCCTGGGTTACTGCAAACTGATAATTAGTCAGAATGTCTGCTGACAGCTTCGTTTAAGAAGAACATGGGGTAGCAATTTTTGCGCCGATAAATATAAAACCTTAGGGGCAAGCGAAAGTTAAGCTGCTTATGTAATATTGATAAATGATTTTATTTCTGTAAGTAGGTTTGTACAAACACTTTTACACGTCAATCATATTGTATTGTAAAAGCTAGATTAGGTCGGCGTTTCCTATCGGACTACTGTGAGAAGAAAGGCCGAAACAAACTCGGAGGTCACAGTCTCTTTTAAAGTCCAGACATAATCTTGGTCAGATCATGTTAAGACTATGTAGATTAATGTCTGAAATGGTCTTTTGAGAAAAAAAACCACACAGATTGAGCGGACTTGTCCAGTCAGTGCACGCATGTGTCAGTAATCGTGCAGCTCTTTTGGAAATCAAGATAAATTATAAAAATGTAGTCATTTATGAAAACTTCCGCTCATGCGTTTTCCGACATTCGCTGCAACAACCTAGGTACTTTACAAGGTGGGGACGATAATATGCCAATAAATTAAAATTCAAAAATTCAATTAAATATATGCAATCGTTTAGTCACTATAGCTAGTTACAGTTGGCATTTGTTCGAAAAAATCAACTCACATGCATTATTATTGTCAGTGTTTTCATTTATTGTCGTATTTTTGACTCCATATTGTATTGTGGTATCTGAGACTGAACCACCATAATCATCCTTTAATGTTCCTGCTAGGACACAGGCCTCCTCTCTGTGAGAGGGAGCGGGCCGTTATAATCTACCACGCGCGCCCAGTGCGAGTTGCTAGATGTCACATGTCTTCGAATGTTTGGTTCTAGGACATGTCGGTTTCCTCACGATGTTTTCCTTCACCGTTTTGAGAGCAGGCTGAACATACGGCTGATATTTTTGAGTGGTAAACTGCTGAAGATGAACGCCTTAACCACACATATACCGCACACACACACACACACACACCACACTACTCAATATGTCTTCAAGAATCGATAACCAAGCCCACAATGGGTAACACCATCTCCAAACTCAAAACTCCATACAAACTTTAAACTTACCCCAGTTTACACGTTCTATTAGATCATGATATACCTGTCTCCCGCACATTTCCCCATAATTTTAATACCCAATTTACATGACAAGCAAGCCTGCGCTCGGGTAGGCTCGGAAGCATTCGGGCAACTTCGGAAGCGAAACGATGCTAATTTGCATTCGCACAATCCCCGCTGTTGACCCGGGACTGTGCTCCACTTAGGCAGAGTTAACGGACTGCAGTTTGTTTAAGGTTTACCTATACCTTTAAAACTATACCTCTAGTATTTACCCGTACATCTTCAGTCTCAATCTAAAAGCATCTCAAGTCGATGCAGTTTGTACAGTACTTTACTATCTTTTTAATATAGTGAGAGCTCCAATGCTTTTCTTTGACAATCGCTTAGTTTTATGTACTGCAATATTCAATTAACGTTTAGTCAATTCGTTTCTATTGAGACAATTTTAGCAGAGATAATGCTACATGTATAATTTCATAGCTTTACAGAAATACCGATCGCAGACTGTTAACGCTTGAGGCAAAATTTGTGCCCTCACGCCTCTAGCCGCCGCAGGAGACGCCCTGGGCGTCGGGAATCGCAAGCTGATTCCCGGCTACCGCAGACGCGGGCTTGCGAACGGTGAGCAATGGGCAGCTCGCCGTTCGATAAGGACCAGGCCCGGGTCGATGACGCGTTGTGTTCCACGCGCGCCTCAAAGAGATGTCAGCATCAATGACGGGGTCCGCTAGGGCCGATGCCTGCCAGGGTTGCGGCAAAGTCCGAGAGGGATACCGTGGCCTCTGGCACAGGCAACTGAAGGAACACGGGTGGGTTTTAATCAGTAAGAGTCTGACACGCCCTCCCGCTCTGCCGAGAGTGGGAGAAGTTATTTGATGATTTCCCACCCTCAAAAAAAAAAAAAAAGACTGTTAACGCTTCGTCGATTTCAGAAACTGCGACTGACACTACTAACAACAGTATTTCCAAGAAATATCCCAATCTACGTGTTAAATTAAATTAACTCTAGTCAGTTTGAAGGCTTAGTAGTACGAGAGGTTCGAGCTAAATCCCCTTGATGTGTGTTATATAGGAACATGATCTGACTTGCCATCAAAGCCTCATGATCAACGCCACATATACATCTTAATTCTACTTCGATGAAGTGTTATTCATACGTTAATTTAAATGGTATTAGATACACGCACCCGTAAGGCTACAACATTTTACTTATTTTAAAAACGTGTTTTTAGTAAACTCTTTTCTTTCTCTGTTCTCTAAAATCTTACAAGACGTACGTGGGTAAGATATTATCAATTTATTTAGTTGTGCAGAGCCAGGTCTGGTCACCGGAAATCTTTAATGACAACCCGCGTGTCGGATGTAGAATTAATTTAATTACAATTACAAATTACAAGTTTGAAGTTCTATACAAACTTTGATACTCTAATTTAAACCCCATTAAGAATTACTTACTGCTCACTGTCGCTATTATATGGAAGTCTTTCGCACAATTTCATGTTTCTAGACCCAACAGTTCACCCTGAGCGTTTTTTGTCAATGAAGGAAGATTTTTATTAAGTAGATATTAGCAATAGTTATTTATATATAGCTTCAAAGTAATTAAACCTGAAATCTACACCAACTGACGTCATAAATAAAAAAAAACAATGGATATACGCCCTTTTTTTTAAAACGTTGCCCCATTTTCTCCTGTATCGTGGGTGCATTTTCAAACATTTAAACTCACATACACAAACATCCAGACCCGGAACAACCACTTGCAGGTCATACCATTATTTGTTCCGTGCGGGAATCGAACCCGCGACACGCAGCGCAGCAGTCAATCGCTTAACCACTGCGCCAACCGTGCCGTCATTCGAGCCGTATATCATATTAACACCGTACAAATTCCAACTCTACACTGAGTTTAATAAAGTATAAATTCCTTCACCCAACACCTCTACTGAGGAGACTATAACGTGTAAGATTCGGTTCCGAAGACGATAAATCGAGTTAATATCTCAAACTATTCAGAATCAGTTCTCATCCTCTTAGAAATGGGGTGTAATAAATCTTAGAAAATCGTACAGAAATTATTCACTTTCGGACCCAATTTTGTTCGATCAATTCAAAGTTAAACAACACGAAGCATCTGAAATAACAGGTTTAATCACGGCTGAAAAAGTCTTGTAAAACCATGTCTATTATAAGCTTCAAGTTTTTCACATGGCTTACCAGTACTTTGTCGAAAACCTATACATAACCTGTCTACCTACCCCTTACCTATATATATGTTTATCAATTGTACCTAATTCCCTAAATATTTACTAAAATTAAACATTTAATTAATAAACTTTTATCCGCTAAAAGTACAAAGTAACGTGCGGTACTTTATAATTCGGAGAATTACAGCACCCATTAGATACAGCGAAAACCAACCAATATAAAATTTAAATCTAACACACACCCCATAAATAACCTCCACCTCCCCATTAATCCTACTTTTCCTTTTGGCAACACATAACCGAAACACTTATTTCCCAATACTTACAAAATACCTCAACCCAACACAGTACCTTCTATCCTAAAGTACCTTAAAATCTAGGCCTTCGCTGTCCTAACAAATGAGCCCAATTCATCATTCTGACAATGATAAAAACGGGACACGGGATCGAAGGGCCCTGATTGGCCGAACGCACACATTGAAACGCATTACTTACACACACATGCAAAATAACACGTACGGTTTTGAGTATTTTTGGGGTGGTAGTGATGTGATTAGCGTGTCGTATTCTAATATCGAAGTTATTTTGACTGGTTCGGTTACGGTTAGAGTAACTTCAGTAATCGATCGGCACAAAACATTGAGGTATCAAAGTGTATAAGTAATATTAAATAAGATGCACGCACTGAAATTAATTCATCGTATTTGATTTCATTTCATACTAAAGATGGCTCAAATTGTCCTACATTAAGATTCTTTAGGCACCAGCGACCCATAGCATTTTATCCAGTATCAAGTTTTAGCCAAAAAGGTCCTGCATCTTATTTTTCTCCCAAAGTAAAGCGCCTGTATAAAAACTTAACGAAAATAATTAACGTTAATAAGATTTTTACTAAACGGCTTAAAACAAAAACGATTAGGCTTAACTAGTTTGACATTTTCTAATTTAAATTCAACTGGAATTAACTTTTGCTGTACGTAATGACATCGTTTTATTTTAGACGTTTTAAAACCATTTAATATAACTATTTTTATGCTTAAATTGGTAGAGTTTGAGTACCAATATTTTCTTTATTTCTTACTACTTATATTTTATAGTTTCTTTTTATTAATTTAGTATTGCGATTTCGCGGCATGAACAGCTCAGACATATTGTCCTGTTAATTAAGAGAACTAAACAAGTCAAGCAGCATGGCTTTAAGAAAAACCGAAAATACCGTACCGAAAAATAAACAATCGTTTTATTCAAATGCAAAAACTATAAACCGAACTCGAAATTTGAAAAATAATGTTTTTCTCTACCGTATCACCATGTAACATCACTAGGAAGATTTTAACATAATCCTTGGTGTTGCAGGAGGCTCGCCAAATAGATGCCTTTGTCTCGGTATCGGTGGGTCGCGCACTTTGCATAATTGTCTCCGGAGGTCCCAGGCTGGTAACGTGGCCATTAGCGAATGGTAGAAAATGAAATTTAAATCTCCATGTTTTCTTGTTCTGTTCGTTGTTGGGTGACCATCCATTACATATCGAACGTGCCTCGGAAGTGCCACGTCAAGCCGTTGGTCCCGGCTGTCATTCGTAGATCTTTGACAGTTGTTACGGGTAGCCAGAAAGCCTGACAACCAGTCTTACCGAGGGGTATCGTATTACCCTGTAACTGGGTTGTGGTCAGTTAGTCAGTCGCTCCGTGTAAAATATTGGTATTCAGCTGCATCCGGTTAGACTAGAAGCTGACCCCAACATAGTTGGAAAATCGCTAGGCAGATGTTGATGGTATCTGTACAAATGCAGAGCAAAGATCATCATCGTAGTGAATGAAACTATCGCCACGAGTTTTCACGTGTCCAAATTTTCAACATTTTCCTTCATGATAAGTCAGCAGACTCAGAAGGGCCATATTAATACGACATTGAAAATAACATATAAATTATATCAGGATTTGATTCGATTCTCTAGCACACCTCTAGACCTCCTTCTGGGCTTGCATATTCTCTTGATCTTTACACTCTCTGTTTTTTGTGGAACTCCTTAAATGTACAATAAAATTGTCTAGGATTAAATTAACTGCAGGAACAAGCTGTTTGTTACCATTTTTCTTAGAGTAACAAATATACAACTCGCTACGGATAGAGTGCTCTATCTAGAAAGACCATCTCGATTTATGTATCCCCAATATGTTACGGAGAAAAAACTTGAAGAGACAATACCCAGAGAATCAGTTTCGATACCAGGGCCGACCTAGGACGGTAATACGGGTGCATGTTGGTACTAGCTCTAATATCTGATACAGATCAGAATTACACGTTTTAGTTCTGCTCCTTCATTAATCACAACAAATGAATAAGAACATCGTTAAACTGAGTCTCGCCAGCATCAATATATTTTAAATGTATCTGTTAGAGATATTTAGCGATAACAACACACAACTCATTTTACATAAGTACGGATCATTGGCATGCACACGTTTCATGTTTTAATAGTGGACAATAAAACATTATTTGTTTTGTATTGTAAGCCAGCAGCGCTGAACTATTGTTTTCATGACGCTTTTAATACTTACACATTCAGGGTAGCTTAAAACGAATATTAATTATTTGTACTACATCGCTGGCATTGTTTAAAGATTAAAAACGAATGACCTTAAAATGAATTTAGTATTACACAAAACTGAATTGAAAAGCACTTAATATTACTTTATGAGTTAAAAAGCAATTTAATATTAATTAATACATAAATTCAGTATCGAAAGGTGAAACATGGCATATTAAAAATTGAAACGCTGCGCTGTGTATTTGAAACCAGTTTACACGTTAACTTCTGCAAACTAATAAATTGCAACAATTGTTACAATTCGACCTTATACAATCTTGTGTTGTGAGGAGCAGTGGTGGCCCAGTGGTAACGGCCACGACTTACGAGTTGTAGGTCTTTGGTTCGAACCCAGACAGGCGCTTTACTTTGTGTATATTTCATCACCACTGCTCTCCAAACGGTGAAGGAAAACATCGTGAGGAAACCGGCATGTCCTAGAGCCAAAAATTCGAAGACATGTGACATCTACCAACCCGCACTGGGCCCGCGTGGTGGATTACTTCCCACTCCCTCTCACCGAGAGGAGGCCTGTGTCCCAGCAGTGGGAACATTATAGGCTGATTGACAAACGTGTTGTTACAAATTGACAATACACAATATTTTCACACCATTGTTACTTCGTGTTGCACCCTCACTTGCGTCCTAGTCCGTCTCTGCTACACCAGCAGATGTAATTTAAAAAGGAGCAGTGGATTTAAGTAGTGCATTTGCTTCGACTCCACCTGTGACTTATTTATAGTCGAAGATACGGCTCTATGGCTGAATAATGCTATCTGTGGGAAATATTCTTTGGTGCTGGTTAACGAAAAGATTCTATTCATGCATATGTGAGAGGGCGGTGTGATTCTTTTGTTGAAATAGCTATAAGGGGTGTCAAAAGTTTGAAGACTGGGTTTGAATGCATTTCTTTGGATATGGATCCCATTGACGTGCTGGGGTCAATGAAGATGTTCAAACATTTTTGTGGGATTCTCAATTAGTTCTGAGCCTAATCTGAAAATAAACCTAAATGAACCTATTGAAGCTCGAAGCCCCAAAGATGTTTCAAAAGCTGGTTCAAATTGTGTACCTAAAAGAGCTATTCTCAGCTGAATTAAATTGAGCTTACATTAATTTCCAGAATAGGTATAGAATGGAGTATCTGAAATTAATGCTTTCATGTTCATTGCCATTCTTAATAACAAAGATTTCGAAATGTCTGAGCTAGTCTTATTTGAGAAACAAACTCAAAGATAAGTTACCATACGAGTACATACTCGTATATTAAGCATATCATTTCCAAACTTGTCCTCAATTTACAACTTTATGCAAATTCAACATTAGTTTTACAACATCCACGAATTTTAAGACCCTAACACACGCGTCCTAATCTCCTAATGCCACTAAATCACACTTTTAGTGTCAGTAACTATAAAATTAGCATAGTTATCCAAAGTTTTGGTTAAATTAACTTTCTATTATTCTAACAGCAGTTAGTTTCGAAGTGCGCTTTGATTCGGCGCCATGTTGTGTGAAACTTCAAGTTGGAATGACGTCACGGGTTTTAGTAGGGGCGTTAAATGCAGTTAGTTAGGACATGGATATAATAAGCTGAGCTAATATATAACTGACTAGCTTCTGCTCACGACGCTTCTTCCGCTCGAAATATCTTGTTTTCACATAAAATAATCCTATGCTACGCGACGATCTTATGACACCCTGGGGGTTCAAAATAACAATGCTTTCAGAATGTTGTTAAGGCTACCGTGGCGCTGCAGTGCCTCCGGGATGTTTGCAGAAGCCCACACGGACGGCTTCAAGGCCATAATTCGCAAAATATCGGCTTCTTTGCTGCACCGTCTGCGGGGTGCAAAAAATGGCATTCTGAAAGTCATTGCTGCTCGATTTGACTGCCCCATTCAAAAGCACTGGGTGAGGGTAGTGAATGGTTTTATACACGGTGACATTTGAACCACAGTTTTGCTAGAACAAACGTTGTTCAGACCATGGTCTACAACCTTTCTATAGCATCCAATAGAAAAAAAAAAGTTATTGGTTTTCGAAAAAAACACAAAACAGGCAATGCTAAAAATGTCGGGATTATCGTTACGCCCTACAACACTGACCCTGCGACTGCGACGCGCGGCGCTCGCGTCTTGAATGCAATATCGCTACCGTGATGATTACTTTGATGTTACGGTTAATGTTTCAAACATTATTACACGTTTGAGCAACATAAGACTAATTTGAGAACTCCTAGATTAGTTTGTTTTAATAACATATTTGATGCTGTAGAATAGTAGTAGACCATGGTCTGAAGCTGAACAACGTTTGTTCTAGCAAAACTGTGATTCAAATGTCACCGTGTATAGTAGTCTACATAAAGATAAGTACTAACAATACTAACATAATTGTAAGCTAATACTGTTGCTAATATACAGTATTATTGGTAAAGCTCCATCAACCTCTTAAGGGGTCATTGTACTCATCATCATAAACAACTTTTACTACGGGAAAAAAATCAGCTGTTCCCTACTTTTATGTTTGCAGAACTCGTCAAATGTAGGAACCAGCTGATTTATTTTTTCGCGATTTAATTATTGGTTCCATAGTAAAAGTTGTTTATAATGATGAGTATAATGACCCCTTAAGAGGTTGATGGTGTTCTACCAAAAACCCTATAATTATACTAACAAGATATTGATTTTAATTATCTGAAATAAATTATTCTATTTTATTCTAATACTGTAGCTTACCATTAGTGAAAGAATTTATGGAATCGTGTCAGTAGTTCCGCAGATTACCCCCTACATATAAACTAACAAATACCTCTTTTTAATATTAGTATTCGCGGTATATTTCATATTTTGGAGTACTAAATGGCAGCTATTGACAGGCTCGTTTTTAGCAGTAAACTTTCGAGATAACGATGATAAGTATGTTATGATGCATCTAGGGCATAGGGTTCTCATCGTGGGCGTTTGAGACTTTCAGTTGAAAACCCAGAGACAGTTAGGGGGCGTTGAGATAGGATCTTGCGACTATATAGTATTACACGTTTAAATATTATCGTAGCAATAGCTGTTTCAGATTAGAGACAGAATTTAAGTAAAAAAATGGCGGGCTCTAGGAAAAATAAAATTCTCAAATTGTGGGCAAAATAAGGTTGAACCTATGAACTAGGGTATGGCTTATTTATTTATTTCAGTTATCTTCGACGATTGTCACGCCTCTGCTTCGCACTGTTTTTACGTTTAGCCAAAAAATCGAGATTTCTTTATTCTATGTAAGTTTAATATTATTATAATCACAAACCTTCCGAAGTAAATTATTTAAATATGCTGAGAATTGCAAACAACAGGTTGCGTAGTTTAGAAGAACACAGACAGACACGAAACTTTAACTTCAATTTATAATATTTATAGATAAAGATGATACGTAGAAGGTATACGTCTACGTATCATCTTATAATTGGCCATCAGTTGCCATCTTCATCACGTCCACTCCCAAACACGTGCCTCCGAAGACCTGATTTACCATTCCTCCATTTTATCTTGTGATGGCGCCACCATCGATTGTACCAAACAGAGCCACTTCAACAAAGGTCAAAACATATTAGGTTTTACGTATTCTAGTGTCATTTAAAAAATAATTTACCAGCTCAAAGCAAAGTGGAAAGCTTTATTTTTATTTTAAACTTTTTCGCTGTTAACAGGCGAATGGAAATTCAGTGAAAAAAGGTTTTCAGTCGGCTGGAAGGTTTGTAAATTGAAAAGAAATTTTTTTTCCAGCTACTGGGAATTGCATTTATTCTACACTTGTTTTGTGAAGCTATGTTCTAGGTATTTAGCAATTATTAACGCATCATTTGCCACCGTTGTTGGAGAACTGGTCGAATTGAAGTAAATCTGTTGTCTAAACTAATGTTAGCTGCTATTTGTTTGTGTGTAAATTAAATTGATTGAGCTTTTAGATAGCCAAAGTTCGCGTCAAATAAATTGATTGTGGATATATACGCCAGAATTAATAATACTTATGTATTATTCTCTAGTTAGGACACCCATATGAATCAGATCCACTTGTCCAAGGTAACGCGCGTTAGTCTGAAGCACTCAGCTGCTATACCTTTTGAAAACCAAGCATAATTTTCCTTACTCTCTAGGTAGGTTGAATAGAACGTAATCCGGAATGTCGTTAGGTTGGTGCCCAGAACAATTTATCAGCCAGGATCAAATTCGTTCCAATATCGAAGCGATAAATCGAAAAGTGTATGGCAGGTCTTAAAGCCGCATCCAATATTTTAAACCTAAAGCAAAATATTTTAAAGACACCACACAGGCCGACACCTTGCAACGATTTATGAAGAAATAGCATTCGCTTTAATATTGTATTCGCCATAAAATGCCTTGCTAACCAAATATCCTGTGCACCTTTATCTAACCTTACACCGTAAGCATAAGATTCACATTCCCCTGTGTCGCACGAAAATGATATTTGCAATGGTTTCCAGCGATACAAATTTGACATGCGGTCGTGTTAGATCTTTCCACGTTGATATAAGGTTGGGTTTTGGTTGTTTTGTGTCAATATATGGGGTCATATTTTGCAGAACTGGTAGAAATTTGAGAGCTCTGCGAGGGTGTGATTTATTCCAATCCATATTGCTAAGATTTGATTGAAGTGCTATCTGCCATGCGCCGGTTAATATTAAATGATGGCTTTATATTTTGGGTGCCATCAACTTAATATTATGCATGTGAATGATAGGAAGTCTTGAATTTGACTCGTAAGCATCATTTACCAAATGGGGGAGTTACTTTAGGAGTAAAATTTAACTGCCTTGTATATTTTTCTTGAAGGTCTCATTTGAATATGAAAGCAGGAAAATATAAGCATCATTTTAATAAACAACACATAAGCCTTGGACTTATTTAACTTACACTTTTACTTTTACTTTTTTTTTGGACTTTTTTTTTTTTGAGTACTATTTATTGACTCAATGAGCAATTACAGAATAAACGCGTATGAGGTATAGTGCAAACTCAGCATACACGCTCTGTTATAAAGGAGTGTACTTACTTAATATAATAAAGGAGAATACACATTATATTCACACACTTCAGGGATGAGTCAATATTGACAAAAAATATTTGTATTACCTGTATGTGTTTGCAGGCTCAAAACAAAATATTCTTGGTAAATACCTAACTACATAATTATGTTGTTAGTCTGAGAGTATATAATTTTTTCCCAGTTGAAATATTATACCTAAAGACACTACATGAGTGCTAGAGCAGTTCCTTTCTAACGTGTCAACATTCGAATCATTAACAAACTACTTGCAAAACAATCACCAAATCTCCTTTTGCTCGGTCACGTCCAAAAACACCACACTCTAAGTTTGTTTCGGCATTTCGTCTCAGGGATCAGTCCGTTAGGAAATGCTGGCGCCATCTAGTTTTAAAATATTTACTAAAATATACTTGTAAAAGTGTCTAAGAAGATCTACTTGCAGAAATAAATATTTCATTTCCTTTTGGCTTTGTACAAGACTCTGTTTTTTTAAATTTGTAAATAATATTTTGTTTTTTTTATATTTTTATGATTGTGTTTAGTTTAAGTATGTTTGATCTACCAGAGTGAGTACAAAAAAAAATGTATTTCTTTCTTTTTTTCATCAACACCACGTCATTCAGACTTCCAAAAAGGTTTAACCCTCATCATTAAACCTTAACGGTCTTATTACAAAACACGATCTAACTTTAGCCCGAGCCTAAACCTTCGACTCAGTTTTTGTATTTGGAACTTTATGCCGACTAAAAACACAAAATTAATACAAAATTGACAATCTAAAACCGGACTAAGTTGTCAGTTTTGTAAAAGTAACTGTATTTCGATTTCTGTTAGGTTCTTATTTCAAAAACAGGCTCGATGGTTTAACCGTGTCCTAAGAAAAACCTTGTTTTGTAATAAGACCGAAAATATATTCTTTACAGTCGAAACAGCCATTAGAGCAAAAAAAACTCATTAAAATCCAAACTGGCCGAACAGTCATATAGAAGTCATATAAAAAAAAGAAATACCTAATATGTTCTGGTCTCATTGGTGAAAGTTTCCTCATTACAAGAAGTTTGACGGGTATTGAGACTTCAGTAATTGCGTCAAGCATCCAACTCTTAGTAAAGGCAATCCAATGGATCGAGTATTGGATGAAGTAATGGATTGATTATTTCTGATATAATATAATCAATTTTCACACACCATCAACAATAAATAGTAAACACATGTGTTTACTATTTATTTCAACAATAGCTGCTGGTCAACTTAAACACAATATGTAAGCTAACACTAAATCACAGGTTGGTCCAAATAGTGACGTCAATAAAAATAAAAAATATTCCTCATACCTAGGGGTATCCGAAAATACCCCTTAAATGCTCCGCGATTTTTAATAGTTGAGGAGATATGAATATTTTTTTTTAATTTTTGGGGAAATACTTCGGGAATATCCTTAAAATGTTATAACTTTTTTTCGACAAGCTCTTTTATGTTTTTTTTTTTGCGATGGGACTATCATGAAATACTCTTTCATGTATATATTTTTTTATCTTCCTATCATTAGTGCAAGATATTTTTTTTTTTTATAGAAAGTGAGAAATTTTACATTCTTACTATTAAAAGTTGATTTTCCTTTTCAGATTTAAAAATTACTAGTTGAACCTGAAACATGTTAACATTTTTTTAAATGAAGGCTTTTCAGTTTCTTTAAAGTTATGGATTGAAATTGATACTACATTTTTGTGTTAAACTATTCAGGTGTCATTTACCTACTAAACTAAAAATAAACCGTTTTTATTTTATTGATGTCTTTAAATTATGGATTTTCTTTTTAAATTTCAACCACTACCACTTATCCTACAATTCAATCACTCTCGTGTAGGTATACAAAATATCAAAAAAACTAAAAAAAAAAAAAAAATCTAGGGAGATTAAAGAAATTATTTTACTTGGTGTCGAAAAATCTTTTGTCATAATAAGGAACATAATCTTAATCCCCTAAGGCCTAAATCATCCGTCTAAAGACCTTTTCTTATTATCTAATCTGCACAAAATAAGCTCTCCCTTATAATAATTGTGTCGAATACTATTTCTAACTAAAGCACAGACCCTTACTTTTTAGGTTTCCTAAATTACGTGTCATTTACGAGGCCCTGTAGACCTCTTAGTATAAAAACATCTACTACTCCTATATTTTGTACCTTACAAGGCAATATTTCATTTCTCATGATGGATATTCACGGGGCTTCCAGTACCCAAGATCACATTTACAAAATATATTACAGACATACTTTAGCGAGTAGAAAAATACTGGCATTCAATGGTGCGAAGGACCTAACAACACGAGGAATAAGAAACCATACCAAGACCCAGGTTAACAAATGTTCGTTTCCATTTAATTCCTTATTTGCAAAAGACGACGATGCGTTGTCATTCATTTATTCATTTATTTGCGTTGCACAAGGAAAAACAAGATGTCAACAAAAGGCATAGAGCTAAGAGCCGTAGTAGAACCTGTCAGTGCACAGCAATAGATATTGTTTGATATATAGCTATTACATAAAGTTAAAAATCTAAATCTTCTTCGCGTTATCTATACTAATATTATAAAGAGGTAAGATTTGTGAGTTTGTATGTAGGGGTAGTTTCCGGAACTGCTGATCTGATGCAAGAAAATTCTTTAACTAATGGAAAGCTGCAATATTGTCGAGCGTCATAGGATATATTTTATGTTAAAACAAGAAATTTCATGCGGACTAAATCGCGGGTAGAAGCTAGTAGACAACAATTTTCAACTTCAAAAGTTAAAACACAGTTTACCTAATCAAATATCAGTAATAACCGAGGAAAATAATTACGGTGAGACATGAATTTAGCGAACATAACTAAACACAAAATCCCAGAAACCACGGATATACAACGTGTTGTTTTGCATCCTCGTCAAATTTCAGGAGGCTGTTATGAAAGACATAAATAATCAAATAAAATTACGATCCTGCTCAATAATTAATACATACTTGTTTTTTTAGGTATTTAAGTTTGACAGTATTGCAGAATACTCCACTTTCAAAGAACATAATCGCCCCGTTGCGTATGCGGTAGGCAGTGTCGTACGACTATGTCGCTGTGTGCATGCGTTACAGTTACAGCGCAGTTACAGGGCGGTATCACACGGGCCCTACACATGCCGATTTCCGAAAAATACAAAATATAAAAATAAATACCTACTTATTTTATTATTGATTCGTGTCGAGAATCATTAGCATAGTTACCTCCTCGAATTTGATGAGGATGCAAAACAACACCTTATATATTAAAACCATAGCTATTCAGCGTTGAATACTTCTAAACCCCTTTCATCCAAACCGAACAAAAAAGCATTTCCCTGTATTCAACCTCCTTATGATGATTGTATGCGACTGCTAAATTCCCATAGCACGGTAATAAATAAAACGTATTACACAGCCGAGTACAATAGGTAACGAGAAAGGCCCTGGTGTATACAAATTGGGACTCCTTCCACTTAGCCGGGTTGGCAGGTGTGAAACGAATTAAGCATCCAATCACGTTCGGTATGCGTTTGGTTTTAGAATTAGATAAAATAAACGTTGAATGGATAACTTTGTTGACATAGTTTGACAGTTAAATTTATAGTAAATTGTTTCGATTAATATTGATAAGATAACACAATGAAATTGACTCATGATGCACAATTTTTTTCTAAAACTTCTTATTGCTGATCGTGATTGACCTTCATGTACCAATAAGCCATACCAAAATACCAAAAATTACATAGGTAGATAACATTCTTCAAGACTTATTTTATGTATTGTTTTATAGTTGCTTTTAAACGACCACATAAACAAAAAGAATTAGCCTACACCACAAAAAGCCTAATACTCTAACTAAACAAACTAGCTCTATTTTCTAAAACATTACTATTATTATTTGTTTAATATTTGAGTAGAAGTGCGGAGCGCGGCCATTTCGCACACCGCCACAACACAACATGGCGACCGGTCCAAATGAAAAATGGCGTCAATTTACAGGGCAAACGCAGCTAAATTGGATATTTCTCACGGCTGAACCTCTTGTTACTAAGAGTTTGCTGTTTTTACTCCAGTTTTCGTCGGAAAGGGAAAAAGCAAATGATCTTTCAAGGTACCAAACGTAAGAATAATGTTTGGAAGTTTTACTTTTATTATTGTGAAAGTTGTGACTTACTTTCGGTTTGTATGCACGCAGATCTTTGAAAAGTTTTGGGACTATATGGGATGAGATAGTTGAAAAGGTTGAACTTTTAATGACAAAGTAAAACATAAACATTTTTTGTTAGCCAGCCGTGGCCGTTTTACAAGAAGGAATTCAATAGAATTCCTGCCTTATTACAGTAAATGAATGACTTGACTTTAAAACTAATATGAAAATTATCATGTCTAAATCTTCAAAATGCAACCAGTCTTACCAAGGGATTTCGTATTACCCAGTAACTGGGTTGTGGAGGTCAGATAGGCAGTCGATCCATGTAAAATACTGGTATTCAACTGTAACCGGTTAGACTGGAAGCCGACCCCTACATAGACGGGAAAAGGCTCTGCAGATTGATTGAAATCTTCAAATACATAAAATTACATGAGGCAGTTCAAAATACGCTTTATAAATTTTCGGTATAATACTAAGTCGTATTTTTAGAGTAGGTACCACCAATAGATTTTTATCAAACATTAATAAAAACTATCTTATTACTCCCCAACCAATAAGCAAAAACTAAGTGTAAAAATAAATAAACACCGTACGATCTCGATAAAACGATTTTCCAGCTGCCCTTCATCAATATTGGTTGGGCGGCTACATCGATCAACTCTGTTCCTTGTCTCAAACTATGACTGTGTGAAACACAGATACCAAGTGCTAGAAAAGACCGATAAATAATAGTGATCGACCAATTTTTTATATTAAGTCCACATAACTTTATTTCATCTGCTCGTAGACTACCTACTCATCGCAAGATTACAATAACAAAAAAAAAATCGTACGATTTCAAATGTGAATCCTTCTAGTAACACTACTCGCCAATAGTACTTTTTGATGGACTTTAAAATTGAAGGAAGTTATTTTAGGAAATGTCGTAGACAAATACAAGAACCGCTAAAACGTAGGAGTCGCCGCTACGACGTAGGTTTCACCGCTACGACGTCGGTGTCACCGCTACGACGTAGGTGTCGCCGCTACGACGTAGGTGTCACCGCTACAGCGTATGTGTAACCGCTACGACATAGGTGTCGCCGCTACGACGTAGGTGTCACCGCTACAGCGTATGTGTAACCGCTACGACGTAGGTGTCGCCGCTACGACGTAGGTGTCACCGCTACAGCGTATGTGTAACCGCTACGACGTAGGTGTCGCCGCTACGACGTAGTTGTCGGCGCTACGACGTAGGTGTCACCGCTACGACGTAGGTGTCACCGGTACGACGTGGGTGTCACCGCTACGACGTGGGTGTCACCGCTCCACCGTAGGTGTAACCGTTACGCAAGCTGCGTAGTCGTAACGGAGCGACCTGTTTAGCATGAAATTATTAGAAGTCTTCAATTTAGCGATGCATATCGCAAATCGAAGTTAATTCTCCCAGATGTCCTAAGTCTATTAAAGCTTACACGTCCAATAAAAGAATAGTAATGCAAGCATCACTTCGTTTAAATACGCATTTAAATTTTTTCACTACTTCACACTCCAACCTCCACGATTTAAATTTACAACTCCACCGTCTACCAAGTCGGGCTGAGCGTCAGCCAAGTCGTGTCTCTCTATATCCGCGTACCACTTGGCTCTCACCTCACGTACAGTGGACCAGTCGTATTTTATTAGATCATTAAGCTTGGCAACGTGTCTTGGCCCACTTGGCCGGTCCATCACTACGGCATTCAATAGTCCTTTCTAAGGTATTGACGGCGAAATTAGATTACGGCCCGTGGTGAGCCTTTACGTATGTTTTGGTTAGACTGAATGGTGGTAAAGTGGTGCTGAAACGGGTGTTTCTTATTAGAGTAGTCAGAATTTATTTTAGGAATGGTATCAATGTTATAACTACAACATTATTGCTTTGAAACAAAATTACAGATAATCGGGGTTTTGTATGTTTTGAGGTATTACAAAAATAGATTGTAGTCAAGTCTTTACAACATTATTTTTCTCAAACACGCTTGGAAATTTGAGCATTATATTGACAAACTTCTTCGAGATAAATCGAAATTGCTGTACTGGTCAAATACATGCGAGCAGCGGCCGGCAAAAGTTGTATGAAAATCCATATCTGTCGTGGTTTAGCGGCCAAATAAATTACATAATAAACTCATATCTTTCGTGTAATTTAAAAATGGAACGATCTTTTACTCCAAAACATGGCAACCAAGGAGGTAACTTATTAAAGGTTTTATTTAAAGGAGGTAACTTATTAAAGGTTTTATTTAAATTTCGAACTGGCTTGCAAATAGAAAGCTGTTTATTGAAAAAAAAAACAAATGAACACTTTAAAACGTTGGAAAAATTATTGTTGTTCGTTGTTCGTCGTCGATTTTGAGAAGTAATTGTATTTTAATTTCCGCGCATTATTTGAGAAAATTACTATACAACTAGGCACTGATGGACTTACGTATGTGTGCCTCGGCTTCGCCTCAGCCCACATTTATACGTTCGTCCATCAATGCCTCTTTTGCTGGCCGCTGCCGTAATGTACTATTAGGCACATGTGTTTGGTCCCTTTTCAATTTTAGAACCAAATACCTTTCTAGCTTTGACATTTTGTTTTTTTTTTATATACCAGCCATCAATAAAATTCATAACTAAACGTTACTTCCTAATCATGATATAGGTCTACCGGTACCCGAACACTCAATATAACAATCAATTATTCTGATCCGTCGTCAAAAGCGGTCCTTTGTTACTTTAAAAACTCAAAAGCACTCAAAACCCTTGTCTATCAAATGAATTCTACATTATTCTCAAATTTAGTCTTCTCAGCCTTCTTAAGGCTTTATCGAAATATGATTACTCGGACTTCAGACAATTTCTTCAGAACGTACTGCCAAGGCTGTCTAGGACACTCAAGGTTGGTTTGAGTCTAGTCTGAGACCAATAAACTTTAAATTCCCACCTTAGCAGCAGTACCATCAGCAGCAAAAATATTTTTGTTTATTTATTTATTATTTATGTACACACAATAAAATACATGAGATAAGACATAATTATAAATTGAGTACAAAGGTACTGCTTATTTCTTAAGAAATTTCTTCCAGCAGACCTGCGAAAGGAGAAGTAAAAAAGAAACGTAGACAATAGTGCGTGAGAACAAGAAGAGAAAAATATGAATGTGTGAAGTCTAAAGCTAAAATATACCAAATAAAATAATTAACATGTATACTTAAATAAATACATAATGCTAAAATATATAAGCATATATATATATATATATATATATAAATACTCACAGTATAGAGGAAAGGTAATGCTCTTTTAATCGAAATTTAAATAGAGAAATAGTATTCAAATCACGAATGCTAGGCGGGAGTGCATTCCACAGTCTTACAGCATGGACAGAGAAGGAATAAGAATAGTAGCTGGTTTTGTGAGGCTGAGATTTAAGGAGGGATCTCTGGTGTGATCTACATGGTGCCGCGCTAGAGCGAGCGTAAGAAAAACGCTCACGCAGGTAGGAAGGATAAGACGGGTTGTGTAAGATGTTGAAGAGAAGACAAATACTGAGTTTAAATACTTTTGTTGAATTAATTTTGTACTTTATGTGCGTAAAGTTTGTTTTGGATGGAAAAGATAGTTTTTTAAAGTAATTTGAGACGTTGGGCTTTTATGCAGAAATAATAGATTTGTTTTTGGTTATAAATGATAAATTATTTTATTTCTGTAAGTAGGTTACTCGCAACTGGTTTGTACAAACACAGGTTCAATTATTTTTGTTACTTAAATAGTATTTGTTAGGTTAATACTGACACAATTTACTAAACGTACGCAACCCAAAAATGTTATCCTTTGTATAACAAATTGACTATTGAGTAAATTATTTTTTTATTCAAACTGAAACCCTTTACGTTCAAATTGTAATTTTATTGAACTGCTCGAAAGCTAGGTTCTAAAGAGTTGATCTAATAATAATAAACATCTGCCAAAACTTTGGCAATATAATATTACTTATTTCAATAGGAGTGAGTACAAATAGATCTATAATAATATTAGAACCCATACTTAACATTATATAAGCGAAAATAACCCTGTCTGCCTGTCGTGAAGGGCGCGCGTTTTGGGGGACTGTCTTTTTGTAATTTTGACCTTCTAAAAGGGCTGATTCTTAGCCTAGTTTTAATAAATAACTTTTGATTTTGATTGGTATGATTCCTTTCCACGCCTCAAAGACTGAACGGATTTCGATTCGATATTAAATTAGGCACACACATAGACCATAACCTGGGTTAAGACATAGGATTCTGTTTATCTCGTTAGTACAGTCGCCAGCACAACAGGTTAAACTAAACTGTCAAATTTCTCCAAATGATTTGAAACCTTAAAATGCTGAAGGTTAAGTTCAAAATCGCATGAGATAATTTGACAGTTTGTGGTAACTTGACCTGCTGCTGTGTGTACGCTTCCGTAGGGTAATTTGCGACTTACACGCGGGCGCAGCCGCGGGCAAGAGCTAGTAGAAAAGTATTCCGTCATACTCTTACAAAACAATACTCTAAATTAAAAACAAAAGTGAATAGGTACATTACATTTCGCTAAAGACCAAAACTTCTTACATATTTCGATTTTATTAGCGACATTAAGCTTTTCTCACAAGGCAAATCAAAAGTGCCATTCATTCCCCAAAAATCCAAAATCAATATCACTGCCAGTGCAAATGTCACAAAAGTGAAGACTTGACTCCTGTCCGATTACTTCAGATTAGCTTGACCCCCTTTTTATCTGACAGGACCTTTAATCAATAGAACCCGTCAGGACACCCATTGTTCCTTTCAATGCTAAACGAAGTTAATCTCATCGGAAGCTGATTGCGCCAAATTGTCAATGGGGGGAGATTCCCGAGTCCACTCTACAATGAATTCTGTCCATTATATCTGTTTAAGTGAAGTAATTGCTAAAAGGATGGAGCTTAGTACTTCTGTTGTAGTCGGGAATTTTGAGGATGGTTGCATGGTAGTGGTACCTACCGCCATTTTGGTTTGGCAGCAATACGGTATCTGACTGAGCTTTTTATTCGATATTTCTATAGACTTTGGTAAAAAAAAATATTGGTTAAACTTCAATGCTAAGATTGTAATTTTTAATTGGACAATATAGTTTATAAGTGTTTTAAGAGCTGTTAATGAATTCGAATTTCCAAGCTACGAAAAAATAAGCGAATGTGTACTTGTGTAGTATCATTTTTAGGGTTCCGTACCGCAAGGGTGCCAACGGAACCCTATTACTCAACCTCCGCTATCTTCCGCGTCTGTCTTTCAGCGGGAAGCGGGCTTTCTCATGAAGCGTAATAGGTAGACAGTTGAAATTTTCACAGAGTGTGTATTTCTATTGCCGCTATAACAACCAATGATAAAACAAATAAGGGGTCCCCATACAAGAAACGTGCGTTTATGGCTTGTGGTACGGAAACCTTCGTGTGCAAGTCTGACTCGCACTTGGCCGGCTTCTCATACATCTAACGTTAGTGTGTGTTAGAATATAACACTAATATTCACAAATTTGGAGTACTTCTCACCGCTCTTTTGCATATCCCCCAATCTTTTACCAGCAAGGCCTTTTTACGTTAAGCGACATGCTGACGGGAGACCCCAAAAATCCCGTACATTTATGTAACGACCTCATATTAGCTGCTTATTATCGCCTTGTGGCAGGCGATGGCTACTCACTCACAATGCAGGAACAGTGACTGTGACATAAATTCTGTTTCTGAAAATCATTTCATCGAGAATTTAATTTACGTAACATAACATTACGCCCGTATTTTCTAATGGGCTAGGCAGAGATGTACCTATAGTAGTAGTAGTAGTAGTATGTAATAGGGGGCGACCCTGTTGCCATCAGCCGGCCTCGTAGCAGCCGCTATTAGAAAATTCCAGATGGTAAAACCCAATAACATTTTGCCCGATCCGGGAATCAAACCCAAGACCTCGTGCTCAGCAGTCGCACTTGCGACCATAAGACCATTGAAAAAAAAAATTTAAATTGTTACATTTCTAAGTAAATTCTTTAACTCATCCTTACCCACGGGTGTTGTAAATGGGACACCCGTTAGTTTTGTTCGTGGATAAGCAAGTGCATCTATTTGTCTACTGTCAAGTTTATACTAAGGAGGTCGAGTGTCCCTAAGGGCCCGCACCACTTCGTAAAACTTTATAACGTTTTCTTTTCCTTTGTAGTTCATATTTTGGGAGCGGTAATAAATTTTCTGGTTGGTTTATAACTTATCGATAAGTCTTATATGATTGATAACAGCGTGGCCAGAATAAAACCTAAGCAATCGAAATTCAAAGATTTTTTCACTTTTGCTTGATTTAACTGTTAAATTAGTAAGCGTTGAACCGACAGACATCTGAAATGTTATTAATGAAACTAATTTTAGAGGGAAAAATGTCCCAAAATTTTGTTACGTAAGCCGGCACCGTTTCCGTGTCGTTGGACGGGGAAACGTTATGCTTATTAGCCAAATATTACAGCTACTTATCTTTTAAGAGATAGCGTTTCTTCTACTTCCTTGCCGTTGAGTTTTCTTGGAATTTTATGAGATTTTTCTTCCTTGTTTGCAAGTGATTGTTGTTAGCAGTCACGTATGTTGTTGCTTAGGCTTTAAGAATAGTATCATTGTTAACAGGAGACAAATATTAGCGTATTAAAAAAACGGGTTTTATATTGGTCTCGAAATATATATTTTTTTTATATTTTCAATAACTATGACGTGTCTCTCAAACGGTTTAATTTTAAGCAGTTCCTTGTACTTTTCTTATTGTTCCGATAATTCTCTACGATCGTTATGTGGACTCGTGTGCAAAAATTGATACAATATCGATGACTGTGCAAATATTTTGCTTAAAAAACTTGATGTTTATAAGGCCTCTTCTAATCAGAACACGTTTTACCGATTCGTTTCAGCAGAAGCACCCACATGTGATCTTTGAGGCGCGTACGAAGGCCAACAAGGGATGCGCCAACAAGCTGGAGTTCAGGCCCAAGAGCCGGCGCACCAAGCACGTGCCTTACGTCGAGGAGCCGCTCGCTGATGACCCTGGCAATACGTAAGTACTTATAATTTACTAAGGGATGAGCCAAGAAGCAATTAAGTAATTACCGTTACTTTATCTGGCAGATTAGTAAATTCATACAAATTAATTTCCAATGTCTGGGTAAAGATGGTACCTATCCGGGCATTAAATAGGACATACATTCATACATAAAACCATGCCTTTTTACAAGTTTTTTTTTCCATTCAAGACATTTGCCAATTTAATCAAGTATCATTTTTATATCTCGATATCTTACGCTCCAACAACATACATGCCCCTCTAGTTTTACTACAGACTACTAAACTACTGCCAGACATAGATTAGACTAGTTATAACTGTATGTTGCACGTTAAACACATCTGATTGGCTAACGCACTGACATAAGCAGCTTATCAGCACAGCACATTATCTCCCTAATGAAGCGACTTCAAAATCCATTCCAAACAATTGAAGCACCAAATATTAAGTGAAAAGTGCGAAGAATTAACTTGTAACAAGTGCTTACCGAATCGATTTATTACAGGAAGGCAGAGGATTACACGCGCCTACTGACTTCGCCTAATTTAAGGGCTTCCATTATTGAACAAGTTATCAACATCAATGTTTTCAGCAAATTTTGTTTTATGGGGCTGGGTAAAGATAATGTTGTTCGTGGTTTGATTGCTGCTTACGAGTAGGCTTATATGCACGTTTATAAACAACAGCTGAACTACACGGCGAGGGTGCAGCTGTTAGAGTCGCGCCGCAATGTCAATTTCAAGGCATTTGTAGTGCGTATTCCGACGTGCTACCTCAACCGGGTGTTGGAAGAAAGTTTTTGGCCGCAGGACGTGGTGTTCCGTCGCTTCCGCGGACCTATTCCACACGACAGCACAAAGACGTAGTGCAGTGCTAGTGAAGTGTTACTTACATAGGCTTAAGTTTTATTTACTAACACATATTGTTGATAATAATATGTATACTTAGGTTAAGGTATTTATCTATGGGTCTATGCAACCCGAAATAAATAATTTGATTGATTGATTGATTGATTGATAAAACTAAAGCTTAAATAGAAGAGGCTCAAGACCTTTTCATATAATCAGCCTTTCATTTAATCAATACCATAGCAAACGAATCTTCTGATAACACAGAAACGAAACAAAAATTGTTCATAACGTTTGGTTATAAAACGTTAGCGATTTCAGACCTTTTAATCCAAAGCTTCTTTTCGGAATAATTAGAACTGTCATTCTATTCTACATTAATAGTCATTATTCCAAACCTCCGTGTTCCAAACATTACTCCAAGGATATTTTCAGCTAAATTCATTCGCGTATCACGTTGTTAAAAAGTTGTTACTTAATTTTTATCCTCAGCCAAAAACACTTAGAACAGAAACAACAGAAAACAAACAGGACTGACTTATTTAAAATCTTGTAGCTACAAAATATTAACACAATAATTGGCTGATTACATTTGAGTCACTCAAGTGTAAAGACATCCGTCTTGGACCCTCGGGGGTCGTGGGTCATGACCCTGAATTATAGAAGCGTCAACAGGGATACCTTCTCAAGCCAATTATTTGTTTAAGAACCATTCGTCTATTTGTGGCGTCCCAGTGGCGCCTACGGTGTAAAATATACATAACTAATATCACGCCAGTATCCGAAGCAGTAAGTAAAGTCACATTTTGCCAGTTTTGTTAGAAGTTGAATGATATAGGCGGCAAGCTTATTATTTCCAATAGCCGAGCCAAAATTCAAAAAGACTTCGTCCCACCGCAGTCAATAAAATATGTAAAATAATATTTTGGTCTTTCCTTATCTTTAATTTTTTTATATTAAAATCTTCATAGTGAACTTATGGTTCCAGCGAATCCCTCTAAAGAGCCCCATGGGTATCGTTAAGTTAACTAAGCGATTATATTTCAAGGTTAGGAGGTAGAAATTCTCATGAAAGTGGCTGTGGTTTGTAATCTGTTTGCTTAGTGTGGCATTGAAGTATTTAGGAGGTGTTATTATCACCTCATAATCAATATAATACTTAGAAATGTATTATTGTTGTTTACAATATTGTCGACTTAACCTTGAACTGGTTAAAATTTAGTAAACAATTCACCAAGTTGCCTTATACCGGATACACGTTATATGTTAAAAGATTTCACCTTAGCAGCCAAGCTCAAAATGTATACGTAATTACGAGGTCAAGGAAATATTTTACTTAGGATTGAGTTATGAATAGTCAGTAAACTTTTATCTTACGAATAAATATGACAGTCTGACATATTATTATTTATACAAAAACTGTCAAAACCGTTATACCTTTTCATTATTTATGAACTTTTTGAAAGCGCACTAAATCCTCAATTATTTCTATGGCTAAAAAAGAACGAACATCTCAAAGTCAAAACAATTATTCCAAAGAAACCAATTACAGGCACTTTTGAATTGTCAAGGAAAAATACTATACCGTAAAAGTAAACCGTCACCCATATAATTAAAACTAAGGACTGGTTGGTTAGGAAACTAAGTCGGACTTTAAAAAGCAAAAAAGTGGTATCTATTAATCATAGGTTCGTCGTACAAGCCAAGGCCAAGTGAAAAGTGAATAATGCAGCGTTCCAAGTTGGCAGGGAGTTTTTTCCCCCGGTCGACTACATACTACGAGTTTCCTTTCTGAATTATATTTGAATTTATTTGAGAAATAATTTAAACTTGGGCGACAAAGGAACATACTTTGCTATGCAGTTCTCCATATTTTTGTTTTCGTAGAATAATAATAGGGACTTGTTTAACTGTGACTCTCTGGGAGCTGATAGGAATCAGAGTAGAATTTTAGTTTTTAACGACTGTAGTCAAAAATCTAGAGAAAGAATTGAGAAGAAAATATAGTTTTTACCTTTATTAGCTTCAATCGGCAATAAAACTACAAAAATGGAAATAACTGCTAAAACGAAAAAGATGTTAAATGCCGTTGGATGATCGATAGGTCTCTCTCAGTATCAGGATACATACAGATAAACAAGAGAACTATCGTTTTACCGATTCCCCAAAATGAGGGTTATATTTTTGATTCACCCCAATAGAGGCCTTAAAACAAAACCCAGTTTCCAATTTACTATCAACAAACACTTGCTACCACGCACCACAACTTCCGTCCCATTTAATTTGCCATGACCGATTGTTGACAGACACAAAATCCAAAATGCCGGCGCCCTCGCTGTTATTCCATAATTAGGGCGTACGATAATTGTCACCGCAACGACCGGTTCGTTAATTCGAATTAATTATTGACACCCACGCCTCGCATTGTGATGACAGTACTTTTAGAACTGTGTTAAGTATTGATATGGGTAAAGATTGGTGGGACAAAGATTCTGTGATGGACCAAATGACGCACTTACTTTTTCTAGTCAGTTCTAAATGGGCTTTTGAGCTGTAACAGTTAAAAGCTAAAGGATAATCACTCTAGCTACAATTTGCCAATAGAACATTAAATGCAAAATAAGTCCGAATCAGAAAAGGTGCGAAGTCCACCTTATGTGAGTAAATGTTATTAATAAATGTCCACCAGACATCTTCTCCTGCAATATTTTTCTTGCAAATAGCGGATTCATACAACATTACTTTTTATTAATAATATGATGCATGCCCATGACTGTTAGTTAGTGCTATGGGTTAGTTTTCATAGCGTTTTACTAGTGGACATTTAGGAAGTGACCACTAGTAAAATTACCTCCTTTCATAGATCAAGTTTGGCACTTTCAAGATACCCCACGAAAATTGTAAGCGGCTAAATTCATCCGCAGATATCCGGACATTGATTAAACAATATTTGACAAACACACGCTAAGATTAATCCCGCAAATAATACAGGAGACAATCATTCCTACAACGAAAAACAGTTAAAATTACCACCTATTGGCTGTATATTATACAAGGCAATCCAAATCCTGCGAGACATCGTGTGTTTAGGGGCTGTAAACCAGTCTATACAAATTGGGTCTTCCTGAATCATTTATTGAGTGTAAGTGCCAGTCTACACAACACATGGCATCCTACGAGTCGTAAATAACAGATTTGGATAACGATTTTTTATTTGTCTTGTTTTTGTGGTTGTTTGACAAAAAGTAAGATGTATTTTTTTGCCGTCGAGCGTTTGTGTTCAAAATGTGTAAGTACGTTACACATTGAACAATCTTAACAGAAAACTTCTTAAGCACCAAACTGCAGAAAATCCATTAATACCTCAGATTTACCCTATTACTGTCTGAAACAAGGTTTGAAATTGCTAAAACGAAGTGGTTTCCAAAATACATTTCTACTTCGTATGAAAAGAGGCCTTTCCAATGGGGAAAATCAGTCAAAGCTTATATTGTAGAGGCGTGGCCAGAGCTAGGCCCCTATGGTCTACAGTAAATTGGACATTTCGTTCATTCATTCCATTTTTTGTTTATTCGTGAGTTTGTTTTTTGCCACGATTTCATTATTTTCGGTGATTTCAACATTTAAATCAATATTTATTCGACATCGAAATTGTCAGAATGAAAAATCTTAAATATTGCTTATCTTTCTTTCTTTAGCTTTCTCGTCATCACTTTCTTCAAAATATTTCCGACATAACGTCGAACTGTTTAATAAAAAATTCTAAAACTACTAATTGATGAACGCCAAAATTTAAGTTTATGGTGTTTCGGAAAATGTAGACCTCAATTTCCGATCGTTTTAGAACACAACAATGAGTCATAGACGCAAAAATAAATAAAATTCACCTCATGCCTTGCATTATTAGCTTGATTTGGGAACTAGCTATGACAGCGCCATTTTGACAGTAGCCTTCCTCGTTGTACAGACGCCAGCAGGTCAAGCTACCCGAAACTGTCAAATTTTCCCAATCAACTGAATCTTAATGCTTTACTGATAAAGTTGAAAATCTATTAAAGAAATTTGACAGATTGTAGTAGCTTGATGTGCTGGCGTCTGTACCTAGATATTATTATTAGAGAATGAAATTGTAATCATCATTATACCAGTTTACCTTTCAAAGATAACTAAACAAAGTAGCTTATCGACAAAGTACCTAAACTTCTATATAAAACACAAAACCAATTTCCTCAAAGATTCTCCCCACCACCTATTCTTTCGTTCACTCGCTTTGATGTCTCAGCAATATTTTAATGATAGCATAGACATTCAAAAAGTGTCGCTTACCGAATGATTTGATTTCAGGAAGATAATGAACGAACGGAATGAACGAACGTTTTGAAGTTTTAATTAATTATATGAAGGTTTTGTGTTCGATTTTCAAGATTTTGTTACAATGATCGTCTCCTTTGGAACGGAGTTTCAATTTCAATGGAAAAAAGTTCCTTCGACGCTGGTTTTAATGAAAAGAAAATTCGTTTAATGTAAAATGTAACATTACCATTATTATCTTGGCTGCTAATATGGATGGGAAATTCATAATAACCAGAATTATTAGACGTGTTTTCTTGATGATAGAACCTGCTCTGGGTGTAGGCACCTTAGTAACTGGTGTGAGGTACTTGCAATCTGTTGCTGTTAACTGACAATAGGTTCCTTTCCACATAATTCCTAATTAAAGCCCTTTTGTACATCCACGGGATGGCAATTTTTTTTTGCTGGGTTTCTCATCCCGTTCTCTAGTGACAAATCTCCTTAGTTCACTCCCCTCTCTCTTCACTCCGCGTTCTACCCCTGAACTCATCCACCGTGAAAGCAATACAAAAAGGAATTAATCTTGAACATTAAATTGTCTTTAATATATTTTAAGTAAATTTGTTTCGGTTTTCGGTTTTTTGTTTTATGAGAATTTAAGGTTATTTATTTCGCAGGCAGCTTAATTATTCCAATTTCTTTTTAATTGTAATCATTGTAACAACACATTGATATGAATGTGGGTAAAAACATTTGCCCAACCGAGAACCCCTGTTTGTTTGCCAAATTGAAAAAGAACGAGATGTTTTCATAAAATATCCATTATACTTAATGCAGATTTTTGTTGAAAAAGCTATTTTATCAAAAATAATATCAATATCAATTCTGCATCAACGAACCAATCATAAAATGATCATAGCGACTCCATTCGGACAAACCCCACAAATAAACATCCGTTGAAACATACGTTTATACTTCATATCACACATCCATCCTACATTATTTTATTTATTTATTTGTTTATTTATCGTTATTTTTTAATAATTAAAAACAAAGCACACAATTAGACCTCTGGGGTCTGTCTTAGCATGCCATGGCCTGAGATTTGATCAACGCGCTACGTTATAATCGAGTTGATGTAATGTTCCTTCAGCTTACGCTTTAAGTTTCTACTATTCATTGAGTCTAATGTCTACAGGTATTTGGTTTAGTAAATTGGGTGTTGTGAAAGAAGTGGTACGTCTGCCATAAAAGTTACATTTGCGTGGCACTTGAAGCGGTTTTAATTTGGCCTGTCGTGTATTCACGTAATACACACATACAGCAAAGAAAACATTTTCTATTTACAATACTCCAATCGAAGACCCGGAAGCAATCTACCCGGGTGGGTCCGGGAAATTTCCCTAGTTCCCAATAATGGGGGCGTGAAGGGACTGATAAACTTGATTAAGCACTCCCCCATCCGAACGGGGCCGCGGGGGAAAAACTCCCCCGTACAACAGCCTTAAAACCGATTTTTAAGAATACGCACTTAATTAAATCATCTGTGGTCGATCATAGAGTGTGTTTTTGAGAGAATGGGTGCGTTTTTTAATACATGAAAGTCAAGTGTAAAAAGTGGACAAGTTTTGGTGCGATATTTTGAAAAAAAAAACGTGTTTTTTTTCGTTTTCTATGTTGGATTGCAATATGCTGAACTGATAAATTTAGGTAATGTCAAAATCCGGTGTAGTATTTTTGTTGTTATGAAATTCACAAAGTCTCTATTCGCGTAAAAATCACAGTAACTATTTCTAGGTATATATATTTATAAATTTTTTGCTCACAGTTAGTATTTCACTAAAAACATGGGTAACTATATTTCCCATTTCGGTGAAACATCAATATCCACGACCCGCTTAAAGCGTCTTTAATTCAGAAAGTAACCACCGTCTCTCCTTCCCAGGGACTCAACAACAAGAACAAAAGAAGAGCGAGCTTGGCGCTGGTGGCAGGATGCAGGGCTGCGCGCCCTCAACCGACGGAGGCGTGACGTCAGAGAGACCACCAAGTACATCGAGACAGCACTGGTTATAGACAAGGCGATGTTTGATCGGAGGAATGGGAGCACCAGGTCGGAGGTCGTCCATGATGCTATACAAGTAGCTAATATTGCTGATCTGGTAAGTGAAATCAATACTAATTTGGTTGAGTGACTTTTGGCAATGGCATGGATTGATCAAGTGATGTTGTTTAGTGCCACAGATATTTCTTTAAAAATTGAAACGCTTCCATATTAGTTTCGTACAATAGAATTAAATAGGATAGAATAATCTTACACAGTACATTAGTACATTGTACATAATAATGTACATGTAGAAATTTTTCATAGGGCGACACAATGCAGGACAGACAATACTGCAGGTAGTCAGTGGTATACCATTTACATATAGGTACATAAAACATATAATTATCTACATATTACTATACATATACAACACTACTTATACTATATATATATACAATAATAAACATGAAACAAGAGCAAGGAAATCATATGGAATGATGACGTTTAAGGAGAGAGGAATTGTTTGTTAACCAGAATGTTAAAAGTAGACAAAGATTGAGCACGCCTTATCACAACGCATTCCAAAACCGTACTGCTTGAACTGTAAAAGACTTGTCATAAAAACTGGTGCTAGGCATCGGCGGCATCCCTAGTCTTAAGTTTTCCGATGACCTCAAATATCTAGTATGTGTGTCATGAACGAACTTGAAACATTCTTTAAGATAAGAGGGGGTTGTAGGGTTGAACATAATACTGTAGAGCTGAAACAAAATATGAGGATTCCGGCGAAGACGTATGGGAAGCAACTTGAGCTTTGTATGAAATTCAGAAATGTGATCATATTTGCGCAGCCCAAATATAAATCTCAGGCAAAAGTTTTGAAGTCGCTCAAGTTTATCTAGTTGTGCCTCAGTGAGATCGAGATAACTGACATCAGCGTAGTCAAGGATGGGATGCAAAAGGGATTGTGCAAGCGCAGTTTTAGTGGCAGTTGAAAGAAAGTTACGCAATCGTCTCAGGAACCAGATGCAAAAATTTTGCGATTTACGTCCTGTAACTGGGGACTCCAAGAAAGATGTTTTTTCGATCCAAAACCCAAGGTTCTTTACCTTTTCGCGGACTGGAATAGCAGTTCCGTTAAATTGAACTTGGGGAAGCTGCGACCAGTTTATCTTGTAGAAAACGGCAAAATGTCGGTCTGTCATGCAATTGCAAACCATCGTTACAGGCCATAGAGATATACAATGAGCATAAACTCCGAACTAGACGTGTCCACGCGATAATCAATTTTTTTCTCAGAATTTCCATTTACATGGGCCATACTATTATTTTGTATAAGATTTCAAATTAATCAACAACAAATTTCAATGTACACTCACACATTTTAAGTACAGACAAAACACAAATCAAAAATCTTGATTCTCGTAAAAACATTTACGTCGCACTTTCGTAATTATTAGTACCTATATACAATTCATTATAATACGACCGAATGACGAATGTCAGTGGTGTCAGTTCCACACCTCTGTTAGAGGAGCCATTTATTTTGTCGGCATTACCACGGGGTTTTAACATGACATTGTGAGATAGTAAATGATAAACTTGAGTTTTATTTATTAAACACTCTTTGGAAACTTTTATTTGTATGTTTGGCATGTCGGAAAACGACGTAAATAATTTACTCGTAGGCTAAATTACATGACAAATTCTTATTAGTAAAATACGACCTACTAACAAAAACTCCAAGCCCAACCATACCAACATTGAATGACTACTTAAAAAAGTAACCAACAGTTTACGACCGACAAGTAATCATGCCTAGGTCCTAAGTTTACTACTAACTCGAAATGACCACCCAAACGCTGTCTAGATAAAAATAAACTGAACAATATCCTTATAAACTTTCTGAGTTACGGAACCTAATTACAGTAGCACAAAACAAAAAAAACCGCGGGTCCCGACACATGTCATGAAGTACGCGACTACGCGTGACACATGTCACAGAAGGGTAAAACAAATTATGATGAGCGTTCCAGTGTTCTGGAGATGGACCTGACAGCCAACACTTGAGGATTAGATCCCTTTTTTTGAATAAAGTGTACTTTTTGATGTAAATGTATAATTTTTTGTAAAGCGTCTGTTTTGGACCTATTTTTCTTGTTGAAGTAATAATCAATTGATGTTTGCTGTCTATTTTTGTTCCATTTGTTTTAAAGACCCTTTATAGGTGGTTCTAAAGGTTTTGGATACTAAGTAATGAATAAATCATCAATTAATTTAATAACATAGTTCTCTACATGTATTTACGAACCATCTATGGAGTGTTTGTTCTGAAAATAGATGATTAATAATAATAATCAATAAGCAGTTATTATTAACTTATATTAACAAGTTGAAATTAGATGTTAATAAACCATCTCTATAAATCTTAAGCAATTTAACTTGAAACATCAAAATAATCCTTTTCAATCCTCACAGAATTCCTCCTTCATAGAAATGATACAGCATTTTCCCTTTTATATCCTCGTTTAAATAAAACGCAAACGACACAACTGGTTAGAATTTACTGTATCTATTTACAATTAATAAACCGACCGAAAGAGTCATTTTGACTAAGCGTTGCCTTCATTAATCTTCTTCATCAATCAAATCAACAGATCCCATTTATTTTGAAACACCCTGTTGAAATTTAATTTTAAAATTGAATTTGAAATAGATAACTCTGTATACTGTTCGTTAATTATTCTTTAGAAGTCGGTGTTTTGTCTATTTTTTATTGAATTATACTTTGGGCTTATGAATTGTGATTATTAAATGGAGTTGAGTTTACCAATTAGAAAATCAGCCAGTCTACAAATAAAATAAAAATAATTTTCGTACCACTTGCTCAAAAAAGTGACATTCTATGCCACAAAAAGCGAACATAACAATAGTCATTTTTAATCTGTTAAAAACAGGGAAAGAAAATTGTACTGAATTTCATTCATCCTCTAGGGGGAGAATGTGATTTAAATTTGGAATACTTATCGAAATTTATACTGAACTACATCTGTGTTTACACCATTGAGTTTGTATATAAAGCATTATACATCTTTTTGAAAAAGGAATACGCATTTATTATGCAGTTATGATGATTATTAAATAAAATTACGAAAACCGACGAGGCCGTATGAGCTTGATGCCTTTGCTTTTCCGACAAAAAAATATTAGTCTAGGAATTTGCCGCGTTTTTGTTTTCTTCAAATACATAAACGTTAAGTTTATTTTAATTTATTTTTATAAATAAGTTAATGTTCTAAAAATACGTTTAATTGTCATTATTTTTAATAAATGCTTATCTCATATTATTATTGTGTTAATTTTTTCGCAAATGGTACGAAAAGTAGAGTATTTTCCTCGGTGATAAAGCTGTCTTAGTCTTGGATGAACTTAAATCCCTCGCTACACTCAGGACTCGTCTTAAATCCCTCGCTTCGCTCGTGATTTAAGTTTTTAACACCCTTGCTACGCTCGGGAGTAAACCTCGGGTCCTTCGTTACGCTCGCGATTTAAATCGTCACCCGCGACAGAAGACACTGCTTTATCCCCTTGGTTAATAATCTACTAATACTAACGTGTACTTCTAATATTGGTAAAAAATATAAGTACTGCCAGAAATATAGAAAGCTTTTAAGTAATTCTGTATATCAGACGATTGCATATGAAAACGTCAATATTAATCATTAGTAGCACAAATCTTTTCATAAAAGCCGCCCCACATAAAACAACCTCGGATAAAAAAGTTCTCGACGTGAACTTTGATAACTCTGTAACAAGAATTATATTCACACTGTAAAACCGAGATGATAATAACGTTGCGTAAAACTCGAAAAGTTTCAATCATATTCACCGGGTCCCGCAACTAATCTCATTAAAACTTCCCTACCTTCAAAATAAGTAATGCCTGACCAAAATTCAATTTTTGAGTTAATCAAAACGTTTTACTAGCTTATAATACCGCGTTCCGCTTTAGAATAGAGCCGAACAGCCAATTTGGTGCTTAACGAAGTTGTTCCTACATATGGGAGCAGATAGTTTCCGAAAGAGGATCGTTCGTGGCACAAATGGCCTACAATTTTTGTTTTAATATTGTAGTCATGAAGTTTTTATTTTTCGGGAGACTTTTTGTCAAATTAATGAACCTATAAGTAGGTTCTATTTTAAAAGAGGTGAATGAGAACTGTTCCTACATATTTCTAGAGTAGCTTTTTACATTGGTGTTGACAAATACTTAATCTACTTAAGACATTTACAATATCATCATTATAATATTTTATAAACCGATCTAGACGGAATCTTTCTAGGAAAGAAGAAAGAAATAAAACAGCATATTTTGCACAAATGACACGCACATTTTAAAATTACAATACTAAGAATCCAATAGCTCAGGATATCTTCTGATTTGTTATAATTTTTTTGTGTTTTTGTGTGTGTTGAGCTATTTCTTTTGTGTGCAATTTAATAAATGCTTCATTTATCTATCGTCTGTATAATTAAAAACTTGAACATTATAGGACGACCTAGAGCACAAAATCCGAAGTATCAAGATAGAAACCACGACCGTTAGCAGGGAAATGAATGCCGCCAGCCGCTGTTCTCGCTTCAAAAACTTCACTCCATTTCTCTAAACCTGTTCTTCATTTCCAGTACTTCCGCACTCTGAACACGCGGGTGTCCTTGGTGTACATCGAGTCCTGGCAGAGCGCAGACCAGGCAGACATCGACAGGAAGCAGGACATCACGCGAGCCATCCACAAGTTCAGTGACTACACCGCCAGGAAACTCTTCAAGATTGAGAAGGATACCACTCAGCTGCTCACGTGAGTTATACTTTAAGTTGACGATGTATAGTCGACTTTGTAATTGCTTTATCGCTCTTAAATTGCACGTCATTATACTACAAGGTGTATTTGTCTATGGACCAGTTAGATACTATCAACCTTAGTGAAGTTTCAATTTAATGGGAATTGTTGTCAAAAGTGATAAAGCAATTATGAGGTATATTCAGTTACGTCTGGGTAGGTGCAGAACCTGTAAACATAGTTGATAGGATCCAACGTTAACTAACAGGTATAAAACTAAGGACAGTGTTAAAGCCAACTGCTATTATTGAAAACTCAGGCCTAAAATTGACAATAAGAGTTGATCATAATAGGAATGATCCTCGTAGATCACACAAATAACATAAAATAAGTATTCTAATTTACCTTACATTCAGATAAAAGTACATTGCAGATTTAATTCATCTTTCAAAAATAATCTCGTTAGAGCCGCTAGATCTTGTTTCATATATAAACAACGTGCGGAAATACACAGACCGATAACACTCCTTACATTGCATTTTATTAAAGCGCCCCTCGCCTGCATTTTATAAAGTAATACAAATATTTCGCAAGAGTCGTTTCAACGGCGGGCGCGGCTCACAAATCTGCTTACAAACCCTTTTCACTTTAAACGAACGAAATTGCTAGATAGACAGTTACCAGTGCGCTAAACAGCTCGAAAATTAATCTCGAAAGCGAACCGAGGTCGGGAATTAATTCGAGCGATAAACGAATCTGACGAAAAGCGTTACAGCGGTTATGTTTTCACACTTTGAACTTTAATGTCCTAGTTTTTGGGTTTTCATCCGAGTGGTGTTACAACTCGCGAGATATCATCGGCTATTATCGCTCTAATTTTACACATTACTACGAATCTGCTTTAATGTTTCCGACAGGCGGTATCCTGTCATAATTTAGGATGTCAGCTGCAGATATACATCGATATCTTCGGAGCGGCAGTGTCTCCGATTCGATTCGGGGTGTATTCCTGGGTTTGTCGTGTGAATGATTGATGTCTATCAAATATTTACGATAGCTGTAGCTTGGCATGGCTGGGATCCTTTGGGAAAGAATCGGGAAAGAAACCGGCAACGGATTGACAGTCGAACAATGCGGTCTTGGGATTTATTGCCCGTTTTTTTGGGATATCGCTGAATCTACATATTTATTTTGTGTCGATGTGAGCTTTCAGGAATCTGACCAAGTAGATCGATGACGTGGCATGACGTAACACAACTTTGAGCTTTGTGTTCGTATTTTTGTAATACTTTTGTATTTCTTTGTTCATTGATTCATGGAAATATATTAATGATAGCCTGGTATCAAATACTATTTATAAGGATAGGTATCATGTAGTTAGTAAAGTGTACGACATAAGTTCGAGGAAAAAATTCTTTCATTTTTATATACAAATTCAAGACTAAAAGCGCGTGTGGCACCCAAATATCGAGCTTTTTTGTATACCCAAACTTTTTCCCTTTTTTGTATTAAAACTTCAAAATGTATCGAATTACATCGTAGATAATTCACTCACTCATAGATAGATTCACTCATTTTGGCGGACAGAAAAACAATTGAAAAAGGGCGGGAAATCGTTTTTACTTTTTATTTTTCTTTCTTTAAATGTCATCTATATATTGGTACAGATACAAACAGTACAGCCAAAGAGATTTTACTACTACTTTATACCTATTATTATGTCTGTCCAAATAGACCGTACAAATATTAAAGATTATTTGCTAAGCTTCAGTGGGGCCCACACATAGGTAAATTATCAAAATAGCTTAGCTCCGCAGCATACGCTGTTAGAAAAATTCGTAATTTAACTGACATAGAGACAGCCCGTTTATTGTACTTTAGCTATTTTCATAGTGTAATGTTGTACGGTATTCTGTTGTGGGGAAGTGCCGCCGATTTTCAGACTATCCTTGTTTTGCAGAAAAGAGCTGTTCAATCAATTTATAAATTAAGTACGAGAGACACTCTCAGAGAGAAATTTAAGGACATTAATGTAATGACTGTGCCTTCACAGTATATTTTTGAAAATCTTTTACATGCCCATAAAAATATAAACTTGTTTTAAAAATACAGTGATATCCCTAAATACAAATATTAGGAACAAACACAACTTTGTTGTACCTACAATAAGGCTCAAGAAAATAGGTGGCTCGTTCAGATGTCAATGTATACGCTTTAATAATAAACTTCCAAGCCACGTTCAAGATCTAAGCCTTAATAAATTCAAATCATTCATTAAACGTAAGTTGTGCCAGAAAGCCTTTTATACCGTTAAAGATTATATTGAGGACAAAAAGGCTTGGGATTGAGTTGCTCCAATTCTCTGCAAACTGAATGTTATTTTTTTTCTGTTGCATGTTCTCTGACAATTGATGATTATTATATACACAACGACTTGAATACTTACCTTGAGAAGTATAATATTATTATTTTAATTATTGCGAATGTAAGGACTATGTGGGTCATTGTTTCAGTTTTAATCATGATCTGGCAGTTTAAGTAGTTAAGCGGCCTACCCAAATGTCCTTTCTTTGGTATTGTTCGTCGAATCGTTGAGCTCTCTAAGTTCTGAGTTGAGCTGCACGGTTACTGACAAATGCGTGCACTGACTGGACAGTGCCTCTTAATCTGCGTGGTTCTTTCCTCAGAAGATCGTTTCAGACACCAATCTACATGGTCTTCACATGATCTGACCAAGATTATGTCTGGACTTTATAAGAGACGGTGACCTCTCAATTTGTTTCGGCCTTTCTTCTCAGAGTAGTCAGATATGAAACGCTTACCTCATCTAGATTTTAAAATATGATTGACGTGTAAAAGTGTTTGTACAAACCTACTTGCAGAATTAAAATTATTTATCATTTATAATTACTAAGTCATGAAATAAAACATGGCTAAATGCTAGAAATACATAGGTCAATATTCTAGAATTGTCCAAATGAGAATTGTAAGTCGACTCTAGCTATTCTTAAAGCGATGACCACCAAACCAAACATACGATTGAAACACTCCATCACACAAACCGAATCAATGTTATTAATTCATGTATTTCCCGGGTCCAACTCAAACACGACTAATGCAATAACAGTTCGCAGTAAAATTAAATAGTCTGACCGCCGCCGCCGAGCCTTTTTGCCCCGGGCATAGACAAACATGAATTTTATCTAATTTCCAACGTCTCTTTATATACGGAGTCGGATGTTCCTATGTAAACTAATTGGGTTCTCTATGGTTCTAAATGAAGAGATCGAGTCGGTAATCTTAATGGTTATATCGATGATGTTTACGTTTGTAGCGCTACACTAATTGAACACCATCATTCTTCATCATCATTTTCCGCCTAGCCTTTTCAAATCTCTGTTGGGGTCGGCTTCCAGTCTAACCAGATGTAGCACCTGAACTCCACACCCCAGTTACCGGGTAGCAGGATACTCCTTGGTAAGACTGGTTGTCAGATTAATATCAAAATTATCAGAATCAAATCTGTAAGAATTATTATGCTGAACGTTAGATGACCACGACCACGTCTTTGAAAAACCTAGAATCAGCTTCACACTTAGCTATTGAACTGGCTATTGTCAGATGTCCAAATTATGGGCTAGCAGGTTTTTATCATCATGATAAGTATGTTTCTTTACTACTGCTACTTTCAAAAACATGCCCTGTCATGTAAATTGATGCCGGAATGTCTAGGACTAACATAACCATTCAATATTAATTTACACTTTTTAAGACCCTGCTTATACGTACCTAACCGATCCTAACCTAACCGATTAGATTAGAGTAACCCTTAACTGGATCTACAAATCCCTCATTTTAAGACCTTCGTATCTAATTTCCTGAGCCCAAAAGACCTTGAGGCGAATTTAGCACCTATATTACTAATGCACACCACATAACTAGGCTCAAAAATCTAAGTGATTGGTTTCCAAAGCTCTCTTCTCGACGTGCTTCGAATACCTGCCACAATTGCCAGGGTTTTATGACTGGCACCCGGTTATGGCACTCTCACAGGTTGATTAGATAGATATAAAAAGTAGGCAGTTTTATGTATATGCGGTAGGCTGTGTTTATGGCTATTTCTACAAAAGTTGGGTGAGCTTTTAGTATCTTATTATAAGTGTGTTTCTTTAATTAGTCCTCGATAGGGTCGTTTCCTTTTTTTAGAGCTCTGCTAATGATGATTTAGGCTGTTTTACGGTCTCTTACCAAAATTTATATTGAAAGACATAATCATACCAGCCTAGAATTGTTCCACTACAAGTCATGGGCCACTAATCTTTTACATTCTGTAACACCATAACATAGACAATATAAAGATTTGTATGCCATTGTAGCTGAAACCTTTTCCATTGATCTACTGGCTTCATAGTCGCAACCATGTCACAGCTCAAAAAGACGCCATTATAAACAAACCTAATCAAAATAAAAGATTCCAATTTCAAAATCAATCAGATCAATCCACAAACAGAGTTCTTTTTTCTAATTATCTCTTAACGTCTGTTACAAAAGGATCCAAGATGGCGGCGGTGACGTCAGCGCTATCGCTTGTTGGCAAAGTAATTCAACTATAATTTCCGATATCCGAGTCGAATCGGTTCTCGTAGAAGCATGCCCGCTCTTTGAGCATCGAGTGTACCTTTGAAAGTTGCGTCGCGAAGTGCTCCACGGATTGGAAACATACAGAGAGAGAAGCGTGGCGTGCTCGAATAAATGTTTCCAACGTGTTGCACTTTTTTATTTAAGTATTGTCTCGCGTGTAACTTTCGTTCTGGTGGTAGATGTTGAGAAATAAATAGCAGGAGGATTGTTGTGTTATTATATAGTTATCAATAGCTTATCCAATTCATTGTTTTTATCGACAGCGTATATATAAGTCATATTACTTTATGCAGTGTCTCGCTAAGCGGCACTATTATGAAATCTGAATTTTAACTTTCATTAAGCTTTCCAGCCAGTTAGAACCACCCAACCTAAGTTGTGATGAAAAAAAAACATACGTCATTTAAAACTTGGACACACTTTTAGCATAGCTAGCAAAACTACTTTAACATCCGGCACGCCCATTGTCCTTGATCAGTATGTTTCAAAAAGTAATATTTCCACAAGTTATGACGTTATCGCGTCTCGTTACCAAGTTTGTCAAATTTACGTTCGATCACAAACTCGATAAGCGATTACAAATACTTCCAAATAATAACTTCTGTCTCTTTTTCTCTGAAATTTCATTAGAATCGGTGAATTAAACGAGATTCCACGATATTTCTATTTTCGACCAAATGTCACTTAGAAACCAAGACATTGATATCGTAAGCCACGGTAAACCGCTCTTATAATGTCAGATAAACAATACCAAACCGAAACGTTTTTTTAAATATTTACTCATTCACAAAAGTTCAAATCAACTAAATCAGCTACAAATTACGACGTTTCTCTAGACAAAGTGCAATAAAACTAACTTTCTTCTATCAGTTTTAATTGTCTTTTTGAAAGGCAGAGCTCATGTAATGCAAGTTGCAAGTTAAATAAGGGTTCACGTACTACTTTAAATTTGCATACTTTTATCTAGAAACTACTCGTTCCTGCAAAACATCTCTGTTCAAAGTAACTAGAATATTATAAAGTAAGGATCCACATACGCCTGTACGCTTCGTACATATTACACATACTCCCGTTTACGTAGCACATAGTTCTGTATACGTTGCACATACGCCTGTATTCGTAGGACGCTTCAACTTTGTGTACTTGAATCTCAGCTGCGATGAATCTTTGTATGAACAGTTGCACATACGTCTTTATACAGCGCTCCAAGTTCTTTGCATGAAACCTGTTTAATTTCATGTTTAAATTTGTTTGAGTTACATTTCCGCGAGATTTCCTTTTATTACGGATGATATTTTGTAGGATTGACAAACTTTTGTTTACAAGTTCATTTGTTGCTATGTTTTTCTAGAAAGTGAACAGCAATTTGATTTTATAATGCTGTTATGCTAGGAATAATATGCACTATGCTATGCGGGGCCTTATAGGTGATGTTCTTCAGAAAGGGCAGGTGCGTAGTAATCGAAACCGGCGTGCAAGTATGACTTCAAACTCAACTCAAACTCAGCTCAAACTCAACTCAACTCAAACTCAACTCAAACTCAACTCAAACTCAACTCAAACTCAACTCAAACTCAACTCAAACTCAACTCAAACTCAACTCAAACTCAACTCAAACTCAACTCAACTCAAACTCAACTCAAACTCAACTCAAACTCAACTCAAACTCAACTCAAACTCAACTCAAACTCAACTCAAACTCAACTCAAACTCAACTCAAACTCAACTCAAACTCAACTCAAACTCAACTCAAACTCAACTCAAACTCAACTCAAACTCAACTCAAACTCAACTCAAACTCAACTCAAACTCAACTCAAACTCAACTCAAACTCAACTCAAACTCAACTCAAACTCAACTCAAACTCAACTCAAACTCAAACTCAACTCAAACTCAACTCAAACTCAACTCAAACTCAACTCAAGCTCAACCCAAGCTCAACTCTAACACAACTCAACTCAAAATCAAAGCAGGTATTTAAAATAATCCAATTACAGGCACTTTTTAATTGTCAAGGGGACGGTCAGTCAGAAAGATGAAGCTAGTTTGCCCATTCCAAAGCGCAGTAGACACCTTCTTATGGGGAAGAACGGGCAAGAAACTCCACGGACACTCTTTTAAATACATTTTTTTTATGAACAATTGGTTGCATCAATCATGTTGATATTATACATTTAAGAATGTTCGATGTAGAAAGACGTGCACGTTAAAAGCGTCCGAAATAAAATAAACTATCCAGAAATTGAAATAAGCCCTGGCAGCTAAGAGATGACCAGACACTACTGATGGCACCCGCTCACGAACATGACGTATGGGTCAGCACCATTCACCTCATCCAAGGGACCATATGTATAAACGTACACAAAGCAAAAGAAGTAGGTATGTAATGATCGTGGCAGATGGCATTCTGTAGTTTTTTTTTTAATGGGTTTGCTCTCGACTCTAGTCTAGGTCAGTGGTGACAGAGACAGGGTCGACGATGGAGTGAGCTTACCCATAAGAAGCCTGTTCACTCTCACTTTGAAGAGATTAGGGTTGTATGCGTTCAGAAACACAGAAGCAGGTAGAGAGTTCCACTCTTTTGCTGTGCGCATTATAAAATATATTTGGAAACATTTAGTGCGAATTGGTGGAATAACAACTAGGTAAGAAAGGTAGGTAGTTTCTGCCTATCCCCATGGGAAGAAGCCGAGAGTTTGTGTATGAATGTGTAATATGCACTACCTAGACAGTCTGTTCCCGAACTTAATTAGATCATAAGTTAAATGTTTAATTAAAAAATAAACGCATTTTCACTTATCAAAAGGATTATTGCCAAACTGGTGCCTCTAAAACAATTAGCTAAGTCTGTTGGGCCATACAAATTATAATAATTAAGCGTTTGAGGCCATTATACCGTCATAAAGCGGATTAAAGGCATATGTTCGGTATATTGTCATTAGTAAATAAATTATGAGGCCACGAGGTTGAGAATGAGTTCAGATGTTTTATTAATTGGCGGGTTATTAGTAATTATTCATGAATATGGCGGTAATAAAAGATAATAAAAACTGATTACAAAAAAGATATGGAGAGTGGTTTGTATGGATGAAGGAGTTGTAGATTTTTCTATTGATTAGGTACGAGAGAACTCAAGGGTATTGTTATAACATTGATTTTTTTCTAAGAATTGATAAAACATGGACATATTTTAATATACAGCTTGGCAAGAACATCGACGCGCAAACTGAAACCTAATTCAGTACAAAAAAAATCGCTTATTCTAGCGTACAAAATTTTCATCATTCAGAATCATGTACTGAATCTATTGTAACAGGTTGTGCGCCGATGACCCGGTCACCCTGTATTAAGTAATAATATATAATATTTGAAGTAATATTGCACTTCCTGTTAAGCTTATTTTTATGTTAAAAATGAAGGGTTGATAAAAAGGTGCTTGTATTTCAGCTTCCCTAGCCAGGTGCAACTGAATATGAATATTCATATTTCATTTTCCATAACTATTATCTCTACCACATTTATAAAACACCATGTACAACAAAAATACGTTATCAGTCGCCATGTTAATTCGTGACATCACTTCCAGCGGTCTGACGTTCCCCGGAGGCGAGTCGGGGATATCTGTCCCGGACACGCTGTGCACGCCCAAGTCCGTGGGTATATCCGTGGACACCAACACTTATGAGCCGCACCTACTCGCCGGGACCATGGCACATATGATTGGACATAACATAGGTGAGTTTTAGCCAAATAAATTAGGTTTTTAGAATACAAGGTTCTTTAGGCGCGTGGGCAAAATCGGAACAAACTCCGCCATCTTGTTTTGTCAATGCAATTTCACAAATGTTTACCAACAACGCGACCCTGTCAATGTCATGCAGGCGCCAAAAGAACATTGTAGCCTACGATTGTAGCGCTATACGTAGTACCCATCAAACGCCCGTTTGTCGATTGTAAATTTTTGGTTGGTTGCTAGGAATCGGACTAAAAATAACGTTATCAGTATTACTACCACCAATAGTAGTAAAAGTAAAGAACAATCGGAAATGGCGCATAACCTTATGGACTGACGTCGGGACAGAGGAGGCACCTCGAGTATCAGAAGTAATTCGTCTTCTCTATCTGACATAACTGTACGTCTCTTTCTAAATCTTGATGGACCACATTAACGACCGGGTACGGTGCATAGGTTCAGAGTGGTTTTACACGACGCAATTTTCGCAAACGGTAGGAAGCGTGTTTCAGTTTCGACTAGCGTGGCTTGGCCCGGCTTTGTGCCATAAATGCTGTTGAGGGCAATTAGCAAATGCTTCTAGTTCTTGCTAAGCTTGTTGCTTTGTAGTAACGTACCAAGCAACAGAGTACTAGGCAGTATCTAATGGGCTAGGAGCGGTACAGTGGAAACTTTTTTTACGCCCATCTATGCGCTATAACTTCGCGTTTTAAACTATTACGCTTCATAAGCATGGTTTCACAAATGACAATTTCAAATGTAGCGAAGCTTTTTAACACAACTATTATTATGTAACAAATTCTACTTCTTTATCACAAGTTCTAGTCATGTTTAACCAAAACATATGTCTGGAGAACTTCAGTTGTCATTGTTAGAAATAGTTTCCCTTGTTCAATGCAATATCGATGTGAACAAATCGATGACAGCAAAATGTTGGCTGACAAAACTTTTGTCACATAACATTTTGTCCTTTCGCTGCATGAAAATATCTCGTTCATCGACACTGATTATTATAATATGAATTCTTTTATTTTTCTAAGATACGGTGTTTTTGTACTACTTTTGTGTGTTATATTATTGATTTAAATTTACACTTTCTGGAGACACAGGCATCTTAAATAATTAAAAGACAGTAGACACGCGTAGTAATAGAAGGTGTTAATTTTAAACTAATAGCAGAAGCAGTAGCTGGATAGCTAACCAACACAATAAATTTGAACATAGTCTGTGTAATGCAAATACCTGTAATGTCAGCTAGCTTACAACACTCTTATGTTCACTGCATCTTCCACCATGTTTTTACTAATGACTCATTCTTCCCCAGGCATGGGTCACGACGATGGCCGAGAGCAATGCTTCTGCCGGGACTGGCACGGCTGCATCATGGCGCAGTCCATCGTGGGATCCGACAACGTGCAGCCCTACAAGTTCTCTGACTGCTCAAAGAACGATTACATCAACGAGCTCCGGGTCGGACAGGGTCTGTGCTTGCTCAACAAACCTAATGAGGTAAGTTGACTTGTCGGTTAGAAGTAAGAAAATATGATAAACGGAAATACTATAAGAAAATACGGTAAAATAATAATATATATATATATCTACCAGGTAATAAGTGAGACAGGGTTTACCTACTACATTGATTCACTGCTTACCTATGAAAGACGATAATGTCCTGACTCTAGTATTTTTGCCTATCCCCGAAGGAAAACGGCGTGAGTTTGTGTACGTATCTGTATCTGTATGTAGTGTACAGGCTCTAAAAATTACGGTTTTAACGTGAGTTGAGCATAAACCAATTTGGCAGCTCAACAAACTTTATTATGTTGAGTCATAACTTAATAAATTGAGTCATATCAGGACCGGACAACTCTATCAGTTTTACAACTGCTGTAAATATGAGGCTATAAGGTTAATTTAATGTGCAGCTCAACGAACCGAACAGGTTTATTTGAAACATAATAACGTACATCTCGTATAAATACAGATATTCAGTTTATTTATGTTCTAACAATAATTCATGAACAATTCATATCATAATTGAAAATACCTACCCACCAAAATATTTTACACTGAACTTATATTTATTTATCAAATGACCACAGCAGCAGCTGCTGTGGCGGTTTTACTGGCATAAATATAATTATCCACATAAGCTGAAATCAATTACTTTATTTGGTAAATGTTTGTTAAAATGCATACGTATAGTATCTATTAATTGTGTTCCACCAGACACAATTCTACACCTTCACTAACATAATACCCTTTAATCTGATTAAAAACCCAGTTTACAATTTCATTTAAAATTAATCAGCTTAAAGTCCTCAAACTTACCTATTTAAACTTTAATTAACTCGGAATCGTAAAATCAAATCCAATCCAGTGGGATCTTCGAGTGAAATCACTTTAATTCTCGATTAAAAACGATGGGTTTCGTTGAAAGGAGAGTCGATGGCTCGCTGTCGGCTTGAAGGGATGACAAAACCTCTAATTTGATCATTCGTAGGTACATAGAAAGCAACGTACCACTGATTCAACGACGAAAGTTTAGTGTGGATGAGCTCGTCACCGCCACACCACTTCCACGCAAGAGTTCATTCGAATTCAAAACAGATTTTCACGTTGAAAATTAATCAGAGGCTGTCGTATTGTTTGTCGTCACCCGCGCTGAGGCCCTCTCCTTTAATAAAAGTTATGTTAATACAGGCTGCCCTCGCGCTCTGAATCATCTCTTCGTTTGCGAATATATAATAACAGGAGCGAACGCCAGCCAGGGTTTATTGGAATAAATTTGCATAGTCAGAAATGATAATGCCGAGCCCTGCTTCTCCCCTTCGATTTCTCACGTTTACATATTTATCGAGGGATGATTGTGAGCGAATGCCTTTATTTTCCTGTAGCAGTTCGCGGTTGATCATAGTAATGCGTGATTTGTTGGCGATTGGTATTGGAAGTTGTTCTGGTGCTGATCATATCAGTTTTCGAATTCCATCACATGATTCGATTCACATTGTACACAAACGTATCACTTGCATTCTCCTTAGTAAGAGGGTAGACAGATTTGTCTGCACTTAATATTTTTTTACCATCCATCCTCCGTAATCCCCAGCCGTCCTGCTATCATGGCGCTTGCAACAGCATGCAGCGTTGAAATATCGAGAATTCGATTCAACAAAACATCATAACCTGTAGTTACCAATATATCCATAGGTTATTTTCTGATACGCATAGACTGCGTTCAGTTCAGCAGTTTTAAAGCAGAATTAAATTAATTTAAATTATATCGTTTCCCAATGTGTAGATATTATGTAAGCACCTGGCCTATCTAAAGAAAATTACTAATGTCATCATCACCAGGTATGTTTAATTTCCTCAGAAACGTAATATAAAAAATACTTCCTTTAACAAATTACATAGGTCCTTTGAGCATTGGTATCATTTTTCTTATACGGCATTCATCTACCTTCCTGTATACTCGTATGTACTAACGTTACCTACGTACACAGTTCGAATCTCGATTCCCGATGTAAATTCAATATGTGTGTATGCTCACCACACCCTTTGGGCATTCTGAAATGTTTCTCTTGTACGACTAATGCTTTTTCGACTGAGTTTGACATGACGATCGTGTGTCGATACGTGAGCTCTTCCTTTTCTATTTCGAGGTTTTCTTATGATAGGACGTATTGTTATTTTATGAGGTTATGGAGATTGAGGAAATATATATAATTTATTAAATATATATATATTGAGGATATAGAATGTGTAGCTGATAGTCGGTTATTACTCAAACTCAAACTCAAAGCATTTATTTCAATTAAACCATTTACAGGCACTTTTGAATTGTCAAGTGGTCTGTTAGTCAGAAATATGAAGCTAGTTGCCCATTCCAAAGCGTAGTAGGTACCTATGGAGAAGAACGGGCAAGAAACTCCATGGACACTCTTTTAAATTATATTGTTACATAAATATTAGTTACGTCATTAATGTTGAATATAGGTATAATTATATGTGAGAACGATGTAAATAAAACGTACACGTTGAGTGTCCAGTGTACAGCAAATATAAATTAAAACAAAACAATCCATAATAAAATAATTAAAATACCCTAGTGCCTATGGCATTAAGTCCGCCTCTGTACATTTGTGTGCTTAAAGTGTTAAATAAATAAATAAAATAAGCCGTGGTGGCTAAGAGATGACCAGTCCCAACTGACAGCGCCCGTTCACAAACATGAACCCAACTTATAATATGCCTGGCTGCATAGTGTGCGTTTTATACAAACTTTGAATTGAATTAGTCTGGGATATTTTTTGGGCGGCATGGCAGATCGAAAGGTTTGCCTTCCAAAAAAAGATTTCAAACACCCAGTAGCCAACCTGTGTTTAACTTTTGAAGCCGTGTTCGTGGGTGAACCTGTGTAAACCAACTATCAAATATGAACCAATAAAATTATTTCCTATTCCCACAGCTGGTGATCCACCACCAATGCGGCAACGGTCGCCTGGACGAGGGTGAAGAATGCGATTGCGGCACCATCACAGAGTGTCAGAACACCAACCCTTGCTGTGACCCCTTCACGTGTCGACTGACTAAGGAGTCGCAGTGCGCCTCGGGAGAATGCTGTGAGAGGTGTCAGGTAAGTGCAGACTTGATAACTAAAAAATAACCGATGGGAAGCAAAATTGTATGTACACCATCAACTGTATTTGAAAAAGTTCACTGATGCCTAGACCCGTATTAAATGAATTTGTATCGAAGTAGCGCCTGGGAGTAGAATTTTAAGAATAATTTATAATATATATATATTTGACAATATTAAGTAATAACATCTCAAACCTAGTATGTTATATCCTCTGTTTAACAACATGGATGTAAAATAAGTTCTGAAATAAAATGATGACATGATATGATTGTTGTCATTTTCATATTTTGTTTGTGTATGTCGTGTTTGTTTTGTCATTTTAACTTACAACAGGCATTGCTAAGACTGGTAAAAATATATAGCGAACTAAGCCCTCTTCAGGGCAAATCCTGTCATCGATTGGATATTCAATAAGTTTTACGTTAATTTATCGAAAAGAGTACCTACCTTAGTTATATATGTATGCATTCAACAAAGCATTCTAACCCTGTTGTATATTGATACGATTCGCTTTACGGACAGGAATAAATCATGCGTTAATTATCTCCAATTTCCTTCATTATACACACCATTAAAAGTGTCTAGGGATCAAGATACTTTTTTAAAATATTATATTGCCCTATTGAAATTAAATAAAAATGTCTATTTAGATTGATTAAATAAAATGTTTTCACATGTGTAGATCGACGAAGCACTACTTTCAAAGATAAAAATAAAAGTAAAATTAACAATTTAGTAATCTGTATTTCCGCCGTTAACGCGTATAACACAAACGCAGCGATTCAGCACACTCAATATGAGTTCATCCAAATCACGTTGCGGAATGGCCACTCACGTCTGATGTAACAAGCGAAAAAGATTTTCGGGTGTGTGTACGGCATCCATATTTGGCAGACCTGTCCTTTGAAGCATATCCCATTCGTAGGCTTGCGGCCATGGTAAGACTTTGATATTAGCTGCGGCAAGTGTATTTTCAACGACTCTGGCAGTGTGTGGACATGCATTATCATGCATAAGCAGAAATGAAGCACCAAATTGGGTCCGCAGAGGAATGACAATCGTTTCAGCGTAAATCTGTGCATTGAGATTGCCTCAGATCCAAATCACTTCGGTTCTTCCGCCGATCCAAATACCCGCCCAAATTATGATTATTCCACCACTGTATGCATGGACTTCCTGGCAAGATGTTAAACGTTCTTGACGTCCAGCGGTCCTCTACTACCGTGTACGTCTAGTAATTGGCCTCATACCAAAGCGAGATTCGTCAAAAAAACACACAAATCGCCACTCTTCTTCTGCCCAATTTCTGTGTTCACGAGCCCATTGTAAACGGGCTCTGCGATTGCGGGGCGCAATAAGTGGTACACGTAGCGGCCTTCGGGAACGGATATTGACTTCATGCAAGCGATTTTTATGGTTCCCTGAAACATCCCTGAAGAGTTATGAAGCCTCGTAACCACCGTCATCGTGGTCATTGTACGATTTCGTCGAGCAGGCATTTCTATGTAACGATCTTGTCTGCGTGTGGTGCTGCGAGCTCGACCTCCATGCCGTCGTGCTACGCTGCCAGTGAAGCGGTAACGTGTCCAAAGTCGACTTATAACACTCTGCGTAGTGCCCAGAGCGACTACCACAGCACGTTGCCGAGAACCAGCTTCCAACATTCCCACGGCTCTGATCATTTCTTCTCGGCTCAAATGACGTCTTCTCTCCATAATAACGTTCGTTTGTATTAATTCCACTCATAAGTATGGCAGGAATTTCACTGATTTGGCTTCAAACCCGTTGCAGGATTATATAAGACTTGACAGAAGATTTTCATCTTTTGACCGAAATTCAAAAACTATTCCCTTTTCTAATGACGAAATTTAATATATAGTATCCAAAGGGGTTACAAAATATAGGGTAAGACTTGGTAATACGCCCTATTATTTTTAAAATAAATTGTAATAAAACAAAAATCTTACAAGTTATAATCAAACTTTTTATTTTGGATCAATTTTTAGTCTTTTGACAATAATGGCACAAGTGGTTATCTTAATAGGAACTAAGGATACAATAATATTAATATTTTGGCTTTGTTAGTGTGAGTGCTTGAGTGGTGGGGCGTTTTGACACTTAGGGCGTATTACCAAGTTCTACCCTATAATTAAAAAACCAGATTTTTAGTAACTAGCAGAAACGTGCTTAATCCCTAGACACTTGATGTGTGTAGATATTTCTTTGACTACAACAAACTGTAGTCTATCTAGGTCTTATAGTATTTACAGCTCAAAGTTTTCTCAAAACAGCGGGCACTTAGCACATTTAAATACAAGTCTTACAGTCGAGACATATTTGCATTTTGTTCAGACAAAATGTATTCTGACTAATTTACAATGCTACGTCTGAATTTCATTAGTTTTCAAACTGATTAATGTTCCGTTGTGTGTCATAATGTTGAATAATACAAAGTTAATGCGACATAAAGTTTTGGACAACTATGCAAATGTGACGCTTGGAACCGCAAAAAGAGAGATTTAGTTGGAAATTAGGGATGGAGCATAATTATGACTGTGTATGTTTCTGAAATGGTTTGGAAGGAGGAAGAGAGGTTTTAAAAGGTTCGTTACTAAATAACTGTCCAGTCCTGTTCTGTTTTAGATTTGTAAATCTGTTTGGTCATAATAGTAATAGTAATATTGATTTGCATAAAATATAGTATATATAAAGTTGTTTTAAAATACATTATACAGCATACATGTTTAGCTTATATCATAGCATGCAAATATTACACACATCAAAAGTGTCTAGGGATCAAGCATTTTTATGCGGATTTCTTGAGATTAAGATGTGGCTTTGTAATAAATTTATGATTTTATAAATTTATATGGATCCTTTTTGGTGCATTTCATAATTTGAATCAGGAACTGTGAATCAAATTCGAGTAAAAGATGAAAATCAGCTGTCAATATTTTCCCTATAAAAACATACAACGCATTGAAGACATTATTAGTGCTACTGTTTCCCTACTACTGATTAAAACCAACGTTATTATGGAGCGGCGACGTCATTTAAGCAGGGAAGAAATGCTCAGAGCCGTGGGAATGATAGAAGCTGGTTCCCGGCAACGTACTGTGGCTTTAGCTCTGAATACAAGTCAGAGTGTTATCAGTCGACTTTGGACACGTTACCGAAGCACTGGTACCGTGGCTGAGCGCCATGGAGGACGGTATCGCTGCACCACACGGAGACAAGACCGATACATTCAAATCTTAACTCGAAGAGCTCCAACAATAACCGCCATGATGTTAGCCGTGAGGCTTCATCACTCTTCAGGGAACTTAATTAGCGACCAAACAGTCAGAAACCGCTTGCATGAAGTGAACCTTCATTCCCGAAGACCGCTACGGGTACCACCTATAGCAATGCACAATCGTAGGATTCGATATCAATGGGCTCTTGAACACAGAAATTGGGCAGAAGAACAATGGCGTTTCGTGTGCTTTTCTGATGAGTCTCGTTTTGGTATGAGACCGGATACAAGACGTATACGACACTGGAGAACCCCTGGACGCCAACAGCGATTAAAATCCTGCCAGGAAGTCCATCCTTATAGTGGTGGAACCATCATGGTATGGGCGGGTATTTGGATCGGCGGAAGAACTGAGTTGATTTGGATCAGAGGCAACCTCAACGCTCAAATTTATGCTGAGACGATTGTATCAGACGTCATCGTTCCTCTACAAGTGCAAATCGGTCCCTTATTTCAGTTAATGCATGATAATGCACGACCGCACACCGCAAGAGTTGTAAGACAGACTCTCGCCGCAGCTAACATCAATGTCCTGCCCTGGCCTGCTCAGTCGCCAGACTTGAACCCGATTGAGCATGCATGGGATATGCTACAGAGAAGAGCTCTGCCGAATATGGAGGGTATCCAGTCGCAAGAAGACCTTTTTTTGTTGTTGCAACGAACATGGGCGGCCATTCCACAGCGTGATTTGGATGAACTCATTTTGAGTATGCCAAACCGATGTTCTTGTGTTGTTAGTGTTCGCGGTAGAAACACGGATTATTAATTGTTTAAGTTACCCAATAAAATTTTAAAGAAAACTGTTATTTCAGTCTTTTTTTCGAACTTTTGTGTTAGTGGTTCAAATGTCAAAAATCCCTTTATTAGGAAAATGGCAAATTTCTTTATTAATGCAAAGGTGACTTGGTTTATCGTTACTGTGACAAACGAAAACACTTTATTTTATGAATCCTTAAAGAAAATTTTAATTAATATCAATCAGGAGAAAAGTTATTGCAAAAATATATGTTGATCCCTAGACACTTTTGATGTGTGTATATACTAACCTAACCTAACTCTTACTTCCTAGGCGCTAGAGGCCATAATTACTTTTTTTATTGCTGCTAAGATTTTGATTGCAACCGTTTAGCCTAATTTCAACAACCAGAATGACAGCATCTTCCCTTTCACCTCCTCAGCTAAAACCACGCGGCGTGACCTGCCGGGACGCCACGAACGAGTGTGACCTCGACGAGACGTGCACGGGAACGTCCGGTAGTTGTCCACCGGACGCGCACCGGAAGAACGGCGAGTCGTGTGAGGAGGGCAAGGGGTACTGCTTCGCGGGGCAGTGCCCCACACTGTCGCTGCAGTGCGAGAGCATCTGGGGGCAGGGCACGGTGGGAGCCGACAAGGAGTGCTTCGACCAGTTCAACTCCAAGGGAGCGGTGACGGGGCACTGCGGGAAAGATAACAACGGTCATTTTATTAAGTGTGAGATTGAGTGAGTAATGACTTTATAATGGCTTTTAAGGATATTAATAGTTATTTATGCAACTTACTGTTGTACAATAAGGGGCGTTAAAACACGAATGTGGGTTTATAATAGTATCACATGAATGTTTTAATACCTAATTATGTACATTTGCATACACGACTTTATCTACACCCATGATATGAATCCTCTATAAAAGATTCTGAAACCATAGGGTGTTGTACACTGTTGTAAGAACCCTATGTAAATTCATGGTAAGTTTAATTGCTGAGTATCTAATACAAACAAACTAAGAAATATCTGGTGGTGTGTTTATCAAAGCTTGTATCACTCATTTTTGTAAACAACAAAGTACTTAATAATGTTTCGCAATGCCTACTAGTATCGAACAAAAATGGCGGGATACGCCGTGAATTCGAACAATCTATAAGTTTTTTTATTTTTTATTATTAGCTGTTGTAGTCTTAGAATAATTTAGTGCAACATTATAACACTCGTTTTGATGATAATGGTTACTATGACACTGGTTGTTTTAATGTTGGCAATAAGCTAACTGTTTCAGAAGCTTTTATACAGGATTTATATTTACACTTTTATACTTTTTACAGCTTTTATACAGGATAGCATGGGTGTAGATAAACAAATTTAATTGTACCCACATCATTTCATAAAACAAAACAAAATATTGAATTATTTCGTTCAATGGCTAGATTGATATGCAATGAATATGTTGATTTCACTATTGTACAGGTTTGTCACATTCTATGAATAACGGGCTTATTATAGAGATTGAGTAGGCAGAAGTTAGCGACAGCAAATACATTAGCAATAATAATGACAACGTGAAGATCGTCTCTGCGTGTTTGTGTCCTATTCATTCCACATTCCGATGTTATGTTACACAAAATATTTAGACAGCCGCAATTTGTAACAACTATCGTCTTCACCAGGAACGTCCGCTGCGGCTCTCTACAGTGCCAGCAGGGGAACCGGTACCCCATAGTGACCGGCATGGACGAGTACTATACGAGAACTGTCATCAGTATCAAGGGCAACGAGTATGAGTGCAAGTGAGTATTGGTCTTTTAGAATATGGTGTCTTTATCCAGCTGGTACGAGTGTATCTTATTTAAATGGGGTGGCAGAGACATCGACACGCAAACAGGCTGTGTGATTTGAAAAAGGGGAAAAGGCTTTTTAATAAGCTTCAAGTCTACGTTCACCGTATTACATGTGACGGCTTTAGATTAGATATGACTTTGTTTTTTTTTACATAGATTGGGTTATTTTTTTACTGACTTTTTTGACTGCTGACGTTAGATTTATAAAATGTGCTTCAGAAATGCTTCGACACCTATTTAGTTCACTGACAGCACATTTGATGTAACGGCCCTGGCTTACGAGTCGTGAGTTCGAACCCAGGCAGGCGCTTTACTTTGTGTAAATAATTTCATCACCACTGCTCTCAAAATGGTAAAGGGAGAATCGTGAGAAAACCAGCATGTCCTAGAACCAAAAATGATCGAAGGCATGTGATCTACCAAAACGCACTGGGCCCGCGTGGTCATTTAATAATTTAAAAAAACTAACCGTTCAGGCAACCCAACATTTTGAAGGCTTCCAAATCTCTGTACCATTATAATTATCAAAGGCAACTTCTAACCCCAACTCCTCACAATTCCAGAGCCACAACAGGTCTTCCAAAACACTCGGAGATCGCTCCGCTGGGGCTGGTGCGGGATGGCACGCCGTGCGGCGACAACCTGGTGTGCGTCAACCAGACCTGCACCTCCATCTTCCCCTACATTGACCACACCAAGTGTCCCACCGACCACAACAATAACGAGTGCTCTGGGAAAGGGGTGAGTTGTACCTGCTTTTAGATTTTTTTTGTAAGTAAGGTCTAACTCAGGTCAGTAACAACACTTTGAACTCCGAAAACAACCCTTACTGCTGCCAAAGTTAATCTGGTACCATGGACTTGCGTTTGACTGTACAACTAAACATATCTGTGTATCTTAGGATAATTGAGTATAACTTTAAAATAGTAACAGTTATGGAAAGTTGGTTAGTAAGGTAAGTTGGTTTTCATAACTTTAAAAAAGGAAAATTATTGAGCAGAAACAATAGATGTGGCGGAAACTAGAGAAAGTCAAATGATCAAAACATAATTAAAGATGGTAATGAAAACGAAGCTCTTTGTGGTGTAATAGTGAATATGAGGGGGAAAACTTGAATATACTCGTATTATGGATTTTAATTTTAGAGGCTAGAGTTAGATAGCTGTTAGGTAGCTGACTCCTAAACGGAGCCAAGAAAGTGAAAATACGATTTCATTAAGAGATACAAAGATCCGACCATGATAAATAGCTTTCATCTTTGAATAAATAATACCCCGTCATACTTCCATTGGTACATTTAAAACCTAATCTTCTACTTCGGTACATACATTCGTAAACGTGCACCTATCATAACTAAACGTATAACATCTAACAGCGCCGGCGCCGCGGGGAAGCAAAAATTGAATAACACGCCGTCCGGGGCACCACTCAAACTATTAAAAAGTAACTCCGCGAGCCCCACGTTCATATAAAAATATTATACGCAATATACTAACGATATGTAGGTATGGTCTGTTCCAAAAGTCTGTGACGAAAATATAAAGAAACAGATCAGAAACCGTAAGTACCTGTGGGTGCTAATTTGTAGTGCTACTTACAAACTGAGTGCTTCGATTTGATTATTTAACCCGAAATCATAATTTGAAATGACCTTAAATATGTTTTTCATTTGACAATTATTGAGATTAATTACACTATTAATCTCAGTTTTTATCGATGACTATTCATTTACAATTTAATAATAATTTGGAAAAAGTGGTGATTTAAAAAACCTTCTAAATACAGAATACGTACGTGTTACTGATTCCCTTTAGTGAGTGACTTTATGAATTTAACCTGAACAGTCTTTATTTTAACATTCATCAGAACTTGGGTACTTCTAGAACAGACTATAATATGTACATTATAGAACAGACGTGTGTGTGGGCTAGATTCTTATTTTCTGGTATAGGCACGAGTGACATGAGAATAATTCAGATCATTTCGGTAATGTTGTAGAGATGCTAAAAAAAAACAAGAAAAAGCAAAGTAAATAGTTTGAAATTCGAGCTAAATACAAAACGGTTCCAAAAACAAACGGTTTTATTTTTTTTATCGAAATCTAAAGTCATTTATTCACCTTTCTTGAACGTGAACATTACGTAAGACAGTCCCCCAAAACGTCCGCCCTTCACCATATTCAGAGTGATGTTGATTTATCACCATCAAAACCACCAACTAGGCTATGGTCAGTTTCCTGGCTAACCAGATGCAAATATATATTTTACATAAAGCCAATGATATGCTACGTTTTGAGGCATTTAATAATATCTAAGTTATAGTTAAATATAGTTTGATGACAACCAATGTTTGTGAGCTGAAATTATTAGCCTACTCATTCATACAGCTATGTTGGAGACCTTGGCTCTCCCACGTTTCCTCTTTAAGATATAGGTTCTCCATTTATTACGCAATCCAATTAAAAAGAAGTCACTCAGAATTTCTGATTAATATCTGCTCGTGCTGGCACTTTGATAGCAAGAAATAGCTTTAAAATTGCACGTAATTAATTAAATTAGAGTGTTCGTAGATATTTGTTTGCAAGTAGGAATTTTATTGGAAAGGTTTCCAGTAGATGAGTTTGGACAAACATCAAGCAAAATAGTTTGTGATATTTTACCTTCATTGACAAAATATATTTTTATTATCTGTGCCCCGCGTTTTCACTCACCGTCCTGATTAGTTTTCTTTTTGCTCGGCGCCTAAGGGACGTATCGTGATATTAAATAACCTATATGCTACCCTAAGAGTTGGGCTATCCAATGAAAAGATTTTTACAAACGCGGCTGGCAGTTCAAGAGATTATCGCGTCAAACAAACAAACTCTTCAGCAGTCTTGTATTAGATAGATAGATAAACCATTTATTCAGTGCACACAAAAGCACAATTAAATTATAACAAATGACATGAAAATATAAACAAGGTGCCACCATACAAAAAAAAAAAAACAATCATAATTATAGAAATTAATTGACACTATGACATACTACAAATGAGAATAGTGAATATACACAGTGCGGTGTGCGTCTCAAGGTTGCACCAAATGGGAGTCCAGCTCAGCATGTGTCAGGCAAATGTACCTGACGCTGATATTCTGCTGGATCCCTGCAGTGACGTACGGGCGTCGAGCGGACGAGATAGATTGGTATTAGTATATATGTATAGATGTGTTGAAATTATAACTGAGCTTTATGTGTATTATTGGGGGGAATGTCAGCAGTGGTGGCCTAAAGGTGACGGCAGCGACTTACGAGTTGTAGGTTCACCCAGGCACTTTACTTTCTGTAATTTATTTCATCACCACTGCTCTCAAAACGGTGTAGGAAAACATCGTGAGGAAACCGGCATGTCCTTGAACCAAAAATTCGAAGACATGTGACGTCCACCAACCCACACTGAGCCCGCGTGGTGGATTACGGCCCACTCCCTCTCACAGAGAGAAGGCCTGTGCCCCAGCAGTGGGAACATTATAAGCTGATTATGTATGGGGGGAATGTCAAGCAAAAGATACGTAACTGTAAAGTGATATAGATGCTACATAGAGCAAAAGAAAAGGTTTGTAGATGTAGAAACATTTGTTAGAAAACGCTAGGGAAATTTTGTTTTCTAGATAGATATTATGTTCATGTCGATCATTGTGTTATTTTGGTTCCTTTTAACAATATAGTCACGTTTTCATAAACACATATTTGATGCATTTAATATTTTACTAACAATGAGAAATAAAATATTATAATAGAGTATATTAATATTTTGTATCACAAAATAAGCAACATGTTTTACCTTTAAAATTCTCATTTTCAGGAGCACCTATTTAAACTTAATTACTTCGAGTTCCCAGAACATTTCATAATATAAATTAAATGTAATATTAACTCGGAACATACCTGAAAATGGAGTAATATTATTCCGCGTGGGATTAATAAGTTCCGTAACGGGGAGTTTTAATTCAATATCATTTCATTGGCCGCGCGCACTATAGTTTGGACATCGTTAATTATAAGTTAGACGATGTGCGCCTGCCGTAATGATGAGCCAAGGTAGGAGAGGAAGCGAGAAAAGTATATGTAATTAATGATATTTTTTTTGTGAATATTGCTATCTAATTTGGACTGAGCGAGACTGAAAATTCTAAGCTGTTTTTCTTGATGACTGGGTCGTAAATTTTAATTATCTTCTTCCTTTAAATCCATCCAAGGGTTGTCTTTAAAAAATCGCTTGTGATGCATCGCATGTAATTTTGTTACATTTATATCTGCAATACGCATGGTGTACATTATAGAGTAGGAAAAAAAACACAATTACAACAAACAATTACAATTTAAACCTCACGTTTTTGGAAACAATTAGTCTTAAAAAAATGCCTGAAGTTCCTTTTCCACCAGCACTGCTCATCCCAGACACAATATTAATCACATCCCAGTTTCTTGTGACTTGTCCCGTTAAGGTCGCTTCGGACGCTTTGATAAATTAGCAGGGCCCTGTGAATTCGTAAAATTGTAATTAGTGACCGGAGTGAAGCGTCCAAGTTGCTAGCCTTGTTTAAAAACAAATGAACTAAGGGTTAACACGTGGACTATAGTTTACTTACACGGAAGTGTTGGTTGAATGAAGTTTATAATTATATCTAAATCTATTCAAGTCGCTTTTCTTGTCTGTCTGTGAATGAACAATGAGGTCAGTGTTGTTCATTTAAACCACGCAACGGATTTTTATGAGGGTTTCAGTACTTATCATTCAGAGAATTTATTCTGGAAGGTTTTTGCGTACTTATAACTTATACATCTGCAGGGTGGCAATGACATCGACGCAGAACCTTGGATGATTCATGGGTTCAGTACATGATTCTGAATCATTTCGTTGAAATTTTTGTTATTGTTGAAATTGTGTTTAATAATCTGTGTTTCCGAACGCATACAACCCTAATCTCTTCAAAGTGAGAGTGAACAAGCTTCTTCTTGGTAAGCTCACTCTATCGTCGGCTCTGTCTCTGTCACCACTGACCTAGACTTAGGTCAAGATCAATCTTATCTCAATCAAACTTGGACCAATCATAAAAAATATCGTCATCCCGCTTTCCCGGCAGGCTTGGGCCCTAGTGGGCCTCTTCGATGCTGACATCTCTTTGAGGCGCGCGTGGAACACGTACGCGCCGTCCAGCACGGGCCTGGTCCTATCTATTTTTATGTCTTAGAGTGATTTTAGTTTGGATGTCTTCTCTTTTTGTGTAGAATTCGGGTATTTAAGTACAAATTTACAGATCTCAAAGATGTAGAGGCACGGTACGGTTAACATTTTTTGTTCCTGAAAGTGAGGCTTGCAGCTATCCGTTTGTTCAATATTTACTAGAATCCTAATTAGTTTTTTTTGTAGGATGATTAGTGTGGGCGAGTCTGTAATATTACCCCATAATATGACACCGTATTTAAGCCATGCATAGGCATATGCATAATATGCTACCAGCGCAGTATTTATGTCTGTAGTATTTTTGATTTCCCGAAGGGCATATGAGAATTTTGATAATTTTGCTTGTATTTTCTGGATATGCGACTTCCAATTTATGTGTGTGTCTATGTCTAGTCCTAATAGGGTAAATTTATTAACTGTTTCTAACTTGTTATTTTTAAAACTGAAGTTTGTATTTACAGTTTTTTTTGTCTTGGGTGGAAGGTCATTATTTTTGTCTTATCATAGTTTTTTCTAGCTTATGTTCCTTCATCCAATGAGTTATAGTGTCAAGTATTGAATTTAATTTATCATTAAGGTTGAGATCAGTTTTACATGAAGCAAGAATAGATACATCATCCGCAAACAAAACACAAGGTTCACTGATATACTTCGGGAGGTCATTGATTTTGTTGATAATAATATGTATACTTAGGTTAAGGTATTTATCTATGGGTCTATGCAACCCGAAATAAATAATTTGTTTGATTGATTGATGTAGACTAAGAATAAGAAACAACCTATTACACTACCCTGTGGGATTGAAACGTTTATTAGTATGTTTTCAGATCGGAACAATTCTATTTCGTTAGTTCTTTGGTTAAAATATTCCATTTCCACTAATTGCTCTCTATGTTGTTAACTCTATGTTATAACTTCTCATAGACAACTTGCCATGTTCTTCGGTTTTGCTTAGCTAATATTGCATTTTTGAAAATTCATCAACTTCAAATGTGTTTAGTGAGATGTAGATGAAAAAAACAACCTACGTCCCCCAGGGGTCGTCGTCGACCGCTGGGGGTCGCTGTGTATCATTGATCTACACAATAGATTCTCAACCTTATTTTTGTTTTCTAGAGCCCCCCAGTTTTTATCAACTGTCGCGAATCTGAAACAGTGCCACGATTATATTTAAATAATAATAAGTAGGTACTATTAGATTATAGTCGTATGATACCATCTCAACGCCCCCTAATTTTCTCTGTGCCTTCTACAGCCCCCCTGAAAATCTCAAACGTCCACGAGGGGGCGTTATCGTCCACGAGGGGGCGTTATCGTCCACGTTGAGAACCTATGGTCTACACCATCAAAATACATTTAGTTTAATAAGTTAGTAATCGTTGTAAACAAGATGTTTTCCTATACCCGAATTGCCTCAGCGTGGCAATATTATAGCGATCATTGACCCACCTACATTTCCTAGCATTCGACATTGCAAATACTGAAATAAAGTCCGTTTACATCCTGAATCAATATATATCGTGATCTTCAACATGTTTCAACACCACGACAAAACCATACATAGTTCATTGTTTCGGTTCCTACGGAGAGATACCTATTAGGGAAAGGGCAATGACTGTTATTGCCACGCTGAAGCGATTCGAGTATACAATTTTGACAACGCGAGTTTACGGCACGCCGCCGTTGCATGCCATATCAAATATCTCAAGTTATGCTGAAGGTATTAGCAGAGCTATCAAAGATTCATGTGTACCGAACATTGTCGAGCTATCGAGTTCCCTGTTTCTAAAGGCAAATTGGAATCAGACACACGTCACATATTTGCGTCCGATTTCAAGACTGCGGTATAATAGCGTTATTTCCTATGTACAGCTGTTAGACCTCGGGTCTAGTATTTACAATGTAGCAGAAATCTACCATTAACTTGCTATTTCTACTCCTGAATGTAAGTTCATAGATCAACAACGTTAGTATCGGAAAGAGGTACTCTTTGCTACGGCAAACACTGAACGCTAAACGACAATGCCTAATTTATCTACGGCATGATCTTTTCGTCAACGTTTACAACGTCTTCACAAGCACTTGTCTTCTTAGCACTAGTCTTAGGGTCTTATAAGACCCTAATATAACGTTAAACGAACGAATATGACGTTGTGGATGCTGTGATTAGTAGCACAGCATCCAGAACGTCATATTCCCCGAACGTCATACAACAAACCAAATTTTGTCAAAAAAATGTTGTAGGAAATGTATGGAAATTCCGCAGTGCCACCTTAACTGAATCTCGGTGTGGCGGGCGCCCGGCCCCTGAGAAAATCGGATTGGTCGCACGAGCCGTGCCCCAAATAGTTGGGCCCGACGGCCCGAGTTAGCACGTAAATAGTTTAAATAGTAACTCCGTACGGTTTTAGCTAAATATGTAGCTCCGTGGAAGAGTTCCGAGCTAGGTTTGTTCGTAACTTGTGTTACGAGTGTGTTTACTTTGGCTGTTTATAGAAAAGTCAACGAATACGTTGTTAGGGTTTTAATGGAGAATCAGTTTTGTAATTAATTAACACAGCCAATCTCTCAGTAGCATTCCTGAGTCTGGATTTGTGTCCGGTTGATGGCAATCTGCCCGTGTTACATGGGACTCAAACATAACTTGCAAATGTGGGTAGGTACTATAGGTATACCTTTGCCTAAAGGCCATCACTCATAACCACACCACCCCAACGCAGTAAGGGCCCGGCAACGCCTCCAAAAAATCCGCCCGCTTGTCGCCGACGCACCGTCAGTAAGACAACCACTCGCTGCATCCCAATCCTAACGGTGCAGCGGTGAGGTGACAGCTTGTTGTTCATGCGCGCTTACTAGTTGGTAGCTGACCGTCCACGCGCCAACGGGTAGTTTTCAGCTTACAGACCGGTTTGCGAACATTAGTAAGTGATCTCGCTTGAGAAGCACGCGTTTCTACATTATGGCTCAGTTTACTTCACGCGAACTGGCAATCATAGCTATTGCACTCGGAATAATATGCAAAAAAAAAAAAAAGTATAACATGTTAAAAGGTCGGCGTGACGGCGAGGCGCCGGTGGCATGCCTATCGCTTGTATTGTCACCGTAAAATTTACATTAGTGCATTGGATTTAAATCATTACTTAAATGACAAGTTATTTGCTGTGACGAAGCGGTGCTGTTATAATGAGTGGCGACCTTAACCCTTCATTGTTACAGGCGTGATGTTATTTATTGGAACCGTTTCAGCTAAATCTATTTTGAGGAATACATCTGTTCATACAACTCCATGAAAAGATAAAAACCACTTATTGACTTATGAAAGAAAAAGCGAAATGAAAAGTTTCCAACTAGCACGAGCGCTTACCGCTCAAATCCGCCTTTAATTCCAAATCGGTTTGAAATCTGAAATTATAAAAGGAACAAAGTACTTAGTAGGACTTTTTGTCATGAATAAATTTCGTATAAAGTTTAATAATTGTCCTCCAATCGTTCCTCACCTCCGTTCGAGTGGCGAGGAGAGGAATTCAACACGATTGCGCACTGGCTGACGACGATTTGTGCCCAAACTGAATCCACACGGAATCGAATTACTGGCGCAACTCTCATCAAAGTCGCTTTTAATTTGTTCATTTGCATCCTTTGGAATTTACTAAAGAGATTTATTTATCGATGTTTTTGGGGATAATTCGGCAAATATAGAGTTTTGTTTGGATTTGCATTATAAATAGCAATTGAAGCAAACTTTTTGTGCCAGACGCGTGTGATCGCCGGACGCGAAGTGTGTAGGGAGGTTGTAAACCCATCCAGGTTTATCCCGGTGTGAGGATAGGTCTCTCCCTGTCCAGGCGGCCCTGACGTCCTGCACCAGTAGTTCAGGATGATGTTTTCAAGACGATGATACTGCTTATATGTACCATAGTTTTTATCGACTTTATTGGGTTATGTGCCCTCTCATAAAGGATGAACGTTTTTGACGTCTGATAAAGGGTTACCGTTTCCTTAGATGCCTTTGAAATAATAACACAAGTCTTCATAACTGTTCAGGAAGCAATTTTCGGTGCTCTTCATGACAATTATTTGAAATTAGATGATTAAAAAATATACTTTGCTGATGACTAGGAAATTACTATTTTTGCATGTGCGCTTAGGTACTGGCCTACTTTACCTTACAGAGAGCCGCAAATTACTTCCCATTTTAGAACTTTAATAGACCCAATTTCATCTATGTTTCTAATAGTTTTGCTTATATACCTCTTAATTAACAAAATACATAAGGCGTGTTATATGTCATTGAATTCCTTATAAAATTCACTAGCTCCCGAAGTATCTGTATTAGCTGTATCTGCTTACACTGAAAACTTGTTTCAGTGGAACTAGTTTTATTTTATAATTTTTAATAAAAAATGTTTTACATGTTATTTTTCTCGAAAACTACTAAACCTATTTTTAAGTTATTTTCAGATACTTCAGGCTGGTCATACGACCCAAAACAATAGCATAGTTTAAACGTTGCAAGTATATTTTTCAGGGCGTGACGCGCCCTGAAACGATGATAAACAAAACAAACATCAACAAATATAATTCTATCGTTGCATGACACTTAAACCTCAATTAAATGGGATTTTAAAATAGACTAGATATGTAAATTTACGTCCAGAGCTAGGTCTTGGTTTAGATTACCTGGACGCACCAAAAAAACTATAAATTACGGTTACATAGCCCACTCAATTGAGGTAGATAGGTGTCGTACTTACGGTTTTTATGTAGCAAACACTATTTTCACCACTGTTTACGTGTTTATTAACTAACACTATTAAGACTATAAATTTAAGTTTTTTTTATGAAAATACTATATATCACTGTTTGGTGACGTATCGTCGCGAACACTTTTGCTTGTTTTTTTTTTGTGTGAATGTGGATAGTAATACATATATGAACAGGCCGAAAAATTAAAAGAATGATTATTAGATTAAATAATAAGTGAAATATGATGAATCTTTGAAGGACTTGAAAACTGAGACGATGACTGAAAGTAGAATAAAGACAGATTAAGAGAGCTATCACAATTTTTCTTGTATTCTTGTATTTATGACTCTTCAAACACTCAAATACAAGAAAAATTGTGATAGAGGATTAAAGGATTATATGACGATGAGGACGAAAATTTCATCAATACTAAAAGTAATAACCGCAAAGATTTCTCCAGCATCACTTCACATACCAACGAGTTACCGATAGTAGTAACCACCGGACTCCAATTTGTGGCAGTTAGGTAATACGAATCGATTCCACGGCGAAATTAATTCCCTTAGTATAATTGAAACTTGTTCTAAGTCTAGAATTGATTCGATGGTACTAAGTTAGAGTGTTACAGAGCATGTTTGTGGAGCCAAATGGGATAAGTTTAGAATCGTTTTATTTGATGGCTTTAGAAATTAATGTGTAAGATATATGGAGAGTTTTAAAACCAATTTATTACCGTCGTGAGTATTGTGAGCTTTCCATGTTGGGATTTATTGAACGCCACAGAGGATCTCAACCCGAAGTGCTTGCTACAGTTATAGGCAATAATGAATCTATAGATTTGTCCAATGAAGCTATTTTACAACTGAAATTAGTTTTTGCCTCTTTATCCGTTGCAGTTTTATTTAATCAAATTGAATACGTTTTCCGTGTACGATGCCTGTGTTAATCGTCATGTCGAGTGTGTTTCATCTTACTGCCTCTTAAAAATGTTCACCGCTTCGTTATATTAATTTTCTGTATCACCGTTTTAATCACCACCTTCTCTTTAATTTCCAGGCATGTTCAAACATGAACAAGTGCGTTTGCGACCGTGGCTGGACAGGCCCCGACTGTTCGCACCACGATACGCTCCCCCCTTCTCCCACCCCCTACGTACCCGACAACAGCACTAAGGCTGCCTACAACATGACCAAGAAGGAAACACCGTATGGTGAGTCGAAACCAGTTATATATGCTTTAGTTAAGGCTAGAATTAATTTAGGGTAGAAATATTTTGTGTCATAATGGATTCTTGAAGCATTTAGGCAACATCTTGATGAAAGCAAGTATTCCACAATGTTGCCAAAATAATAATAATAAATATGACGTCAATCAGTTTAATATAAAATATAGTTTCTATGACAGAAATATAAAAAATAAAATGTAGTCATTCATTTTCACTACAAAAGAAACTTTTTAGTTTTTGACGATACTACTTTTAGATTTTAGACTAAGATCTTAGTTTTAAGAAAATTTGAACCTTTGTATAATTTGGCCCTTCTTTATTTATTTATATTTTCTACTGTTATTTATTTATGTACCTACTTCTCTACTTCTATTATATATCCTTCAGCCTTCTGCAGCCTTAACTTAAACAATGAAAAAAATAACCCTATTTTGAAATATTGTTACCATAATGTTGAATGCCGACCAACCCAACTTTAATAATCAATCAATAAACAATTTAATAAGCAACCCAAGGAAAAATTCGAAAACAGGAAAAAGATAGAATATTTCATTTTAGCAAAAATATTGTTCTAAACTCTTGGGTGCACAAAAATATATTTTGTTAACAAGCCTTCGCTGGTGCAAGAAAATCGTAAATTAATCAGTGGAGATAATGGTAAACGCGAACCTATACAATAGAACACACCGTCAGGGGGTCTTACCACTTTGGTATAGAAACCCTAATTATGTGGGAGATATAAGAAAGAAAGAAAGCGCGCGCGCGATTTTTGCGCGTTATCAGCGCTGATAAAGATCCAAATAGCTATAAAACCCGGTCTTGATCATTTGTACCAAATACATAATAATAATACAGCCTATTTTTATCCCACTGCAGGGCAAATGTCTCATACAGAGAAGGCTAAAAATAAATGACAAAATCTGTATAAGTCAACTTCTTCACCTCTTTTCTTTTGATTTCAAAAACTATTACTACTTCTACACTTATATAATTTTACTATAATTCATGTTTATGTTTTCAGGTGTTTTGTACTGTATTCTATTAATATTCCCCCTACTTTAAACTAAATCAATTGGCCATTACATCCGAGCACTGCTTTTCAAAATTACGCTTATAAACGCTTGCGTTTATCGTCGGATCGAGTCGTGAATTGTTAACTTTTGGAAATTGCGATGTTCATCTATAGTAAAATGTAGAGTTTACCGAGTCTAATGTAAGGTGATGATGTAACTTGTACATTGTGTTAAATATTTTCTGTAGATTGAACCCTTTTTGGAGTCATTTACATAGTCATTTTTGGGGTTATTTGTAAACCCATTTCAAGGTCACTTTTGAACCCATTTTGGGGTAATTTGCAGACCCATCTAGGGTCATTTACAAACCCATTATGGGGTTATTAACAAACCATTTTGAGCTCATCAATTTGTGTGTTCATCAATTTACGTAAGACTGTCGGTACCCGCGTCGGTGGCCGTGTAGCGCAGGTGCGCACAGTACGTACACACGTGTACAAGGAGCATTGCTCGGAGGGCGCGACGCGGCGGGCGGCGCCGGCGCACTAACGCGCGGGACCCTCTCTTGCAGGTGAGCACGAGGGGAATAAGATGAGCACCATGAACATGGTGATATTGTTGCTCGCGGTCGTGCTGTCCGTGTTCGTGGGGTTCGCCTGGATGGCGTACTGCTTCAGGTAACGGACGGTAACTCGGTGTTGTCGCACTGTGTGTGTCGCTCGTGCCTGTCGTGTCGTATCGTATCGTGTCGTGTCGTGTCGACGCCGACCGCGAGCCCCCGCGGCGCCGGCGCCGGCCGCCCGCCTCGCTGACGTCACGCAACCCGTGACGTCACCGACCGCGCCGGCCGTGACTCACTTTCGTTCTGTTTGGGCGCAGAGAACTACCACGGCTCGAACACGGTTTTCCTCGTGGCGGTGCTCATGTCTGTGGTAGGGGGGGTATTCATAGTATTTGCCCTGAGCGCTCTCTGCTACAGGTCAGTCGTAGTACACAAAAACTTCTCCCTGTGCCTAAGGTTAGTGAGCAGAAAACAGACCAAAGGTAGTCTTTAAGAAGAAATTTAAATCGTCACCTTCGTATACTTGTATGTTTATTTTAGACGTTAGCGTTGGTGTTTCTGTTCGTTTTTACGTCGGCGATTGGTTTTCATTTACTTTATTATTTTTCCTTTTGGACATACGTTCTTTATGTCGTTTACTTTGTGGTCGTAGAGTTAGAGTTGGCGGGTGGCGCGTCGGCCTGGCTGGCGCGCCACAACTGCATTTGATCTGTGGTTCTGTGTCCGCGAGCGGCCGGGCCGCGCGGTACTCGGCGAGGCCTCGCCGTCCGGCCGCCTCGCTGCATGCCGACAAGGCTTTCCTCGTTGTACTCGAGACACCTCGACTCAAACCCTTAAGATTCTGGGCTCTTGGATGTATGCATTGGCTTATGTGAACTGTGACTCGTTTTCGTTTCCTTTCTTGGTCGGAGCTCGCGTCGCCGGGCGCTCTACTCGGCCCGGCGGCGCGCTCGCGTCTATATCTTCCGATGTGTCACTCATACGTTTGCGCGCGAGTTACAGATCAGAGACCGCTCCACACGGTACGTGGTGTTGTGCCACACCGAGGTATGTACAGAACAATTACTATGAAACCGGAGAAGATATAGATCGCTCGACTCTAACGTCACCAATCACTTACCACTACCACTAAATTCTATTAACTTTTGCACGAGAAGCGAATGTGCGATGCACGGATTCTTCTTTCAAGCAGCTGTCTATCTAGTTAGCAACGCCTATTGTTACATTTAAGACTTAAGGATCTTTCCAGCAAACTATGCTAACCTTTGCTAACCCAAGCAGAAATTCTATATTTTGCTTCTGGAAGTAAAAAAATGTACCCCTGATGTCCCCCGCTTTTATTTTACTGGAAGGAGCCTACAATCACTAAACTAAGATCGATCTCTTGATAATAATTTCCATGTGACATCATTTCCCATGAGGAATGAAACGAAAAGTTGATTCTAAAGTCCAATTCAAAAATTTATAAAAGAATTTTGTTTTTGTAATATCCAAAAGCGCCAGTCTTTGCTGTCAAATCAATTTTTAAATACTTTTGAGGAATAGACGGTGACCCTCAAATATAGTGTTTATACTCCTTCACGTTTTTCACTAACCTTTGTAACGTTTTTGCGGTATCCAGAAATATGGGTACCTTTAAAATGATATTTTATCATCTTCTATTCCTCGCCTTTGGTCCTCGGTGACGACAGCGCCTGTTGTACGTCACCGACCTCCGATTTCGTAAACTTTATCGATTGATCTGAGTGTGCGTTCCCCCGCCACGCCTGCCTCAGGAAAAAGAGTACGTCACGGAAATACGACCCGCCTTACGTCAAGAAACCAATTGCGAAGAGTTTCGCAGCAGGGTCCACGACCTCCAACAACTCACAGGAGGATATCTCCCTGGACGGAGGGAAGATGCACTCCTTCAATAATACGTTTAGGTAGGTTTGAATGGTTGAAGACGTTTGGAAAGAACTTAACGTTACCTTTCAGAAAACTAAAAAGATTAATATTCTTGAATTTTTAAATGGTCCCTTCATGAATTTGAACTATATGAATGGCAGCATTAAGTTCAAATCCAAACGGCTACTTTTAAACTAAGTTCCTTTTACATGTCTTGGTGTCTATAAACAAATGTTTTAAATTCCTCGAAAGGTATTCTTAAACTCCAACTCTTTTATTTTCTGTAAACTAACTTAATTTTATTTAAATTATAAGCCCCTTTTATTTCTCCGTCTACGTAGTTACCCATTTCGCAAATATTTCAAGAACTTGCTGGTCCAACCAAATATTTTTTTCCGATTTATCAGACATCGTTGCTAATATCAAAGGTAAATGGGTGGCTACGCGATATATGTCCTCAAATTAAAATTTTCTTTCCTCTTTTTAACGGAACTCGTCTACTCAAAGAAATCTTTTAAGGTATGTCGAAGCTTCGCGTGGATTGGACTGCGCACCGCTGTTTATTTCCGCTCACACGATTTTCGCTTTTATTACACTGAGCTTAAGTCCCAAACGCTTTGGACTAGAGCAGATCTTTGAGCAAACTTTGCAACTTTTATTTGTGTGTTCACAACATGAGAGAGCACTCACACAAAACACGCTTTTCCTTATCCATTTTGGTTGATAGAAAAAAAGAGATTAGTCCACACTTTGCACCTCAATTTCTTCTTATTTTACATACAGATTTTCAGAACAATAGTAGGTACATAATATGTGAATAATTTGCTAAACTATATACCATATTGCAGTCTCAGTTAGAAAGGCAAAATCACATGAAAAGTACATGCTTTTTGGGTCACTCAAACCATTTTTATGATGTGTTTCGCGTTGGTATCATAACATAAGTTGACATCTGACGCTGCATCATAGTTCTATTAATCATAAAGTATGGCAAAGGAATATTTTCTAAAAGTAATTTGTATGTACAGTCGTGGAGACTCGACGCGTGTGATCTTCCGGCATGGCAACCACATGTCAGGCTCTGGCAGTAGCAGTAGATATCCGTAAGTGCAATTTATATAACCAAATGGAAATGACCATCGAAAAAATAAATCCAGTACCTTCTTAGATTTCCAGGCAACTCCACGATCTAGGCAGTGTAATAAAAGTGAAATTGCATGGAAACCTCTGAAAGACAAAACGATATAATCATTATTTTAGGTAGTTCGTTTTTGTTTTGCAGAATTGAAGTCAATTTATCCTATCCGTTAATAGCCATTGGTTGGATCCCTAAATCACGTCTTTTTTCTATTATTTCAGAGATCACAAGCAAATGAAACGAGTTCACTCGGGCAGCGAAGATGAGCCTACACATTCAGGTGGGTGTATTTTTTTTTATGAATCTGTAAAACGTAAGTCTTTTGGTATACATAACGCTGTTCCCTTGATCACAAGATCAGAATGTTTAATATATTCCTTAACAATGTTAATTTTCCTGCTTTTCCTGTATTTGGCCTTCTGTTACAAATATACCTACCGTAATACCTACGTTTTTTTCAAGTACATATTTTGAACGCACCAACCTGAATTTCCAGGCGAAGAAGACATAGCGTTCATCGACGTGGCTGCCAACTCGATGGCGAAGCTCCCAGAGAAGGGGATCCTGAAGAAGCACGGCTACGGTGCTGTGGATGGCAAGGACAAGTGGGGCGACGACTCACAGTCGGAGCAGCTGGAGGCAGGCTCGCAGTCTGATGGACAGGAACCCGCCGGAGCCGTCGCTGATATGGAATATAAGTTTAAGGTGAGTTAGGAGAGCGATCGGGGTGGCTTTAATTCTTGATTAAGATGATAAAAAGAGACCGTAACTTGGGATAACAGTGGACTTGAATATATTTAAAAGTCTATGTTAATTAAATTATTTATGACTAGTATTAATCGACTTTATAAATGGCACACGCTGTGCTATAATATAACAATTGAGTAACTTCCACCTCCGCCACTTCCAGGACCTTAACGGCTACCACGAAAACATAATCGTGGCACTAAAGACCGCCGCAGCGCAGCGCGCCAGCGCCGGCGCGGGGGGCGGCGCGGGGGGCGCGGGGGGCGCGGGCGGCGCGGGGGGCGCGGGGGGCTCGGGGGACCTGCGCGCGCTGCAGGAGCACGAGTACAAGCGCGAGCGCGCGCCCTCGGCCGACAAGATACACGAGGCCGAGCTGCGCCGGCAGCGAGCCGGCGACGACGAAGAAGACGAACCGCCACAGTGTGGGCCTATTAGAATCAGGAACCTCGAGGACCTCATCCGACAGCTGGAGCACCACTCGAGCAGGCACATGAGCCCCTCCGGCTCCGAAGACATCAGAATGTCGGAGACGGAGGCCGATAGACATTATAGAATTGAACCGGGAGATATGGCATCTTCGTAAGTACTTTATTTTTTGAAGAGGTAAAACAGAATGTTAAGCATATTGTCAAATTAACTTCGGCCCTACACGTGCTAAACTTCTGTTGCTTAGTTATGTTGTAGTTTTCTATACCCGTAAACCAGTAAAAAGCAATCTGGGTGAAACTAATATTTTCAATAAACAAAGAAACATGAATACACTGCATTCATGTATACACGGTGACATTTGAATCACAGTTTTGCTTCTAGCAAAACTGTGATTCAAATGATGAAAAAAATATTTTATCAAAACAATCTAATCTAAAGTCTGTTTTTTAATCTCGTAGACTAAACTGACATTACGAGTGTTGTCAGTTTATTGCAATTCTTAAATAGTGATGTGGCACAACCGAAACTTAGCGTTAATAAAATCAAGTATCGTTTTTTTATAATAAGTTATCCTGAAATAATGTGTAGGTACTTATTTAAAACGTAATAATACAAAATTAATCATGTAAACGTTTCTTCATTACGCCTACGCGACGAAGTTGAAGGCTGAGCGTCCATCATAAATGGTTCAGCGAAAACAAACGTAACGTAACAAACGTTTGGTAACGTAACAAAAACACAAAACTTAACATAAAACAAACAAGCAAAGAAACAAACAAACTCAACGAAAATATAACAAATAGCACTTGAAATTGTATCAAGACACAAATGACGCATTCGAACACTTCAGAGGTTGAAGGACGAATAAGGTAAACAAAATGGCGTCCAGTGTTGTTCCTGTGAAATTTAGGGTTGCCGTATTCAAAATCTAACATTTTTAAAACTATCGTATTATCATAATTATTTTAAAAATTGCAGTTGTTTGTATGGTGTCAAGTTCCATAATTGCCGTATTTTTTAAGTTCTGCCGTTTCGTAAGAGAAAAGGGTTAAGATTGCCGTTTTAACGCGTACGGGAACAACACTGATGTCGTCTATCATTTTTTTTTTGTTTAATTTGAAGGCATCGAAACGTGGTTGGATTACGCATGGCGTTGCGTGGTCAGATTTCCCTGGCAGTTTGTAGCACGTCGTGTGTACGTACGAGAATGATAAAAATATAAAACTTTGAATGACAATAAAATTCGTCTAATAAAGATAAAAAGTTACGATTCAACAAACCGGTATCGTAGGTACAACACTGCACAAAAGAGCTGGCAACATTATTTGTAAATTTGACATTTGCATGTGTCAATTTAGTCTACGAGATTAAAAAACAGACTTTAGGAGTTCTCAAATTTGTCTTATGTGGTTCAAACGTGTAATAATGTTTGAAACATTAACCGTAACTTCAAAGTACTCATCACGGTAGCGATATTGCATTCAAGACGCAAGGGCCGCGCAATGTCTGTGTTGTAGGGCGTAACGATAATCCCGACATTTCTAACATTGCCTTTTTTGTGTTTTTTTTAGAAAACCAGTGACGTTTTTTTTCTATTGGATGCTATAGAATGGTTGTAGACCATGGTCTGAACAACGTTTGTTCTAGCAAAACTGTGATTCAAATGCCACCGTGTATATTATTATATATAATTTTTTTTTTTTCACATGACATGTTTGCTTTGCCATTACAAATAATAATAAATCTAATGCGACAAATTAACTTAAAATATACTTAACTATACCTTACAAAGGTACGTGGCCCTTGTGAACTCACCCACTTTTAAAGGTTTTAGATCATACACACATAACCGTGTCACCATGACACTTACACAAGATAAAAGAAAACACTTTACTTCTCTAAAACTACTTACTACAGACTATGTTAAATAACAAAGTTGTAAACAAACTTGTATTTTTTAATAGCGTCAATGCTACCTGGAATTCAAAGTCAAAGCAATATTTCAAATAGGCACATAAAAAGCACTTTTGAACGTCAACATTAAAATAGAATTGATTCTAGTCGCCCCTTCCAAAAGGAGGAGAAGAATGGGCAAGAAACTCCACTGGAATCACTATGAGACAATTTGTGTTATTGGTGTTTAATTCGGCCATCAACGCGTCTTTTTCTCGGCTATGACGGACACATTCCTTCAACAAGCAATGCACACACACATATTGATAGGATTGTGCATATCCTCCACAGCCGTACTGTGGAGGATATTCACAATTGGGACATTTTTTCATTATATATCCAAACTTGTCGAGTAGCATGTGTCCTGTCCTTAGCTTATGTGGTATTACTATATATTCTCGGCTGAACGGACCACTGGAGCAAGAACAAATGTAGAAAAAAAACTAAACGAGCCTTACAGTAGTCGCATATGATGTGTAACATCTGATATCTCTTGGTAATAAGCAAAACATTAACATTACATCCTAAAATAAATGATTCAGGTATTATTTTAAATGATTTTTCGTAAGGAAGAATAATTCTTTTGAATGAAATTTGTATTTTATATATCTAAAACTAGGAGTAATGCATTTTTTCTCGTCACACACACGCGCAACTGTTGGCTGACAGTACCAACCTCTCGGGAAATGGGTTGCTACCATCTGACGGCCAACTCTACCACCGCGCGCGCTCATTGGTCAAATCAAATAGCGCGCGCTTCCCCGGCTTCCTGTTACACACTTCCGTTGCATTTCACGAAATCACTCCCACAGATTGCAGGAAAACGAGAGGAAAGATATTAAACATCAGATTTATTTTGCCAATACCTGGTTGAACAAAGTTCGCTGCGTTCATTTAAGAAAAAGTTTGTACTATTATTTGACCAAGACTCGGCTTTTACCATCGTATAAACAAAGGAGGGATTCACACACAACAATCCAACAACAAACCTCCTGAAACTCTCTCAACAATCCTTAGACTCTAGTTCTGAACTTTGTCTAACTTGTATATGTGTGAATTGGCACTATTGTCATAATATAAAACTACCACAATCTATTCTACTCTTAATTGACACAATTTACGGGGTCACACTGAAAGTTTTTAGAATAGGCCAGTAAGAAAAGCAGCCGATGAAATGTTTATTTATATTTCAAATTAGGAACTCTTTGGTAATCTGTAATGTGTAATGAATTCATAATGTCATTTGTTTTTACAAATTGGCGGCAATTTAAAAAGTGTCTGTTGTGCGTCGAAGTGGATTTGCTAGAGAATATTTTCGTTCAATGATTTATTACGACTTTCGTTGCGGTATTACTCAACAATAATGTTACGATAGACTTCGATTAGCATTTCTTGACGAAGCCCCATCCCGTGCCACTGTTTACAACTGGTTTAATGAGTTTAAACGTGGTTGAAGGAAACTCACTGATGATCCGCGAGAAAGACTTCCTTCTACGGTGACTACTGAAGATAGCGTGAGTGCTGTGCGGCTAGGGGCGTGAGGGCGCGAATTTCGCCTCTCCCTCACGCATTCAGCCTCCTCCTTCGCGAGTATTACTGCTTCGCAGAAGGAGGTGATGGCTTCCCATGCCCTCTCGCTCCGTACCATGGCCTGGACCAGGGCCGGACGTGAGAGATCGCCACTGCCAATTGCCTGCACGAGGGCACGGCGGTACTCCGCCCAAGCAGGGCAGACCTCCACCGTATGCTCCACCGTGTCCTCCGGGCGATCCACACAATGGTGACACTCAGGCGTTTCCTCCCGCCTTATCCGTAACAGGAACCTCCCGAAGCAACCGTGCCCGGTGAGGACCGGCGTCAGGCGGATGGTGAAGACGTCGTGGCGCCTCTCTAGAGGGGACTTATCACCGCAATTGTGGCGTGCCCAGCGCTGGGTTGCGACAGTCGCACTCTCCATGCCGCCCTGCGATCCCGCTGGAGCTCTGTCCGCTGTGACGTGATTTCTCGCGGCAGCGGAGTTACGCCCCAGCTCCTTACAGTCCTGACCTGGCACCTTGTGACTTTTATTTATTTCCTGAAATAAAAAATAAACTTAGAGGAATTCGTTTTATGAACCCCTAAGATACTACGTTTGAAAAAGGCGTGGCCTAAAGAAGAGTGGGCCCACTGCTTCAGTCAATGGTTCCATCGCATGCGACGATGCTTAGAAAGGAACGGAGACTACTTCGAACAGCAATAAACATATTAACAGGCTTCTTCATCATTCCGTATTTTATTTTGTAAAGACTTTCAGTGTGACTTACGTACTTATAATCTTCTAATTAGTTTGGGATCAGAACACCTCATAAAGGTCCGGATGGTACTTTTATTAAATTGCGATATTTTTGCGTTTTTTTACATATTGTCCTACCAAGCCACATGCCTAATTAGTTGATATTTACACAACAAACAAACAAACAAGAACAAATAAATTTATATTCATTTGTTGTTTCCTGAACCCCCTACTAAATAAACAGTATTTTGACTTAGAGGTACTTACTCAGATCATATATGTTTATATGATCTGAGGGTACTTCTTACCACTGTTCCAACCAGTGTTTCATGCTGTTTGCATGTTGCGAATTAGTTCAAGTTGACTAGTTAAAAAATCCAAAATCATTTGACAATGGTGTGCAAAATCTAGATGTAACAATATTAAACAGAAGTGGGGATAACGAGGCACCCTGGACAATGCCTTTATGCGTCCGTCTGCATCAATAATCGGTATTGCGGATACTGACTCTTTTAATTAAAAGTCGTCGTTCACTAAGAAACATGCATATATATTTGGATAGTTAGGAGCCTGTTTTTGATATCTTCTATGGTAAAGATAATTCTATGAATAATGACATTGTTATAAGCATTGTATATGTCGAACATTCCTACATTCACATGTAAAAAGTCTTATTGAATAAATTATTTGAATGTGCCAAATAAGTGTTATCAATGCATCTAAACTCGACTGAGTCCGTCTAAAACCCGTAGTTGCAGGTGAAAAATACCTTTTCCTTCTCAACGATTCACTCCAGCCACTTATTAATCATAATAATATGAAAAAAAATAAGGACACGGGACATAAGACCGATAGTTTTTAACTAAGTCGCAGTGTCCAGTACTAACCTTTGGGATTGGGATAATTTGAATTTGTATCTATTGTAAGGGGATCTAACTGTTACAAAAAATCGAATTAAAAATATAACCGATAATGTCTCTTACGGTCCTCAGTAATACATCTTATATCTTGTTCTTCTTCTCTTATATATAAAAATCAGTTGTCATACGTTAGTCTCGGAAAAACTCGAAAATGGATCGACCGATTGTGATAAAACGTTGGTAACTGGTTGTGTACGCGCCGGAGAAGGTTCCTAATAAAAACATGGCGTTGCAACGTTTGCCGGACATTAGCTAGTCGTCTTCTTCTTAATCTTATATATGTATAATGTATTAATCTGCTATATTCGTTCCTTATTCAGCCCAGTGAAGTAAAATAATAATTCGACTGTTGTCATTCAGACAGTCAGTGTTCTCTCTCATCTCAGTCTCATTTCTTACGAAAAGTAAAGGAAGTTTTTTTGAAATTTCTCTAGTATTCAAATTTCAAACGTCAGTGGTCCCATAGAGTGTTTTTGATTCTTCTGAGAAACAGTATCGATTGACATCAACATTTTTTTTTTTCTGAAAATTGCCCATTTTCTTGCTGACTGTTTTTTTTTTCAAAATCTGTGAATGCAGATCAAAATGTTTAATAAAATTAAGAACAGTCTCCTAAGACCGTTTTCTTTTAGCGACAACGGTTAAGGTACCTGTCCCATCTCAAAAAGCCCACCTGTGTGTCGTGGTTGACTGTTAGGTCCATAAAGTTGATGATAATCATTTAAAAGGTTAAATCGGTAACTATCTGCAATATACATAGCAACCTCACCTAACCTTTTGGCTCGTCTTTTTACATTTTGCGGTAAACTATAGAAGAATACGAATAAATTGTAATGTTGCTCATCACCAGTACTTCATATATTATCATGTCTTGCATAACTCTTAAACCACCCCAAACAAATTGTATGAGAACAACAACCGACGGTTCGCTTGCCTAAATTGCAAGTACAGTCAAAATGTGATATGGCTTCCCAATCACTATAGCTTCTGTTCCATCCGATGAAAAGTGTTCTTCCGTTAGTCTTGGGAAGTCTGATTAATGCTCTGCTTTTTTTTCCATTTTCGGCAGATGTGCCAAAGTTAAACGACTTCCTTAAGCCGTCCTTTATTGTCGGTATATATCTTAATCAATGGTAGGTATACTTACGCTTATTAGCCGCGGCATTCATGATAAAAACATCCTGAAGATTAGTTGTTAACAGATATGGTTGACATGACATGACAGACTAAAAAATAATAAAAAATATTGGTATGTCCTATGATGCACACGTTATATCTGGAGACGATTCGACGACGGTTGCGACGGTAGCCCGACAAGATATTGTCGGGCTACCGTCTTTTAAAGAAATAAAACCATTTTCACCAATAAAATATAAAAATGTGTTGCCTTTGTATCGTATTTAAAAGACCATTGAGCATTGAAGTCGCTATCAGCGTTTTTTTTCCGAACCAAAGCTAAATCTCACACTCACTCATCTCACAGATCACTGTCAGATTGGTCAGTATGTATAAGTACCCACATGTGCAATAATGCAATATGACATTGTCCAAATTAGTGCAATTGAACAATTTTACATGTAAGCCTGCAATTCCTATATTACTTGATCTAATTACTAACTACTGTATCTCAAGCGACTTGAGTATTACAAAGGAAATACCACCATATGAATCATTTGTCTTTCCTGTGCACACAGTAGTCACTAACGCTAAGTTCTGTAACCATGTCCAGCGCTGTTTCACTGATAATAGCTAAGTGGGTCTTCATTCATAGCATTCATGTTGAAATACCATCCTGCTTAAGATCGAGTCACGGCGATGACTCTGTCACTATCTGTTTCCAGTCGATGCCGCGGTCGTATCGGCGGCGGCGAGGAGGAGTCGCGGTTCGGCTACCCGCGCTTCCGCGGCTCGGGGCGCCACCACGGGCCGCTGTTCGCGGGCGCCGCGCCGCCGGCCGCCGCCGCGCTGCCCCCGCACGCGCCGCACGCGCCGCACGCCGCGCACGCCGGCCTGCCGCCCCACGTGCGCGCGCCTCTCGACGACGACGCGCTGTACGAGACCGCCGACGCCGAACGTCTGCGGGACGCGCCCGACAGTGAGAGGTGAGCATCGCTTCCGATCATGACCGGCTTTTTTGCTGGACTCTCACTCCCGATTGGCTATCAGACCGCACAGGTTTTTGATTTCAAATTCTGTTAGGTTACTCACTGCACAAGTATTGATTAATTAAGATTTTAATAGACGTGGAAATGATACTTAAAAATAATTAAGGTCTGAGAATTGAACCTTGAGGTACACCAATATTATAAAGTAGCATAAAGTTATGCTAAAAGTTATTTTGTACGAAAATAAGTAATGACAAGGCAATCAGCATTGTTTACTACTGATCAGTGCGTTGTGGTTAATAGAGTCAAAAGCTATCAACAGATCATGAAAAGTGATAATCACCTTAGAATTGAAAATTATTAATGTATGCTTTAATTTTCGTTAGTTATGTTGGTTAGAATCATTTCCACGTCATCTCCACTTTGTTACTACACTGACACACTGGCCGGCGCGGCGCTGGCTCGGGGCGCCCGGGGGCGCTCGGGGCCGGCGGGGCCGCGCCGCGCCTCGACTCTCCGTTCCTCTTCTCTATCATTTTCTAGTGATGAATTTATTCAAGCTCAACAACAGTTAGCCCGGTGGGCGAGTGAGGAGGCGGTGGGCCCGACCCCGCCGGCCCCGCCGGCCCCGCGCGGGTACCTGCCGTCGCCCGACAGCTCGGCGTCGCCCGCGCCGCCCGTACCGCCCGCTTCCTTCCCCGAGTACACGCACTGACGTCTGGGGGCCTCTCCGCGTGACCTAGGCTACTAGATATCGATGTAACCGGCTCTGTCTGCACTGTTAGGGTAAGCACGTCGACTAGTTTAACCGTTAGTAAGAAACACGATAATTATCTTCACGCGTAGTTAATCTAATAAAGGTATAGTGATCGGACGTAGGGCTGGCGTCGGCCCCGGCCGGCGCGCCGCCGCTTGTGAATACGTAGTTATCGTTAGCGAATCAGTGACTTGTAAATATTATTGACCTACGACGTACATATTAAGTGCACATAAAAGATATGACTGAACTTGTAACGTACTCATAAACGATTTAGAGTTACAGTCGAATGTAAGTCTCGATTGGAAGTGTTGCCTGCCGCGCCGCCGGAGGGTGGATCTGTTACGTTGACGTGTTTCATATTATATTCGTTCATTCAATCAATACGCTTTATAACTCACCACACCCTGACGGTGGTGCGGCAGATTGTATGTCTAAAGTAACTTTAAGTACTCATCGATGTATGAACGTAGCGTTAAGTGAAACTGTACGGTGCCGAGGTCCTCCGACGCGTCGAGCTCGATTTCGTTTCACTTCCGACAGACGAAGCTCAAGTAGCTTGCAAATTAGATAGGCGATTAACAAATTGAGCTAATTCTTAAGCGAAGCTTTAATATTAACACAATGTTAGCGGGAGAGGCGAGGGCTGAGCTCGACGTCACGTCTAGACGTCACGTTGTCCTACACTCTAGGCTCTAGAGTATCATTCGCTGGTGGTTGTAGTTAAGTGGTCGGAGATCGTCTCATCGTCATGTCAGGAGGTGGGCGACATGCAACCGTCCCCGGAGAGCAACAACTATCGCTTTCATACTGTTATCACCTCTCCGAATATACGCCCAACTTCGTGTTCCATTTGTTACGATCGCGATCTTGACACGATTATGAACACCGCCGAGGTCATCATCGCATCCTTGTGTTATTGTTATAATATAATGTGTTGTGTTCGCGTCACTCGTCAGTGAGTAGACCTACAGTTCAGCGATCTTGACACGATTATGAACACCGCCGAGGTCATCATCGCATCCTTGTGTTATTGTTATAATATAATGTGTTGTGTTCGCGTCACTCGTCAGTGAGTAGACCTACAGTTCAGCGATCTTGACACGATTATGAACACCGCCGAGGTCATCATCGCATCCTTGTGTTATTGTTATAATATAATGTGTTGTGTTCGCGTCACTCGTCAGTGAGTAGACCTACAGTTCAGCGATCTTGACACGATTATGAACACCGCCGAGGTCATCATCGCATCCTTGTGTTATTGTTATAATATAATGTGTTGTGTTCGCGTCACTCGTCAGTGAGTAGACCTACAGTTCAGCGATCTTGACACGATTATGAACACCGCCGAGGTCATCATCGCATCCTTGTGTTATTGTTATAATATAATGTGTTGTGTTCGCGTCACTCGTCAGTGAGTAGACCTACAGTTCAGCGATCTTGACACGATTATGAACACCGCCGAGGTCATCATCGCATCCTTGTGTTATTGTTATAATATAATGTGTTGTGTTCGCGTCACTCGTCAGTGAGTAGACCTACAGTTCAGCGATCTCGTATCACCGTGCACGACATAATGACATAATTTAATTAGCCATTAACGTACACATATTCTAAAACTTTAATGTGAATAAAAGTTATTTCGATTTTATCAGAATATCTATTATTATTGTATTGACTTAAAACGAATTTATGCCGATACAGCTAGAAGAGGATGTATGTTAAAAAGATATGTTATAGTTTTCAAGTTTATTTTATTGTGATAATTTAGAAAGTTATCGTTTGATTCGCGTTTACGCTAGGCTAGGTGGCCCGGCCACGGATATAAGCCCATTATGTAGTTGACTTACAGTTAAATTATTGAATAATAAAGTAAAGTGGGGCGGCCGTGTATGGTTGCATCGCACTGGTACGGTGTTCTCTGACGCCGAGTGTTTTCGTAATTATTCTCCTAGATAATCGTTAAACCTTAAGTAAGTCTAAATAGGAACTATGAACACGTACAGGGTAGATGTATTTGCAATACTCTGTGACTGGGTGTGGCACTCGCCGGCCGCAGTGCAGGGTCGGCCGCGACCCCCGACGCCACTCGATATTGTAAGCGCGTCGCCGGCGAACCTCGCACTGCACCGCCTCTCACTCTCTCGCTCCGGCAGCACGTGTCGTGCCTGTCACTACCTGTCATCCAGTGTCCCCTGGGCCGGAGCAGCGCGAGTGCGGAGCACCCAGTAGGCGTCGCGTGCGCGTCCTGAGCGGCGCGCGGTGCGGGGCGCGCGTGTCGCGTGTCGCGTGTCGCGCGTGTCGCACGTGTCGCTCGTGTCGCGCCGCGCACCGCCGCCTGCACGCGTAGGCCTAACACGTCAATTGCGACCGGCGACCGACGCCGCCATTGCTCACGGTAGTGCTCTGTTCTTTATACGAATTCTCGTAACGAATGTATCGGAGTTAGTTTACCGTGCTGTGCTATGACGTCATACCCGGCGTCGTCACACACAGCACTGTGAAATGGTCAACTGTGGAACACTTGACTTTCCACAGGGCTGTTCTGTGAACTATGTCGTGGGGACTAAACTTGCGAGAGTGCTATAATACGTTAATTAGATCTAGAAACTAACTGTACTTATTTAATAACGTGCATAGCACAGTCACGGGTAACCAGCAGTAAGCATTGTATGTATCCAACAGTAATTAATCGTGTACACTGAATATTGAATGTTTTGTACTTATAATAAAGCGGCGCACAAGCAACGAGGAATGGCTCAATAATAATGAAGTTTCGTCTCCTCAATCGCGAAGTTGCGACGATTCGTAGGAACCGTTCACCACTACCGAACTACTGATTTAGAAAATGTTAAACTTAAGTGATATTATATAATATAATAAAAATACGAATTTTAAACGAAAAAAAAACGTTGAGACGTTGTAATTTTTTCCGTTTGATTTGTCTTGTAAATAAATTTGCTATATGATTTACTAAATGAATGTAACATATTATTAATGAACAAATAGATGACACATTTTGAGTGTTTGTTTTTTTTTACTTTATTTCCCCCTTTAGCATAATATGCATATTACATATACTTCAATGTGGGCTTCCAATTCACCGAAGACGATCAAGAAAAGGAATGAGTAATGGGATATAAATAGTACTGAAAGGCAATTTAATATTACTTAAAATAACCCTATTTTCTGGGGTCCTATGTGTTCAGCCATGAAAGCGGATGGACACCTGAATACTAGGTATTATAGGAGGAATTACTTGTTGGAACACTGGTCGTGCCTTCTAAGTTTGGGAAGAGGGGTTTGCCCCGCAATGAGGGTTATTACAGGCACTTTATTTTCGATGCTCATATCACAAATAATTCAACATACATCTTATAATGTACAGCTTGAAACAACCAATGTACCTCTCCTGCCTGCTAAAACATACAAGCAATAAATTCAGCGGGCTTTGAAAATGAAACGGTGGTTAACCTTACCTATGTTAACATTTTTATTAATATGTAGGTACACATCTTTTTATATAAAATACTAGACTCATAAGTTGCTATTTAAAAACAAAACCAACATGTTCCTGAATACACATACATACAGCGACAGCAGAAAAAAAATATTTGAAACAAATTTACTAAAATGAATTATACTAAGAAATCTAAAACGAAATAGTCGTATCAGTACTCTCACTCCTTCGTTTAATCAAAAACCTGGCAAAATCATCTTTCTCTGCATCAAACGTTGCGATCCTTTCGCACTGGGCTGCTGTTGCTGCCTGCTGGATCTGTTGGCCATACGCCTTCACATCATCCCTCTTCTGTTCCACCAAATACTTCCTTGACTCCATCAGAACGACCGAGTCGTCACGCGCCATCGACCAGACACTCGGTTTCACACGAGGCAACATGTTATGACCCACAAACACTCCATGAAACAGTCCCTGGAACTGCGGCTTATGGGGGTAATGCTCCAATGCTGACAGAGACAAAAAGTGTACCTTCCCATAGTCCACATTTATGTAAGTATCACGATCTTCACGTAAAAGTAAAGGAGCTTCAGGTCCGCTCTCGGATATCTTCGCATCTATCTGCGCTAGCACCACCATACCTAAATTCTTTTCAGTTTCCAAGTTAAAAGCGGCGGCGTCAAATTCAAGACGATTTTCTAATTCGTAAAGCATTCTCATTACATTTCTTTCCGCGATATCAGTTGCACGTTTGTGGTTAACACCGTGGGAGGATTTCAACATATCCGTATCTTCACAGTTGAGACCATACCCTATATATGGAGATGTTACTATGTCTCCTAAGTAGCCCCTGTGGAGGTATCTGTCACCGCACTTATAAACACCTGCAGCAAGGCTCACATTTGGTCGGCACACTTCTGTCTCAAGCCATGTAAAAGCCACACCGTGTTCACGAAAATGTTTGTATTCTGGATAGCAAATCTGGCTTCCGATTTCTTTCATCCTCATGTGATAATCCCAGTCGTACACACCCATTCTGGAGTCGTATCTCATACCAAGACTATGTCTCACACGGTGTTCCCAGAGCTCGCAAGCATTGAACTGATTAGTGTTACCGGTTGTCCAGAAATTGATGAGGTTTTCCATATAATCGCGTTCGCGATACTTCATCTGCTCAATGGAGACACTGGATAGCAGGCAGTTCATATACTCAGGGTTAGTAACCATGCCGGCTAACTGACGAGCCTTAGCGATCAAATACCTCGACGTGGCAGGTCGCAACAACATATTACCGTAGACTTCCAGGTAGCGTCGGGTTTTCTCCAAAAGACCACATCGTGTTGTCTTCTCCAGCGCCAACGACGTGAGGAGGAGTTGTCTGGCCACCAGCTCCGGACACCCATCGACGACAAACAAGTTCATGTAGCGCCTGTTTTGTCGGTAAGCTTGCGCCAACGTTTTGAGGACATGTCTTCCATCGCAGCCTCCGATGACGAGGAAGTTGAGCTCGTATGCATTCTTATCGCCGTATTTTAAATACTCTTCTTGCAAATCGATAGCAGGACTGATGCCCCAGAACATTTTGTGTCGTCGCCACAGCTGACAGATATGGAATGAAAGTCATTGTCATGGCGACGCTCAGTGAAGCGTGTTTATTAAGCGAACGGGGCGTTGCCATGGTTACGATCTATTTATGCACTCGTAGCCTATTGGTTGATTGGCGCGCGTACGGCTCGCCACCGCAAGGGATGGATATATTAGATTATATCGCTAATTAATAATATCGTGAAGGTCCTAGATAGACGCTCGAGTGGCAATAAGTTGAAATATCGATTTATACAGGAATAGTTGCATACCTGTAACGTAGGTAGCTAGTTTATTTTTGAATATGTTAGAGGCGGGAAAGTTGTAAACAATCGATTAGTTATTATTTTAATAATGTTTTATTCATGACCATAGATACGAGTCTTTCAGTCGCAAACATAGATTGGTTTTAACTTATCATCAGTGATGCCAGATGAGGCGACTTATCGACATTTAGGCTACTTGGCAGGGTGTCAGGGCGACCAATTTTAACGATCGGCTACTGGTCACCAATTAGGCTATCTCAGAAAAAAAAATAGGCGAAATAAAATGTTCAGTATTAAGATGCATTTAACGGAACATCACCATTTGGTGCAGTTGGTAGCGGCCCTGCCTTCTGAGCCGCTGGTCCCGGGTTCGATCCCCGGACAAGTCAAACATTTGTATGCATGAACAAGTCTGTTTGACCTGTGTCTGGGTGTGTATATGTATATTAGTATGTTACCGTAGTACAGGCTCTACCTAGTTCGGGACCTGAAGACCTTGTGTGGATGTTGTCTCATATTTATTTATTTATTTTTATCGTCAATTAGAGAAATGTCAAAGAATTTTTTATATATACGAAAATTCATGAATTTTGGATTGTTTAAAAATTTTACCATTTCATTAAAATAGACAGAAATGGTTAATTTTGTATAAATTAAAATAATAGTTCCCGTATACTTTGAGAAGGTTTTCTTGTGATTTGACTATATGATTTTTAGATTGTAATCTTGTGATATCAAAATGTGAAAACGTGGAAAATAATAGCAATTAATACATACGGGGACGAATGGAAAAAAAAACAGGTTTTCAACCTTAGTAGCTACATTAAAGTGGTTAATTTATATTTTCAGACATTTTCCCAATTCAAAGTAGTAACTATATTGTGAAATTCGTCATATTTCGCAAAAGAAACTAGTATCAGACTTACATTCGGCGAATTTAGGCTACTTTACAGAAAAATATTGGGCCGTCGCGGGACGCCTGGCATGTCATTGTGTGAAACATTGAAAACCATTCGAAAGAATGGTTTAATAAAAGAAAATAAATATGGCATAATCAAAAACCAAATGTTCAGTTTTTTTTAAAGAAATAAATTGTTCTTTTCACGCCAGCAATCGGTTTTACGTGCGGCTATAGATGTTTCACATCAAAAATATTGGGCGACTTTAGTAAGTAACTATTTAGTAATCTGTGCTTTAGTTAGGCTACTAGGGCCAATAATTTTGGTGACTTGGAGCGCACAACCTCTGGCAACACTGATAGACATCGCTTCAGTGTCACCTATAGGATAAATTATTATTCAGGATAAGATAATGAAAAATCATTAACATCATTACGATCATGTTCTACAATTTAAAATACACCGAGCCTCTCTTCAAAGGTACCTACTATAGTCAGTTAGGATTGATGAGCACCAAACCACAGACCGGCTCACGATGGACTGACATTTAACCGTAGAAGACTTGGGAATCAAAAAACTTATTGATTTTGAGACGCTATCTTTTACTGCGAATATCCCCTAACTTTAATTAGAAATAAAGACTATGTTATTAAATTAAAATTTTCTAAAAATAGATAGAAGATATTGGTAGTTCGTCGTCGATTTGCTGTGTAGGTGACATAATAAAATACCATTATAATAAATAAAACACATGGAATATCTTAAAATAGTTTTATTAAATAATTTCATAGTATAGTAAATGCCTCTGTGATTATAAATATTTAACTATCTCAAAAATAGTACAATCATCCTTACCAGAAAGACAGTGCTGTATTCGAGCATTCAAAGTTGCAAATAGCATTATGTGAAACGGTCATCATTAATTATAAAGAAAAATGTATCTGCGTGCGTTTCAAAACGTTTTTTTTTTAATTATTATTATAACACAACATCACGCCTATAATCCCCGAGGGATTAAGCAGAGGCGTGCCCATAGTAGGTACTCCCACATTTCGCCAGTTATTGTAAATAAAGGGCGAGCCTATTGCGGGCACTAATCCAGACTCGCAAGCTGCTACTGAGAAAGTCCTGATAAAAAACCGACTACCACTTTGCCCGTCCTGGAAATTATTTGTTTGATAAAATATGTATTAGGCTCATCAAATTTGAATACGAAGAGAATATTATAGTCTTCTGGTCTTTTCTCTTATCTATTTTGTTCTTTATATACAATATACTAGTAATATTTACAGTTTTACAAAACAGCGGGTTTTACATTCTTTCAAATTACCTTTGTAAGTAAAGGCTTCTGACCACTGAAGTGTATAAGGTCGTGATAACTCGAGCGTTAAAGTCTGTGTTTAAAAAAGAACACTAACAATATGGCCGCCCTTGGGCGCCTCGGTCACATTTTTATACAAAAAAAAACATTTTTTTATTAGAGTTTTGGATTTATGCCATCGTTGTGACTCGAGCTATCAATTTCTTACACCTCATTAGGTAACCGCTTTTGTTTTTACAAGATTTTTTATATTAAAACTATTCGTAGCATAGATTTTCTTAATACGAATCATTGTAAGTTTATATTTGGTATCAACTACTAAACTAAAACGATTATTATTATTACTGAAATCATAGTTCTTTGTCCCTTTAGCATAATGCATGCAATTAGAAGATTAATATGGAATATGTTAAAAATATCATTGTTTTAATCAAATTAATGTTTATTATAATTTTCTATTACCTACATATATTTTCACTTACAGTAGATGACACCTAAAAATGCATTTAATAAATAAAAACGCACTGTTGGATTTTCAAAAGTGTTGGAGTTTCGAAAGTGGAATATCCAACAGCTTTTTTTTTTGTTTAGGAATTCATTTAGGTGTCGTCAAGAGTTGGTGAAAACCTGCATTAGTCGTCAGTACAAACCACTAAACTAGGATATTTCAATTCATTGTGGCCTTTTATTTATACTATAACGTTACAAAATTACATTACATAGCTTATACAGTAATCAGTACTAAATATCTAAGTTCTAATACATTATTAGCTCTTCTACTCAAAATATCAAACTAATATATACCTAGTTATCAATTAATTATTTGGTAACTATCTTTGATGCTTACCTTTGCGTTCCGTTACAAGCTAGAAGCTATTTTACAAGTAATCAGTCATTTGACTGACTTTTTTAAATACAAACGTGGAACAGAACGCAGTTTAGACAGACTAGAAAGTGAATTTCACTAAGCTTACCTTTTACACAAATAATACTGATATCGTCAGATGTAGGGAATATTTTTAATGAAACTAGTCAACTTACCGTTTAAAATCTGACGATACATAGGGTCTGTTCATATGTGCTACACCCGTAACCAGGCACAAAGGTTCCATTTACACTTAAAACCTTTTTGTCGCATCTGCGTTCAACTGATGTTGCGATCGTGTGTTCACCAGTCGGCACACCTTGACCGCGAACGCAACCACCCACAACGACCTACCACATTACGACCAGATTGCAAATTGAAATTCAGGTTAAAATATTTTTATCTGTAGAGCCGCTGTTGTATCTGTTTTTGTCTGTGTGGCGATTGATGTGGTGTCATTAATAACATCTGCCTAACATTGCCACTATTTGTCGCTGTGGAACTTCTGTGGTTATGGCATGTCTGAACAGACCCATAGCTTTGTGTATGGCAAGCTTATGACAGAAACATATTTTAATATTACATATTCGTACCTAAGTTCTTTTGGCTAAGATAATCTTGATGATGACTGAGAGATTGAATTCTGTGACATAACTGATCAGTTGACCACACTTTGATCAAACCACACATTATCAGATGAAAATTTATGAACGATGAACGAATTATATCTAACCCAATACATGATTAAGATAGTATACATACATATATATATATAGTAAGAATACATTCCAACAATGAATAAATTCTTCCACAAAAAACAACAAATAGACAGACTCTACCAACAGATATTACATCATCATCATCATTTCAGCCGAAAGACGTCCACTGCTGGACATAGGCCTCCCCCAAGCACCTCCACTTCGACCGCTTTTGTGCTTCCCGCATCCAACGGGTTCCTGCGGCCTTTACAAGATCGTGTGTCCACCTTGTGGGAGGCCTTCCAACGCTACGTCTTCCGGTACGCGGTCGCCACTCTAGAACTTTCCGGCCCCATCGGCCATCTGTTCTGCGAGCAATGTGCCCTGCCCACTGCCACTTAAGTTTGGCAATTCTTCGGGCTATGTCGGTTACCTTGGTTCTCCTGCGGATCTCTTCATTTCTGATTCGATCACGCAGGGAAACTCCAAGCATAGCCCTCTCCATTGCCCTTTGGGTGACTTTTAGCCTTCTAATAAGGCCCATTGTGAGCGACCACGTTTCAGTACCATATGTCACCACTGGCAACACGCACTGGTCAAAGACTTTCGTCTTGAGGCACTGCGGTATGTGGGACGAGAAGATATTGCGTAGCTTCCCGAACGCTGCCCAGCCGAGTCGGATTCGATGATTGATATTACAATTATTTAAAATACAATTACATTACGTAATAGGATCTACTACAATGCAACATACTTAATACTCGAAGAAGGTAACAGAAGTCTTAAAAAATAAGAGTATAAATAAAACAAGAAACACAGAGAAACAAAGAAATCCCTCGTTTCTCTAGTCTGCATTAGTTTTATAAAAATAATAGGCTGCTGCATATCACTCAAAGAAAAAAAACTTTAATTTTGTTGTAGTATAAGAAGTAGATTTTATTAGTAGCCGTATGAAAGTAAAACATTAAAGACCAACTCCAAAGTAACTATGTCATCATAGGATCTGAAGACATCTACACTAAATAGGCCAAACTTCTGGAATGTAAATGCATTAATATTCTCAAAAGTAAAAGAGATAACATCTGTGCTGAATCTACAATTTCAATTATTGTAGGAAATCACTACTTATTATTTTGGGAAGAAATGTCACAAGACCTTTTCCTCAGGCGGTCCGTTTTGGAGGACCTTGCTTGCTTTCGTCAAGAGAACCTCGAGTCGTCAGGAGTTGCTAAAGACCTGGGCTTTGAAACCTTCGCCTCCACTGAGATCTGAGGCGCTCGTCGAATGCCAGGACCTGTACTCCTGTTAGTATAGGTCGAAGACGTCACTGGAATCTTGCGAGTCTGTTTGATCTTCAATTTATTCAGCCAAAGATCTCGCGTCTTTTTGTTTCCAACCACAAAGAATATGAACAACACAAAACCTTGGAAAGTAGCCGTCAAAGCGAACAGGTAAGCCAACACGACGTTGTAAGCAAACAATCCGAATATCCACGGAAGACCAAACAAGAACACAAGTAAAAAACTGACGGAGGCACAGCGGATAGCTTCGTTAGAATCGCCATGCCTCGTTATCCCTCTGTTAGAAGCAAACACGGAACACACTATCAGAATGAATAGCGTCCAGTTTGCGAGGAGCATGACCGCGATCGGCGCATACACGGCCAGCCAGAGCCCCAGCCCTGCAGGATAGCAGAAAGCTCCCGTCGGGGTCTTCTCTTCGAAGCGTCCCGCGTAAGATTGCGGAGCGACTGAAAGAAGGATGCCGACTATAGCACAGGGAACTCCCCAAGAGAACGCAGATGCTCGCAGCAGTTTGTGCGACGCGTCACGAGTGAACACCATTACCAATCTCCTGTATGATATCACAGCGGCCACTAACATCCAGCAGAAGGATGCTAACACAGAGTAGTGTAACAACACCCCTACCAACATGCAGGTTATACTGTAGTGGTCGAACTTTGCAAAAACTATTACTAAGAAACAGACAATGAGCAGTAGTATAGAGATGCAGAGCTGCAGCCAGATTTTGTTGCTGAAGTCTCTTCGCCAGGATCTGAAGAGGGCGGCAGTGATGCCTATGACGATAAGACCGAACATGGATAAGCAGCAGCCTATGACGGAAAGTATTTCGAGGACTTGCTCGTTTCGTTCGGAGAACACGGCCCTGGGGACGAGTATTTCGGCGAAGTGTGTGAGGTGGTTGCAGCGGCAGGTGTCGAGCATACCTGGGTGCGTGGCGCGGATGAAGGTGCAGCCCTCCTGCGACCAGTAGCCCTGGCCGCCCTCTAGGAAGTGCCAAAAGGCGCAGGCCCGACTTTGGTTACGTACGGGGCCGCCGCCGATAGAACTGAAGTGGATGTCTACCGTCTGCAAATCGGAAAATAATTATGATTAAAATTGAATAAAAATAAAGAAATGTGCCGTCTTACGTCTTTATACTTCGAACATACAGTAGACCCTTTGGTCTACTGTATGTAGGTACTTTCCTTATTGAAAATGCAGTTGTAGTTTTCTCCAATATAGAGCCATAAATTAGAAACCCCTTAAGTACTCAGTTTTTTTAAACTCACCTCTCCCGCATCAAACTCAGTGACATTGTCAACGTTGACGCTGAGCACTCGGCTGTTGACGAAGAAGTCACCAGGACTCTGAGTGTGGAAGGCGCGGTCGTTACGGAAGACTACGAAGCTGATGCGGCGAGATGACGAAGCCACGGAGTCTGGCAGCCTTACTACTGCTTCACTGTTCTCCAATTGTAAGTTGGCTGAGTCGAATTCATCTGTGGATTAATAGGTTTTAAACGTTAGAAATAGAAATGTTTTTTTTTTCTTATAATGTCTAAAAATGCGGAAAAAGTAAAATTAAATGGTGGTATGGTGTTGTTAGAGGTAGAAAAATACATACATAAACCTTGTTCGCCTTGTTCCCATGGGGGTAGGCAGAAACTATAAAACTCCACTTGCTACGATCTTTAAAATGCGTAAAAGAGACATTTTGGCTTAGGTTGATAAAAAATATAATTATATAATTAAAACACTTTTACACGTCAATAATATTTTTTTTAAACTAGATGAGGTCGGCTTTTCCTATCTGACTACTCTGAGAAGAAAGGCCGAAACAAACTCAGAGGTCACAGTCTCTTTTAAAGTCCAGACAGAATCTTGGTCAGATCATGTGAAGGCTATGTAGATCAGTGTCTGAAATGGTCTTTTGAGGAAAGAACCACACAGATTGAGTGGACCTGTCCAGTCAGTGCACGCAATTGTCAGCAATCGTGCAGCTCAACTCAGGACTTAAGGAGCTCAACGATTCGACGAACAATACCAAAGAAAGGACATTTGAGTAGGCCGAACAAGTTACTCAAACTGCCAGATCATGATTACACTAAGAGTAAAAATACAAAAAAAAAGCAATGACCAACATAGATCTCACATTCACAATAGTTAAAATAATAGCATAATACTTTACAAAGTAAATAATCTGGTCATAGTATATATAAAATTCATTAATGTCAATGTGTATAGAAAAATCCGGACATAATCACTGAGGACCATGCAGATTGGTGTCTGAAATGGACTTTTGAGAAAAGAACCACACAGATTGAGTGGACTTGTCCAGACAATGCACGCATTTGTCAGTAACCGTGCAGCTCGACTCAGAACTTAAGGAGCTCAACGATTCGACGAACAATACCAAAGAAAGGACATTTGGGTATGTAAGTAACTAACGTACTCAAACTGCCAGAACATGATTAAAACTGGAACAATGACCCACATAGTCTTCACATTCACAACAATTAAAATAATATAATACTTTATACAGTAAATTTTCATGTCATTGTATATGTAAACAGTTATAGATACTTATAGCAAAGATTAAAAGTAGAATAGTTAGCAAAAAACAATAAAATAAATCAACATTCCCAGTGTAAATTTATTGGAACAGCTCACTCCCAAGCCTTTTGGTCCTCAATAAAGTATTTGATAGTATAATAGGCTTTCTGGCATAGTTTCCTTTTTATAAAAGATTTGAATTTATTAAGGCTTAGTTCTTGAATGTGGCTAGGAAGTTTATTATAAAAATGTATACATTGGCATCTAAACGAGCCACCTATTTTCTTGAGCCTGGTTGTAGGAACAACAAATTTGTGTTTGTTCCTAGTATTTATACTATGGATATCACTGTATTTTTTAAACAGATTAATATTTTTATGTGCATACAAAAGATTTTCATAAATATACTGAGAAGGCACAGTCATTATATAAGTGTCTTGAGGGAGTGTCTGGGACTTAATTTATAAATTGAACGATTTGCCCTTTTTTGTAAAAACAAAAATAGTCTGAATATCGGCGGCATTTCCCCACGGCAGAATACCGTACGACATTACACTATGAAAATAACTAAAGTATACTAAACGGGCTGTCTCTAAATCAGTTAAACCACGAATTTTTCTAACAGCGTATGCTGCAGAGCTAAGCTCTTTTGACATTTTATCGACATGGGGGCCCCATTGCAGCTTGGCGTCTAAAGTTATGCCTAAGAATACTGTGGTATTTTCGGGTTTCAACTCTTCCCCCTTTATGAGAACACTTGTTTCTACCTGTCTAACATGTGGTAACGTAAACTTAATACATTTAGTTTTTTTCTCGTTAAGAAGAAGGTTATTAACGTTAAACCAGTTAACTACTTTTGCGAGGGCGCTATTTACATTGTCAGTAACCAGCTGCTGACGTTTGAGTTTAAATAAAAGTGAAGTGTCGTCTGCAAACAACACTATATCATGTTTATCTTTTATGAGGTAAGGCAAGTAATTTTTATAAATAAGAAATAAAAATGGACCAAGAATTGAGCCTTGAGGGACCCCCATTCTTACTACCGATCCGGGTGATCTTTTTCCGTTAACATCAACTCTCTGAATCTCCTCTCTGAAAACTCTCTGAATATATATTAAATATTATAAATATATTAATATACAGGGTGGAAACTTTCAGCGGGGCAGTAAGGGGAAGTACCTTATCCGTTGCAGCTACATGAAAATGGTCTTAGGAGACTATCCATATTTTTTACGGAATTTTGATCCCCATTCACAGATTTTCAAAAAAAAAAAACCGTTAGCAACAGGATCGATTGGCATCAAAAAATGTTTTTGTGTAAAATGGCTATTTTCTTGCTACTTGTATATTTTTTTTGAAAATCTGTGAATCGGGATTAAAATTCCATAAAAGACTATGGATAGTCTCCTAAGACCATTTTGGCGTAGCTGCAACGGATAAGGTACTTCCCCTTACTGCCCCGCTGAAAGTTTCCACACTGTACCTATATTATATTAATATTAAATTAATATATAATTTATCATGATATTGTTAACATGGGCCTCATTGCCACGGATTAAGTATCCATCAGTGTCCATCGGAACACTTCACAAACCTAGTGACGATTGCAATAAGTCATTATGTACTTTGAATAGTTTACTTTGAAACCAAGATACAAATTAAGTTTGCCAAAATATCCAGTAGAAGTTGTAAAATATCCTAGTGGTTACTCGTCCTGCTATTTTTCTTGACGAAAAATGATTTTAAAACAAGGATATAACTGAGAACAACTATACAGCAAAAATATATTTCGTATTTCCTTACAGTCTATCATTGCCACGGCCATTGCATTAAAGACTCAATTACGGTACACACGTTACAACTGATTCAGATTAGTTCGGCGTTGCGTTCAATGCCGTGCGTCATAAAACGTGAACAAATGCTTATTGAAAAACGTTGGGAATTTTGCAGCATATAAAGTTTTTTTTTTCGTTTGACGCAAAGACTACTTGAAGCCAGTAAACTGGACAATCAGATAAACCATATAGCATAATTACTCTTAAATGAGTTGTGTTCGAATCCAGGTAATGGCATTTGACCCAAGAAAGTCTAACCTTACAATGTGGGTATTTACAGTTATTCCATACAGGGTCAAATTAAATTAACCAGCGAGACTCCGCAGACGTGATTGGTATCGAGTCATTGACTCAGTTAGTGTATTCACTTGAAATATCAATAAAAAAATCCGTTTTTTGTGTAAACTTCAGAGACGTGATTGGTATCGATATCTAAACACGATAAAATATTTTTTTCAACTCATACTTCATGTAACAACACTACCAGCGGTCGTTAAAACCAAAAAAAACATCAAATATTTACTTTTTTCATTTCACTAGCTAATTTAATTTGACCCTGTATATCCTATCTTACAGATCATCATAGCTTAATATTTACATACCTCTAAGAATCTCAAAAGCCCCATCGGTGAAGGTGTCCTGCTCCCTAGCAGCGATCCTGAGGCCCTTCACGGGTAGGTTGGGATCAGCATCAGTCACCAACAGCGCTATATTATCTCTGATAGTCGTCGCGTTCTCAGACCCTTTTAGGTCCAGTCGAGATCCGATCCCGTCTAGGAGGTGAAGAAGTTCACCTGGGATGGACAAGTCCATGTTTTCTGCTAGAAGTTCATCTACCTGGAAATAGCAAGAATTTGGTTATGGTGGTATTTCAAATCTGTACCGGGGACGACAAAGGTGTGTGTTAAGAGGTATCGGGTCCTGGTCATCACTCTCTGTCCAACGCTCATAAAATCCCAAAAGCTAGCTAATAGAATGATGGTTGGTGTGGCCAAACACATAATAAAATTATAACACAACACAATAACAATTTGTTTAGTTGTGGATGTTTTCAGAAGGTCAAAGTAACGTAAGTGAATAGTTACCTCGTCAAATGCTGTACTGATATCTTCATTTAACACGGGCACTGAGTCATTATCGATCAGGTTCTGCAGATCATTAATTACTTGTTGGAGTTGTTCTGAAGGCTGGAAACATTGTATAGTTATGATAATTCAAACAATTTTAAACTGAAATATTATTAGTGTATAGAGATACATCACCAAATACATTTCTGTTACAAATTATTGTAATAAATATAATTATGTTAATGCAAATGATTCATGCAGTGTTACTGTTAAATGATAAATATTCAAATTTATACCTACACACAATCTTTGAAACACACCTATGCTTTATTTTCAGTCTAACATTAAGTATGCCTCATTCCCTTCAGCAAGAATTTTTGCAACCCTTTCTTTATTCTCACAGATGTTTTTTGCCATTTTACAAAATTAGCTAGAGGTCATCCACAAACAAATATGTATAAGGACTTACTGGTGGTCGAGTCGGTGGAAGTGTCCATGGCGCAGGCGTATTACTAGTTGTAGTAGTGGTAGTAATCCAATCTGGAGTTATTATTACCGGTTTTTCAGTTCTGATTGTTTCAGAAGTAACACCAGGAGGAGTAGAAATAATAAAAGGAGTAGTTTTAGTTGATGTCGTTGTTGTTTTCGAAGTAATAGCTGGTATTTTTTCCTCCTCAATAGTGTTTAGATCTGCTGTTGGAGGAGTATCTACATATTCTGTGGTAGACGTCACCGTCAAAGTCGAAGTTGGTCCCTCTTCTGAACTGTCTGAACCTTGGTTATCTATTTGGACCTTGTCGACCTAAAATGGTTAGTTCGTTAGTTAGTGGGGGGCAGGATGAGTTCAGTGCAATTATTAGATATAATTATTACAAATAGAGTTATAATTATTAAGAGGAAGTTAGACCTGGAGAGACCTGGTTAGAGTTGGACCTGGCTTTCGTTTTCAAATATATTGTTTATTCTGTCATTGAACTATTCATTCGATTACTTATTGATGGCATCATTATTTATTGTATCTTACTCAATTAGATTGGTATAACGTTTTTAATATTTCTGTGGGTAAGTATAACCATTCAGAATTAAATCCTCAAGATTTACACACAAGATGAGGTAACTGTTTTTCTTTGGTTTATTTGAAAAACTATCGTTAAAGTACCTAATTCAATCTTTGAAAGTTGATAGCATGTTAGCCAAGTTTCCTGCGTCTCCGGAGATATTGCACATATACCTATATTCTCAATCTGTCGATTTTCAGTGCAAATCGTTTACTTCCAAAATATATCTGGCTATTTGGGTTATAGTATCTACTTGATGAACCATTTTGTAATAAGTAATGATAATTTCATATCACTGATTGCGTGGGATAACGATAAGCCAGTAGTTTATTTTACTTATAAATTGTTTGTTTATGATTAAGTAACGTTCAGTTTACCTAGCCAAATAACGGAAACATAACTACCTATTAATATTGTTGCCAGAATTTGCCGTAGTTATATACGTTTTAGTTTACGATTGAAACATACGCAGTTAGTTACAGAATATTGAATTAGTGTGTGACTATGCACGTTAGTCGACAATTGCGATATAATATCATTACTAACATTAGTTATAATTTTGTACGTTCGAAGTTCATAATACATAATATTATAACTTTCTGCTTATTTGTAAAAATAAAAACAATGAAAATGCTCAATTCCTCTGACTATGTAAGCAGTTAATATCATATAATAATTTTTCATGTCAAGCTATTCGGGATCCTCTGAACCAAGACAAAAATTATATTACAATTACGAAATCCCCTAAAACACTTGGCACCATACACGGTATAAGGAACGTCGAGGTGCAAATTCGTACCATGAACGCGGCACATGATTTTAAAGAGTCTGCTGTTTCATACAAGAGTGCAATACACAGGGTCAAAATGTATGAAACAGTTGATATTTGACCGATGAAAAAATTCAACGCTGGTGGGTCTAGAACGAAGTCTAGAGTAATGTGCTGAGTTCATGGTACCAGTTTCTGCGTAAATATATATCCCTTACACCCTATAAAATCTCACTCAGATACCAATGGCTAACCCTACACTACAGAGAGTTAATTATAGTTAGCATATACATAAATACACTCACAGGGTTGGCAGGTCTGACTCCACCAGTAGGCGACAGCATGGTGACCTGATTGTTGTACAGGGTCGGCAGCTCGGTGGACATAGAGCAGTTATCGGCGATGGTCGTCACCACCTGCACGCCGTCGTTGAAGTTACCGATGCAGGAGTGGTTCTGGCATTGCACTTTTATTGATGCCACTGTAAAAGATAGATAGAGATACATATAAAACCAGGCTGGATCGTATTTCCCGAAAGAATACAAATACTCTTAACTGGGTAGCTACTACGATAATCGAAATCCCATTAAAACTCTCGGACCCGGGGATTCAAACCAGGACCGGCCACAGACAGGTTGCTGAGTGATAAAAACTCACAATTCATGAAAGTCATCCGGCACTATACCGCTTTTCTATATTTTACCATTATCAGTCAAAGATCAAATTACTCATCTACAGATAAACACAGTTGCAGCCTTAATGAATTCTCTCAATCCTATCTTTTAATTATCCCGAGGTTTTATCTCGAGTACTTAACCAAGACAATGTAGATGTAAAAAGAAATTTTAATTTACAAGATCGGCCGTCAACAATGAATGATATTATCCTTAATTGATGAGTTAATTCTCTGATCCGCAATGACATTGAGACAAGATAAGATATATCTATAGAAACAAGGAAAACAATTTAAAAAAATATGATATCTAATTGATTAATGTCCATTTTCTATAACAGACCAACCACGACTGTTTAAAACTAAGCTACTAACACTTAGGTATCGTAGACGTAACAAAACCAAGTATGCTGTTCCTATTATTACATACGGTGCGATCGTTTGTTGGACTTTTTTTAAATCTGCACTTGGATATAAAGAACCTCATTAGGATACTTACAAATGAAGTTTAATCAAATATGATCCCGAGCAAGTTTTTTCTTATAGGATACCGACGATTTGATATGAGGAAGAAAAAAGATGAGAAATAATTTCCATTGGAAATTGGATCCGGATACGTTTGTCCTTTCTGATTTATGCGGTATAAAATAAATAAAGAAATAAGAAAGTATTAAACAATTTAAAAGGTATTAACTACGGGATTAACCTAATCAAGAACGAGATCGGTACTTAGTATATCAAAAGAATCTACTCACCAAATTCATGGTTACCAGCTACACAATAATAAACAGGTTTCATATAAACGATTTCAATGCCATCCCAAGTTCCAGGATGCACCGGTGTCATCCTAGGATTCAGGTTCAAATGTAACACCACCGTCTTCCCATCCAAAAACAGTTTCTTCAACTTCAACCCGTACAGTATTTCTTTCTCTTTCGGATTCAAATCTGGATGCGATGTTTTGAAGTCTTTCAACATAGCTTCAAAAGCTTTCGGATCTTCAATCTGTTCTAATCCTCCATTAATCTTATAATAGTTAGTCGAATAGAAAATGTATTCTTTTAACTTCTTCTCCCATATTTTCTCCAGTCTTTCCACGCTTTCAAACCTGTATTCTTTATTTAAGGAAAGTTTGACAGCGAAATTATATCGGAGGGATTGTTCCTCTCTTACCCAGAGAAGTCTGTTAGATTCGGAGACAAGAAACTTCTTAGAATCAATATGAATACACCAATAGTAGCCATCGCCTATTGGCTTAAGGACGTAGGTTAATAACTTGTTGTGTATATCATCGAAGCTAATCTTGACAGGAGTTGGAGAAAATGTCTCGGAATCAGTGTAACAGTAGATGTTATTTTCATCTACGTTATCTCCTACAGTCAATATCAGTTTGTTTTGTCTGTGAAAATAGACGGTTTGGAGTTGTGATAAAAACATATTAGATAGTAATAATATTAATTAATAATAAGAATACTAAGTAATCTTTGCTCGGTAGTCTGAATTACTCATACATTTCGGGAGTAAAAATCTACATGCTCTCAATGAACAAATGGCTATAAAATATTTGTTTAAATACTAATATTTAAAGGAGGTACTCACTCATCAGCACTAACTACTAATTCAACTTTTCTTAATTCGACGTTTTTCTCACAAATTACGTCGAAGAATAGGTAGGAACTGTTCACCAAGTCCCATATTCCGTTTCTTATAGCTCCGTATGAAGATTCATTGCCACTCATCATTCCAATATTATCTTCCAAGGCCCATTCCGTTGGTGGCGTCTATAAGGTGAATTATGCATAATAATCAATGGGATTAATTTTTGTTATTTGAATAAGAAGCGGTACATAAACGTAACATAAAGAAATTATTATCAGCTCAATTTTTGATTGGACGTTTCTTTATAAAAGACAGTTATGAAACAAGACATGGGTAGATTTGTAAAATTAATTAACTGAAACATAAATTCTCCAAAAACTGTGCTTTAAAAACTAAACAAGCTCACGAGAAGCCTCACATTTATTTACGAATACATGATGTTAAAAGCTAGGTTATGTATTTTTAAACACATATATATTCCAAATTTCATTCATGCAGAATCATTAGTGACTATTGATTATATGAAACAAAATTTGAAAAAGTTCGCACCAACACCAACACATCCCGTGATACGGGTTGCGTAGCCCTTCGCGGCGGCAACCTGTGACTGCATGATTCTGTTTTTCTGGTATCATTCATACAACAGCCCCATGTTTCGAGCTCAAAAGGCTTTTGTGTGATCGAAGGAGATACAAATGGAAACCAGCCACCACAGTCCAATAGCTATTAAAAACAAAACATTCTAAAACAACAAAAGCAGTGTTTGGTTTGTATCTAACATTAATATTATTAAATACAATATTTTTGAGAATAGAACATAGACACTAGACACTGGCTAAGAATACCATGGAAGTGACAAGATTTAACATTACAAAGACATTAGAAATATGAAATGAGATGTAGTCTAATGTTAAGGAAAACTATTCCACAGTTCACAAAAATTATACACGTATAGTAGAAGACAAACAAACAACAGACAAACAAATTATTTTTGGGAATACTTAGGAATGCTTTTATAGAAGCTTTCAAGATAAAAGTCAAAGTAACATTGATGGACATGAGCTAAACAAAATTGAATGAAAACGTAACCAACCGTAGCACTTTCATTCACAATCTGAGTTTGACGTTGAGGGTCGTACGTAATGCCCAGCGGATAAACGGGAAGCGATCCAGAGATGTGTAACAGTGGATTATTTGAGTATCTCCACCCGTTGTAGAGGACTGTACCTCCTCTTTTCTCACATATTTCGTTTGATTGAAACCATGTGGCTCTAACTGCGCCACCTCCAACAGCAGTGGCGGGAGACAAGCAGGTCGCTTTAGGAGACCAAAACCTCCAAGAGCCTTTGAATTCATCACAACCCTCGTTCGACATTGCATCTTCATCAACATAAGGCTGTATCAGACAGTAGCTGTAGAACTCCTCGTCGCATCTCGTAGTTGTAAAATTACTTACTGGGTCTATCACTACACATAGCTCATCTTCAATACCCTTTTGCGGGTTATCTACTTCAAACGTGGTTTCTAAAAGAGACCCTGTTGATTTTGTAAAGGAGTAATCAATGAAGGGTCCCCCAGGGTACAATGATTTGTACTCCGTCCATAATACTAACTCAGACTTAGTCAGATTCAAACTGTTGTACAATTTGGAAGTGTATAGGTTACCGGTACACCCAACATATTTGTCTGTGAGTTTCTCTGGGCCTTTTAATCGGTAGCATAATGGTTCTCCATTAATATTGGAATAAGCTATTTGGAATCCTATTGGACATATTACTTTTCGTTTTGATTTCTTTGCTTCTAGTGCTGGTTGTAGTAACAACAGGAGTATTAGCGTAGCTACGGTGGGTATTCGATGAGGTTTGACCATCTGAAATGAGAATGAAGTAGTGTTAATTTAAATCTAATTTAATTTATCCGACTCCCAACGTCACTTTGCTCTGACTGAGTAACAAGTAATATGATAGGGATCAATTGAACAAACATATGTAGTGTATCTTTTTACGACTTGAATGAAATGACTGATGCTGATTATATATAGGTTTTATTTATTAAAAAAGACAAAGGATAGGGAACTACAAATATAGTATTTCCCACAAAAAAAAACGTTATTATTGATACAGCTTTTCCTGTATACATTATTTATTATTTTAGCATGGATCAGTTATACATATATTGAGAATCTTATCTCTTTGTAAACCTGTCTAAAGATAATTTTGACAGTGTAGCACTCAACATTGTTACCGATGTATATGGACATTATCACAGCTGACAGCATTATTACGTTATGATTGAGGACATTCAACGACAACGACATGTCGTAAACGATTAACTGTTTTAGCGGGCGAATAAAATCGGTTACGTTCAGTCAAGTACCTCGGTACACTGGCGTTCAAAGACGGAAGCCATACTGTACTGGAGGTCTAAGTACGAAGTCCGTAGTTTCGGCTGAAGTTACGGGCGTTTCCTGCTCCGTATCACCTACGGAGATACGATTACTTCGGGGCCCAAACTAAGAATAATAGACAACACAGTTTGACAGTTGTCCTTACTCCCGATGTGTTTTTGTCCGTCCGACAAATGTAATATTAATCGGGAGTAGAGTTCATTTCAATGTACTTATCGAACTACTTTCGGACGGGCCCTTATCCTCGTTGACGGAATTAGAGAGTGCCTACTCTCTCATTCCGTCCCCAGAGCCCCGCCTTATTTATACGGACATTGTTAGACTGACCACAAATAGTCGTTCCAAAATGTAGTCAGGGGAACTATCTAATTTCGTACAGGGCAAGATGTCATTCAAATTCTACTTAGTCGATTACTGTGCCTCTCAACAAAGACAAAAATTAGCAAACTTTAAAGCTAGATACATACCTACAGTAGAAGCACGTTCCGGCCTACAGATCCAAATTCCTATGGCTAAGTTTGCTAATAAAGATGATTTCTGCGATTAATAAATGATAAATGATTTTATTTCTGTAAGTAGGTTTGTACAAACACTTTTGCACGTCAATCATATTTTAAAAAGTATATGAGGTCGGCGTTTCCTATCTGACTACTCTGAGAAGAAGAAAGGCCGAAACAACTCAGAGGTCACGGTCTCTTTTAAAGTCCAGACATAATCTTGGTCAGCTGATCATGTGAAGACCATGTAGATTGGTGTCTGAAACGGTATTTTGAGGAAAAACCATACAGATTGAGCGGACCTGTCCAGTCAGTGCACGCATCTGTCAGTAATCGTGTAGCTCAACTCATAACTTAAGGAGCACAACGATTCGACGAACAATACCAAAGAAAATACATTTAGGTAGACCGCATAAATTACTCAAGCGGCCAGATCGTGATTAAAACTAACTGAGAAAAAAAAAGTCTATAGTCTTCACATTCACAATAATTAAAATAATATAATACTTTACAAAGTAAATACTCATGTCATTGTATGTATAAAATGTATCAATGTCAATGTACATATAAAAGTTCGGACATAATCTTTGAGGACCATGTAGATTGGTGTCTGAAATTGGTCTTCTGAGGAAAGAACCACGCAGATTAAGAGGACCTTTCCAGTCCAGTCAGTGCACGCAATGCTATGGGCCTGTTAATTAAACGACTAGACATGTATCCCACATTGCTGAATTTGCACTCATATATACGCATTTTGACTGTTTGCGGTTTTAGTGTACCTACCTACTGCTTAAATTTTTGTTTTTATTCATATCATTCACTGAAAATATTTATTTATCAAGACATTTCTGGTTTTTTACTTCTCATCCGCTTTTAAGAACATTGAAAAGCTACTTATAAATAGTTTTAGTAAAAGTTTTAGAAATAAAAATATCAGTTAGATTACCAAAAAATATTGGACACGCATTTTTTCTTTAGTGCCGTAAACAAAAAATTACGACGATATAGTTAGTGCATTGAAATTTCGCGTGACGTCATGCCTTACTACACTTTTTTACGTAGAAGTGACGTAATAAGCTCCCTCTCCTGAATTTTGATACGCTTTATCTTTGTTACTTTTTACTGATTTGATAAACTCGTTTTTTTTTTAATTATATATGAAAGGTGCGTTGGTACTGACATTCTATCTTGTGGCGACCTGTCTGACCTAGGTTAATAAAAACCTGTAAAACGCTATTATAACGCTGTATAAAGCAAAAGCTGTGTCCATTTTTTTTGGTAATATAACTGACGGACTAAATAGACTTTTTTTTTACCAGGACTCTTCCCTATTATTGAAATACGTTATACTTAAAGAGGTAAGAGGAACAGGGTGTAAAGTTCACTCATACCACCATAGAAAAGGGAGGATCCTCCGACCAGACGGTTGTCGTGTCTGATGGGAACACCGCAGCCTTCGGCCGCCGAACCCTCGACGCGATTGGGCCGGTCCTGCGAGACTGGCTCGATCTGTCGCATGGGTTCCTCTCCTTCCGTCTGGTGCAGGTGCTGTCCGGACACGGATGTTTCGGATCGTACCGGCACCGAATCGGACGGGAGGAGACGCCGTCGTGCCACGACTGTGGCGCGGCGTAGGACGCGGCGCAGCACACCCTCGCGGTGTGCCCTTCGTGGTCCGAGCTACGCCGCAGTCTCACTGTGGTGATCGGACCAGACCTCTCACTCCCCGGTTTGCTTAACGCCATGCTGGGCGATGAGAGGACCTGAGCGACAGTGGCCTCCTTCTGCGAACACGTCATGTCCCAGAAGGAGACGGCGGAGCGCGCGCGGGAGGACGATCCTCACGCGGTGGCGCTCCGAAGACGGAGGACGGGTCGAAGAAGACGTCAGTATGACAGTCATCTCCGACTCCTCCCAGGTGGAGGCCAGCAGGCACCGGGTGCGGGGGCACCCATGCCTGTATTGCACAGGCCTCCACCAGTGTCGGACGGGAATGGCCAGGTGTTCCCGGCCATTCCCGTAGCCCCCCAGGCTGGAGGGCATGCGGGGCCCACCAGCTAGGCGAGCATGCGCCGGGAGGGTTGTGGAAGTGAAGGCTGAGCCGGTTTCCCATGGCCCTCCCATCACGGCGATGTGGGAACACCGCTGAGTTTTAGTAGGTATACTGTCGGTTCCATTCCGACAGGAGTCCCACATACCCCGTCTCGTCCCCCACGAGCGGGGATGCGTAATGCAATTATCAGCGACAACAAAAAAAAAAAAGGTTAGCTGTAGAATAGGTAATATTAACATTTAGCTAATTTTATTTTGCGTAAAATGAGTTAGTTATTCCAACTGAAATAGTTGACTACATAAAAATTGGTAGAAGTACTAGTTGGTAAACAAGTTATTGTTTAAACGTTCACTTGCCAAACATTAGGTTTGCGTTACAATTATTTGTGAAGAGATTTTTTGCTAAGTAATAATTTAGCAAATGAAACTATGCGGAGAATTGTTTGGGAAGTGATAATTTGGCAATTTCTTTTCGAAGAAACAAGGGAGACCCGTTCTTAAAATGTGTCTGCTCAACAACATAAATAACGCAATAAATGTTGTTGAACTGTCAAAATGAAAACCATTGTGTGACATTGATTATTAAACATTGACAAGTCAAACGTTTGTGCGCATGAACATGTCTGTTTGACCTGTGTCTGGGTGTGTATATGTATATAAGTATGTATATCAGTCATCAGGTTACCGTAGTACAGGTTCTACCTAGTTCGGGACCTGAAGACCTTGTGTGGTTGTTGTCTCATATTATTATATTATTATTATTATTGCTACTGTTAGTGTGTCGCGTAATTACCCTGCAGGACGCCACGATAGTCCACTCTCTGCGTCAGCAAATCAGAAACTCATACTTGAAGTAACTAAGTACCTGCTGTCGTAAACTCCAATAAAAAAAATATCTAATAGTTATTCTTTTGTCGTTTTATAATCTTTAGATACGCATCACGTCTGTGCAGTTCCGCTGGGTAATTTAATTTTACTCTGTATATTGAATGAATTGGTTGGAATGTAAGTTTGCTTGTCGCTGGTTTATCCTAATCCAAAATGTTGCAGTAGGAATAATATACCAGTAGGTAGAGCCTTTTGTGGTCCACTTTCTACCTACTTCAGTTCTAAAACAGTGTTACTAATTTCGCGCGCAAAGTAGATGCCAATAAAAATTGAGGTTTTTAAGCGCCATGTTTATGTTTAAAAGCAGTAATTTGTACATTATATCAAAATATCAGGTAAAGATGCGTACCTAATTGATAAAATCGGATAACACTTTTTTTTCGTAGCCCAGTATCGGCAGAACTGATGCCTCACACGTCATAATCTTTATGCTTTCATTTACTCTTATCACTGACTCATTAATATGTGTTAATTTGCTCCTTTCGTTTTTTTTTTGGCAAAAATAATTTGCAGTAGGATTTGCTTAAATTCACAAATTTATCACGCTCTTTCTTAAGGAAGCCCCGCTGGAGACCCTTCATAAGATCCTGTCCTTAGGCTCACCCCAATATGGTATGGGACTTCAACTTAATGGGTATGACGTGGGTTACATCTCTGCCTAACCCTTAATCATAGAAAATTTATTATAAAATCCACAGTTATTGTATAACAATAGAAGTGTAGAATCCTGTTGATCCCGTATTTAACTTAATTATATCACTACAACTGGCTTATTACGAAAACGTTTAATTCTGAATAGCAAAATGGCCATTTTCACTAAATTATAATCTCAGTGCCATCTTAGTGCTGTCAAACTAAAATTTAGTTAAATTATTTTACTTTAGTCAATTTCAGAATGGGAAATCGTCGATTGACAGGAATAAACTGAATTTTGGTGTTTTTTAGTCTAGTTTAGAGAATTTTGTGACAAGAGAATCGGCACCATTGTTTACATGTCGAACAAATAGATACATTAGTAGTTAAAAATTTCTAACTAAAACATGCGAGTAATTATAACACGCACAATATTTAAAACTAGTGGCATTTCTTCATTAACTATACGTTACAAATAATCCACAAAGCATTTAGTCCGAGATTGAATTTAATTCACAGCGAAACAAAAAATGCCGACGTAATTGTGACTTAATACCAATGACCTTAATCATTAAAGCGAGGTCCATTATATATTACGACGATTGTGTTAAACGGTTCGTTTGTTTATTTAGCTGTATAAAGTCTACTTTTGAGTCGTACTGAAATTGCACTTATTTCGAAGTAACAAATGCTATTTATAGACTTTCGAAGAACCAAACTCCTTATTAGAAGGCTTTCCAGAAAGGATTTCTTTTTTCTATTCTTCGAAAGTCGTAGGAAGAAAATTATTTTACCTACACGTGTTATTAATAAGTTATCGTCATGTCTGCAGAAAAGTGCTTGTAGGTGCAATTTCATCATAACCATACATCTCATCGTATGTATAACCATACTGTGTGTGATCAAAAAGACACCTTCTGTCTCCAATCGTGACAGTCGTTACGGGTAACCATAGCACCACGCGGAACGATAGATGAAATGGTACCTATTGAAAAAAAAACGCCTTCCATATTAGGTAAGCAACCTCTGTTTTCACGAGACACTCGGTAAGGTGACTGACTGATTGTGACACACAGTCACAAACAGCTGTTATCATGACCCTATTTTGATTGGATTTTCCGATTAATGTGGGTTGATAGCACATAATGAAATTCTCTTTTTTTATTGTCCTCAAAAGATACCCAACCATTGTCTGAGTAGTTGCAAGTATATAAGTACAATCAGTAGTTTAAAATAAATTAACAAAAAATGTTCCCTCACCTTCATTGCTTTAAGTGATTTGAGAGCGAATGACGAACTGTCCTCTGTGCCAGCTCATCTTACAGTCCCATTTAAGACTTTATCCTTTAGACACTACGGGCCGAACTTGCTTGAGTAGTGGACTCGGATGTTTCGCGGTTTCGTCTGAAAAGATTAAAGAGTGTTATTAATGCGAGTATTCAACCTTCTTGGGTGTCGCGTCAGATGTCAAGGGATCATGATTTAATTGGGGCCTTAACTTTTGTATCCATAAGTCAGTGGTGGGTGGCATTATAGTCTGATTAAGACAATACAAGCCCGCCTGCTGTATATCCGGATTGTCAACAAAAGTGGTAAATTGCTAGTTTGAACTCTAGGTCCCGATCGTGATTGGCAATTGCAATGAAATGTAGTTAATAGAGCTTCATTTTCTATTTAACTATGAGAATAGAGGTTTATTTCTGGTGGATGACAAACCATTTGCCGAGCTACCTTAAATGATTTTATTTCGGTGTAGGTTTGTACAAACACTTTTACACGTCAATCATATTTTAAAAAGATAAGGTCGGCGTTTCCTATCTGACTACTCTGAGAAGAAAAGCCGAAACAAACTCAGACGTCACAGTCTCTTTTAAAGACCCGATATAACCTTGTCAGATCATGTGAAGACCACGTAGATTGGTGTCTGAGATGGCCTTTTGAGATCCTTAATGTAATGCGCGCTTTAATGAACTTATATGAACAAAATAGTACATCTGTATAATAAAAAATATAGTCTAGTAGACCGTATAGTAAAATGGTCTTCCTCCGAAAAATTCCACAATAGCAATTTAGTCTTACAGTGACAAATACAACAAGAAAAGAAATTCAGTCATCGACACCTACTGTTTCCGCTATAAATATCAATGATTTAATCATAATTAATATGTAATATAAGTGAATTCATGAATAAGTAAATATATATTTCATCAGGATTTACAATTTTAAACCTACGCATTAAAATTGTAACTTGATTGTTCAAGCTTCATAGTTGACATAGCAACTACACCTGTTAATGTCAGTAGCGTGTTAAGTATCAATTAATTGAAAGAAATGTTCGGAATACGTCATCGGTTTCCATTAGGACGGTAGTAAAGAAATATTCTAATAGCAAAGGTCAAGACTAGTGTCTAATGTTTTAATGGAACTAAATCTGTGTCAAGGGATTTTTTTTTTGTGGAAAATTCGCGTTTCATTGTGAGTTTATTGTACGTTCTTGTGAATTCAATGAATATCTGCCTGCTTTTTTTTTAAGGTAAATAAATCAACAAAGCACAAACACATTCTTGATTGCAAGAAGGATGTCCACTCAATATGAGATCTGGAGAAACGTTTCTCTTTAAACAAGTTCTAATTTCGGCGGCACGATTGGCGCAGTGGTTAAGCGGTTGACTGCTGCGCTGCGGTTCAATTCCCGCGCGGCACAAATATTTGTAAGACTACAAGTAGTTGTTCTGGGTCTGGCTGTTTGTTCATGTGAGTTTAAATTATTGTAAAGGCACCCACAACACTAAAAAGACATCTCTTCCAGACAACCATCATTATTTCATGGGTTTCTTCGCAGGATGGGCGAAATAAAAAATCTTTCTCAAAGGTACCACGGATTGCTAATGGCGTAATTATGACCCCACAGAAAAGCATTGTGGCCTGCTTGATGAAGCTAATCATAAATTATGTTATTGAGCGCTCAAAGACTACCTACATCTAATGAAATTTAAAACTCACCTAAAGTCATGGGAAAAATACAACGCCGCTTCAACTAAACCAACACAATTGAAAAAGATATCTCCAGGTAACAATGTGCAAATGATAACAGAATCATAACGTGCTTTATCACCGTCCCCTATGAGTCATGTCGCTCTGAGAACTATTTACTCGAGATAATTTATGACGACACAATCTCAACACCTCTATTTAAGATGAAAGTATTTGCTACTAACAAATTTCCAGAAACTGTCATAATGTTTACATAAAAAAACTAAAGATAATGCAAAAATGAGTAACTAATTTATTCTTGGCTTTTCTTTTTGATGTTTTTGAACGAAGCCGTGAAGGTACCTGGTATCTATTTCTATATACACAGTTCTTACGCACACATTCAGATTCCAGACTTGTATCGAAAATCTGAATATACATACGTAATTACCGCTTTGGCTATGTGCCATCTAGTTAGTAAATTACTGACTGACTGTGAAATTGAACTTCATTATTTACCACCTCCCGTGAACCAAGATAGTTGAAAAAAATTTTTTTTTTTTAATCTTGTGGTAATTAGGGGATTTTTGGCTTTCTTCTGCGATACATGCTTAGTCCATGTGGTCACAGATCTGCATGAAAAGTGTTTAACGTTAATTTTAATCAATAATGTTGCGGAACCACTTAACCAGGCCAGGAACTTTGGTCTAGTCTAGACATACAGGGTGGTAGGGACATCGACATCGTAATACATTGCTAGACGAGAACAGCTGCCGATAAACTGTTATGCAGTTTGGCAGACTTTAAGTATGTTTGTTATTGTTAATACAGATTTTGAATAAATAAATAAATTTAAAAAAAAACCTGTTACCATGGATTCAGTACATGAATCTGAACCGCACTCCGTTGAAATTTTTCGTCAGTTTTTTTTTAATGTGCTCTTCCGTAAATTTTGTCCGCGTAGGTTTTATACACTTTTCTGTGAAACAGCAGTTTTTTTTTTTATAATCCACGTTATAGTGTGTTTAGAATCATGTTTTACCGTTCTCGTGTCGATGTCCGTGCCATCCTGTACGTAATATTATTATAAGGAAAAACTCATAAGTTTTAAAGATAAAGATAATTTTATTTTGCAAATATGGGTAACATCAAACGATGACAAAAAAAACATATAATACTACAGCCATATTTTACCACGAGGGCATGCAAAAGATTTAACATAATAATATCAACTAATAACTAAATACAATTTTAAAATATTACACACAAAATACAATTTAAAATATTAATTAATTATACATAATTATGCACTAGCTTAAAAACTCTTTCTCAATTAGGAAATCCTTAATAATATAATATGCTTTCACCACTAAAAAGCTTCGGAGTTTCTTTTTAAATAATGAGAGCGGAACCTTTTTCCATGTCTTCGGCAATTTATTATAAATGACTGGCGCCATGCAGTAGACACTTTTGCGCATTTTCCTTTGATAGTATGTCTGATGCATTGACTTGTTTTTCCTAGCTCAATGGTCTGATGTAGCAATTTAGCTGTTAGTCGATCCTAACACCCGTTAATGTTAATTAAGATAGTTAATAATGAGTGCTAATGAATACAATGATGCAAATTAATTAATTCAATTCAACCATGTCCATGGAATGGCAAATACACAATGGATTGTACGTACAAGGTGAATAAAATACTTTTCACTCCTCTTGCTCAAAAAGACCGTCATTGTGGCGTACCAGAGCGAAGAAAAAATAGCAATTCTTCCTGTAGGGGAAAAAGTTTTTTTTTTTTAGTTTTTGTGTGTCAAATGACAATGAGCCTACAAAAACGAAAAAGTCTTTAGTCATAAGTAGAATAATCATGAATATAGACTCGACTTATTACTGTTTCATAAAAAAAGAACTTCATTTTATTTTTGAAAATGGAACTAAAATTGGCGATCTCTTTGGTAGAATGCATGCAATGCGTTGCGGCTGCAGAAGAAAAAACAAAAAAAAGACATTGGAAAATAAATATTTTTTTAATAAAATAAACTACATATTTCATATTGTATTGGATTGTTTTATTTTCTCGCAATCGTAGTGAAAAGTAGAGTGTAACACACGGCGCTAAAAACCCATTAAAACTCGGTTTCTATTTACTCCCTCGCTAAAGCTCGGGAGTAAAACTACCTCGTATATAATGGGTCATTTTAGCTCCTTGTATAACAATCTACTATTATTTACACAACTAACCAAACTCATAGGCAATAAATAACGTTATTAACCTATGCTTTAACGTTACTAAACTAATTTTGTAACAGTAGCTGGTATTTTAGTGCAGGATAAGATAGTGTGTTATCCTTAATAATAACATAATGTCCTAGAACTAAAAATTCGAAGCCCGCAAACCCGCACGGGCCCGCGTGGTGGATTATGGCCCACTCCCTCTCACAGAGAGGAGGCCCGTGTCCCAGCAGTGGGAACATTATAGGCTGATTATCATTATACTGGTATTTCTTCATTTCGGATACACAGTAAAGCTCAATAGATCAAAGATATACATATTTCCTAGAACCTAAGGTGACAACGTCATCTCTAAACTCCTTCCGCATCATTTCTAATGAATCACTAACAGACATTCAGAGAAGAGAATAGAATTAGAAGTATACGACAAGGATTTCCTTTAATCGAAATAACAAAGACGTCACATAAAAACCATGCGGAAGTTAGAACCTTTGCCATAAATACCAATGCAGTTAAAACTATTTGTAAGACAGTTCGTACACGAGAATCAAAACATTTTTGTAAACAGATGATATTTTTTTCGTTTCATAGCAGTTTTTTCAGTACATTTTGTGAACTGAGACACTGCGTTTTGTTGCGAAAACCAACGTAATTTTTATAGAGCGTTATTCTGTCTGTCTGAGCAGTGGCGGCCCAGCGGCAACGGCCCCGAATTACGAGTTGTAGGTCGTGGATTCGAAACCAAAGCAGGCGCTTTACTTTGTATAATAATATCACCACCCCTGCTCTCAAAACGGTGAAGTAAAACATCGTCAGGAAATGTCCTAGAACCAAAAATTTGAAGAAGTGTCATCTACCAACCCGCATTGCGCCCGCGTGGTAGATTACTGCACACGCCCTCTCGAAGAGAGGAGGCCTGTGACCTAACAGTGGTAACATTGTAGGCTGATTATGACAGTCTGTCTAAAGACAGTTTTAACTGGGGTACACGATATTAACTGTATTCACGTCTCTAGAACGTGACTGGTTAATAACCAAATTTTCATTAACAACAGGTAGATACAACTGCCTTTTCACGTAGGTCTTCAATCTTCACATATCATTGCTAATATGCTATAACAGGCGACATTGGATAGAATTCCCGTGTAGACTCTTCGCATTATAATTTATTCTATTTGGTATTTAAATGTGCTAATTTAGTAGGTACCGTACAGAGAATTGTGGGATATTTTTAGTGTTACAGTAACTATAATTTGATCAAGGTAAGCATCAGCAGGAAGCCTATAGGTACATTATTTTTAAAAAGAGGCAAAATCTTGTTCAGTCCTGATAATTGTGTTACTTAAAGGAGAACCTATAAATCAGATGGAAACTGTCAGTTTACAATACACAAGCATAGCTTGATTTGCTTTAGAATTCAATTCAATTTAGTAACACGAAGCAATCAGGAGGGATAGACTTTGGTCAATAAAAACACAAGGATAAAAACATTTGAACAAGGCCAAGCCAATGAGCTGTACTTATGAGTACTATGGGGTGGAACAAGCCACCAATGGACAGATATATTGGCAGAAGGAGAAAGTCCAATCAGTTAACCAGAGCAAAACGACAAGAAACAACCACGACTGAGAACCTAGTATGATGAGATGACTACTGACGATAGTGACAGAATATCTTTACGATTGCCTCTAACTAAGTCAATTTTATAATTGCGAAGGTAACTCTGTTTATCTGTCTGTCTGTCGGTACATCTGTCTGTTACTTTCTACACCTAAAGCTGAATATAGTTCTTAATACAGGTAGACCAAGACCTGGTTTAGGACATAGGATACTTTTTTATTCCAGAAAAAGTTTACTATGTGGACATTTAATATAATTTAATAAGCTGTAGATTTTGAAACACCCAATCGGTGCAGAGAATAAATGTGGGTGATTAGAGGGAAAGGCGGCGATCAAAGAAAACATAAATGGATTGTGTGATCCCGGGCATTCCAATGAAAATTTGTGAATGACAAGATGGCAGCTGACAAGGGGAACGGAAAAACGAATTGTGGCGACCGAAGAAATTAAGTAGAACAGTGCATTTTGTTTACTAATTTGCACAATGTACATACTGGCTACAACTAGGCTAAATCTTAAGAGTACATTATGGCCCTGTTTGGGCGCAGCAAGTATTATTACATTTAACTTACAGCTAGGTTATACTTAAGGCGATACCAAAATAAATTGGGGGCTTTTTCGTAACCATTATTTCACTATTAAAGTATATAATATGGATATCATTTTATTTAATATATGTATGTTTATTGACTATTTGATAATACTCTGACTGAAGGAACACGCAATTGGGTTAAATGTCCTGGGTAGGATTAAATTCCAAAAAGACCTCTACTTTTTTATATGTTTTCTGTAATTCTAAATTCCTACGTAGGAACTATTTTCATTGCAAAATTGCGTTCAAAATGTGCGTATTAGGTCATTAAAAACTCTGGTTGAAAATATTCTTGATACATAGCTTAATATATAAAAAAAAAATCGGTTTGGCGCTTACGTTGTTTTATTTTGATTTCATTCCGTAAGTATTGTTGCGCTCTCTTTTTTCGCATGTGGAAGTAATTGACTTTGTCACTTTCTTTTGTCACCTTAAATTTAATTTAGTGCTTATACACGAAAGAAAATGGTAAGTTTTTATATCTTCGACTCTTCGTCTCTTTCTCATCATAAGTGGGTTTTCTGCATAAATCTTCTTCATGCAATAGGTGCAGCACATTGCTCGCCAGATCGATGCTTTATAGCGTATTTGCGCTGAATAAATGTATGTGACGTCACAGCGGGAATAAACAGCATCTACCTATGATAACCTAGGAGTACTTCATAAAAATCGCACTTAGGTATTATCTTTATGGGAAGTGCGCTTTAAAACTACTTTCGGCATGTTTTTATTTATTCTCTGTATATAGGTACCTATGTGTTTTTACCCGAGTGAATCGGAAAAATTATGTTTTAATAACTTAGCATAACATCATGGCTGTAGTTCCCGAAGAGTAAGGCAGAGCTGTACCTATAGTAGGTACACCCACATATTAGCGAGCATGAGCAGTGCTGGCCAAGTGGAAACGGACGCGACCAAACCCAGACAGGCACTTTACTACTTTACGAACAGCGAAAGAAAACAAGGAACATCGTGAAGAAATCAGCCTGTTCTAGAAGCAAACATTCAAAGACATGTGACACGACCAACCCGCACTGGGCCCGCGAGGTGGATTTCGGCTCACTTCCTCTCGCAGAGAGGAGGCCTGTGTCTAGGGTTGCCAACCCTACTATATAATATAATATCCTGCAATATTAGAGCCCTTATAGTGGGCGAAACTACAATATTTTCATTTCAATACAAAATGCAATAGAGCAATAGAGCCAGATTATTCTCATAAAAGCTGAATTAATGGTATTTTGTAAACTTAATTTAGAGTAATGATCCATTTAAAAAAACCAAATCCTGTTGATAATGGCTCTAAGAAGCAAAATCGTACCTACTATACAGGGTGGCAAATCAATGCGCAAACTGTTACCGTGAATCCAGCACAAGATTCTAGACCCAACATAGAAATTTTTCGTTTTTAATAACTGAAGAAAAATTTCAACACAGGGGTATCATATCGCCGAGGCGTCCTCATCACCTTCCGCCTGACGCAGCTCCTCACCGGACACGAATGCTTCGGGAGGTTCCAGTTCCGGATAAGGCGGGAGGAAACGCCTGGGTGTCACCATTGTGTGGATCGCCCGGAGGACACGGTGGAGGTCTGCCCAGCTTGGGTACAGCACCGCCGTGTCCTCGTGGAGGCGATCGGCGGTGGCGATCTCTCGCGTCCGGCCCTGGTCCAGGCCACGGTACGGAGCGAGAGAGCATAGGAAGCCGTCTCCTCCTTCTGCGAAGCAGTAATGCTCGCGAAGGAGTATGCGGAACGCGTGAGGTAGAGGCAAAATTCGCGCCCTCACGCCCCTAGTCGCCTCAGGAGACGCCCTGGGCGTCGGGAATCCCAGGCCGATTCCCAGCCACCGTAGGCGCGGGCTTGAGGACGGCGAGCAATGGGTAGCTCGCCGTCCGATAATGCCAGGCCCGTGTAATCGTGATATTTATTTCAGGTTTTAGACTGCATAGTACACAGACGTCAACTTGTATCAATGGTAGCCCTTAGATGTGATCAATGTGTTTATCTATTTAGCATAATTAGACTATAATGTTCCCACTGGGACATAGGACTCCTCTTGGAGAAAGGGAGTGGGCCGTAATCCACCACGCTGGCCCAGTGCGGGTTGGTGAGTTTATCTATTTATTGTACAATAAAATTCATCATGAGAGAAGGTTTGTAGTCTCATTTAGAAACGAGAAATCCTAAGAAATCAGCATTGGAAATTACAGTTACTGTCATAATCGTTGACAAATACGTAACGATTGCATTGATCAATCTATTATTAGTTAGTCAATAAAAACTCTAGCATGTGACTGCTCAATTATCTCATTCTACTAATGTACTATTGTATAGAAAACGCGAACGTTTACGTTTTACGTAGCATGTGAAGATTCATAACAGTTTCCATGGCTGTCGAAACATGTCTCTTACAAAAGTTGCGACATAGGGGTTATTGTCAGCGAAGCAGTAATGTTCGCGAAGGAGGAGGCGGAACGCGTGAGGGAGAGGCAAAATTCGTGCCCTCACGCCCCTAGCCGCCGCAGGAGAAGCCCTGGGCGTCGCGAATCGCAGGCCGATTCCCGACCACCGTAGGCGTGGGCTTGCGAACGGCGAGCAATGGGCAGCTCACCGTTCGATAAGGACCAGGCCCGGGTCGACGGCGCGTTGTGTTCCACGCGCGCCTCAAAGAGATGTCAGCACCAATGACGGGGTCCGCTAGGGCCGATGCCTGCTAGGGTTGCGGGAAAGTCCGAGAGGGATACCGTGGCCCCTGGCACAGGTAACTGAAGGAACACGGGTGGGTTTTAGTCAGTAAGAGTCTGACACGCCCTCCTGCTCTGCCCAGAGCGGGAGAAGTTATTAGAAGATTTCCCACCCTCAAAAAAAAAAAAAAAGGGGGGTTATGGTCAAGCGATTAAACATCTGCATTTTTCCTGGTAAATACCAGATCTGTTTGTATCGTGGTTTTATTTCGCCAAGCTCTTGTTCTCAGCTGAGTTGGTGCCGCTATGGAGTATATCCAGATGCTGTTGAATAGCAGTTTAATAATAACGCATTTATTTCGCAAAACGATATTGATATGAGCCTTTTGGCCTCGTACAGGACTTTCTGTTTTTATTTTCCGTTTTTTTTATGTTGCTATGAGTGTGTCTAGTTTAGTCCCAATAAATACGTTTTCTTTCTATCTTTCTTTCTTTAAATGGGTTAGTAAGTGTTAAAGAGGTTGTATGCTGGATACATTCTAGTCTATTGTAAGTTTTGGTTGCTAGGTAACTTTGTTATAAATATGTATGTCACTCTAAAAGTAAAAAATAAAAGTCAACTATCTTTTTGCGAGTTTTACTAAACTAGCTCTGTTTACAAGATATTTCCAACAGGTTATGGGCCCAGACCGTGCCTCGTTAATGGTAAATTTGTAGGGCAGTTACATATAGTAAATTCGACCAGGAATAAAGATATTTCGAACATGGAAAGTTCGACGAGTGCGATCAAAAAGCTCACAGGGCGAAATAATTATGGCAGTTGGGCCTTTAGCATCGAAATGCTATTAATAGATGCGGGTCTCTGGGACTGTGTGAGCGAAGATTTCGTAGCTACCAAACCTGAAGACCGGAAGCGCGACGAAAGGGCAAGGGCAAAGATTTGCCTGTCAATTTCAGAACAGTGCATCACCATTGTCAAGAATGCCAAAACCTCATGGCAAGCATGGAATGCGCTCAAAAAGGCCTATGCTGACTGTGGTCTAATTAGAAGATTAGGTCTGCTGCGGAAGCTATTTTCATTGAAACTGTATAATTTCGAAACTATGGATGCCTACGTCAATGAAGTGCAAGCTACGCATCAAGCCCTGCAGGAAATCAAAGCTGCACTGAACGATGAATTCATCGCGGTTATTCTCTTGGCTGGTTTGACGGACACCTACGACCCTTTGGTGATGGCTATGGAACATTCTGGCAAGGAATTATCATCGGAGAACGTAATTGCGGCTCTTCTGCGTGAAAGTCACCGACAGCAAGTGAATGATGTTAAGGACGATACGGTGTTAGCTAATGTTGCAGGTGGTAGTGGTAGCGGTAGCGCTCGTAAGAAAATAATTTGTCATTTTTGTAAAAAGAAGGGTCACTTTAAATCGCAATGTAGGCTCTTCAAAGCCAAACAAGGTAAGACTGAAAGCAATTTAGCGGCTGTAGGCAGGATTAATCACGATGATTCTACTAATTTTGTTACTTTACTTGCCGCTAGTGGGGATAATTGCTGGGTGGTAGACAGTGGAGCGACATCACACATGACATCAAATAAGTCTATTTTAACGCCTATAGCAAGCAGTTCGAAAGCTGTTACTTGCGCGAATAATGACAAAATAGTATCAACCTCGCAAGGTACTGTGAAGTTGGACGTATGTCACAAGGGACGTCCATTAGGACTGACAATGAATAATGTGTTGTTGATTCCAGAACTAGTCACCAACTTGATGTCTGTTGGCAAGTGCACTGATAATGGCAAGGTTGTAGTGTTTGACAAAAATCGTTGCAGAGTTTTCGATGGCAATGTTTCTGTGGATGGGAACGTACTATTTTCAGCGCCACGCAAGCAAAACGGACTCTATGTTTTAGGTTCGGGGAGTAACAAGGCAACGGTTCTCTTAGGAGAAAGTCAGGATGACTTTGAGTTGTGGCATAGGAGATTGGGCCACTTATCCCAATCTGAAATGCGCAAACTTAAGGACATCGTCAAGGGCCTTAGTTATAGCCTTGGGAACTGCAAGAACCCCTGCGTACCATGCAGTCAAGGCAAGCAATGCGTGAAGAAGTTTCCAAAAAGGAAATTCAATAGAGCTTCACAGATTTTAGAGCTGGTCCATAGTGACATTGCGGGTCCCATTGAGGTAGAGTCATGGGGCGGCAATAGATACATACTGCTATTTGTTGATGACTATAGCAGGAAAGTTTATGGCTATTTGCTGAAATGCAAATCAGAAGCTTTCGGGAAGTTTCGTGAGTTTCAGGCATTAGTTGAAAATCAAACGGGCCAAAAGATTAAAAAGTTAAGGAGCGACAATGGTGGCGAGTACACCAGTAAGGAATTCCAGGATCACCTGAAGACTCGTGGAATTCAACATCAGACAACTGTAGCGCACACTCCACAGCAAAATGGAGTTGCGGAGAGAACCATCCGGACAATCGTCGAAAAGGCGAGATGCATACTAGCAGAAAGCAATCTCAATAAGAGATATTGGGGTGAAGCAGTTCTAACGGCGATTTATCTGAAAAACCGCTCGCCCACTATGGCTATTTCGCAACAGGTCCCTGAACAGGTGTGGACCGGAAAGGCGGTGAACCTTTCGCACTTAAAAGTTTTTGGTTCAAAGGCACAGGTTCTTATTAAGGATGGAAGTCTCAAAAAGTTTGATCCCAAGACACGAGAACTTATATTTCTTGGTTATAGTGAGGATCAAAAGGGGTTTAAGTTTGCTGATGTTAAGAATAATCCAAGGCGGATTATTGTTGCTCGGGATGCCGTGTTTGATGAGAGGTTGCCAAATCAGTCTAAGGACAATATGGATTTTCTCGGACCTCCAAACAAATCGCCAACTACGATGCCAGTGGTGGATGTTCCTGAAGAATTTTTCGTAGTCCCCATTACAGGAGGGACTACCGGGGCTATGGAAACTGAGGAAGAAGTTCCAAGCCAGAGCGTACCAGCTTCAGCAACCGGGTCGACCACACACGAAAACGTTGTAGTCGAATCTGAGGAGTTCCATGATTCAATGGATTCCATCGCGGATTCAGACAGAAGCTTAGAACCAGAAGCTGAACCAGCTATAGAAGGGCCTAGATACCCTCAAAGAACCAGAGTTCCAAATAGACAGGAAGATTTTGAATATATTTTTCTCAGCGCGCACGATCCTGTGTCGGTACAGGATGCAATGGACCGCGGAGATAAGGACCTGTGGTTGGATGCGATGAAGCAAGAGTACAAGAGTACTCGCTCATCGAGAACGGAACCTGGGAGCTGGTGGATCGCCCAAGAGGAGCGAACGTGGTCAAATGCAAGTGGCTATTTAAGCTGAAGATTGGCGCTGATGAGACAGTGCAGCGCCACAAAGCAAGACTGGTGGCTAAAGGGTATTCCCAGAAGTGGGGGGAGGACTACTACGAAACCTTTGCACCAGTGGTTAAACTGTCGTCGGTCCGACTACTGCTGGCACTATCGGCAGAAATTGGATTGACAGTGCATCATATCGATGTCACGACCGCTTTCCTTAATGGTGACCTTGCTGAAGACCTGTATATGGAACAGCCAGAGGCCTTCATCACGAGGGGGAAAGAAGGAAAGGTGTGCAAGCTGAAAAAGGCCATATATGGTCTGAAGCAGGCAGCACGATGTTGGAACGTGAAGGTTCACGCTCACATAATTGAGATCGGGTTCACGAGGTCAAAATATGACCCATGCGTATACCTGAAGAAGGTTAAAAGCAAATTTCTTGCAATTGCCTTATACGTAGACGATTTCTACATTTTTGGGCATGACATTGACGAGATTCAGGCCGTGAAAGCGAAGATTGGGAATGCCTTCAAAATTAAAGACTTGGGATTGGCAAAGGACTGCCTGGGCATGGAGCTCACGCATAGGAAGGGAGAAGTGGAACTCAGCCAAAGAAACTTCATAAAGAAGGTTCTCCAAAAGTATAAAATAGAAGATTGCAAAGCTGTTGCGACTCCCACAGAAACTAATCTGAGATTGGAGAAAGGCGATCCGACTGGAGATATGAGTTACCAGGAGATTGTGGGTTCACTCATGTACCTGTCCTGTGGCACACGACCTGACATCACATTCATAGTAAGCTACCTGAGTCAGTTTAATTCTTGTTGGAATTCGACTCACATGGCTGCACTCAAGAGAGTGCTGAGGTACCTAAAGGGTACAGTAGATCACAAATTGGTCTACAAAAAGACTGGCAATCCTCTGGTTGCATATGCTGATGCGGACTGGGGTTCCAACGCTGATGGACATTCGTTCACAGGGTATATGCTTGCCCTTGGCGGTGCTGCGGTTTCCTGGCAGACCCGCAAGCAACGTTGCGTCGCACTCAGCACGGCTGAAGCAGAGTATGTCGCTATCTGCGAAGCAGCAAAAGAGGTAGTTTGTGCCAAAGGTCTCTACCATGAACTGACAGGTCAGAATAATACAATTGATCTGTTCAGCGACAGCCAAAGCGCTATAAAATTAGTGTACGTGCCAACAGTCGGTAGGAGGTCTAAGCACATAAATATCAGATACCATTATGTGAGGGAATTGGCCGAGGCAAATGAAATTTGTATCAAATATTGTAAGACTGATGAGATGCCTGCCGATATCTTCACAAAAGGACTTACTAGAGTTAAGCAGGACTACTTTAAAAAATGTATAGGCATACAGTGGGGGTGTTAAAGAGGTTGTATGCTGGATACATTCTAGTCTATTGTAAGTTTTGGTTGCTAGGTAACTTTGTTATAAATATGTATGTCACTCTAAAAGTAAAAAATAGAAGTCAACTATCTTTTTGCGAGTTTTACTAAACTAGCTCTGTTTACAAGATATTTCCAACAGTAAGTACTTGTACATAAGAACAATGTAAGTGGCAAGAAACTCAGTTATACAGAGTTACTTGTAATTCGATGTATATACGTCAGGAGCTGATAGGGGGGCCATAATGCAACAAATTGAACACCCCATATGTATGGCCAAAATTCAATAGTTTTCGAGATAGGTATTTGAATTTTAAGGTGTTTTTGATATTTACCCAAAATTTGAAATTTAATTCCAAATAAAAATGAAACCACATATTGAATAGGTACCTACCATTAAAAATGATATTGTAGCCGGCACTTCAATTAAGCTAGGAACATTATTGTGTTCCTAATTATTATGCCTTTTAATTATTAATTAAAAGTACTTATGTCAACAAAATTATTAAAATGACATTTTAGATTTTTTTTAAGATTACCTGGTATCATAATGTATCTCATTGGATAGCTGAGAAGTTGTACATATTTTTGGAATGTTCTGTCGATAAAGTATATCCATGTTTTTTTGGAGAAATCAATCACTTAAGTCAAATAACCTGCTCAAAATGATGAAAATTGTATGCTCTCATTTAAAAAATATTAAAGATTTGAAGTAATAGCTGAAAATAATAATTACCAAAAAAAATATGCTTTGTTTTTTTTTAATTAACCAAAAAAATAAAAAGCCAAATTACTTCGAAATGGTTGACATTTGCATAGAGTTCATGAGGGGTAATTTGTTTGCAAATGACCTCCCCTACACCCCCTTAATGGATTGCCGACGTATTAACAATAATCTTGTATAAATAAAATGAAATGCTGTTTGTTGGTAAGCGCATCACTTGAGAAAGGATGGACTAACAATGACTATTTTAAAATGTTCGTAATATTCCGAATAAGTAGATAGGGGAAAAAAACTTTGAAAAGAGGACCGCAATTTTCTCAAATTCGGGAAAAACTGAATGTACTTTTTTCTATGGGTTTTTGTATTCATTTTTGAAATTTGCACAGGACAAAGTCAGTTGGGTCAGCTAGTTTAATACTATTAGTAGTTAAATAAGCATAGTACTTAAGTATGAATTTATTTTACACTTCACTTTGTTTTCCGGAAAGCAAGAATATATCTTTAATTTTATACTATTCTAAACATAAAACAACAAATACAATACAATAACCTTGAACGATTGGTCATCAAACAATATAATATAAATGGCCATCGAGATAAAAACACATACAAACACTTGATGAGCCTTTATCTGTCACAATACAACATTCACTATTCGAAAGTGAAAACCTCTAGTTCAGAAAATGTCATCATCATTCTCCTGCGCTTGTCTCAAAGTATTAGCGGTCGGCTCAACATGTATTTTCCTTCCACACTTCTCTATCAGTCGTCATCTCGGTAGTCACTGCCTTTCTAACCATATCATCATTCACAGAGTCCATTCATCGTTTCTTTGGTGTTCCCCTACTCATAAAGTCATCGACATTCATACTCAACAGTTCCCTCACAACATTTTCTTCATTCCTCCGCATCACATACCCCTACCATCACATATTTTCAGTGACCGGTATCACTTTCAGACTTCTTCTTATGTACTCATTTCTTATTCTATGCATTCGTGTAACACCACACATCCCTCTTAACATTCTCATCTCAGCTGCGTGCAATTACCTATCATTCATCCCTTATTATTATTATTATATATCTCCGCCTAAAGTTTAAGGGGAATGCGGGAGTCGCAGAGTCCGTGTTGTGTAACCGTCCGATCTACTCGTACTTCGCCATTGTTTTGCACGAGTGAACCGAGATACCGAAAGTCGGAGTAGACTGGGAGACGCGCGCCATCGAGCGCTATGGCTCCAGAACTGGAGAGACCGCCGAAATCGCAGAACATAAAAAAAACAGAAATTAGTCATAGGAAAATATATTCATGAGCTACTACTATTAAAACTACAGTTTCCACAGCACAATCTCTGAACACCTATATAAAGATAGCGGTGTATAAACACGCGCGATACGGTATTAGCATAAATAAGGACCATGAATCTTGAACAGTCATAAACTTGAGGACTGCGATAATGAAGTACAGTACCTACTGGCGGCTAGTTTGATACTTTTCCTGTTTTATTTTCATTTACATAACATCACGCCTGTATTCCCCGAGAAGAACGAGCAAGAAATGTATGGCATCATTTACAGGAGACGAAATGTATGGCATCATTTACAGGAGACGAAATCAAGCACTGACCTACTTTATCACAGGATCGGCGTGCCTCACGCAGCTTAGAATAAATGTTACTAACACTAGTTTATAAGTTTACATTGTTACTAAGAAATATGGAAGTGATTCTGAAATAAATGTTTATTTATTTATTTATGTGCCACACTTAAAAGTCTTAAAATGAAAATCGAGAATAAGTTCTCATAAATATTTACACACCTTCGCAATCAAGGACTTTAATGCTAAATATTGAGCCAAAACCAACTGAGTATTTGGCACGAGACATTAGCGGGATGTTTTTCAGTTGATTTCCTAAATATCAAAGCCAATGTTCGGTAGAATTTGTTCAAGGTGTCCGCAAGTAAATGGGTCGTAAAGATGAGCCTCGACTCAGTGGCGTGCCGCAAAGAGCCCTATTTTTAGCACTGAAATGGTACAACAATACGTTTAATTCCCTGGAATCTCATTGTTTGCTTATTTAATTAGGGATCCTTTTGATCTTTGTGTTGTCTGAAAGAATGTTCAAAGTCAAGCTTGACATCAAATTCGAAATCTTGATCGTCAGTCGGGCAAGACATAAGTTTGTTATGATCGTAAGTTCCCACATTAATAACTACTGGATACTTAAAATTACACGATCGTATTCAGTAAAGATACCATCATTATTACAAGAACAATGCAAACTTTTTCCGCCCTCACTCCATAACACACGAGAATTCCATGTGAACGTCAGTCACAGCGTAGATAAGATCTTTAATTAACGAAGAAAAACCGCGTGTGAGACACATACTGACTTATTACCAAAGATAAGGCAATTACCGGTATTTTGTACGACGACAGACAATAACTTACGAATACTTACCGCCTTTCACTTAATTAGTTAGGAAGCGCGAGCGCAGAGCCGTACGATCACACAAACCATAATTCCACGGTTTCTCACGGAAAATTCACTTCCCTGTGAAATACTATGCACTGTAGACACGCTATTTTTATTGTGGAATTAGCATTGAAAGAGTTTTAGATGACAGTTAAAAAATTGTGTAGTCGACTTTATTGCAGTGTTTCGGAATAACGAGAGCGGATTGATTTGTGTTTCTGAGTAGATTTAAACTGGAGGGATGGTTTGTTTATGCTTGGCATTCGGAGGTTTAATTGCATCCAATGTGCGTATTTGTGCATCTAACAAGCACCTTCTCTTTAGCGTGTCGATGGCAATCTATACAGGATGGCAAGGACATGAAATCAGCACATTTTTCTAGACCTATAGAGGTTATCAAAAAAAAAAGTGTTGTTACTTTGAAAAGTACGTATGGAACAGATTTTTTTTTAATAACCAACGAAAAAATTTCAACGCATTAGAATCGTGTACTGAATCCATGGTAACTGGCTACGCCTCGATGTCCCTGCTACCCTGTATAGAGTCAGCCCAAAATTGGGCTACGAGCACCTTCAGTGACGTCCATCATCTCCTGCAACGTGCAGGCAACAGGACGCCCTGAACATGACATTAAGTGCCCCATTGCTTGCGGGACAGCATTATATTTACACTCCAGGGTGGTGTCATCTCCAAGGTTGCGGCAAAGTCCGAGAGGGATACCGTGGCCCCTGGCACAGGCAACTGAAGGAACACTGGTGGGTTTTAGTCAGTAAGAGTTTGACACGCCCGCCCTCCCGCTCCGCCCAGAACGGGAGAAGTTATTTGATGATTTCCCACCGTCAAAAAAAAAAGGGTGGTGCAATCTGTGAATCTCTACCTGAGCAGGTTTTCCTTGCATGCTTCCTCAACAAGTACCTAAGTAGTCACAGGTATGTTAATGCCGAACTGCAGTTTCCAGATCACATTAAAAAATATATCTACCGAGCAACGTTCAAAACCGAAAATAAGGTTAATTTGAATTAAAATAATAGCGTCATTTTATCTGACCCTAGGTTTTTGGCAGTTCAGTCATTGAAAGACAACATTCACCGGTTAACGTGTGATAACAAGGTTTCATTTCAAAATGGAAGTGTAAATTGTGTCAACGTTATGACTAGAAAGATATGATTTGATTTGAGCATAGTTTGTGTCTAGCGGTGGATATGTCGAGAACTATACCATTTATGTAACAACTTTGTAAGTACCGTATCCTACGAATAAATGTCTTTGTCTTTGACGTGTCATAAATACATTACATACATAAGGTTAGGCAGAGGGAGGGGTACCTATAGAACACCCACACTTCGCTACTTATAATTAAGTTCCGTGTAATAGGGGGCGAACCTATCGTTTCAGACACCAACCTACATGGTCTTCGCATGATCTGACCAAGATTATGTCTGGACTTTAAAAGAGACTGTGACCTCTGAGTTTGTTTCGGCCTTTCTTTTCAGAGTAGTCAGATAGGAAACGCCGACCTCATCTAGTTTTTAAAATATGATTGACGTGTAAAAGTGTTTGTACAAACCTACTTACAGAAATAAAATCATTTATCATTTACTCAAACGGGCACAAATCCAGACTCCGGTCTCCTACTGTGAAATTCCTGATGGAAAAACCCAATGAAAGTTTACTCGACCTGGGAATTGAACCCAGGGGCTTATGCCAAACAGTAGCATTTGCGACCACAAGACCAATGAGGCAATTATAAATAAGAAAGCACAAACATGTAACACCGGTATCCCCTTGAGGCGTTATTTCAAGTTCTCATTTGAACACTTTTGAATTAACTCACACCATAATTATACCGTCAAACCCGTACCTGATCTGTATTACTTAATTAAATTAATATCATAATTTCATTATCTTTGCAGCTACCTACGAGTACGTTTTTATTTAAGTAGTTATGTAAATCATAAACCGGTACCTTCCTATAATATCTTCACTCACGCGAAGGTCTAATTTGGTAGCTATCATTATCATATTTACCTGTAAATGAACGCTCCTAGATTTAGGCCTGGCTTAGGAACAATTTAATGAAAAACCCTGGTTTATAGTATGATGGCCGCACGTCAGAGTTAACAAAACCAGTACTCTGGCCCCTTATTATATTGAAACTCCGTACTATGTTAGGCCAGCTCAAGGTTAAAGTGTTACCCACTTTTTATTTTTTCGAGGGTGGGAAATCACCAAATAACTTCTCCCGCTCTGGGCAGAGCAGGAGGGCGTGTCAGACTCTTGCTGACTAAAACCCACCCGTGTTCCTTCAGTTGCCTGTGCCAGTGGCCATGGTATCCGTCTCGGACTTTCCCGCAACCCTAGCAGGCATCGGCCCTAGCGGACCCCGTCATTGAAAGTGTTACCCCCGATGTGCGGTCGACTGTATGTACATGTTTGTGCTATAAAATCAGGTGTCATCGCACGATTTAAACTACGTACAGTCCGTTCACAGTTATTTTACCTTTGAAATTACATCACTGTCAGAATGACAGTGATCTGTGGTGCCGCATGGTGGGCGTAAAAACGCCTTTCATAGACATAGAGATTTAAATTTTCAAGTGTCGTTTTTTTTCTTGGATATGGCTTTTATTTACCATTAATATGCTCAAATATTCACACAAAGTTATTTTAGCATTTAAACGGATGACATACCACACATACTTAGCGGTTTCTACTGCAAAATTAAAAAAAAAAGGTAAATGCAATATATTTTTTAATTCTCTATCGACTCGTTTTAAAGCACCAAGTCAAAATACCAAGTAATAATTAGCTGAATAAGTGATATTTAATCATTTTTATGTACTGACATGACCACCATGCAACAACACAAGTTATAATCTAGATAGATAGATAATAGATAATACGGGCTGGTGTCCGCAACTCCACGTCAATGCGCGTATTTTGCGTACGGTTATTATTATACAAGTATATTTATTTATTTGTTTTCAAATAACTATATAAACTAACCAAACAAAAATATAAAATATAATAACCTAAACTAACTAAAACTATTAACAAATTAAAATATGGCGTCGAAAAATTCCTCTGCATCGCTGTCGACTGGTAAAGTACCCAAGAGACTGGCGGCATTGCCACGTTGTATGGCAATGCTAAGCCTCTGGCCAAGGTAAAGGCCAAGTTATAATCTATTATCTTATTCTGGAAAGTGAGTAATTAGGAGTTTTAGTAAATATTTTCTATCATAATGAGCACACACAACTATAGTCTTTTCGCCATAAGATGAGTTCCCTGACAGTTCATTTTTTTCCGTGGCACGCATGCTACTTTAGACTAATAAAAAATAAACTGGCAAAAAAGTTAAAAAAGAAATGATAAAAAAAATATTGCCTTTCGTAAATTACTAAGTAAATTATTGTAGTTATAATTAACTGTTAATTAATTAAGTAAATAAAATAAAAAAGTATAAATCTTAAAAAATGTCAAATGCGTTGAACGGAACGTCGGCCAATAGAGATTGACACTACTCAATACACTAATCGATTCGATTATTATTATTATCAATTCCGATTCCGATATGGATATGAGTTCAAATCAAGAATCAAGTTCTGATAGTGAATAATAAATAAATAATTATTTTAAACAGACTGCATTTCATTTACCACTAGCTGTCCCCCGCGGTTTCACCCGCGTTATGTCAGGTTTTTGCTCTGCTCCCGTGATGTTATGTAGCCTATGTCTTATTCTGATGTATAAGCGATATTACTGTAAAGTTTCATCAAAATCCGTACAGTACTTTATGCGTGAAAGAGTAAGAAACATCCACACACACACACACATACTAACTTTCACGTTTATAATATTAGTAGGAAGTAGGATAGCCAGTTTATTAAAAAAATATTTTGAAAATCTAAAATCGATAACCCGATTCAATTTTCTTTGCCAACTGAATCGATATTATAAAAAAATCGATTATATTTCATTAGGTCACGTCACTACAATTGTCAGACAAGAACTGTCAGGGAACTCGTCATAAGGCGAAAAGACTATAGTATTTAATGAGCGTAGTTAAGAACCCTCTAATGAGGTTAATTAACAAAAAGTAAACTTGCTTATCACTTATAGTTAATGACCGTAAAATATTATAATGGAAAGTCTAACCACCAGCTTGATAAGCATGTTGAAGTCTACGTATAGGTACAGACCTCCAAGCTACCAGAATCCATCACTGTTTGATTCTATAATGGAAGATGTGCTAAACAAACTTAGTGCTAGTAGTCATTCAATAATCGTATGTGGTGAATTTACTATTAATTTATTAGAAAATAACTCGAATACTGTCAGATTATTAAGTCTCTTTAGGTAATTTGATTTGTCAAATGTTTTTATTAAACCAACCCGAATGACAGCTTATTCTGCCACTTGTATAGATAATATTTTATGTAATTGTGATTACTTACACAAACCAATCAAAATCAAAAGTCATTTATTCAAACTGGGCTGAGAATCAGCACTTTTTGAACGTCAAAATCACATAAGACAGTCCCCCCAAAACGCCCGCCCTTCACCACTTCCTAGTGCTTTAGCTGGGAAGAAGAAGTGGCGGAACAAACTCCCCAGCAGCACTGCTGTCTGTTCAGTTAGAAGAACTGGATTCTATATAGTAATACCTAAGTAATTAACATTACGAAACACAAAAATATTAAAATTATTTGCCATATGTCAGCTAGCACACGCCAATTACAACAACAATTATAAATAAGTTGCCACCTGACCACACCTACATGCCTTTACAAAATATTCAAATAAGGTTTAGACCGATTACGTGTAAACATTTAGAGAAATTAAATATAATATATGTGACCCAAAGAGTTCTACGCCGAGTTCATTTCACTATTAAACACGCAATTTAATGGCACTTTTCCACTAAAGACTAAAATTATGTAGACGAAGTTTTTATTTAGTGATTGGGCGACACCAGAGGGGCAATTCTCGTATTTTTAAGAACGTTCGCATTCTAATCTCAGTGTCAATCTGTCAAAAATTGTATAGCGGTTACCAACATTTTTTGAAGCAACACATGAATATTACAAGATTTGAACAGTATGTTGCAAAATACTCTACAACTTTTAAAAGTGTGTGCAAAATAGCTAAAGCTTTTTATGTTAGCAATAAAATAAAAACTACCTGGCAAATAATAAATAATGAAACAGGTAGGAAAAAAGCGTCATACTGAATTGAACTTAGAGACTGCACATCTCCTCATCAGCTCAGATGTAGAAATAGCTCAGGAATTAGTAAACTATTTTGATAATATTCCCCTTAAAACTATCGAAGCTTTTAATTCCTCACCCACGCTTTCTGTTGCCTTACTTAAAACGAATGTAAAGGCATGCGCTTTGGAGTTTAGGTTTCAGCTTAAAAACCTATTAACTTATTTAAACTAAAAAAAAACCCTGACACACGAAAACCTCTAAAAACGGCTGAACAGATTATCTTCTTAATTTTTTTTTGCTACGGCCATCCTCAATCAAGTCACCTTTCAAATAAACCAAAAAAATAAAATCAGTTCAGCCGTTTGGGAGCTAAGTTTCGCTAGCTAATTTAATTTGACCCTGTATAGATAGATGCTCTACAACGCCTTCTTTTGTTTTTGACCCTATAATTAACGACATTTTATGTTCAAACACGCATAAAGCAGATGCTTTCAAACGAATTGCTTGTAAAAGTCGATAATCAAACCATTTTTGGTTTTCAATGGAACGAGGATTCCTTTCATGACTTCTTGATCAAAGAAAGGTTTGTGACGGCATACCAGACATAAATCAAGACAGGTAGCTGACTGATCACGTGATCACCTTGATAAACATATTATACCTACCTCTTGCCAATTATAAATGTAGACGGTACCAAATGTTGTTGTGCAGGTGTATCGATAATTAAATCTCGTAGCGGATTATAAGAACTCTGACACCTGCCTTCAAACGGGACCACGGTAGTGCGTTTTTTTTTATTGACTTATTCTCTCCCACTACTAGGCAAAGGTCACATAGTTTACGAATTTTCTTTGTGTTTTGTCTTCTCGGACCAATTGGTTAGGAACGAGTCCAAATCGTCACGCCGAGGTCACGCCAGCGTTTCTTCGGCCTGCCTCGGTGACGACTCCTGTCTTCAGGCGCCCAATGTGTGCCGATCTTGGCCCATCTATCCTGTAGATTCACCCAGTCCAATTTCAGCCTCGCCAACACCGACGATGCCCGTCTTGGAGCGTATTATGGTTTTGCGCATAAGATCGGTGAGTTTATTCAAATTTATTTATTTGTACACATAGGTATAAAATAAAATAAAATATTCAGTTACTATGTGCTGCCTTGCTAGGCGTACAAATATTACTACGCAGTTGGTAATAGGTATACAGGGAATATAGCCTATATAATTTTACATAATGCTAAATAACCGTCTTAAATCTATATTAATAAAGTAAACATAAACAAAATAGTAACGTAAACAAATTAAGGTAACAAAAATTATTAATGAAATTTAATAACTTAAGTAGGTATTTACGTAATAAATAAGTCAGAGAAACTTATTATTTCTAAAATACTACGCTGCATCGCTCTGTAGCAAACCTGGAGATGAGCTTCTGAGCCTTCTGAAAAGTGCATTTATTATCACTAAATCATCATATTTGCGATATAAACAACAGTATAAAAGTTTAGATGCTAAAATCTGTGCAATTTACGCACTGGCACCAACTTGTGCAACTCGATAGTCGATTCGTAAACAAAAATAAAATCGATTAGGCATCGCTTTGTAAAACGGAAGATTTCATTAGTAAGCGGAAAATGAGTTACTACATCCTTCGAAGCATTGCATTGCATTGACCTCTGCAAATCACTGTTTTCATAATTACCTATACGATATTATCAGTAGAAATGTACGGAACTCCTGCATCCGATTATCTTGGCATATCTAACCCTTTAATCGAAACATGTGTAGTTGAAATCGTTATAACAAGGTTCATCGTTGGTTTTCGGTTCCGTACGTTTCTTATTCGAATTGAGCACTCGGCGAATTTAATAAACATGTTTCGAATTTAAAATAATTTTCTGGATAGCATCAGAATGAGACAGGATAGTCTCTCTCTCTCTCTCTCTCAGCCAAGATATCCTCAATCGTGTTACTGCAAGCCGTGTGTCCGATGGGATTTCCCACCGACCAAAATAACCTCAGATAAACACTGAGAAAATAACGATCTTCCATACAAACTTTCGTCATAAATTTAACCCCTTTAGCGAATGAACTTTTACAAATTATTCCTTAGCACTCGCCTGCGTGTTTCTAGCTAACTGTACCACATTACCAAAATCTTTGAATACAGTTAGAGTTTTCTCAAAAATATTAAGGACAGGCTCCTAAGAACGTTTTCCTGTAGCTACAATGGTTAAAAGGTGCCTGCCGTTACTGCCCCATCTCAAAAATCAAAGTACTAAGGAAGTCTTGTGCAAAATTGAATGTTTCTAGACCCAGTTTTATTAACCCTTGCGTGAGCTGTTAGTGAATTATTAAGTCGATTTATTAGCAAATTAATTAACCGTGTACAAGGAACTTTTGTGCAAAATAGACTCCGCTGTTTAAGCTGAGCGTAAATATTAATATCGAACGTCAAGTATTTACGTGTTGAAAGTCGTGAAGAAAAATGTGTTATAGAAGGAAAGTGCATATTATTGTGGCTGCGCATCTCGACGCATGACTGCGCTCAGTGGGGAAGCAAAAACATGTCGCATCCGACTACATGTCCGTGGCTTCGGTTGCAGGTATGAAAGTGACTGGATGATTAAAATCATCATAGCTATTTCTGCCAGTCTCCCACGCTATCTGTCCAAAACCATTAAGCCAGAAGCCAGCTATAACGATGACGATGGGTCTCAAGTCGAAATCCATCTTTAAAATAGTGACAGATACTTAGCGCCCCGATAGATAGCGAAATGGAATGAAAAACAGTTGTTGTATATATCTGTAATTTATACACAAGGATATATATAATTTTAGACACTTCGTTTCAGCGTAAAGTGAAATATTTCACTGAAGTGGGGTTCTATCCCAGTATGTTAGTTAGTTAGTTAGTTTGAATTATTATTGTAATTTCTGTTGATTTAATTTTGAATTCTGTAACCTTGACTATTTTTATCTTTTAATTTTCGTTCATTATAATTACACTGACATTGTACTTTAATTTTAATTCTGTGACGTTTTTATTTAATTTTCATTCATTAATTTATTTCATTTTGAAGAAGTTGAAATTTCAGTTACAGCTATTATCCTATGGCCGTAGGCATTGTGCTAATTTTATTTTATTGGATGTAATATGGGTCTTGCCTGAATTAAATGAATTTTATTTATTTATTTATTTTATAGAAAACTCCACAACGTTGGTTCTTATGTAAGTAAATGCAAAATTATGACTATATTCTAACGAACCACAATTAAAGGCACGTTATGTCTCATTATACCATAACTTTCGATTTCATTAAAAGTATTCATAAAATTGTCATAAAACATGAATAGCATGCAATAGAAGTCGCAACTCGCTTATGCATAATCAGACGATGCAAATGAGACCATGTACTATTCGTTGTTTGTAACATCGACGAGTAACTGATGGTTAGTAGCGAGCGACTCAACAATGCATTGCTGATCGTGGCAAAAAATCTTACCATAATTATGAGGCGGCCCTGGGAGTGTAATGAACGTGTAGGGTTTTCACTTCATAAACGTTTGATAAATAAAATCTTGACTTCGTTAATTGTTCTGCATTGTGAACTCGTGAAACATGATTTTAACTAAGGTTTTGTGGTTAAAGAGACTTTATTCTCATAAAGAAATTTACATTTCACTTAACTGAGAACAGATTAAGTTTCTAGGTAAAACATACATAGCATGCATTCAACATTCTAACTTAAAATTAAAATATAGACAATTACAAGTTTTTAAGTTATTCTGGTAGGTACAACAGGTTGTAAAATGTACTTATTAATAATGTGCTTAAAAATGTAGTAGAACCGATTTACTCAATTAATTGAGGTTGGAGTTTTTATTGCAAACTGCGTGTGTCATTAAAATATTTTTTTGCAAAGAGGAGAGTTATTATTGGAACCGTCTAGGTCTTAAAAGAAGTCGTATTTGTGTGACATGAAGATTCATAGATACTAATTTAAAAAATGCGAAAGTAAGTCTGTCTGTTATCTTTTCATGTTACACATTGATAGACCTTGGATACGTTTTATCCCAGTAGTATGTTCCTGTGGAATAATTTCGAACCTCCGCGGGCGAAGCTGCGGGCAAATCTAGTATGAAATAAAGTTTTGCTTGAAGAGAAACGAGTTGGTATTGTGTTATTAAACTGAAAATTACACAAAAGTTCTAAGTACTATAGTATATACTTAGCATTTTTGTGTAATTTTCAGTTTCCCTATTTTAATGTTTGTACGCGTTTCTCAAAGGAAGTTAGATTATTATCGTTTCGATGAAACTACCAGCTTTGGCTGTACACATGCTATACTATTTATCTCCAAAACCAAAGATACCACCAAGGATTTAAATACTTTAACACGCTAACAGTAGGAAAGGCTTTAATTTTGACATTTCAACAACATTCATGGCGTTATTTACGTTTTTGAGCAAGCAATAGATTAGCAACATCCTTCAAAATTATTCAGCTTCTGTTTGATAGTGTGTTACGCAATTACCGTGCTGAATCATCAAAGTCAGTCTTGTAGTTGACACCCCTAGCTTCAAGACGAGTCGGGCAAAGGTTAAGTCAGGACAAGTGACTGTGAGAGCGAGGCACTTCGACCTCCGCAGTCTAGATCAGCGGTGCACAAAGAATATTATTATAAGTAATTGAAACTAATGCACTTTTGTTGCTATTTACTGAAATACTTGCCAGCCCCGTTTCTTATACAAACATTTTGTGATAAAAAAACAAAGTGACAATTGTAACAAAATCCGTCTTCTAAGATAATTTTATGCTACTCTTCGTACCTAGTATGCAGTTACTCCATTCTCTGTTTCACGACGTACACACTGCTGATTATTCCGAACTTACTACTCCAATTCACGTGGAAGATGAATACTCTCATTATATTAATAGAATTCCCTTAGTGATCATCAAATATGCACATAAATGATGAAGCAATATCTTAGAGTAGGGACAGTGGCTGATCAAAATAAACAATTTGGATAAGCTAAGTAGTCTACAGAATATCGATAGACCAAGTTTTTGTGATGCACCATTTTTCAATAGCTACGTAATAAGCTATTCTAGTGATATGTTTGAGACCATAAAATAAGTTAAAATGTCCTACAGGACAACAAACAACAACGAACAGTGTGTTCCAAAAGTATCTGCTGATAATATACCTAAACAAATGGATCAGAAAACGAACCTGTGGATGCCAATTATGCCTCTTACAAATTCAGTGCTTTGATTATTTGAATACTTCAACCCGAAATTATAATTTTGAATCTTCTTAAACATGTTTCTTATTTGTTAATTGTATAACCTCAGTTATCATCGACAAGATTTACAATTACAATAATTTCATTCAAATAATAATTGTTGGAAAAAGTGGTAAGATATACTTAACAAGATATAGCTGTATTTAAGAGTGAGATTACAACTATTTTAAGAGATAGCCCTAGTATATAGTTAATAAGTGTTTTTTTAACTTGCTCTGCTAACAGCTAGCTATTCTGTATTGTTATCTGTGGATAACGTCTTGAGTAGTGTATTTGTTACTTTTATTGCAAGTTTTATGTTGTATGCCTACTGTGTAATATACTGCTGTTTGTTATTCCTAACAAATAAAATAAAATGAAACCATAAAAATTCTGATGATTGTGTTACTTACCTACTCATTCCCTTTAGTGGGTGATCGCGTAAGAATTAAATCTGTACCAGGTTTGTTTACGCTTTCATCAGATACTTTTGGAACAAATATTAGGTACCTACTTAATTCATTTAAAAATTCTCCAAGAGTGGAAATGAACACGATAAACCACAAAGAGTTTCTATAGCTTCACTGGGGCCAACAACAACGAGGAAAGCTAAAGCTATTCACAACCACGTGCAAACAGAGCTTGATTTTACCGTCAATAGTAAAAGCAGCCATAAAAGACTCACAGCAGCCGGTGTGCTAATAAAGCACGTAAATAATCATACCTATAGGTAGTAGGACTCACTCTTCTGCCCATGTGTGGAGCGTAAACTATGGAGCAGTAAAATCAGGCATTAAAACCTACGACATAACACAACACAGAGAAATCACGAAGGTGTAGTCAAAACGTAAAGTATGAGTGACTAGAGAGACTGAAACAGACGATTTCGTGATCAAATAATATATTAAGGTCACTTTTGATTTTCTGCATTTTGGTCTCTTGAATTCGAAATTAGCGAGACAGTTAACAAAACATGGTTTCTTGTCCGCTAAAGAAAGATCAGAGGAGGAGTGGCTCCTCTCTCACAATACCAGTATCTCATACTTCCCACGATGGAAGCTGGTTAGGAAGCCAAGAGGGCAGAAACCTTTAAAGAATGTTACATTATCATTCGTCCTGGCAAAAAGAATCGAAGTAGGTACTTATGTGCCTTCTGTATTTTCTCGACATATCTCCAAACATTACCGACGAGATGATTTATCAGCAGGTATTTAATGACGTCACAATGTATGTACAATGACGTTATCCTCGTAAATTTCACCGGAAGCTGCAACTACGTGTTCGGACGGAAATATAAGATTGTACGAAGACAAATTATTTACAAACACGAGTACTGTCGTTGATGTTTGTGTGTAGATAAATGTTAAAACACAATGTAATACCTACTGATGTAAATCTTGTGATTTGTTAATGTAACTACTTACAGTATAATTAATTTACTGAATTTATGTTACGTAGACTTTGATTTCAATCTTCAGTTTCTGGTAAAACCTTCGAATTAGAATGATTGCCGTGAGTTTGATAAAACTTTCGGCAATCATTCTAATTCATACCTTACCTAACCGAGATAAGATTTACATTGCAATGACTTACTCGTGGTTTTACGCCATTCAAATTAATTTGATGTGAATGTTCTGGATATCTATGGTTCTACTTGAAAAAGAATTCAAATTAGTTTGTGATGTAGAGTAATAATTATCATATCATTATTATTATTGAAACCTTAGATAGGCAATAATCTTTAGTATGAAACACAATGATACCTTAATTTTATCTGTTAGAAAATACATGTGCCCGTGTAAATATATTACGGCAACCTGGAGAATACTTTACATACAATCCGTGTTGCCGTAAAATGCCGTACCCACATTTTATGACCCTCATCAAAAGAGTAGGGGGGATGGTATTATTGTTGGAAACCACGCAATACTTGTAGTCGTACCTTTTACCAATAACAATAAAACAATACACAAAGGAGAAAATGGCAGTTTTAAGAATTTAAGAATATCACAGCGTACCTAGTAACGACAATACAATTATATATCATGAAGTTTTTACGTCTGACTGATTCATTTTCGCATGCACCATAATTGTTATCAAGGGTAAATAGGCACGATAAAGTTATTTAAAGACATAACTAAGTACCTACAGGAACGGTTACTATATTATTACTATTATATAGTAAACTAGTCTATACTTATATTATAAACTGGTAAGTGTTACAGTATTGCCGAGTGTCATTGGATATATTTTATGTTAAAACAAGTTTCACGCGGATGAATAAAAACTTTTTTACAAAAAAAAACAACCGAATTTCAAAAAAAAAACACTACAAAGTGAAAAATAACTTTAATTTCGGAAGTCGGTGTCTTTGGATCTGTATTTTAGTTTTTGCCACCGACTTCCGAAATTAAAGTTATTTTCACTTTGTAGTGTTTTTTTTGGAAGTCAGTTGTTTTTTTTTAAACCGCTCGACGGATTTCGATAAAATTTTAATGGGACCATCTGGGAAGTATACCCTTTAAACCAAAAAAGAATTTTCCAAATCGGTTCAGGCGTCTTCGAGTAATCGGTTCCGATAAGGATACGATTGGAAGTTGAATTAAAGATGAAAATGGCTGGGTACTGATTACTCCCACTGTTGCAACATTTCAGGCAACAAAAGGATACGGAGATGTCAAGCGCCGAATGTTACCTTTGATTTTAAGTTGGGCAGTTACGGTTCTCAAGATACAGGGAACTACACTAGAAGAGGCTGTTATAGATCTAGTCACGAAAAAATTAGCTAAAGGACAGGTGTATGTTGCTCTGAGTCGTGTTAAAACCTTGGAAGGAATAGCGTTGTCTGACTTAGATTCAAACAAACTATTGAGTAGGCCACACGACGAAAGAGCATTGCTAGAGGTGACGCGATTACGCAACTTAAATTCATTGTCAATATGACGCATCAGCATGCCTAGTAGGTAGTGGTAATCCTATGTAAAACTTCAATCTTAATTAGGTATTATTTTTGTACGAACTGAACATTTTGGCATATTGAACCGTATGAAGTAAGCCCAACAAAAGGTAACTGCTGTAAATCGTTGAGGAATTCCCTCGACTGTCTATGGTCTCCATCATCGGACGTGATTATCATCATCAGAGATGTCTGTAATGACACTTATAACACTTAAGGGTGCAAAGTTCTGATTAATAGAAATTAATTAAGTCCAAACACAAGGTAGCTACTGTAAAACGTTGAGGAGTTCCCTTGACTGTCCTATGTCTTCATCACCAGACCCCTAATAATAATAATAGACTTTTATTTCGGACCATAGAATCCATAGAGTGTTAGTAAAATTAACAAAAAGCTTATCACCTAGTGTTAGTACCCATCACCCTTTGCACAAACTGTTTAATTATAGGAGAGTTGGACCTCTCCCCTACCGTTCTCAGGATGCTGTTGTGACTGTCTCTCACTCTTCTCAACAGCGAAGCTGTTTTTTTGCGCAAGATGGCGTGAAAACCATCAGTGCGAGCTTGCGCAAACATCTCCGAGGCACTACAGTATCGAGGCAGTCTCAAGAGCATCCTGAAAGCATTATTGTACTGTACGCGCAATATATCTAGCGATTTCTTGGTGTAACTGACCCATAGACTGCCCGTGTACATACTCTGACAGTATGCCTTAAACAGCGTAATCTTGACTAGGTCAGTACACCGAGCAAATCTACGGGCCAGCATATTGCTCCGAACCGCCAGAGCCCTCCGCTCCCTCTCAATGTCTGCATCGTCTCGAAGGTCGTCAGCAAGAAAATGACCTAAGTATTTGAAGGTAGATACTCTTTTTATTTTAGACCCGTTAATATAGAGATCAGTTCCATCAACATGCCGTTTGCTGCCGACCTTAAAGACCATGCATTCACATTTCTTTGCATTATAAATTAAACCATGCACGGCAGCGTAGGTTTCACAAACTTTAAGTAGCTCTCCGATTGCCCCCGCTGACGGACCCAGCAGCACCATGTCGTCTGCATAGCTGATGTTGTTAATTCTAACTCCATCAACACTGCATCCCACACGCATGCTGCTGAGTTCGGCTATGAGGTTATCAACGTAAAGTTTGAAGAGCCTGGGAGATGTCAGACCTCCCTGTCTCACTCCGCACTCCAACCCATACGGCTCAGAGAGTGTACCATCCCATTTCACCTGATTGGTTTGATTACCATACCAGTACTGGAAAATACGACATATATCTTCCGGTATACCCCTGTCTCTCATCTTCCCCCAGAGCGCATCATACGAGACAAGATCGAATGCCCTGGAGAGATCAAGGAAACAGGCGTACACCGGAGTCTTGCGATCTACATAATATTGAACTGTATGCTTGAGACTCAGTATTGCACTTTCAGTTGATAGTCCTGGTCGAAACCCGAACTGCGCATCTTGAAGATTTATATATTCGTTTAAATAAGAATCAAGCATACCGTCCAACACCTTTGCAAAATTGTCGCGAGAGAAATAGGACGGTAGTTACATTTGTCCGAGATGTCACCTGTTCTGTTCTTCACAATGGGAACCACGATGGTCAGGTAAATATGCATGACTAATACATATACTAATACATATACTAATGATAGTCACAACCCATTTATGCGTAAAGTTCTCATCAATACAAATTAATGAAGCCCAAACACCAGGTAATTGCTGTAAATCTTGATGAGTTTCCTCGACTTTCTTTTGGCTTCATCATCAGATCGACTCCAGACCTTCATTAAATAGTAGCACTTTAAAATACTTAATAAAAAATTAACAAACGCACTAGTCGTCACTATGATTTTCGAAGGTTCCCCTCGATTTCTCTAGGACGCCATCATCAGATCCTGATTTCCTTATCATGGTACCACTCTTGGGATATCTCCTTTCCTACATAAAAAGTATCATCAAAATCGGTTCATAAACGAAGAAGATATCCGCGAAAACACTTTTTTTTTTAATACGGTCGAATTGTGAAACCTCCCTCTTTTTTGAAGTCGGTTAATTAAAAAAAATTGCATTGACCCCGGAATCAGAAATTACTTAAAACCCTCAAGGACTCCACGAGACAGGCTCGACCTACTGTGGAGTCCACAAGTTAAAATCTATATAAATAAAAATAATTGCTGTCCGTTAGTAAGCGCATCTCTTGAAAACGGCTGGACCGATTTGGTACTTTGTTTTAATGTTCGTAATAGTCCAAATAACGCGTGTGCACAGACTGGACAGGTCCACTCAATATGTGTTGTTCTTTCTTCAAAATACCATTGCAGACACCAATCTACATGATCCTCAAAGATTATGTCCGGATTTTTAAACACATTGACATTGATGAATTTTCTAGATACTGTGACATGAGTATTTACTTTGTAAAGTATTATAATATTATTTTAACTATTGTGAATGTGAGAATTATGTCAGTCATTGTTTTTTTTGTATTTTTCTCAGTTAGTTTAATAATGATCTGGCAGTTTGCCAGCCTACTCAAATGTCCTGTCTTTGGTATTATTCGTCGAATCGTTGAGCTCCTTAAGTTCTGAGCTGCACGATTGCTAACTGGACAGGTCCACTCAAGCTTTCTTTCCTCAAAAGACCATTTCAGACACCGATCTACATAGCCTTCACATGATCTAACCAACATTCTGTCTGGACTATAAAAGAGACTGTGACCTCTAGAGTGTTGTTTCGGAATTTCTTCTCAGAGTTTTCAGATAGGAAACGCCGGCCTCGTCTACATAGTTTAAAAATAAAACAAACAAGGTAGGTACAAACCTACAAATAAATTCATTTCAGGTTTTCAGGGCAAAAAAAAAGGATTTTTTTCCCGGAATTTGTTTCCTTTTTTATTTATAACTATAATTTTAGGAGTAAGTACTTAGTTTATTTGTATCCGTTTTAAGGAAATGTATTGAATACTTTATTGGGTTAATAAACGATTCATTATTATCAACTGTGATCACCATTCACCAATTCTTTGACTGAGGTCGCGCAACGACTACCTTTGTTCAAACTGTATGTATAATTCCGTGTATTCTTTTTGAAAATGAAAGTCTTTACCCACTTGGTACTGTGCACGAATGATTATCAAGCAAAAGCTTTTGGTTAGCAGAAATGGAATTGAAGAACTAATTTTAAATGGTGACTCAAGTAGGTACTAATTGTTAGAGATACTGCGATGCAGCTCCAACGAGCTTGAATAAAGATAATTAATGAATGAATAAGAGTTTGATAAAATCTCGTCGCCTTCTCTTGCCTCGAAGAGATGGTAGAGTAGAATTTCTCACGTTTCACCAGCTATAGAAGGACATAGGTATATGTACCTAATAGGGAGAATTAAAAGTATCATTTTCTAAGAAAACCCACCTTCAGAAGTGAACTTAAGTACATCACGCATAGTTCTGATATTTACCGTTTACTTTACATTATAATATCGCAAATTTCATACAAATGGGCTGCCTCAAATATAGCTGATCGTAAAATAGTTAATTACGTGCACACGCTGCTCCTGCCGGACATTGGCACACTCGCTCCAATCGTGGTAACCGCAAAATAAATAATAACTATCTTCCTGACGCACGGGACGTTTGTCATTAATATTATTATCATGCTTATTAAACATACATCATAATTAAAAACAATACCGCTATGTGCCAAGACAACAATGAAAAGTCTATATAAATAATCAACAAAAACAAACAAGTTTAAAAAGCTGCAATAGAAGCATTGATGATGCGATGCTATACGACTTACCAGAGACAAAACTATAATATCTCAAATGCCTATCAGTACCTAGTTACGCCAGCACCCATATCCTGCAAACCACCCCATTCCTCTGCGAAAATCTGCACAACAAATGATAAAAGAACAGGTTCGCCCCTGTGACATAGGAGGATAACAATTTGTACAATAAATGCTGGACAAAGGTAAAGTTATTTCACACGCACGTCAATTTTAAAAAGCGAATCATTCTATAAAGAACAGATAAAATAAAAGGTGTGAAAGGTGTAAAAAAAAACATGAATTAATTTTAACAAACAAAATAGAAAATAACTCATCAGCGAACAACAACGGTCAAACTATAGACAAAGTAAACAGTACAATTTTTTTTGGAATCACAATTTGACAGCCAGTTAACTTGGAAGCCGCAAGCAGAAGATATATGTAAACGTTTAAGCACAGCCGCGTTTATGTTGCATAATCTATCAAAAAAAGTAAATTTACCGACGATATTAGTGGCTTAACATGATCTAGTAATTTCCATCTTAGATTCGGTATAATATTTTGGGGTCACTGTAGTCAACGAGAAAGCATTTTCAAAGCGCAAGAGCGCTGCCTGAGAGCTATATTCGGTCTTAAAGTAACAGACAGTTGCGTACCTATATTTAAGTCTCATAAATTACTAACCTTCCCATGCCTATATATCTTTGAATTAGCAATATTTGTAATAACAAATCGATGTCTATTTGTAACTTTAATACAAACTAGAAAACGAAGTACAGCTATGAGATCTCAATACCATAATCTAACGGGCACGGGCGTATTTAAAACTAGCTTATCAAAAAGAAATGTGATTTGTATGGTTCCTGTAATCTTTAATAAAATACCTGACTAAATTAAAAGTTTACCGTTGCAAAAATTTAAAAAACGTTTTACAGAATTACTTGTAGATAAATGTTATTATTCTGTGCAGGTTTAGTAATATCTTTATTAACCTCTACTTTATATTATATTTGCATGCTATATGAAAATGGATCCTGTTATATAATTTAACAACTTATTTATGTGTACCTACATTCTAAGCAAATAAAGACCTATTCTATTCGAATACTATTAAAAATAATATAATATACTTAAAAACACGTCCACAAACTTTTTAAACAGCATAATGAGACCTCGCTGATCTCTAATGGGCGAGACGTGCCGACTGCCTGTATAAACGACGATGTGATTCTGATAAAGGCGTGTTTACCTTACCTTCTGCGAATCTAATAGAAACTAACATATCACAACATCACACAAGTGTTCCCCGAAGGGTAAGACATGGGTAAGACGGAGGTGTACCTGTAGTACCTACACACACATTTCACCAGTTATAAGTCCCATGTAATAGGGGGTGAGCCTATTGCCATCAACCGGTGCTCAAATCCAGACTCCGATCTACTAGAATCTAGAGAGTGTGAAGTTGATTCTAGATATCATCACATCGTGTGAAATATGTTCAGTCTTATTTGAAGTATAACAATTATAAAAGGCTATCCATCTATGATTCAGAGCTTAATTTTCACTGCGTTATAATAAAAAGTATTAGCCGACCAGATTACAATCTCTACAGCCTAAATTCATTCAGAGATAGACAACGCATAGCCTAAACGCTGGAACTAGCAGCATGAAATTTTGCACGAGAGTTCCTCTCATATCGGAGGTCTCAACGATAAGGAAAACAACACCAATTTATGTTTTTTTTTTGAAAATTCGTCCCGTAATGAAAGTTATATAGAAGTTCGTCGTTTTTGCCGATGCGAAACCTCATCGAGCACACGGCTTGTAGAACCATTTAGAAAGAAGGTAAGAAATAAGAAAGTGAAATACAAAAATCCTGTGTGGGAAGTGTTGTTATCATAATCGTAAGTGGACATTGATTAGTCAATTGGTTTTTGGATTGCTGCCACTACATGGTAAGAACTCTTGAGTAGGTACAGTACAGAATCTATTTTCGGTTTGGTTGAATCGACGATTTCTAACGAGTCTTTGTCAATAATTTTGGATACGTAGTTAAGAAGAATATTAGTGCAGGTGGGTTATCTCATTCTCCTCTTTAAAAAAAACTCCATGACAAATACCATTCACCACTTTATAAGCAGACGAAATAAAAGTGAATTCTCATCACACAATTGATTGAAAGGTTCCATAAAGATAATAATGTTCTAATTTGTTTACGGACACGCTTGGCGGAGCGAATGATCTCTTAATCTACGCATTTTAATGCATTGTTCGTGAAGATTAGATAACGGTAAAAAAGGAAACATGTTTATCTACGCTTAGACATGTCATTCGTGAGTTGTATAGAAAAAATTATAAGTATAATAGTTAATCTGAGCTGAACCATAGAATGAAAATAATCAATACACACATTATTAAAATTAGGAAAATATCTAAGCGTAGAATTTGTTGTAGTCATATTTATTTGTATTCATGCAATGCACGGGAAAATAATGTATACCGTTCTTTCTCGGCTGCCACTCACAAATACTTTTTACTAAACAGACCACGAAACAGACCAGTCAGAATGACAGTCATCTACTCCAAATAGCAATCGTTCTAAGCGTAGACAGAGAAAGTAATCGTTCCATTATTTAAGGTCAACGCAGCATGTCTTCCTTCATACGTCTCTATCGTAGACAGAGGTGCCGATTCTCTTGTCACAAAATTCTCTAAACTAGACTAAAAATCACCAAAATTTAGTTTATTCCTGTCAAACAACGATTTCCCATTCTGAAATTGACTAAAGTGACACAACTTAACCAAATTTTAGTTTGACAGCACTAAGATGGCACTGAGATTATAATTTAGTGAAAATGGCAATTTTGCTATTCTGAATTTTACGTTTTTAACCAAAAAATTTGATTGTCGTAACTAAATCTGGCTGTTTTTAATCGCGATTAAAAAGATGTGGAATAAAATTAGTTGTCATGAACTAAAATTCACACCAACACCTCGACTTCAGATGCAAAAACAGTACTGTATCTTTTTTTCTCTTCTTTTGCTTATATCTCGAAAACGGTGTGTCCTATCGCAAAAATAATGAAAATTTCGACCCCCTTTATAAAACCCCGGAACATCTAAAATCCAAATAGTTGGTAAAAAAAAATTTTTTTTTTCATATTTTCCATACAAAAAGTGAAAAATTCCATACAAAACATGTCTCATGACTCTGGCTCTAAAAAAAAATCACGTGGTACGGCAAACAAGTATCACGTGGAGTCGCAATTGCCAAATTTGATTTTAGATGTGTCAAAATTATTTTTAAATTTAGAGATTTTATTTTGCAGAATAGCGTTAAGATTCTCATAGCCAAAAGTAAGGAATTTTAGTGATAGTTTAGTTAGTTTAGTTCGGTGTACAACAGAATCGGCACCAGAGAATATCTATCAAACGTCATTTTGATTTTTAACACCAAAAGCGTTCCCAACGCGTTCAACACTTATTGGGAATGCTTTAATCGATTAAGTGTCAGGCACACAGCCGGTCACAAAACTTACGACCAATTCTCAGCTATATGTCTAGCAGTTGCTCTATATAATTATGTATATAAAACACTAATAGCTGCGTCTATTAAACTGAAATCCTACACCAACATCGTTGTAAAAGCACAGTCAAACGCCATTCCAAACGCAACATTTTCAAACTAAAACAACAATATGACTGGTTTCCCTGAGAAAAGCCAGCTGCACCATTCGATAAGCGGCATCTTTTGACCATTCGACTGTGCAGTTAAATCACGGTCATCAGTTAAACATAGTAAGCCAATTATTAACGCCAGTTTACCGAAGTTTACAGTGCTGTGACCGAAGGCAATTCAAATTGATGCGGAACCGTTTTACGAGTGATTTTACCATGGCGGACAGTTTCCAATGAGCCATGAGAAACCCCATAATTTGGCTTGGGTGATGGTGTTTTCAATTATTATTTGAAAGTGGCTCAACAAAATTTGGGGGTATTGGGATTTCTAGATTGCTACTTTTAGTGAAGCTGAAAACAGTATTGTTGGTGACATATGTTTCTATGACCTATGTGTGTGCTGTTGGTGTACTTATTGAATGAATAAATAAGAAGAGAATAGATCAATCGCCAGTCCCGTTACTTACGGCCACTTTGATCTAACAGCGGAATTGAATGACTCTGAATACGAAATAACTATACCTTTCCATTTTGTGTATGTACACTCACGAGCACTAATACACTTAGCAAAATTTAAAAGCGATTTTCTCGTGAATATTGATTGCAACTTTGAAATAAGACTCATTTCATAACAGTATAGGTTCCAAAATATTATATTCGTAACAAAATAAAATTACAATTGGAGAAAATCAGATTTAGAAGTTGCTAAGTGTATGTTACATATTCGTGCTCGTGACTGTACAAGCAAACAATTCATATTTTTTTTCATTCCTACCTATGAATGAACTAGAGATAATATAAACATTATCTAAATGGGAGTGCCCTTACCGATAAAATGCCTTATTGTCGTACTGTAATAATCAAGTATAGCCATCGAGGTATAGAGAGAGGCGAGACCAATCGAGACTTGTATAAATATGGATGGGAATACATACATATAAAAATAGGCCCATATTTGTCTGAACAAAGCATTTATGGGCTTGCAAAGATATCATTTTCAAACAAAGTGATAATATTGTGCTGCTGGGTGCTCTATTATTTCCATGCTTATTGTTTTATTTAATTTTTATAATGGACTTAAGTAGAGGAAGACCAAGGAAATGACGGATGGACTGTGGGAAATGGCTAGAATGGGGTGACGACTGGGATAAGGGCTAGAGAGCAGGCGCCACTTCTAACGTATCGGCACAAATATACAAATAGCCAATGGCGTTGTATTTGGCAAGCCAGCAATATGTTAGAGGGGCTATCTGACCAAACTGCGCCGGACATACATTTAAGTTTAATCGCTTCTCGTTGAGGATATATTTTAATTAACAAAACTGATCGGATATGCAAATAGGTGACTGAAACTGGTTTAATTTATTACGTAGATCTATTTCGACTGCTGGACCACTGTTCCAATATAAAACAGTCGAGAGATGAAGGCTAACTTGCATTGGCAGTATCATTTAGGGGCGGCCCTACTTTGCATATAATGGAGGTTTACATTTGCCACAAAGGTGATCAGGCTGACAAACCCACCTGACAGTTTACAGTTGTGTACTCGTTGTATGCTGCGCTTTATATTACAGCAATACTCAAGTACCAAATCAGTAAATCCTTCATTTGGTGTTAAGCATAGTATAATAAGGCTATAATGTTCTCATTCCTGGGAGACAGGCCTTCTCTCTGTGAGAGGGAGTGGGCCGTAATCCACCACGCGGGCTTAGTGCGGGTTGGTAGATGTCACGTGTCTTCGAATTTTTGGTTCTAAGACATGCCGGATTCCTCACGATGTTTGCCTTCACCATTTTGAGAGCAGTGGTGATGAAATTATATGAAATTGAAGATGAGGGGAATTGGGATGAAATTTGAGTTTACACAAAGTAAAGCGCCTGTCAGGGCCGTTGCCACTGGGAAACCATTGCTCCCCGATGCTACTTCATTCTAACTCGTCGACCACATCCATCGTAGCATGTGACCTACCTAATCGTGTCATTAGATTAGGCACAATGGTCGGAGCCCAATTTGTAAATTGGGATGATGGGCAAGAGCATGATGAGATGACTCACAGCCAAATTAAAAGTGTTATGTACCTGTATCCAGCACCTGTACAAAACGAAATTATTTTATGGTAAAGCGGCAGAATGGGTATGGCAGAAGCTCTCTCACGAATACTCTTTCGTAAAGAGGTTTACAATTTTCGTAAAAAATTGCTCAGAGTTACTGAATATTTCATCTGTGCTTGTCTTTATAGAGTAGGCTTCTCTGCAAAATAATTGACCTGACTCAACTGACGTTTTCCTGTCGAAATTTCAATATGGTCTTTAGGTCTTACAAAACGCCCATAGAAAAACGACGTGCAAACTTCGCCTCATTTTTAAAATTTCTGGGCCACTTTTACAATTTTTCTTTCTCTGAAAACCTATTTTTATATGGCTATTTGTCCTTCTACTATCACAAATAAGTGGCTTATGAGCAATGCCATTTTTACTTGGGAAGTAGTCAATTGTAATGTTGTTGGTTTATGATAAGCCTGGCATGATTAGCTGTGGTCGGTTGGTACGTGTGGCATTATTTGTCATACGAATTTCTTTGAAAGTATTGTAACCACTTCCAATGGGAATTTAAACTGAGGGGTAATTCCTGTAATTTTAAGAACGTTCACAGTCTGATCTCAGTCTCAATCTGTCAAAAATACAATCAATTTCCATTCATTTTTGACAAGTTTTTGACATTAATTGTCGCTGAGATGAGATTGCGACTTGAATTTGAACGTTTTTTAAGTACGAGAATTGCCCCTCTGATCTTAGTCACCTGTTAGTGTTAACGCACCTTTGGGGAACAATCCTAGGAACAACGAGGTCAAGGTCTAGTGGTCACAAGCGCTACTACTTAGCAGCAACCCGGAGTCTGGATTTGTGGCCGATAGATGGCAACACTGAAACATTATTGGCGAAAGGTGGGTGTACTATAGGTTCACCTCTGCCCAACTCTTCGGTAACAGGCGTGACGTTATGTCTATGTTATTTATTTTATACCATTCCCCCTCTAAAAAGCTTATTTTATTCACTGAAAACAGTGAATAAAAAGCACTTTTACTCACTGTTATATCGCTACACAAGTTGACCATCCTAATAATAGTAACAAGAAAATTACTCTTAATTTTAGTAATTGTTCCAATTTTAATGTGCATTTTAATTAACTTAAGCTTCCTTTTTCTTTATTAAATGTTTATTTTCGCTTAAATCTTTCTTTTTCTCGTAGTCATGGTATAAAGTATAGTATGCAACTCTTGAATAAAACGGATTTATATCGAGGGCCATGAATCAATCGCGTCGCTCAGGATTCTAATACTTGAATCATCATGAATCACTCCCTACGGTCGTGATTCAGTCGTTAGAATCCTTCACTAGCTCGTGATTCATCTATGGCCCTCGCTTTAAATCCGTCCTTTATTCACTAATTGCTCATTTAGTTCGAGATGTGTTTTTATTCGGATTACTTACTGTCAAGAGTTTAAAACGGAAAGTTGTAAAGGTTTCAAAAGTAGATTTTCTAAATCATAGTAACTAAGATTAATTGTAGTTTTTTTAGAATTATTATATAATTAGTTTATTAATTATAATATAATTAGAATTAACTAGATTTTTTAAGACCGTTTCTATAATAAGTTCCTTTTAGTTATAAATTTTATAAAGTTATATAAGTAGTTCCTTTTCTCATGTAAGAGTTCAATTTTGCTTTCTTCTTATGTTAGTAGTTTAATTGTTATTTTATGATTTTGGTTTTTATTTCAATATTTGTACGCCTGCCTTCAAGGCAAAATATAGCGCACATATAATCTAAGATCTTTATGTAAATACCGATGATTCACAAATAAACGCTCCGATTCTGATTCTAAGCGTCGACTAATGGAACACAATTGATTATTATATTGTTTCGAGTCTCGCGGAAGTCTTCAGTCACTTTGTAAACGTATGATAAAATCAAACGTAAAATAAATATCATTCGAATTAAATATGACTCTGTTCGTCATGAATGACGTCGGTCGTAGTCATGTATTATTTGTTTTTCTGAGAATTTGCGAAAACCGTTACCTAGTAAGAAACTAACAAATAACTAATTCTGTAGCCCCTGATAAGAAAACCAAAGATAAACTTTATTGCTCAGCGTCTACGCGCAATACAGTTTGAACAAACGTATCTACGTATTGAACGTTACGTTCAGGTTAAATGATAAATGATTTTATTTCTGTAAGTAGGTTTGTACAAACACTTTTACACGTCAATCATATTTTAAAAACTAGATGAGGTCGGCGTTTCCTATCTGACTACTCTGAGAAGAAAGGCCGAAACAAACTCAGAGGTCACAGTCTCTTTTAAAGTCCAGACATAATCTTGGTCAGATCATGTGAAGACCATGTAGATGGGTGTCTGAAACGGTATTTTGAGGAAAAACCATACAGATTGAGCGGACCTGTCCAGTCAGTGCACGTATTTGTCAGTAAAGGTGCAGCTCAACTCAGAAGTTTTGAACTCCTGAAACGACTATAACAGAACGTCTCTGCTAGACAGGACTAAGAGTAGTTGTTTAAAACAATTTCCATTGTTTATGTTCTACGGCTTATCTCATGATTTATCCGTCAGTCTTTTGTCTAACCCTAACGTAAGGCAAGCAGAAGAAGCATTAGTTTTTGTTTATTGTAAACATGTGTCTTCTAAGCTTGAAAAACCACTTTTTGCTTTGCTTTTTTTTTGATATGCAAAATGTCTTCAAAATCACTTCCGTTACCGAGATTGAGAGACCAGCGAAAAGTGGTTTTTCAAGCTGGCTGGACACGTTTTCGGTCGATTATCAATGATTTTGTAGCGTCACAAATTCTGTAATAAGGGTGTTTAGCCGTCACATAAAGTGCCCTATTGACATAGTTAAATGCGAGCTTTTTGAAGATTTGTCCAGCCAGCCTTAGTCACATTAATGTTTTGCCTTAGTGCTTATATTTGAAGAGTATTGTGTGTAAGTGCAGCCGCACTTATCGAAGTGAATACTTATCTTTAGTTTCGATCGATCAGGTTACGCTACGCTTGCCGCGGTTGGTGGATGGGTGACAATCTCTACATACCTAGACCCTTCCGTGCCTCGGAAAGCACGTTAAGTCGTTGGTCCCGGCTGTCATTCGTGGATCTTTGACAGTCGTTACGGTTAGTCAGAAGCCCGAAAGACTGACAACCAGTCTTACCAAGGGGTATCGTATTACCCAGTAACTGGGTTGTGGAGGTCAGATAGGCAGTCGCTCAAAGTAAAATACTGGTAATAAGCAGCATCCGGTTAGACTGGAAGCCGACCCCAAGATAGTTGGGAAAAGGTTCGTCAGATGACGGGTGTTAATGTAATCACGGGTACATAAGACATTTCAGTTATATACCTAATGCTTTTAGGATAGCAACGCTATACCAGGGGCATCACAGATTTTATAATGATAATGATAGAATAACATTGATTAAGGAAATACATAATAATTAGTATCCAGTGAGGATGATGCGTAAAATGTTTATTGTTTTCAATGGGCCACTTCAAACCTAATTTTATTTATGGATTTCAGATAATTTATGCAAAAAATATGAATGCTCTTGAAAAATCAATTGGTGGCATACAGGACAGTCAACCGTACCCAATCAATATAATGCGCTGACGCAGATTGACACAGTTGGCAAAATTTGGTGCAATATTACATTGATATTGGTTAAGATAAATTTCTACATTTATATCTGGTGTACATAAAGATATTATATTCTAAGATAGGGATAATTCTTCGTGCTAATGTTTTATCGTAAACAGTAAGCATATATACATTTTGCATTACACATGAAACTAGGTTATAATAGGTAGTAGATAAATGAAATATAAGTATGGCTACAAGAGAGGTTAATGTACAGAATTAACAATCAAAATTAACAACAATCCGACATAAGTAAAAAAGGATAAGGATTCGTTGATAACCGCATCACTTGAGAACGGCTGGACCGATTCGCTTATTTTTTTGTTTTGAAATGTTCTGAATAGTCCAAATTAGGTTTTCATGGGTCTTTTTTTTCAAATTCGGTTTTGTGGTCAGTTTGTCGTCTGTCGGGTCAGCTAGTTGTTTATATTTTACCATAAAGATACCATTAAAAACAAGTTATAGATAAGTAATTATTTTATCGAATTTTAAATGTTCTATGGTTATTAAATATTAACTTATTTAACTGATTAATGTAAGTATTGGGTACGTGAGTAGGTAGTACTACCGACCTTGAGGTGGAATACATTTTCTACCACTCTTTTCAGGGATTACTAGGCTCTTGTGACGATTTCGATGTTATTAATAACAAAATTGTTCCATTATCCTTTACTTCATGGGCATATAATAAATTAATCTATTCATTGATTGTGTTTTATGAAATTACACTATTATAATGTAAAGTAAAATCAAAGGATGTTACTGCAGCCACCAGCAGGCTGACAAATAGGTACCTACGATACTTGTCAGTGCACCAGCACCATAACTTTCGACAGTTTTACAGCAAATAAAGAGATTTACTCATTTACTTTTATTTTGAGTTTACGGCATTTTCGGTACTGTTGCAATGTTGCAAGCGCCGGATAAACTTTACATGTAGACAAAACATCTAGAAAGAAAAAAGAAACAAATTACGTTTATTTGCCCGGGGTAGCTATGGTTTTCAACCACAAAAAAAACCACCAACTAGCTTCAACTTTCTGACTATTTGACGGACTCCTTGACAGTTCAAAAGTAAATGGTTTAATTGAAATAAATGCTTTTAGGTTGAGTTGTTTTGAATGGCTGGCTATTCTTTAAATTTGAACACGTACAGAATTTCACGCGCTTATATTTATTGATTTATTTTAAATAAATAAATATAAACGCGTGAAATTCTAATGCTATTTGTACCTCCACAACCATAGTTACACGCCAGGCTTAAAAATAGTGAGTACGGTGAGTGCGGTCACCTATTACTAGTAATGACAGAAACCTCTATTATTAACATGGCTTATTTAGAAAACATCTGTAAATAAATAAACGATGAAATCATTCATTTACAATGATAATGTTTTCGATAATGGCCGATCTTTAATCAGTTTATGACTTATAGTTATAACGCCAATTATACATGTACCCATTCAGTTTTTGTCACTTGGTGGATAGGATGAAAAAGGCATTAAAGAAAGCGATAAGCCTAAATGATATACTTAGTATGTTATTAGTACTTATGTTTTAAAAATGGGAAATACCAGAACCGATCATATTTCCCAGAACTATTAACCGTATCCGAATATATCTAATCTTTTTAATCTAATCATTACCTACGTGATAGTAAAAATTACTTACTAGTTTGTACGAGTACGTATATAGATACATACTCATATAGAATACGGCGATAAATAAAAAACCCATATCTCATAAATATTTCAAGTTAAAGATTTTGCGATTCATTCAGAGAGGTACAAATAGGTAGATACGAGCCCGCGTCAATGCCGGAAAAGGAAAACCCTTATCAGTTTTTATGAATGCATTTTCTATTAGAAAAAACTAATGAAGGCCAAGCAATAAATTGTTTTCAAGAAACATTGACGACAATGCACTGAAATTAAAACTAAATGCTTGGTTTTTTATTTGCTTTTATTATTTTTAACAGGTCTAATCTCTTGATTATAATTCTGTTGATTATAATTTTCTGTACTTAGATGGTAACTGGCCTGTTTTTATAAAACGTTTAATAGGTATTAATGAAAAGCAATAGTTTTATTAAAAAATACGGTTGCTCCGTTAAGCACCTACCCATCTCATGTAATTACTTTAATAACAAAGTAGGTTGTTAAACAACGAGACGAGTTAATTTAATAACTTTCTACTGTTCTCGCGTGACGGATTCATTAAACAAACATGAATAAACTCTGTCATAAAATTAAAAAAGAAAAGGTAGGTACAATAACTGCTGAAATTATTTACCTGTAACTTTTTATCAGCAACTTTTCACGCCACAATAATCCAAAGAACACACTAAAATGCCTAAAATAATATTTAGAAACACTTAAATACCACTAAATATTAGTAAACAGACACTCGCGAAGATTAAGAAGATCGATTATAATTACGAATTGTTAATCAATTTTCGCGCCACGAGTCACGAGTGCGTCGCAGCGTGCGTTCAACAACAACACTTTCCATAGACTAATTTATTTTTCCCTCCGACTGTATACAATCCGGCCAAGACAAATACCTGTGAGCCGCGAACAAACTTTGTTACATTTATTTACTTTTACAAATCGTTTCGTAACTATGCGTGTGATTACTTGATTTGTTAGCGAAGGCATTGTTTTTTTTAATAGAATCTTTTCATGGAAAAAATATTAACGTTTGACGTTTACTCTGTTACGATCGTGGTAAATACACACATCAAAAGTGTCTAGGGATCAAGCATTTTTATGCGGATTTCTTGAGATTAAGATGTGGCTTTGTAATAAATTTATGATTTTATAAATTTATATGGATCCTTTTTGGTGCATTTCATAATTTGAATCAGGAACTGTGAATCAAATTCGAGTAAAAGATGAAAATCAGCTGTCAATATTTTCCCTATAAAAACATACAACGCATTGAAGACATTATTAGTGCTACTGTTTCCCTACTACTGATTAAAACCAACGTTATTATGGAGCGGCGACGTCATTTAAGCAGGGAAGAAATGCTCAGAGCCGTGGGAATGATAGAAGCTGGTTCCCGGCAACGTACTGTGGCTTTAGCTCTGAATACAAGTCAGAGTGTTATCAGTCGACTTTGGACACGTTACCGAAGCACTGGTACCGTGGCTGAGCGCCATGGAGGACGGTATCGCTGCACCACACGGAGACAAGACCGATACATTCAAATCTTAACTCGAAGAGTTGAGATGAAGAGATGTTAGCCGTGAGGCTTCATCACTCTTCAGGGAACTTAATTAGCGACCAAACAGTCAGAAACCGCTTGCATGAAGTGAACCTTCATTCCCGAAGACCGCTACGGGTACCACCTATAGCAATGCACAATCGTAAGATTCGATATCAATGGGCTCTTGAACACAGAAATTGGGCAGAAGAACAATGGCGTTTCGTGTGCTTTTCTGATGAGTCTCGTTTTGGTATGAGACCGGATACAAGACGTATACGACACTGGAGAACCCCTGGACGCCAACAGCGATTAAAATCCTGCCAGGAAGTCCATCCTTATAGTGGTGGAACCATCATGGTATGGGCGGGTATTTGGATCGGCGGAAGAACTGAGTTGATTTGGATCAGAGGCAACCTCAACGCTCAAATTTATGCTGAGACGATTGTATCAGACGTCATCGTTCCTCTACAAGTGCAAATCGGTCCCTTATTTCAGTTAATGCATGATAATGCACGACCGCACACCGCAAGAGTTGTAAGACAGACTCTCGCCGCAGCTAACATCAATGTCCTGCCCTGGCCTGCTCAGTCGCCAGACTTGAACCCGATTGAGCATGCATGGGATATGCTACAGAGAAGAGCTCTGCCGAATATGGAGGGTATCCAGTCGCAAGAAGACCTTTTTTTGTTGTTGCAACAAACATGGGCGGCCATTCCACAGCGTGATTTGGATGAACTCATTTTGAGTATGCCAAACCGATGTTCTTGTGTTGTTAGTGTTCGCGGTAGAAACACGGATTATTAATTGTTTGAGTTACCCAATAAAATTTTAAAGAAAACTGTTATTTCAGTCTTTTTTTCGAACTTTTGTGTTTGTGGTTCAAATGTCAAAAATCCCTTTATTAGGAAAATGGCAAATTTCTTTATTAATGCAAAGGTGACTTGGTTTATCGTTACTGTGACAAACGAAAACACTTTATTTTATGAATCCTTAAAGAAAATTTTAATTAATATCAATCAGGAGAAAAGTTATTGCAAAAATATATGTTGATCCCTAGACACTTTTGATGTGTGTAGGTACCTAACTAACTGCGAATGAATATAATGAATGTAAGACTTTTTTGAATGAAGCAATAGGTAATTAGGTAAGAAAACAAATAAAGAAAACACCAAAGTTTGTATTTAAACAACCCTACGCTTTGGGGTTCTTGACATGGCAAGTAGGTATAGTTCTGAAAAATAAAAGATTTCACTATCTAATTTTTGTTTTTTTTTTACTTCTAAGCCACCCGGCTACCAACGGCGCAGTCGGCTTCGAAGCCTCAGCCAGTCGCGAGCTCAGTTCTCGCACCGGGACATTTGAATAAATTGAACCTCTACCTTTTTTGAATATTTTTTTATCTCGGTACTCTTTTGTCTTTGGTCATGAATTAATTAATTCCTGAATTAATTGCAGCTCTCTTTACATACTCTCTACAAAGTTTTTTTTTAGTTTGAACCTGTAGGAAATGTATGAGCAACGTTATTTAGCATTTAGCATTGCATACGCATAGCATAGCATACGCATAGCATTACGTTATATAGCATTACAATGATTTTGTTTGCGATAAAAAATGCGTATTTAATCGATTCCACAACTATCAGGGCTCTGATTTTGTACCATGATTTATTGGTGAGAGGTCCGAAAATGAGTCTGCAATACCCAGAAACCTATTGCGACTTACAAACTAAATGATATGTGACCACAGTGCTGCCATTTAGGTACCTGTCCCTCCGCCAGTGATTAATGAGGAGCGAATAGAGCTAGAAACTAAAAACAAGTACCTAGGCGAGTAACAATTAGCGAGTGCACGACGGCGACGAGCGATTACTCGCTGTCGCTGGTATGCTTATGTACCAAGCGTGAGTCTCTCAACGAGTGTTATGCCCGCCAATCGAGCATCACTGAGCGAGTTGGTTTAATGCTCTAAAGCTGAGCGAGTTCTCTCTTTGATAGCTTGTCGTTGCGACAAACGAGTACTCGCCCTGCGCGCGGTGCGAACCGTTAGCGATCAACTAACAATTCAAGAACTCGTATCACTTTTACTTACACGTGACTTACAATCTTTTGTACGTTTCAATCGTTGATAGCTAGTCGCTTCCTCGTCGGCGCCGGCGCCAGGCGGCGGCGGCGCGGCGCGGCGGCGGCGGCGCGGCGGCGGCGGCGGTGGGAAAAGTGCGTTGGTCAATTCAACGTGTGGCTAGGTGAACATAATTTTAATCAAAATAGGGCTCTGAATTCATCTCCCGTTGAAATAGAAACGGGCGTTGCGCCACATTTTAAATTATCTGCTTTTGCAACAACGCTGTCAGTGTTATCGCTTACACAGCTCCGTGAATCAACTGATGCCTTCATCTGTAAGATAAAAATGTTATTTTGACGTCTAGAAGAGTAACTGTCAGATAATAGTTACGAGACAATTTTGAAGGAAATTCCGATCGCTTGCAAAATCCGCTGCGTTGAAAGAAGAGTTTCCATTTTGTTGAATTTGAAATGAAAGTTGAAATTTCAGGACTTGCAAGTGGTCTCTTACGCTTTTAAACTGTGTGATCTCAAATTGATTACCTGCAGGAGGCATTTTAATGCCAGATGAACCACTGTCAGTAATCTGATCACCTGTAAGTATAGATTCATAAGTACCTCCTGAGACCTGCAATCACCAATTTCTGTGTATTATAAATTAACATTCAAGGTTGGAGGGCTGCCATGCCATAAATACTTTCGCTACCAATCGACAGCTAGTTATCTGAAGTACCGTACTTATATTGAGGGATAAACTAATGAGCAAAACGATTAACGTAGACTTTGGAAAGACAATAGCGAAGCACTGTTGACTGCACTTTGACTTTACTTTGCAAACTAAAGTCAGCGTCACATACGAATTTGAACCTTAACTTTTGTAAAGAATGTTCATCTTCGTATAAACGATGGTGAGCATGCGTTTTATTCGAATATGAACATTAAAAATGTAATACTTAAATAAATAAATAAAATAGGTATACATTCGTTTGAGACGCTTAGGTACTTTAGTTACTAACGTAAAGTGCGGTCTGTGAATCTGGCCCTAAAACCGAACACAAAACCTTACCTTGTGCTCAAAGAATACAAAAAATCTTTTGGCACGCTATTAGGTACTACTCCTTGCGAGAAACCGACTCCTGGCTGATTTAGGGTGTTCAGAACTTCAGATTTGACTCAAACTCAAAGCATTTATTTCAATTAAACCATTTAAATGCACTTTTAAATTGTCAAGTGGTCGGCTAGTCATATATATGAAGCTAGTTGTCCAATAGCTAGGTAGGTACTCTACATCGAAACCTTCACAAAACCGTTAACTAACTTTGAGACTACTCACAATGATTATGTGAGATATGGACTCAGCAGTAATGATGCCGATAGCCATTATGGCTAATGACCTTAGACGAGAGCCTCGGGTAACGTGCCCGTTTACACTAATACTAGGAAGCACATAAATTAACGCATGAATATTACTGACTATTTGTTGAATTTTCTCAACGCTGGGGCTCAGAGCCAAAACTGGAAATGTGCGCTTTTATTTAGGCATTCATTTGAAAAGTGCAAAAGTGTCTGTCGTTAGGCAGTTGGATCAATGCAGCTCGCCGTTCGAAAAGGACCAGGCCCGGGTCGACGGCGCGTTGTGTTCCACGCGCGCCTCAAAGAGATGTCAGCACCAATGATGGGGTCTGCCAGGACCGATGCCTGCTAGGGTTGCGGAAAATCCGAGAGGGATACCGTGGCCCCTGGCAACTGAACAGGCCACTGAAGGAACACGGGTGGGTTTTAGTCAGTAAGAGTCTGACACGCCCTCCCACTCTGCCCAGAGCGGGAGAAGTTATTTGATGATTTACCACCAACAAAAAAAAAAAGGCAGTTGGATCAATGCCATTCTAGGGCTGTACACAGAAGAGTTCTAGATTCTGGTCACGACGCGTTTTGGAGAGAGACTCGCGGCGATAGTCACGCCGCACGGTGGGCTGAAAATCGACTTACATAGACATAGAGATTCAAAATTATATGTGTGGTTTTTTTCTTGGTTATGGCTTTTGTTTACCATTGCTATGCTCGAATATTCACACAAGGTTAATTTAGCATTTAAACGGATGGCTTATAATTGTTTTACGAAAAATTTGTATGAAGCTCGTGTGAAAAATACGCTTATCTTTGGAACCACAAGTTAAACCGTAATATCCTTAAAGGAGGTTTTAGAACGAATTATTTATCATTTATTGACATACCACGTATTTAAACGGTTTCTACGGGACAGGTTAAAAACAATATAATATGAAAAAACATATTTTTTTAATTCTCTATCGACTCGTTTTAAAGCTCCAAGTCAAAATACCAACAATTTCTATAAACAAATAACTAACTTTTATGTGGAAAATACACTAATTAATATACAATATTCCTCTCGTCGGATTCTAATTCGGAATCAGGATCCAAATGATATAATATATCCAAATATTCGAACTGAGTTTCCGGAAACTTGATGAGTTCTTTACTTTCAGCGAAGGAACCCTGGCTTTTCCTGGTACCTTACTTAGGTCCTCGTGCACTGATCAAAGAATCAGCCAAAAAAACAAGCATATTGAGGATATCCTCCTCATAGGAAGCTAGCCTGCTCTTTTCCCGCGAATGATGTTCCCAGAACCTTCTAAAATCTTTATTGCGGGCCTCTGAGGCTTCTTCTGAGAGGCTCCCGATTGGAACAATATCGTTATTGGCGATTATGTCTGCACCGTGTACCAACAGCTTAAAAACGGTCGAAGACATATGGTACCAGTCGTATAACTCCAAGTACTTTCTACTCTTTTGCGGGCATAAATCTTTACAATTTAATATAATTTATGTGCTCCCCATATGTTATTGCTTGCAGAATCACGGCAAATCTTCGAACAAACTCTTCATCCAAGCCAGTAATGGCTGCAGTTTCATTAGTCATTAGTGGTTCCTGAGCCTTTTTTTACGATGTCAATCAAAAGATTGAGCTCATCTTTTTTATCCTGGATACATGTTTTTCTTTCCTCTTACCGACTCGACTTCAAAAAGTGGGCTGCAAAAGGAAATCCTCTTGCAGCCCACTTTTTGAAGTCGAGTCGGTAAGAGGAAAGAAAAAGACATTAATTTACGTAGGTTTGGCTAAGCACTGATAGCACGATGCATTTGATCTAGCTTCAGAAACATACGTACAAATTTGACCATCGATCATTGTCATCATAAGTTGATGACTCACCTTATTATATTACTATTGCACTCAGTGGGGATAAAATCCTTAATGTCGTCATCCGTTTGCCTTTTGTGACTGATAACCACTTCTTCGTTCTCCTTTCCAAAAGTGAACTGCACTGGATGACAATATAAGGCTGAGCATGGCTTTGGACTCGTCCATAAAGTTTCGTCTCCAGCAGTCAGCTTATGTGGCACCAAAGTGGTCATAAATATACTTGAATCATATTGCTCTCCCTCCAGTTTCTGTTTTTATCGACTTTGGTTTGAAGCACCATCAAATCCCCACTTAGATATTAGCTTCAAATCCTTATTTTTTACATTGTCAGAAATACTTTCAAGAATCCTCTTCACCGTGATATAGAGTAATGTTTGAAACGTAATCCTAGCCGGTGAATCCGTTACAGTCACTGATTGTTTCAGAGGATAGCATTTTAGATTAGTTTGTTGTAGTAAGACGGTTTAAATATCCATCCCACCTTCCCGAATGGTTGTCTCTTGCAACGTGATGTCGTATTGCCACTTAGACAGTTTTAATGAAAGGAGCAACCCTAGTGCTTTTTCTGGTGTAAATATACAAGTTTAAACTGGTTTCTTAAGCATTTCCATAATTTTTCGTTATATGTATATTTAATTGTTATTTTACGAATTTGGTTTCCTCATGAACAGCTTATTTTAAAAGTAATGCAGCTGAATTGGCCAATACATTTGAAATTTCGCATTTATGATCGTCAGACCTTCTCTTCTTCTGTTTGCTTCCCAGATCTTCGAATGCTTTTGGAGGTATTTTCGTCATTGTACCAATAGACGACGATGTCAACGGTTCTGGAGAGATTAAATGTGCACTAGGTCTGTAGTCATCATATTCTTGGATGACAAAACTGTTACTGTTTGGCACGCAATTTGAGCAATCGACATTAGCCTGAAGCCAATTTTCTTATTGCTTTCTGAATGTATCAAGGATACAGTGAGATTTCATGCCATGTGTCACAGGTGAAAAGACAGTTCTAACAGGTACGTGACGATGCCCGTGCAGATGGCGCCTTAGAGAATGCTCGGTGTAGAGCCCCGACTGATGCCTCCGATAGCTTGGACCTTGTTCCCGATGCCAGTGGACTGTAATCATTTTATTTCCTAGATCAAATGTCTTTGATTTTGAATGTTTGGTTATAAGACATGCCGGTTTCCTTACGATGTTTTCGTTCACCGCTTTAAAAGCAGTGTTGATGAAATAAATTGCAGAAATATTGTACGTGCGGCCGTCACCACTGTTCCATGGCACGCTCTTCTTGTAGAAAGATACAGTGAGGCAGTGAGCTTCAATCTTAAATATCAATCAAATCTTAAAAACCAAGAAATGTAATAAATCTTTATGGCGGGTCTGAAGTGGGATCTAATCGATACACGGTACCCCAACCCTCACCCGCGCGGTCTCATGAATTTGATACTGCGCAGCTAATCGCCACCGCTCGTGTTCAGAGCCGCCTTAAGTAAAAGTTTGCAACGGGCTGTAGGTACTGTACCTGTTGCAATTGCAAGCAATGGGCACCGATTTGATAACCAAGTGAAATCGTTCCCTAGAAACGCGAGCTTGCTACCATTGTTGGCTTGTTGAGATAACAGCGCAATTCACGACAGTTCATAGAAATCGCGTGCGTCAAATAGTATAATATATCCGTTAATATTGTGACGTCAACGGTGACCCTCCCAGCGGTAATTGTGAAAAGCGTGTAGCAGAGAACAATTATAACAAAAAAAAAATATTACCAAACGTTGTAAGTTTTACCTGTTATAAGTTAGTAAATGTTTTAAGTTACTTGACAATTCAAAAGTGCCTGTAAATGGTTTAATTGAAATAAATGCTTTGAGTTTGAGTTTACGGTTTTTCTTTAAAGATTCGTGCTATATTTCTTAACTCGCCCCGGGACAGGGAAGTAAGTAGATGTGATAACAAATCTATAATGAGTAGGACGTCTTGTCTGTACAAGATTTATTTAAGATTTTATTTTACGTCCTACAGTAACTTTATAGCAACGAGAATCAAGATCGCTGTCATGGAAAATGTTGAGTATCTAGGTCCAGGCGTCCTGCTGGTGGAATTGACTTCTTAATAAAACTACTTGATTTCGATGATATAATAAAAATAATAAGTTTTATTAATAGTTTTATATAAGTTTTGTATAATAGTATTGTACAAAGAGAAACACATACTTAAAGTTGGTCAGACATCAAACATGATTGTACAGATGGAGGTCTACAGCAGCTTTAACAGCTGGCCCCTAAATTGAGTAAAAAGATACTTGTATCGCAGGAGCCAAAGTTCCTCAAAACATTGATAATTATGACTAATATAATATGACAAGTACCTACTGTATTTCTTTGGAACTGATTACAGTTTAATGAGACGACCGAAGTGTGCGCACGCAAAAATCAAAGATGTCGGCAAGCGAGTGACTGGTGGGCGGGGCAGACCGCGGTCCCGGTGTGTTGTGTGGCCCGATGTGACGTCAGGAACCGAAAATGAATATTATCAATATTGCGACTCGGGGATCTAACCCAGCCAGCCCAGCAGCTGAGTTAGATTCCCGATGTTCCCCACCCTGGGACCTCGAGGCGAAAGTACTCGCGTCGTTGTATCGGTGGCGCGAGGAAGCGAGGGCGCGGGGCGAGGGACCGATGCAGCGACACATAGAGCTGCGTCGGTTTCAGCTTCGCGAGGTCCTGGTGGCGGAATGGCGGGACAGGCTTTCACGCCCTACCTCGATGGTACGGCCTCGTCACCATCGAGGCGGTCCGGCCGGTGCTCGAGCGCTGGCTCGGGAGGAGGCACGGCTCCCTGTCGTTTCGGGTGACGCAGGTGCTCTCGGGGCATGGCTGCTTCGGGAGGTACCTGTGTCGCATAAACAGGGAGCCGGACGCCCGGTGTCACCACTGCGTCGACTGCCGGGAGGACACGGCGCGGCATTTGTCTGACATGTGCAGACATTGGCATGACGACACGGTTGGCGCAGTGGTTAAGCGATTGACTGCTGCGTTACGTGTCATGGGTTCGATCCCCTAACGGAACAAATATTTGTATGACCTGCAAGTAGTTGTTCCGGGTCTGGCTGTTTGTATATGTGAGTTTAAATGTTTGTAAACGCACCCACGAAACAGGAGAAATTCCTAGTGTGGGGCAACGTTTAAAAAAAAAAAAAAACCTTTAGAACCTAATTATGAAGCAATGGATTAGCATTATCCTTAAAAATCATTTAAACTGTGACTGAAAGTTTGTTACGCAATTTGGGTGCCGTCCCATAACCAAAACCGTGAAACTCCGTACCGCCGCGCCGGCACAGGTAAGCCCCGAAACGATAATGAGTATTGTCAATTCGAATCCCACCCATGCCAGCGCGGCACGAAGATTCACTTGGCAACAGTAAACAGGTAATTAATACTAAATATGTAATTTATAAGTCACCACTGTTAGTAGATTTTCTACCGCTTCGTAGTCAAGCGACATTAACCAGGTGAAGATAACTTCCTTAAATTTATTATCGGTTAATTTACGTATTGAATTAATTTTATTGCATTTGTTGTAAACGTACGGGGCAATGAAGTTAAAGTGCTTTTGTCCAAAAGCTGTTCATTGGCGAGGCACTGGACAAAGTTCAACTCGCTTGACTGACACAGGTAGGGTTGGCACATACTTTTTGTGGTATCTGCGTAGAATTTCGTATACAAACATTTTCCTTACAGTGAGTACACCAGCCTTCTCGTAAACTTCAAGTGTTGTATGCCTGAACGGCAAATGCATTAGCACTTTCAACACCGCACGCTGTGCCCTTTCTGCTTCTATAAGAAATGTCTTGTTTGAAACGCCCGCCCCAAGCGCAAATATAGTATCTAACTATACATTCACATAATGCTTGATACGTACCTAGGTACGTAGTAAGAGCGTTTTGTTTGCTACATTACGCAACTTTTTGAATATTTAAATAATTTTCCTGATCCTGGCTGCAGTAGCTACCACGTGCGGTTTCCAAGTAAGTTGGTCATCTATTGTGACACCAAGATACTATAAAGAAGTCACTCTGGAGAGCGGTGAACAAACACAGTTGAGCCGATTTAATGCTCGATTGCAGGGGTAAGAATGTATCTTAAGGTTATGCTCAGATATAGGTTTGCTCACTCTCGTCTTACTAAAACAAATGTACTTGGTTTTTTTCGTTTTCCAACCGAGTTATAAGGATAGGGGCAGACACCGCATCTGTGGGACATCGGATACGACTGGGTGCTGCGCGCCGACCTCCCTAGCGGCGTCAGCGTGGTTTGTTACGCTGACGACACGCTGGTCCTGGCGCAGGGGAGGTCGCACCAGGCGGCGGCCGAACTAGCGACACGCGGGGTTGCGACAATCGTCGAGAGGATTCGGCAATTGGGACTCGAGGTGGCCCTGCACAAGTCCGAGGCCATGTGTTTTCATGGTCCTCGGAACACGCCACCATCGGGTTCCCAAATAACGGTAGGAGGGGTTCACATTGGCGTCGAGTCGACGATGAAGTACCTGGGACTCGTCCTCGACAGCCGGTGGAACTTGGTAGAGCATTTCCGACGTTTGGCTCCCAGACTGGAGAGGGCTGGGGCTGCCTTGAAGCGGCTCCTGCCCAATCTAGGGGGGCCAAACGCCTCCTGCCGGAGACTCTACGCGAGGATCGTGCGGTCCGTGGCCCTTTACGGGCACCGGTGTGGGCGCGTTCCTTGAGGCGGCGGCCAGCCCGCCGGTTGAACGCGTCCCAAAGGGTCATAGCCACCCGGCTGGTGCGGGGATACCGTACGGTCTCCGGTGAGGCGGCGAGCCTCCTTGCCGGATTACCGCCATGGGATCTGGAGGCAAAAGTCCTCGCGCACATTTGGGAGTGGCGCGAGGAGGCGAAACGCCGGGGTGTAGCTCCGCTGCCGCGAGAAATCACGGTACAGCGGAGCGCCGCGCCGGAGATCTCCGGCGGGATCTCAGGGCGGCATGGAGAGTGCGATTGTCGCAGGGCGGCATGGAGAGTGCGATTGTCGCAACCCAGCGCTGGGCACGCCACAATTGCGGCGATAAGTCCTCTCTTTGAGGAGTGGCTAGAGAGGCGCCACGGCGACCTCACCTTCCGCCTGACGCAGGTCCTCACCGGACACGGTTGTTTCAGGAGGTTCCTGTTCCGGATAAGGCGGGAGGAAACGCCCGGGTGTCACCATTGTGTAGATCGCCCGGAGGACACGGTGGAGCATACGGTGGAGGTCTGCCCGGCTTGGGCGGAGCACCGCCGTGTCCTCGTGGAGGTGATTGGCGGTGGCGATCTCTCGCGTCTGGCCCTGGTCCAGGCCATGGTACGGAGCGAGAGGGCTTGGGAAGCCGTCACCTCCTTCTGCGAAGCAGTAATGCTCGCGAAGGAGGAGGCGGAACGCGTGAGGGAGAGACAAAATTCGCGCCCTCACGCCCCTAGCCGCCGCAGGAGACGCCCTGGGCGTCGGGAATCGCAGGCCGATTCCCGGCCACCGTAGGTGTGGGCTTGCGAACGGCGAGCAATGGGCAGCTCGCCGTTCGATAAGGACCAGGCCCGGGTCGACGGCGCGTTGTGTTCCACGCGCGCCTCAAAGAGATGTCAGCACCAATGATGGGGTCCGCTCGGGCCGATGCCTGCTAGGGTTGCGGGAAAGTCCGAGAGGGATATCGTGGCCCTTGGCACAGGCAACTGAAGGAACACGGGTGGGTTTTAGTCAGTAAGAGTCTGACACGCCCGCCTGCTCTGTCCAGAGCGGGAGAAGTTACTTGATGATTTCCCACCCTCAAAAAAAAAAAAAAAAAACGGGCAGACACCGCGTCGAAAGCTTTTTGGAGATCTAAGAAGACTCCCAAGCACTTGTCACCCCCATTTAGGTAAGACGTCAATTTAGCTCTGAGTGTTAGGACTGCATCTTCAGACGATTTTTTTGATCAAATCCAAATTGATTATTATTAAGCATGCCATTTTTTTCTAGGTAGTTCATTACTTTTTTATTGACAATTTTTTCTAATATTTTCGATAACGTTGACAAAAGAGAGATAAGACGATAGTTCGATGGCTCAGTTGCATCTCCAGATTTGAATATCGGACACACCACAGCCCGCTTGAATATAGCCGGAAAGACACAGACTAAGGTTACATAAGAAAGTGATAGCGATGTGATATTTTGTTTAAAGATTTCTGCAGTAATCTTGTCCCAGCCGGGAGCACTGTGCGATTTCAGTCCTAAAACAACGTCTCTCACCTTGCATGGATCCGTTGGTATCAACGAAATTGAATGCACAAGTGCTTTATCAATTTTAGCCCGACGTGCTAGGGCATGCTCACATGCGTTCATTCTATATAACAAATCATTAGCTAAGATACCACCAATTGATGTAAAGTACCTACCTATTGACCTTGTCAAGAGATTTTATTGGAGTGTCATCAATCCCCAATAATTGACGGCTCGTTAATACGTTGCATATCACAAACTTCTTTTAAAATTTTCCTAGTTTCTTTTACTTTACCGTCACTTTTGTGTAAGTTCTCCTGATAATATTTGTTTTTTAGTGTTTTTACCATAGCCGTGGTTTTTACAATACAGTTACAGGGGTTCCTATACTTATTTCAAATATTTTTTGTTGTTTTTGTGCATCATTTGGTGATCTAGCAGCCTTTTTGTGAAGGTCATCTCTTTTTTAATGCATTTAACTATTGATTTCGGGTTACAGTTATTGCTTGATTTTTTGGAAAGATGGTTGGTTGGTCGCACTATTTCGGAATCTGTTCGGCAAGAGTTTTCTCAACATTTACAAAAAAGTTATTTACTTTGTTAGCTGTTAAGAGTGGTGAAGGATTAGCCAGCAATAAATAATTGCGTTTTATAAGGTGCACTTTGTGCACACATTCATCAGCTAAAATAACTAAAGATTCATAATTCATTGGATGGTAGGTTTTTTCTACCATGTTGCGTCGATAACATAACCGAGAATATTAAATTCATCAGCTGGTCTATAGGTATATACATCTACTCTATGGTGTGACATCATGGTTCGTGCTGTCATCATCATGTCATTTGTGAGTTTTGTTCGATTGGCCGTCATTGGGTTTTACGACGAATTTAGTTTTTTTGTGATGAACTAGAACAATTGTATTAAATTGATTTGTACTTAAACAAACACAACACAGTAAATATGTATTAAATTATAAAAGTTCGAAAGTGGTACTGATTGTATCAATCGTCCCAAATCTCACTGAGAATATTTCACTCTAATCACGTCGTATGTACTGAATAACATTGGCCTCAAGAACTGTGATGGAAACTTACTTCACCGCGACCTCTAGGCGGAAAGAATCAGCTGAGGAGGGCTACAAATGATACATCCAGCGGCGAAACTTTTTTGAATCACGGCGAAGTAAGGTGATCGTCGACAGACGGCTTTTATGTGCGCGTGACGGTGACATGAGCACAAACAACAAGCGGCGCGGAGCTAGCAGTTCCAGTTGTTCTGTCCCCGGGGTGCCTGCACTGGTGAACGCGCCGAACGCCATGTCTGCTGATCTCGCCTCGCTGTTCGAGTGCCCCGTGTGCTTCGACTATGTGTTGCCGCCGATCCTGCAGTGCCAGAGCGGGCACCTGGTGTGCTCCAGCTGCCGGCCTAAGCTGTCCTGCTGCCCCACGTGCCGCGGCCCGCTCGGCAACATACGCAACCTCGCCATGGAGAAAGTCGCCAGCAATGTTATGTTCCCTTGTAAACACTCCAACACCGGCTGTACTGTCACTCTAGTGCACACAGAGAAGGCGGAGCATGAAGAAGCTTGCGAGTTCAGGCCTTACTCATGTCCCTGCCCCGGTGCATCATGCAAGTGGCAAGGAGGCCTTGACCAAGTTATGCCGCACCTTATGATGTCACACAAAAGTATTACTACTCTCCAGGGTGAGGATATAGTGTTCCTGGCAACAGACATCAACCTCCCTGGAGCTGTAGATTGGGTAATGATGCAGTCATGTTTTAATCATCATTTTATGTTAGTACTTGAAAAACAAGAGAAGTTTGATGGACATCAACAATTCTTTGCCATTGTGCAACTTATAGGATCTCGAAAAGAAGCAGAGAACTTTGCTTACAGACTAGAGCTTAATGGGCATCGCAGGAGACTCACATGGGAGGCCATGCCTCGCTCCATCCATGAAGGAGTATCGTCTGCCATCATGAATTCGGATTGTCTTGTGTTTGACACATCTCTTGCACAATTGTTTGCGGATAATGGAAACCTCGGAATAAATGTCACAATATCTATTGCCTAATCATTACCACACTTATTATTTATAGCACAGTAAAGTAAGCCGAGTGACTTTCATTGGCTGTTAATAATAATGTAATTATGTTTTCAAGTCAATGGAGTTTTAACCACAGTGTAGGAGTTATGTTATACATAATATTAAAATAGTAAAGAACGTAGACATATTGCAATTAAAGTGAATCCATATTTTTGTTACAATTTGTGGTGTTTATGATGTAATTTTGACTTGACATGTTTTGTATTGAATTTATCGAATAATCAACATCAAAGTAAGCCAAAAATAATGTTTTTTTTTTTAAATCTCATTACTTTGTAAATGTGTGTTCAACTTTTAGAGTTTAAGTAGTGGAAAGTTTAAAATTCTCAAGAGTGAATAAAAAAATATTCACTTAAGAATTGCCTTGTCACCATAGTAATATAAAGAAATTATGACCTCTCGACTGAGAAAGTGATTATTTTATTCCAAACATTGAACAAATTTGTAGTAATGTAATATAATCATTTGTATATAGGAACATAAACATATTTTATGTTAAGAAAGAGTGATGATGCTTCATGGAGTGCTTCACCTGAGTTATAAGGTAACAATGAGTTGACTGACTCTAAAGGCACTGCATATGCAATGTTATCTCACATAGTGCCAGTTAGCAAGAGCTATTTTTCACATGAACCTGTTGTATAGGTGTGCAGCATTTCGTTGATTTGCGCAAACGATCAGTCTCTCACTGCCAATGCTTACTAGATTTATCAAGTCAACTTAGCAAACATTGCAACACAATATTCTAATGGACGGTGTTAATATAACCATTTTATTATGTATGCTTTATACCAAGGATACTAGATGGTAAAATCTGAACTATGCATTATCAAACACACTGACAATTATTTTGATTACCTACTTATAAATACATACAATTTATATAGTATGAAATAAACTGTCTTTATGCATGCATTTAAGACTTCAGTTTATTCAAAATAATTGGGTACTTACCAAGTTACAAGTTACTTAGACAGATATGTTGAATTCTTTTTCTGTCAGTACCCAACTGTCTGTCTTGTGAAGTAGTTTAATACATTACCTAGTGCACTTGGGGTTGAAATGTTTCATTATCTGTTGAGACACTCGTCACACCATCATCTTTGATTTTATTTATAAGTTGTGTAGCATACTTTATACAGTACCTACTCACAGTGGCGAGCAAATAAAATAGCACCTCCTTGATAGTGTAAGCTTTTCATTACAAGTGTTTATTTTTTTAAATCTGCAACTTGATGAAGGATATTAAGGAGTATTGGATTTGTGTCATTTAGTTTGCTATGCCGAATAAAGATTACATTCCAAAACTCAGGATGCTTTGGAATACTCTTTAAAGGATTTGCCAAGTTTCTGTAAGACCACAAGAAAAGCTTAGAAAATCGACGGCTACTTAATTGCTCACCAGTATATGTAGCTTCCTCTTAAGTTTGTTTTCTGAGAACAATAGCTCAAGATTACCAGAAATATATTGTTTTCGACATCGTGACTGTTATAGTAATGAATATTATAGGTATCTGTAATTCGTTAGTGTTAGCTTCATTTATTTATACCAACCGTTACTTAATTGTGTAGTTTTAATTGCCTCATCTATATCACTTTATATCTGTGTTACGCTGAGCGCTGCAAGCCGTAACTTTATTATTTAAATGTCTTTGTTAGCTATGTAAGAATAAACTGATAAAGGTTTTATGAGAAATTCTAGTTGAAATAAATTTTGTAATGTATGTTGTAGTTTTGATTATGCACCTATCACACAGCATCTGTATGATATTAGAATAGAACTAATGCATTTCATGTCGTCTTACATCTACATGTTAGTTTGTAATCACACAAATTAAAAGAAACGTGAGTATGTATGATGTATGTAAAAACCGGCCAAATGCGTGTCGCGCAATGAAGGGTTCCGTAGTTGAAATGAATTTATCTCAAGAACATGTTTAACATTCTAGTTGAAAAACATGTTCTCCGATAATATGTTCCAACTGCAAATGTAAGTTTCTCGACTATCACTCGTTAACTTGTAAAGCCTACTTAACTGTGATAGTTTTCCTTTTAACTTCGTTTTACAGGGTTATTGGTAGAACACCATCAAATCAAATCGCGAAAAAAATCTGTTGGACCCTACGTTTTGACGAGTTCTGCAAACATAAATGTAGGGAACAGCTGATTTTTTTTCGCGATTTTATATTTGGTCCCATAGTAAAAGTTGTTCATAATGATGAGTACAATGACCCCTTAAGAGGTTGATAGTGTTTTACCAATAACCCTGTATATACTACTAGGTACCGTGCATTTTTTCACATAACCAAAAACAACGCTGGCAGTGAGAGAGACACTTGACTCTTAGTACTTTAAAGCTTAATATTTCACAATCGGATCCCATAATCAAAACAATTTAAGACATCCAACGACACCGCACACCATCGGGTAGATGAAAAAAAAAACCATCCCCACTTTACATGTAAAGGGACCTAATTATTTTTATTTTTTTCAATGTTATGTTTTACCAGTTTGTCGGCGCGACTAACATGTATAATATGTAGTACTAAGATTCTCTGAGCGAAGCTGCGTGCGGACACGGACGGACGGACGGGTGAACACGGCGAATCTATAAGGGTTCCTTGTTGACTACGGAAACCTAAAAAAAGGAGTTTGGTTAATCAATAACGACGCAAACATTTCTGCCATGCCATTTATTACTTCGACAGGGACACATTAAACTATGATTTAAATAAATAATTAATAAACAAGAACAAATCATTAATAGACTTTCAACTTTAGCACCAACCAATTTGGTTTATAGATCTATATTTCAACTTCAGTTGGAGACCAACTAAGTTGGTTTCCCGCTGCTTTGTGGTTGCATTGGCGACGGTAGGAGGCAGCCAGAGGTCTGGGAGTCCTGATCGTCTAGAATAGAAGTCGACTGTTTCTGTGGACTGAAAAACGGATCTTTTGCTAGATCTACTGGGCTGAAAGGATCCTGACCTCTATGTATAACCTCAAACGGGTCAGTCTCCTGCTTCCGTTGGTGAACAAAACTGAATTCGTCAAACGAGTCTAGAGCCGTTTCGTATCCCCTTGAAGTTTGTGGTGCGAACGGGTCAAAGGTTGGTTTCTTCAATGCTTCTGGGCTGAATGGGTCCTTCGGTTCGGATTTGGGTGCGTCCTCAGCTATGCTGTTGTCTCCGCTGAAGTCTGACAGGTCTATGTCGTAATTAATGTTGCTCAACCCTGGCGGCAGTTGGTCTGCTCCAAAATCATCTGGAGTCATCAGCTCGTCGATGGATCGGGAGTCGAAGGGTGTGAATCCTAAAGGAGATGGAGTTAGCAGTTCCAGTGAGCTGGTCTGTTTCAGATCCCACGTTTGATCGAGGTTCTGTGGTGATTTTGATGGGGACTGTCTTTCGATTACTTCGAAACCCAGTATGTTGAGTTTTGGCTCGTTATCTGAGGGTTGTATGGTGATATTTGGTTCTGTAGACACTGCGGGTCCTGGTTGAGGCTCTAGGTTACGCTCAGGCGGTGGCTGGGGCTCTCCATGGGCGAGATTAGTGCCCAGGTCGATGAGCGGTGCGGTACTTATTTCTTTGAATTTCCCAATACGTGGTAGCTCGCGGCGTGGTTTTATTTCTAACGGCGTCTGCGCTAGGACGTCTTGTACTTTTTTGGCGATTTGCTTCTGTAAATATTAAAAATGCTTTTAAAATAATTTCATTTGGGTAATCTAAAAACTTATTATTTCATATTATCCTCTCCATAACTCACCTACTACTACTACCTAACATACTTTCGGAAGGGGAATGTAAATAATCGTCAATTTTCCTTATTGGTTGTCCTGGATAGAAACCAATTGAGAAGTAACTACGCATGATGTTATTCCCAATATGACAAATAACCACAAAATTACGCAATTTACGCGTTTATCGACAGCCTGTCAGCATCACAGTCTACTCATAGACTTAATGTCTGTTCGTACAATACGTGCGGCTGACTTGACGTATGGTTAGTACAGTTCGCGCAAAACTTTATGAGCTCTCGGAAGTTGCACGCGAGTGGCTGCGCAGTAAGCATACTACAGGTGTCCGAGGGACGGGACAGGGCGTCGGGGAGGGCTCCGGCCGGCTCGCGTCTCGTAGCGCTGTGAGTGAGTGCTACGTTCGTACACAAAACCTGCTCGTGTTGTCCGCCAAAGTACAGTGAGAGCAACAATTAATTTTCATTGTTGTTGTCAATTTTTGATACTGTTATTTGTTTTCGTTATTTTTGTTTGTTCTATTACTGTGGGTTCGTATTGTTACCGAAGTTATTTAGTTTCGTTAAATATGCCGCGCGGGCGCTTTAATGCGCTACGTCGCCAAACACGTAAAATGATGTTTGATGTTTTCAATTTTATGAAAAAGGAAGCTGATGATGAAGGTCTACAGTATGACCGGAAAATGGTGCAAAAGCGAACCCCTATTATAAATAAAATAAATAAATGCACAAGTTTTATGTTAACGTTTTTAAATTACGAAATACCTGTTTAGTCAAATATCTTGTACTGCACGTAAAAAATACCTAAAAGCGAATTATTTTTGTGATGACCAAATGCTGTAGGTAGGGATATAGGTACTATGTAAAATGTTTCACATCTTACAATAATGATTGTGCACTCAATTGTACGATGCGCGGTTTCGTACTCGGGCCTACGTTCAGAGGGCTCATAAAGTTTAGCGCCAACTAGTCACTTTTGAATCACGAAAACTACTGCTAAGAAATGAAAGTGCTTTCAAAGTCAGACTGGAAGTGTGGTAGACAGGTAGACTACGCGACCGATATCAGCGTCAGAGGCAATCAGTCTTTGTAACAATATTCGGGGCCCTTTAATTTATTGGAAACTTCACAGATTTATGGCAATCGGCAATGCAACTGAACAGCTCGCTTTTCAAGTAGCAGGGCGAATCGGGACGAAAACTTAAAAGCGATATTAAAATTGAAATAATATGTTGGTTGCCAAAAAGGATTCAGTGTGTTTACTATTAAGATTAAATGCCCTAGCAACAAACTATATTATTTCAACGATGAAATCCATTTTAAAGTTTCGTCCCGATTCACCCCGTTTTACCGTATGCATTTGGTGGCAGTTATTTTAGTTCAATCTCAGATTTGATCCGACCAACTGCATCAGCGACTTACGACGAGTCGAACACCTCATGTATTAAATCCATCCAGCCGTTAGGTACTTCGAGGGTATTATGACATACCATACCCCTGTCTTTGCTATCGCGCAGTCGGGTAAATTAGGCCCTGTATTGATCAGTTGGTTACCTCAAAGCTAAGAGCGTTGGCAGCGAGTTGGTCTGCGCGTGAGTGTATGTTCTGCGTGTGTGTGAGCAGCTTGTGCGCGACTGCTCGCTGTTCGTCTGCCTCGCGAGCCGCGCCGCACAGCGATAGTGCTGCCGCCTGGTGGTTATAATAAAATCTTCATTGCAATCATTATCAAGGATAAAAAATATTTTTGTATAATGCTTATAAATGTGCAATAGTGGACGTCTTTCGGTTAAACTGATGATATGAATTTCATATGAACACACGTCGGGATGACTCAGAACGTATTCGTTTTTTATTATTTAAGATGGGTTTGCTCTTGACTCTAGTGGTGACAGAGACAAAGTCGACGATGGAGTGAGCTTACCCAGAAGAAGCCTGTTCACTCTCACCACTCTCACTTTGAAGAGAGTTCCACTCTTTTGCTGTGCGCTTAACAAAACGCTTAGTGCGAATTGGTGGAATAACAACTAGGTAAAAAAAAACAGAATATTTTTTTTTTCGTTTCCAAAAACAGAATATAATCCTCAATGCTATAATAAATCCGGCAGGTTTTTTTTCAAAATTGTGTCGATTCCGGGCTTTTCCATAAAACGAATAAAGCATTTTTACTTTTTTAGTTCTTTCCAAAATCGAGGTCATGATTTCTTTGAGCACTACTACTGATAGTTTCAGATTTCGGCCTGAAGTTTCATATCAAAAACTCGTCCAGTCTTTAAATATTATATCCACATATTTACCCAAGCACTGCCACCAATGGTTGCCGGCATGGCCATGTAACAGTCGAACTCCGTCTTATCCATGTTCAGAGACTCAGCCGTCAGGTTCTCGATGAAGGAGACTGCGCAGCACTGGAAACAGTACAGATACAGTATAATTGACAGTACGTCCATGATTGTTGTTTCTTGTCGGCACGAGCAACTACACTACAATAACAACTCATGCAAATTAAAACTTTGGCAGTTGAGCATCTCACGTTCGGAAATCACTTGACACTAAACCAAAGCAGAGTTCTCTATGTATACTATTTTTTGTATGCCAAAATGCAACTAGTAGGATAGTCAAAAGAGTGCAAAGTCACGAGTCGTTTAGACAATTTTTTTTTGTATAGTTTAACACAGACACTGCCTCAACAAGTTACCGTATTCATGGTAAATAAAAGTTACATAAAATTCTTTTAGCAAAATTTTTTGCGTTGCAGGAAACTTAATGCTGGCAACATTTTATACATTTATTTTTTTTATCGTCGTCGTCTTCGTGGTTAACGTCTGGAACATGTTTCCGGTAACACAATTTACCATCTATGTATTTTTCTTTAATAATTTTCATCATCTTTCATCTATTTTGCTTTACAATAAGGTTTAATATTGTACTTACGAGATTAGTGAAGTAGTACCCTCCCTCGCCGGTCATGAGTCGCTGCGCGTTACAGAAGCGTGTCACGAAGTTTATGTTGCTCACCAGGCGCGGCGGGTTGGCTTTGAGCACCTGAACGAGAACATAATCATGTTTATTAAAATAATGTTGACAAAAAGTATGGTAATTATTACTATGTTCTTTTTAAAGTGAAACTTCTTAGGCGGTGGCAGCAATTCCATAAATTGGACGAGAATAAAATTGAGTCAAATTTCATGGACGCGTCAAGAGAGAGACGAAAGGTACAACACTCCGTCTCTCTCACTAAATCTCTATTATTATTATATTATTGACGTGACAACGTCTTATAATTCGATGGAGCCGGCTGCACGCACGAAAAAACATGACTCATGCGGCGTTACCTCGCTCTGAGGCGTTCCATTTAAGGCTTGAAGTGCAAGCGAGAGCGCGGAACGAGCGACAAAGAGGCACAATCGGCCTCCGCGTTCGGCAGCGTTCGACATCTGTCTCTCTTCTACTTGAGTGAGCGATGCGTCCGCGTGGACAGCTGTTATACAACAATACATTTACATGTTTTCGTCAAGTATGAAGTGCAGTGAAAAGTGAATGTGGTGTCAATTGTTTATAGCAACGATAATTGCGGCGATAAAGGTAAAAATTTACATAATTGTATTTATGCGTACAAATAAATGTAACTTGATCAATTCAATTGTGATTTCCATTTACCTCCTTCTCTATATCAATATAAAATATCAATCAAACAAATAAAATAAAAATTTTCTTTTGAAAAATGCAACCATTCCATCAGTATTTTCTTATGACGTTGTCACGTTCAACTATCGTCAGTAAAACGACTTTACAGACAACCAATTTTTATTATTTGTTATTAAGTTTCACTTTTAACACGCGTACGGTACAGCACGGGCAATTAAACAAAAATTACAAATATCACAGTTCGTGACACTATTCACTTTACAATTATTGGCGTTAATACGCCACTTACATTTATAGTTATTTAGGAGTTTAAGATATATTTAAAATACTTAATAGCATTAGCTAATAAGTAATTTAAATAAATAAATATAAATGTAGGAAATCTTCCAATAGCGTATTTTAAATTACAATAGAATTTAAAAGAGATATATTCTAGTTAAACGCGCACATGCAATGTATACCCGAATTAATTCACATTATGAAAGTGGTTTGTTCAGAATCGTTTACTCAATCGATTTCTGTCATTTTTAATATCGGTAATTTTTTATCCCAAAAATAATTAAAACTAAGTAAATTACAGTCACACCTCCTCTGTACAGTCAAAACGAACCAAAATGGACAGAGTACCTACTACCTTATACGTATGCGTCTGTGTGCGTGAGTGGATTTTTAATGTGACCACAATTTTCTCCCTACTATATAAACTAATTGAATAAATAAACAATGTTTTCGTACCACTTGCTCAAAAAAGTGACATTCTATGCCACAAAAAGCGAACATAACAATAGTCATTTTTAATCTGTTATAAACAGGGAAAGAAAATTGTACTGAATTTCATTCATCCTCTAGGGGGAGAATGTGATTTAAATTTGGAATACTTACCGAAATTTATACTGAGCTACATCTGTGTTTACACCATTGAGTTTGTATATAGAGCATCAACATCTTTTTGAAAAAGGAATACGCATTTATTATGCAGTTATGATTATTAAATAAACTTACGAAAACCGACGAGGCCGTATGAGCTTGATGCCTTTGCTTTTCCGACAAAAAAATATTAGTCTAGGAATTTGCCGCGTTTTTGTTTTCTTCAAATACTACGTTAAGTTTATTTTAATTTATTTTTATAAATAAGTTAATGTTCTATTTTTTAGAAATGCTTATCTTATATTATTATTGTGTTCATTTTTTCGCAAATGGTACGAAAAGTAGAGTATTTTCCTCGGTGATAAAGTTGTCTTAGTCTTGGGTGAACTTTAATCCCTCGCTACACTCAGGACTCGTCTTAAATCCCTCGCTTCGCTCGTGATTTAAGTTTTTAACACCCTCGCTACGCTCGGGAGTAAACCTCGAGTCCTTCATTACGCTCGCAATTTAAATCGTCACCCGCGACAGAAGACACTGCTTTATCCCCTTGGTTAATAATCTACTATTTATACGTAATTTTTACATTCAGTGCATATATTATGATTATAACATAATATTCTAATTGCGGTGGTTGGTGGTGCGTTTATTCCGGGACATGTTGTATACGGGGTTAGTTGGGGAAACTTCACAGATATAATAGGGGTCAATTTCAAATCATGAAAAACCAAACAAAAAAATGCTTGTAACCTTGTACGTGTTTTAAGGACGATGTCACCAATAACACTGACCGCGTGGAGCACATCCGAGCCGCTTTCAAGAGTTGTCAACTCAGTGTAATTGTTGTGCAATATTTATTTATTTATTTATTTAACACTTTAAGCACACAAATGTACAGAGGCGGACTTAATGCCATAGGCATTTTCTACCAGACACTGACAGCCCAAGCATTCAGTTGTAGTGGTGAAATTCGTAAGTATCTACTATGAAGTGACGTATAGATTACAAGATCTAATATATTAAATGTTCTTACAGTGAATATAAGCGCAGGTAGCAGGTCGTCAGCTGAGGCGGGCGCGGTGCCACACAGGCGCAACACGTGGCGGCAACAACGACGCACACGCGACAACTTGTCGCCCGGGGATAGGGCACTGTCCATGCCTAGTAGTTCTGAAAGAGGATACGAATATATTTTAGTTATGCAGAAGATAAAGGGAGAAAATTGCTTAATAAGCAACTGAAATCATTCATCCATCAGGTACAGTGCTAGAAGGATCTTTTGGCCCTTGGATAAGAATGCCATTGACAAGGGCGCGCTGTTGGTAAACATTCTGTGACATGCTGCGTTAGTTCCGATTTTAGCCACGAGCCAAAAGATCCTCGTACAACTATAATATCGAAAAGCAACGTATACAGGGTATAATTGAAATCATTGGCATCCCTCCAGGGGGTAAAAATAATCATGAATATCAACAACTTTCACCATGGGAACTAATCTGAAATTTCAAAAATAAACTTAGTATGCAAATATTTATTGCGTTGTTCCCGTGACAGAAAACTCACCACTGATGGCCTTGTAGAGCAGCTGTCGACACTCGGCGCTGTTCCTGTCGAGCCTGCACTCCAGGTGTCGCTCGCCGACCCAGCTCAACTGTTGGATACGTTCTGACATCGCCCGGTCTAGGCGTTCGTCTTCGGTTCCACTTGGAGAGAAGACTATTGATGGCAACCTAAGGAGATAGACAGAACGCGTTCGAACCAGCATTAAAACAACAAAGTAAATTTAGGTTTATACCTCATCCTTATAGATGAATCAAGCTTGCCTGGAAGAGATCGCAGAAAGCGATAAGGCCGCCCATTGTATATTAAGTAGTGTTCAATTTTATTTTAATTGTTATGTTTTTTGTGGTGTACAATAAAGAATACATAAATATAAATAATAAATGACCTAAAATCTCTAGTTTGATCAAAACAACAAAAATAACCCCCTAATTCTAACGGCGAGGTTAATAATAAATTAGGAAATAAAATGTTCATTTCGTCCCATAGTCATAATGTTCAGGTAAATGCGCGCTACTTACTCGTGCAAGTAAGTCATGGCATGTTTCTCCACAAAGTCCATGAGCAGTTCCTTGGTGTCGGCGTCCACGTTCGTGAAATGCGACGACGTGTCCATGTGTCTCATGAAACGCTGCAAATTGAGATCGATGTCGTTAGATCTTAAAGTGACAGGGTTGTTTCAGAGGGATTGAAAGGATACTTTCAAAAGGAACGCCAGGGTAAATCCGGAAATAGTAGCGCCGACGTTAGTTTCAGAAATAGAAACGCCAGGGTGGGTAGTTTTAAAAATAGAAACGCCAGGGTGGGTAGTTTTAAAAATAGAAACGCCAGGGTGGGTAGTTTTAAAAATAGAAACGCCAGGGTGGGTAGTTTTAAAAATAGAAGCGCCATTCTGATTTCAGAAATATAACGTCAGGTAATTATAAAAGCGGCCAAGTGCGAGTCGGACTCGCCCATGAAAGGTTCCGTAGCAGCAAGAAAATGTTTTATTTTTAATTTTTTATATTTGAGATGATTGAATGAAAGGTAAATTGCGGTTTACGATTTATGACGTATTAAAAAAAACTACTCACTAGAACTCGTTCAAACCAATTTTCGGTGGAAGTTTACATGGTAATGTACATCATATATTTTTTTAGTTTTATCATTCTCCTATTTTAGAAGTTACCACCAGTAGTGTGTAAGGTGTATGTATGTTTACAGTATGTTTTACGACACCAAACAATGGATAAGTTAGAATTTGACATTTATTGTTATCCGATAGCGGCCCACATCAGAGAATTGGTAATATGCTTCTTTAGGCGCGATTGGTGTAATTCGCGGTTGATCCAACAAAAAGTAGTTCCGAAATTACACAAAATAAGACATTTTTATGTACATATTGTACTATATATTATATTAATAATGGTATCTTGTTTTACTAGCTCATTCCTAAAACATTAAATTCTCTCGTGTCAAAACGGACCCTGGCACTCGCCGGCCGCTACCGCAGCACCGCTCGCTTCGCTCGCTCGGCTCGTGCGTTGTGTGGTCACAGTTCTAACCTAACCTAACTGTGGATTGATTTTTTTTTTACATTGGACCAATCGCTAATTGGACTAATCGCGCCTAAACCAATAAGCTATGTATTAGATTTTTGCTCGTAGCCCAATAAATACAGATCCGATGTTGACTAAAATGAGGAGTCGATTACTATTGCGAGTAATTCTTTACTAATCACAGCTCTATAAACAAAAACTTTTTTTTTGTTGCTTTGGATATCATCCCAAATTTTAACGTTTTCAAGTGCCCAGATTACGAATATATTCATGAAAGTTCTCAATGTGCTCGTATTTTCATGATTTTTGCATATCTTAGTTTTTGAAAAATTAGAAAAGAGATTGTCCCGTGAAAAATTATAAAAGAAAAGCTCAGTAAAGGCGTTAGGTATATGGAAATATAAAATATATGTTCGTCATATTCCTCTTTATTTACCTCGGTGTATCCTAATTTCTCAAAACATAACTGACATTAAAAATACATCTGTTAATTTGTTTCTCGTTTATTTTTATTTTTATAATGTATAATGAAAATAAAGATTTAAAAAAAAATTTGGTAATCTTACAAAATCATTGATAGTTTCATAAATTGTGTGCATAAATAGACCCAAAATCATTTTCATATCTAGGGCAACAAAACCACTGTAGACCAGTGATTATTATACCTATATTTAGTTCAGCATATTAGCCATCAATACAAAACTAAGTTAATTCTATCATTCTCGTGAGTAGTCTCACAGAACCGGATCTTTTTAAACATTATCGTCTTCCGATATAAGCGGTCATATGCTGTAAGCGTCTATTCTAGACAGGGTCAAAAACAATCTACCAAAACTTCACACCATGAAGTCTTCTCGCTATTGATCTATTAATATAATCCCTGAACCTCACCTGGTACTGCCTCTGGACCCTCTCAGACAACTCATCAACGCTCATGAGATTAGCGTACTTGATGACGTCCATGATAAAGCTGTGCACAAACACGCGCGAGTCCCGGTCCACTGCGGGGCCCAGCTGTGAGAAACGGACGCGGAAATCACGCTTCATGCCTTCGTTGACCAGACTTGGGATCTTGAATTCTGGCGGACGTTTCTCTGCTGTGTGGTCATGGTCATCTGGGGAGATTGTTGGTGAATAGGTTAAGATGATCACTAGATCACTCTTGTGCTCCCTGAAGGACAGGCTTAGGTAAGTCATTCAATCATTCATTTCATTTATTCACAAAACAATTTACATTGTGTTGAATATATACACATGCAATTAACCTACATACAAATACAGAGAACTATGAAGTTTGTTATTTGTTTATTTTATTAATTAATATTCCAAGTGAAATTCAAGTATAGTGCTAAACAGTTTTAAATATAATGTCAAACAGGTTTAAAATATAATGTCAAACAGTTTTCATGTCTAACTTACACTTGAAGCATTTATTTCAATTAAACCATTTACAGGCACTTTTGAATTGTCAAAGTAGTCGGTCTTTCAGAAAGATGAAGCTAGTTGCCCATTCCAAAGCGTAGTAGACGATTGACAACATTGACGACAATTGTACACATTACCATTGTGTCACCCTATGTAAAATGTCTACATTTATATCTGTAATTTTTTGGTGGACACAATAAAGAGTATTCTTTTATATTCTAGACACTCTTTTAAAATAACGTTGTTACAAAATATTCGTTGACATAAGCCCCATGTAATAGGAGGCGTGCTTTTTGCTACTGGAAAAAACATGGTGTTCTTTTAATATATAGATGACAACAAGCTGCAACAATAGCAATGTTTGCACATTATTGGTATTCCTTTTAATGTTCAAGAAATATCTGCAAATATTTCATATCAAGCATACCTACTAAAACAGAAGTGAACAGTGTCGAAAGATCGCTTATTCTGTCTAAAATAAAAAAAAATCTGGCAGATGTGAAACATCGTAATTGATGGCAAGACAAAAAAGTCGTGTAGTGTCGGAGAATCCCCGTCAGGAACGAAGTTCCTTACGCTTTTTCTTCAACTCAACAAATTTCAGCACCCTCGTAAACCACGAAAGTGACACCGATATCTTGAATTTTCATTTTGACCTCTCTTTTGGCTTCAGCACCCTTGAAAACCATGAAAACGATACCCATGATGAAAAATATGCCAATTTTTGCAGCCGCCATCTTGGATTTGCATTTTGACGTCACTATTGGCTACTGCACCCTCGAAACTCATGAAAACTATCTCTCTCTCTGTCTCTTTCTATTACTTATATACAAAGTGGCGCGTACCCCATCACATTAAATAATACCACGTAGACTACATGGTATACTTAGACGATAAACAAAATTTGAATGAAATCCATCACAAAAAAAATCTGCTGTTCAATACATTTTGTCGAACTACGTGTAACAAAATGTAAGGCACGGCTGATTTGTTTTGTGATACGTGGTATAATTTAATGTGATAAGTGATAAGGTACGCGACACTTTGTAAGTATAATAAAAAGTAAAATATATAGTTGGGCGCACACACACAAGGGAGACGAAAGCGCTGGCGTAGAGGGGGCATGACGACATGAGAGAGCGTTATGCTGTTCAGTCGAGTTTACTGCCAGAGTGCGCCAATAGATGTTTCACATCAAAAAGTTAGGAAATTACGTGACCATGGAAACACCTGTTCGCTTACGCACATTCAAAATATTTCAGTACCACGCAGCTAGCTTATCAGACATAATAAACCGTTAAAATAAAAATAAAATTACCAGTGTTACTCTTCTTGAAAACGCTGAACTTCAGTAAGTTAGCTTTCTTCAGTGTCTCGCTCTGCCGATGGCGCTTCTCCTCAAATTTGGAGAACGAGGAGTTGGAGGTGATCTTCAGCCCTCGCTCCGGTTTCTTTGTTTCTGGCTTGGGTAACGTCGCTGATAGTGATGATGCTTTCTCTGTTGGAAATGAAGACTCTTGTAAAATTGCGGTGGAATGGTGGAACAGTGGTCAAACGACAATAGGAATCGGCGCTGCCGGTTGCTAAAATACCAATTCTGTTACTAATGTTATCAATCTGCATGGTCCTCACATGATCTGACCAAGTCTGTAGATCGGAGATATGTAATCGGTTAGGAAACACCCGACTTTTAATTACCTATTTATTTTTGACTTGTAAGTAAAAGTGATTTTTCAACTAATTTACAGAAATAAAATTGAATTTATAGCAGCAGTGGTGGCCCAGTGGTCGGCCCCGAATTACGAGGGTTCCAACATCCAACTCAGGCAGGCGCTTTACTTTGTGAATTTTTTTTAATCACCACTGCTCTCAAAACGGTGAAGGAAAACACCGTGTAGAAACATGCATGTCCTAGAACCAAAGATTAGAAGTAGAAGACATGTGACATGTACCAACCGGCACGGGGCCCGCGTGGTGGATTTCGGCCAACTCCCTCTCGCAGAGAGGAGGCCTGTGTCCCAGCAGTGGGAACGTTATACGCTGATTATGCTTAGTGTTGATCTTTATTGGTCATCCAGTTAGTATACCAGTGCTAAATTATAGCATATCCTTGATTGTGCCAATTAACATAATTTATGCTGCATACCATTTAGTAAAAACCAATATATTATTTGCTAAAAATAAATAATTAGAACAAACTATCATAAATTGCACACATTTATCCTTAGAATATGTATAATATGTACCTACATATTTCTCTAGTCAATGTACGGCGACACGTGGATACCTTATTTGGTTTATTTTATGTGTGCCGTAAGATTCACTAAGGCTCAGATCTATAGAGCAAACTTAAGACTTTACGCAAGCTAAGTAACGTTTCATACGAAAATCAATCTTATCCCTATGTATTTAATATGCATATTTCTTTACCAACTGTTATTAAGCGTTTCATTAAAAAATGAACATTAATTTTATAAGAATAAGGTTCATTTTCGTATGATGTTCAAGTTCGCTTTATAGATCTCAGCCTTGGAGCTAAAGCAGCCATAATCATATTACTGGGTTTACTTTAGTAAATCCAAACTTACTAAGAAAATTAAGTAACAAGGTCGTAATTATAATTTCGGATGTCAAGATATTAGCAGACTTAAAATACAGTCAGACCGAATAAGGTAAAAAAGGTTTATTTTTGTAAGACTGTTCTGTCCCACTTTTTAATTTATTTACATTGAATACCCGTTTTTAATAAATTAATTCAATTAATTTTAATAGTAAACTTAACAATAATAAACATTAAAAAGTTGTAGCGTATCATTTATTAATTATTTATGTGTTATTCTGAACGTTAGGTATCACCTTATCAGCGGGTGTGGTAAAAACATTAGGTCAATCGCATGTAAGTAAATGACCTGACGCGCGACAAAAACATGTCGAAAATTTTCGACATGTTTTTGTCGCGCCTGTAATTACAGGTGCAACAAAAACTTAAAATTTTTCCACTAACAATCTCCTAGATAATACCCATTTGGTTTTTGATATAAGTAAGTACTCTATTTTATTTTGATGTTTGGTCTAAAGGAATGGTAATCAATTGAAAAATTTATGAAATATTGTAATTAGCCAGAATCAATTTTGGTTTAGTATTAGTTAGACATATATTAAGCTGAAGTAACAATAAAAGTTGTGATATTTATTGCTTTATTTTGATGCATCGCGTAAATGGGGAGACAATAAGAAGTGTATAAAAAACTATGGAGTATACAGGGGAAAACCAGTATTTTCCATACTGGTTTTACTGGTGGTTTTTTTTTATCTGATCAAACTCCTAAACCTTTTTACATAATGCAATAAATAGCATAAAAGCTTTGTTATAATATAAAACCATCCTCCGCCTCTTCATGCTAAACTGTTTCAGTGAGCGTGATATATAAAGCTATGTTGGGGGCCATTTATGTCAATGACATTCGCGCATTATTTTCTACATTACATCGCATGATATTGCGGCACACCCAACCAAATTACCTTGACGATTCAATCACTTACTATCTCACATATTATGTGAAAAGCCAGGTTTATCACTCAGATAACTGTCAGGAAGGTGAAGTTCACATTATCTAACAGTTAAAGTATAAACACCTTTAGTTAAAATTATTATCTTTGATTAATTTGATTTGATATGTATCATGTTACACAATAATTGTTGCGAAAGTATGTGCATCAGTAATATTTTAAAGACGAATTGTTTATGAAATCTAATGGATCTGTCACACGAGTCAATTTGCAAAGAGCCCTCCACCTCTCATTAGGGTAATTACCCTCCCTCAGTGAGGGTTAGGGAAAACTAAAAACTTAAAAGTTCATAGGAGCATAGAGCAAATAGTCCCTCGCTGAAACATAGGGTTAACCAAAAATATAATTTATTGGGTGCATAGGGCAACCTCCCCATGGAGATTTAGGGTAAACTAATAACCCGAACTTGTAAGAGCATTGTGTAATTACTCTCCCTCATGGAGACATGGAACAATAAGGAAATGAGCATTTAACTCTCAAGTGCGATAAAACTTCCCATCTCTCCAGTTATCAAACAGAAAACTGGAGAACCTGATTTAATAAATCAGAAATGTGAAGTACAGTATATCTAAATAACAAATACAAGTATGGCCGGGCCCCAGTTTTTGTTCTGAGCTTACCAAAGTTGTGTGTATGTTATTGGTTTCATATGTTGTAACTTATTGCTATTTCTTATTCCAAAAACCCTTTATGGCATCATTTCAAGGAGATGGTGTGATAAATCAATATTTTATTTATGATTAATGTTAGTTTTATGAGGTGTGAATTATTTACTATGTGGAATCTTTACTATGCTCATAATTTATTTATTTTATTATAAGAACAAAAGCAATAATTCAATAAAAGCTTATACAGTTGTTTACTTGTGTATTATTTCCCAAGTATTACTTGTCTAGACATTTTATCTTGAAACTATAATTATTATGAAGTTAAAACTAGAAAAGAAGCAATAAGTAGAAACAATTTCTTTCAGAATATCTATTAGAGATACAGATTTATTAACCAAGATTCATGCAACCAAAAGTGTTGCACCAACCCAAAAGTAACATGGGACAAGAATAGAATGATGGTGATGATGATAGTTCGAGACCAACATTTCATTTAAATAATGATATATGAAATTGAATGTTACATTTCAACACATCACAATGTATTGTGCCAGTAGGCTGTATGTAAATAAATAAATTGACTTCTTGTTTGCACACAGATCATGTTATTACTAGAAACCTGATGTTGTCTCACATCAGAAAACATTTGTTGCATATTTTTCAAACAATTAAAATCTGAGTTTTTGATGAGTAGTTATATTTACAGTATTTCTTAAATATTATAGTCTAAATTAGTGAAAAGAATGTAAGATGTGTTTTGAGTTTACTGTTGAAATTGCTGAAAAGCTGTATTTGAAAGTGTGAATACAAAAACGCATGACTGCATGACTCACCAGCTTTCCTTTGCCGTTGCATCTGTTCCCGGTGACACTTGGAGCAGTACCCCTGCCACTGCGGGTTGCCAAAGTAATCACAGCCATTCTTGCACTTCAGGTCACTCTGATCTATCCGTAGCGACGGCATCTTGGACGCAAACATCATATACTTGTAAGACCTCTGCAGATTTGGACCAAACCACATAGTCACAGTTACAATTTACAAAACAATATGACTTGGAGAGCTACTCAACTATTTTGGGTCGTATTCATCAACCATCTATTTCCGAATCCCCGCTCGCGTCGTTCAACGACCGAACAATGTTTAATTTACAATTTAGTCAACTTTTAGAGATCTGCACTCGATTAAACTCCCAATAATTTCAACCACGTTATTTTCAGCCCATGTTTGACAATTTACGAGAACGAAGAGCGGTTTTGCGCGAAAAACAGTATTCATTTCAGTTTGGAGCGTTAACGGTAGCCGTTCAACGATTTCCTCCGTTATATAGGCACCTCTTATCGTGAAAATGTACATACTCGAGTATCTGATAGCCAAATGAATCTATCTACACGTACATTTATGTTTACGTGGATGGTGTGATGTATAGCTAATGAATACTAGAACCAAAAGACACTCACCTTCGATATTTTAACAACACCTCGTATCTAATAAATATTATTTATTTATAACAAAAAGGATTATAACTTCGGTACACAACAAATCATTTTATTTTGTCTGACAAATAACTTGACATTTGTTTTTTAACGTCATCGACATTGACATAGATTATACACTACATTGACATAGGAACAATGGCATTCAGCATATGAAAAAATACTTCGACCATTCAAATTCCTCATTGTCGTTTCAGGCGCATTTTTCTGAATGTTAAATTAATTCTTGCTCCCATCAATTTTTTTCGTGTCGGTAAAGAGTGATACCATATCTCATTAGTTGGCGGATTCATGAGTAGGATGCTGCCGTGCTCTAATTCAATCTTCACTGCAAAACAAAACAGAAATAATTAAATTATTGTATACATGATACATCGCACTCGTAGACAAAAGTATACTTATTTCATAAATCTTTTTAGCTATGTAAAACCTTTTTTAATTATTGCCGTCCGTCATAGATAACAAAATGACGCATGTACGTGGTTGCTATGGTAAAGAAAATAACTTCAAACAAGAGGACAATCTCGAGTTATATTAATTTCTGATTCGTATTTGTAGAATTTCCAATTAATTTAAAATGGATATGACAATGCAAATTAAAGATGGGCAGTACACGAAAACTATATATACAATGGTAAGAAACGAAATAGCTAATTGATCTTCCTACTTGAATGAAGTGGGTATATATAGTACCTAATATATGCACTTGCAGTTTCACTTTCAATCGTGACAAGTAGGTACTTAGTTGTATGTAGGTATGTTTCACTTAGTGTAGGTAAGTAGTGAAAAAATAAAAGTAAAAAAAGCCAGGCAGAGGATGACTAGTAGTCATCCTCTGCCTGGCTTTTTCCCAACTACGTTAGGGCCAGCTTCCAGTCTAACCAGATGCACCTGAAAACCAGTATTTGAATTTTTTACATGGAGCAACTGCCTGTCTGACCTACACAACCCAGTTATTGGGTAATACGATACCTCTGGATATGACTGGTGATACCTAAACTCACAATGTAGTTAACACCTAACGGAAAAGTGCAGCACTGAAAAACTCAGCTCTTTGACTTTCTCACTATACCAAGGCTACCCATATGTCTAATATGGCTGGTTATATACCTCACCTGACCCATTAAAATCTTTGAATCTTGAAATTAATTCAGAATAATCCAAGCAGTGTGTAGCCTACCTTAAAACACTTAAGTGTTAACCATTCGAGTGGAGTGGTCTTTTATTAGGCATGGGCACTTCAGTTCAACTGTGATCACGTGATTAACATGCCTGAAAGCACGGGAACAATATAAGGCTCCTTCAAAGAGGCGCGACACGCGACGCGTGTCACGCCGCTTCGGAGGAGCCTTTAATAGCACGCAGGCATGACTTCGTATGGTGACTGTCTGAATTCTCTAAGGGAAATATAATTTTAAAAGCGCTGATAGGTATAGTCACCCAAGTCCTGCCTGTCCATAAGAGATCACATAAATGTCGATACCCGAACCACTAAATCCAAGCACGAGTTAGATAGTTTAAAAAAGTCCCATGTTCGACCTTCCGAAGTAACGGAAGCAAGTCTTTTCCTCGATTAGAACGATAACACCATGTTTCACTATAACAAAAGATTATAAAATCCAGCCCGTCGATATAAATAAGGAAATGCCTACGTTCCAAGGCCGTACATTCGCGAAATAAAGTAAAAAACCAAAATTATCACCAACTCGCGTCGTTAAAAAGATAAGTCTATTGGATTTAGCGCACAGACGTTCATTTCGTAGGTATGACGACGGATGATTAGATTAACGAGAGTGAAAGATAATTATAATACTTTCAACCAACATTAATCTACTTTCTTCAATACAACATGATTTTGTTGATACCTAGATATTTAACACAATCGTTTAAGGGCGATTTTCACCAATCTTTTATACCTAGAATAAGTCTTATCGTGGGAATAAATTTAGAATTTTTGACAGTTCTTCCATACTAGAACTGTCAGACGTCAATTTTATTCCACGGATAAAATATGTCTGACTTTGGTGAAATCAGCCCTTAGTAGGTCATCTTATTCAAGCAGAATAAACTACTTTTCCGGGACGACAGTTTGTCCAAATAAAAACAAAAAAAATATCCTGTTACCTTCATGATTGTGCCAATTTCGTTCAGAATGTGTTCTTTAAATCCCTTGAATACAAATTAATGTGCTAATAAGCCGATAAGAATGGAAGATCTAGTGGCTGTAAACAAAGTGGAATTTCCAATGCAATGCAAAGTTTACACAAGAGTTTCCTACAGAGGAAACGCATTGATAGTTGCATACCTAATTATAAGCGAATTCACTTCAATCACAACTTCAGCACTAGGTTCCATAACTAACGCCTCATTGTTATGTTATCATTAATTCATTACCTATTATTAATTATCATCTTACATAAAAAGGGAACAAACCTTGGATTGTTTACGTATTTCACAATTGATTCAATCAGTTCGATCGTGTGATAACTCAAGTTCTAGACAAAGGCTTGTGGATGAATCTTGTCGATCACACCGCGAGCAGCAAAGTTAAGGATGACGAACACTTAGATAACCTATTTTCAGATTTATAAGGACATTCATGTGTTATCAAGGCACGAAGAAATTCAACCGATAAACAATGAAAAGGGACACTCGGCTATAGCATGTCCTTTTATGTTCTACTTATAATTTGAATAATCTAATTAGATAATCGTTGAAAAAGTAGTTATTGCGTTAGAGCCCAGTTTATCGACTTAATTAATCGATTATTAAACAACGAACTTTGAACTGTTTCAGATAAAGGACGCGAGGTACGATGAAGCAATCAAGGCTCTCAATGACGCGATCAACTTCAGCCCCAACCGCGCCGGACTTTCTCTCCTCGGGTACTGCTATTTCAGAACACAGTCATTCGTCGAAGCAGCCAATTGCTACGAACAGCTAGCAGTAATGCATCCTGATATACCTGAATATAAACTCTATTTCGCCCAAGCACTACACGAAGCTTCCATGTATGATGAATCTTACAAAGTCACAGTGCAAATAACCGCCCCTCTCTTAGAACGAAAGGTCATTAAATTGCAATCTGCGATTAAATACGGCGAGGAAGACACGATTACTGCAAAAGGACTGGTAGATTCGTATCCTCAAGAAGACCCAGATAAAGACATAAACCTTGGGTGCTTGTTGTTTAAAGAAAATCAATATGAGGAGGCGTTACAGAAGTTTTCACGAAGTCTCAACGTGGTGGGATTCAATGCACATCTTCATTACAACATCGCACTTTGTTACTTTAAGCTAAAAGAGTACCCTCAAGCATTAAAGCACATAACTCTAGTGATTGAAAGAGGAATCCGGGACCATCCCGAGCTAGCAGTAGGCATGCAAGCAGAAACTTCAGAAGTGAAATCTGTTGGAAATACGCTGACTCTCCACGAAACTGCACTGACTGAAGTATTCAATCTGAAAGCCGCTATTGAGTTTCAGTTGAAGAACATAGAAGCGGCGCGTGAAGCTCTCAACGATATGCCACCCAGGCATGAACACGAGCTGGATGCGGTAACATTACACAACCTAGCATTAACTTCTATAGATATAAAGCCAACGGACGGCTTCGAGAAACTACATTTCTTGCTTCAACAAGACCCTTTCCCAGCAGAAACATTTGCCAATCTTCTGCTTCTATATTGTAAGTTCGAATATTTCGATCTAGCAGCAGATGTTTTGGCTGAAAATGCACAGTTCACATACAAGTATTTAACACCATATCTTTACGACTTTTTAGACGCCATAATAACTAGCCAGACATCCCCAGAAGAAGCATTCCAGAAGTATGAAGATATTGCCTCAAAGCACGCAGAACAGCTAAGGAAACTCACAAAAGTTGTGCAGGAAAGTCGCTCTCAAGGGGATAACGATCAAGTGAAAAAAGCTGTAGTTGAATACGAGGAAGCTCTTGAAAGATACATCCCAGTGGTCATGGCTCAAGCTAAGATCTACTGGGATATGGAAAACTATGGACAAGTGGAAAAGATTTTCCGCAAGTCTGTCGAGTTTTGCAACGAGTCAGATGTGTGGCGGTTAAACGTTGCTCATGTGCTTTTCATGCAAGAAAACAAGTACAAGGAAGCTGCTAGTTTCTATGAGCCTATTGTAAAGAAACAGTACGATAATATTCTAGATGTGAGCGCAGTGGTTTTAGCTAACTTATGTGTATCTCACATAATGACATCGCAGAACGAAGAGGCTGAGGACATTATGCGTAAAATAGAAAAAGAGGAAGAGCAACAAATATTCGAGGACCCTCAAAAGAAATTCTATCACCTCTGTATCGTAAACTTAGTCATTGGCACGTTGTATTGTGCAAAGGGAAACTACGAATTTGGGATTTCAAGAGTAATAAAATCTCTGGAACCTTTCAACAAACGTCTTGGTACCGACACGTGGTTTTACGCAAAGCGTTGCTTTTTATCCTTCCTGGAGAACTTATCCAAGCACTTGATTGTTGTCAAAGATAACACTATAAAGGAGTGTCTGCAGTTTCTCGAAGGTTGCGAGACGTACGGGCGACGCGTGAGTACTGTTATCGAGAACCCATTTCAAGAAGAAGACGCCCACACTAAGGCTAAGCAGACGGTGACGTACGAGGCGAGGCTTTTGCGGTACATGTTCTACAAGTTAAGGAATATCGATGACTCTGTAACTATAAATAAGTATGAAGATTTAAAATAAATGCTTACCTGGAGGTATTGGTTTTTTGTCCTTTCCTGGTTTTCTAGCGTCTCTGTGTGCACAAACGTTCGTTCTTGTCCGAGGGATATGGAGGCTATGGGGCACGTAGGATCTAATTCTGGTTCATTATCCCTGTGCTCGCCCATATGATCATTACCATTTCTGTATCTATAAGAGGTATTTTCAGTTAACAAGACTGTGAATCGAAGACATGCAATGATTTATCTTCAACCTGTTGGTATTATTAATGCCTTAATCCCATGTTTTCTACGACGACGGTAGGTACACATGCATATTAGCCTAGTTCCTTAGCTGTCTGATGAATCTTTTATTCATAAATATTGCACAGAAACACTTTATTGTACCGATTAGATTACTTGAATAATATATATGTAGTTAGATAAGTTATCTGATGACGAATCTGTGTCGATCACGCCAATTGACGTCCATTGTTCTAGAGTCGTTACTAACCATAGATCTATGATTACTATCAATATGCACTAATTAATAATGATCAAAACTACAGTGTTCCTTTCCATTATCATTGATTTATTTGGAAACTGATGAGGGCACAGAAGAAAATGGACTCGTTAGGTAGGTACGGACCTCATTGAGAATGTTGAATTTGTCTAGTGACTTGTGAGGTCAAAGCTAGTTAAGAGCGTTTATACCTTATGAGTGGCAACGTCGCAATTTAGTGTCACATTTCGTGGTTTTCAATTTTTATCATTTAATCGGAGCTATATTTTAAAAATCTGTTTAATTAACTTTTTATTTATATTTTGATAAATCTACTTAAAGATTGCTACGGTGGCAAAAGCCCCATTAGCAGTGACTTTGCAGTAATATCCAAGGAGCTGAAACCCACGCCTGTTCCTAAGTTTATTTCAGCAGATCATCGCTTGTTTCGGATGGGAGAATCGGCAATGTCTGTTTTGTAATGTGTGGTGTGATGGGTTATTTTTCTATGAATATACCTACAAGGAAAAAAATCTAGCAATACCTTTTCTAATATTTTTTGTTATTTCCGGAGGCTGTTTTAGCATTCTATCTGCTTTAGTAGTTTTCAAGACTTCTGCTCCGAGAATTGTTAGCAATATTAATTATTTATAAAGACATAAAACTTACTTGTTTACTAAAACAAAGTCATATTTAATTCCTCTAAGTGCTACAAGAAGGTCTCGCAAAGCCAGGACGGGCGCCGGCCAAGGTAGGGCCGGAACTGTAACTCCAGAATATGTGTACGTTATACCAGGGTCGCCATAAGCAACATGCTGACGTGGTAGAGGATATATCTTGCCGAATACTCTAAAACAAAAAGCTTTGTAGATGTAATTCTTGTTCAGTGCAAATTAAGCTAGATAATACACATAATAATTATTTGGAATATGAATATAGACTGACTAATTACGCCCCCAACTGCTAGTTACGAACACATTACTTAAGCTTAAACTCGGTGTAGGTAGTGTTACATCCAGTAGTATCTTTTCGAGGTTCAGTTTTGGCTTATCTTTAGATACTTCGCGTTTATTTATAAGGCGGTAACTATTACGGGGTATTAGTATATCTATGTATGAATTTAAGTCAAATATTTAAGTATATCTATGTACGTTTAAAGTATTGGCATTAAGTCCGCCTCAGTACATTAATTTGTGTGCTCAAAGTAATAAATAAATAATTAGATATAAAATACGTGTGCAGTCGGGGGACCTCCGTCAGGCCGTCAGGAATGAAGTTCCTTACGCGATACTCGAACGCACACACACACTTACTCATTTAAAATAGAAAGAGTCAGAGAAAGTCGCATGGAGGGCGTATGCCGCTTTTTCCTTACGTGACGATTTCTACCAGTCAACCCCGTTCCAAAAATATTTAAAAATATTTATTAAGACTTTATCTAAAACCTATTTATGCATCTGTCTTTAGGGCCACCAAATATCGAACTACCCACCTACTGAAGAAACTTAAAATAATAAACTAGAAGGAATGTTTCCTAATGTAGGTAATGCTAGGTACACACGCAGCTACTCAAAAAATTGAAATAACTGAAACCCTTTGTATGGGGTATGTAGGTACACACAGCAGCAGGTCAAGTTACTACAAACTGTCAAATTTTCTCATTCGATTTTGAACTTAACCTTCAACATTTTAAGGTTTCAAATCATTCGTATAACCTGATGAACTGTCGACTGTACTTAACATGGGACCAAAACTGAAATCGCGAAAAAAAATCTGCTCGAACTGATTCGGTCTTATTACAAAACAAGGTTTTTCTTTTGACATGGTTTATAAACCATCGAGCCTGTTTTTGAAGTAAGAACCTAACATAAATCGAAATACAGTTACTTTTACAAAACTGACAACTTAGTCCGGTCTTAGATTGTCAATTTTGTATTAAGAACTTTACTAAAGTCGGCATAAAGTTGCAAATACAAAACTGAGTCGAAGGTTTAGGCTCGGGCTAAAGTTAGATCGTGTTTTGTAATAAGACCGTTTATGTTTTTCGTGATTTTGGGGTCAGTCCCATAGAAAAATAGTATATTATGCAATTAGTGAATAAAGGACGGATTTAAAGCGAGGGCCATAGATGAATCACGAGCTAGTGAAGGATTCTAACGACTGAATCACGACCGTAGGGAGTGACTCATGATGATTGAATCACGAGCGTAGCGAGTGATTCAAGTATTAGAATCCTGAGCGACGCGAGTGATTCATGGCCCTCGATATAAATCCGTTTAATTCAAGAGTTGCATACTATACTCTATACCATGACTACGAGAAAAAGAAAGATTTAAGCGAAAATAAACATTTAATAAAGAAAAAGGAAGCTTAAATTAATTAAAATGCACATTAAAATTGGAACAATTACTTAATGCTAAACTCCTTGTCGAAAATGTCGACCAATCAAATTGAATTTAGAACACATCAATATAGGTCGAATACAAAGATTACACTTACACTAGATACGGCAAGCCACGACCAAGCGTGCCCTGCATGTTCGACTGTTCGTACTAAAAAAAAGTCTGTTAGCTCAGTGACGCTTAGCGATTGAAACAATTCTGTTTACTTTGAGCACATCACTAAATGGCTGGGGTGAAGGTATCGTAGGTATAAAAAAGATGACACTTCGGTTTTCATACTATCTAATAACATGCCGTATCTAGCCTAGGTACTCTAAATCTGTGGTCGAATACATTGGTGTGTTCCATTTTCAAACATCAAAACAGTGAGTAAAAGTGCTTTTTATTCACTGTTTTCAGTGAATAAAATAAGCTTTTTAGAGGGGGAATGGTATAAAGTAAGTAAGTTGTTAATAATGATTAGGACAAGGATCCAGAGGTTTTCAGTTATTTCAATTAGCTTTACCTAGGTTTTTTTTGCGTAAACTGTGGAACATACATGTCATTAGTACCTAATATACCTATACCTACTGTAAGCTAATATAAGGTAATCAAGCTTTTGTTTTTTTAAATCTTACTTTATTTTAGACAAATCTCCGGTAAAATATTCCAACGTAGTGTCTAGTTCTCGAAATATTTTACTTGCAGTATCCTTTGGTATCGGAATAGCATACTCTATATCAAGTCCATCTTGTTTAATTGATTTCCAATTCACAGTGTTCACGTCGATTTCTTTTAATTTTTCCATCCCTAAAAACGGTTATAAAGTTAAACGTACGGTGTAGAGTAGAGATGTGTCCCTCACTCATGAGGTGCCTCATTTGAGGTAGGTACTCGTGATCGCAAATTGAAAGAGTTACTCGAATTTCAACATTGAACCACCTCACTCGTTCACGCGTCCTCAAAAATTGACATTGACAATATTGACTCGTCGAGTCGTCGCGACTAGGTATATACTCTATAAGCGACTTTATACTCGCGAGTGGAGTGAGTATTGAGTGATTGAGTGAGCGAATGAACCGACTTAGTACAAAATTAGAGAATGAGTGCGGTGAGGTCTCGAAATGAAAACACAGTATATACCTACATTATGATTTTGGTATGTAGGTACCTAATGAAATAATGATGTTTGGTGTGTGTGTGATACTGATGTTTGGTAGAATATTATTTAGATTAAAAATAGATACAATAAAATGTGTGAAATGAGTTGCAGGGTAAATAAAACACACGAAGCAAATAAAAAAAACTGAGTGTATTTGAGAATTATAGAGAAAATATTTTTAATTCAGCTATTACTATGAACTCTAAAACATTCTCATTAGATTGGTAATCAATTGTCATTGATTCGTTTATTTTGGCGGTCAAAAATTTATGAGCGAAAGAAAATTATGTGTGTGAGGGAGACGTAAAAATCGGAATCATGAGTACTCGTGAGTCGACGCGCCCGTCCGCCTCGCTGCCGCGGACTATCGGCTGAGTTCGGCTCGTGAGGTGAATACGCCGACGTGCGATTACTCGCCTCAAATGAGGGGTACCTCGTGAGGACCTCGCGAGGTAAAATGAGGTGCTCCCTCAACCTCATATAAAAATGATGAGTTACCCATCACTAGCTGTAGAGATGGCAATGGCAAGTACCTACGTATGGCAACATTCTGTTATTTAAAAAAAAACAATGTTGATGTTTTAAAATGGGTATTTGTTTAGGTACATTTACAATGGTTCAGGTTCACATTTACAGCAGGAACACAGGTATCTATTTACAATATTATTTAGTTAGTCTTTACTTACCTACGTTATGTATACGCAAGTTAAATTTCTCAGATGCGAATCGCTACACGAGTTCGAACTGTTATAAGCAAAAATTAGACAGTGATGGATGGGGCCGTAGACAAATTGAGGTTAGTTAAAATATATTAAAGTTCCTCTTCCTATGTTGCCAAGTTCATCAAAAAATATCGTACATTTTATGGTAGAAAGTAATTAGCGTCGAGATCGTTTAAAAAATAAACGAATTTGAAAAAGAGGAAAACATGTTTATTCTAAAATAATATCTCATCCAAACGCAAAACTTCTATAAAATCAACCGTTCAATAACTACGGTCCGGGCAACCTGGTTGTGGATTTTGATGTTATGACATTTTTGTTATTTTTCAAGAATTTCTGGAACGCTTGTGAGCCCGTTAAGAACCTTTGAGTTGTTATTGGATAGTTCGTAGAATCACACCGACGAATGTACCGACGTGGCGGTGCTGGTCTAGTTTCATTACATTCATTATTGATAACCGTTCTCGAACTGAAAGGAAGACATAGAAATAGGTATTGGATTTTGGATGAGTAGGTAGGTACTAAAATACTTTATTTTTAACACATACTTTATGGAATCCAGTAAACAGTCTTTGTCGAAATATACAGAATACTGTCTGATCCTTCGAATCGTGTCTCCGTCATCTAAATCCGACGTGAAATCGTATTCATACAACTTTGCAATAAGACCATCTTTATCTTTGACTGTCCATACGAATTCTCCGGGAAGCCCCTTGAGTTTGGGTGCATCAGATCCAAGAGATACGAGGGTATCGTCTTGGATGATGTCTGCAAAGCGTGGATTAGCACTATTAGCAGAAATCGGCCAGCTGCTGGTTGAATTAACTTTGATATTTGGACGCTCGGTTAGCTGCCAATTGGATGTGCTGGCTACAGGTTCTCGAGACTTGTCTAAAAATTTTTGAATCTCTGCGCCTACATCTAAATTTAATAAATTATCGGCAGTCTTTACAATAAATCGACTGCAAAAAGCTTTAAGTTTTTGGTTTTTAGTCTTGTACACTTCGTTCATTATTTCTAACAGATTCTTCTCGGCTTCCTCTTTTTCGTTTGTGAGTTTCCGAATCCGCGATTTCAAGAACGAGTTTTCTTGGTGTGTTACTAAATATAACTGTTGGAAACTCACATAACTGGATCTATTTTCTTTAATTACCTTTTGCGTGTTTTCAATGTGCCGAACGAGTTTATTTTTTGCCATATTTTCTAACTCATACTGCATTCTAATGTTTTTGTTTTCATGGATAGCTGCGATCAAAAGTTGACCTAAACGTTTTCTCTCTTTGCCAATTTCCTGTAATTTCTGAAGTAAGATCATATTTATTCTTGGTTTTTGTAATTTTGTTCGCATTAAGAAAGCGTATAATTGGTTCCATAGTTTTGTTATTGCGTTGTTCATGTTTACCAATAATATTTTACTGTTTTTTAAGAAGCACTCACACGTCCGGTTAACGTTTGTTTTAGAATATACTTGTAACCTTTCAACGGTATCGCTCGTGTAGATTTCACAAATTTTCCTTTTTGTAATCAACACAATTTCTTTTTTCCTGTTATACACAGACACAACAAGAGCTCCAGCGAGAAACATAAAAAGGGGTGAAAAGGCGACATTGTGGGGCTTGTCACTTATGTGCTTATAATATCTATCTGTCCGTAACTCCACTTTACGATTTATAATCGTTGTATTCCTGTTATTTTCTAACATCTTCTGGTTCAAACCTAAAACAATTTGTTATGCAATACATACTTTATACTGAGTAGGTATTAAATGCCACTCTCTCCTGAGTACCTACATCCAGAAATTCTACTCACCCTCCTGTTTAATTTCAAAACTTCTTCTGACTATCACATCAATGCTGCACATTGATATCCACATGGCGAGGGTCAAGCCAAGTAGCCATTTGAAAGCAATATACATTTTAATATTATAATGACGTTTTAATAATAAATTATCAAATTAATTTATTTGTACTATAAATAGTATCATAGTCCCTCTGATAACGAACCGTGAATTTATAGATATCTATCGAAACCATATTTTTCAATTACAAAACTTGTGACAAAGTGGAATATGACATCTTCACTGTTGGTATCTGTTACGTTGATGAATTTATTTCATTTATTGACGACCAGTTTGATTTTCCGTAAATAGGTTAAATATGTAGGTATTGAATATGGGCATTCAGTGTTCTAATATAGATTCGAATTAAAATTATTATTATACGACTGTTCCGTCATCGTACAAGACTAAACGTACTGTACTATAATTCTACAAATCCATAGTTACCAATGTTCAACGCTCCATCAGTTTGTGATAGCAAAACGCAGACCTGCTATAGTCTGTGGTGCATACCGTGACTCGAAAAAAGTTGGAGCGAAAATAGTTGCTAGAAGCCAGGGTATATATTATTATGTTCTGTGTAGAAGCCCGTGTGTGTGAAAACATCTCCTTTCGCGCTCAACGTTCTCCTGTCCAAATACTGGGCAAACTATCGTTTTCTTCCTTCTACGTGCGTGAATCTCAAACTCGTATCCCGGAATTCCTGTGTTCCTGCCCTTGGAGCCATCGGAGGTGGAAGTGTGTCGTAGCAGTCCAAGGTACGTGTATGCACTGTATTTTGCTATTGACATTCTGTGGAGTTTTTGAACGTCGTGTTAAGCGTCATCGTTGTGTCCCCTAGTAGCAAAAGCCACCCCTGCTATTTCGGCTTTTGTGCGCATGCTACAACCACTAATTTATAAAAAATTAATAAGTCGTGTTAAATGTTACCTTCCATTATCTACTTAGGCTTTTCCCAACTAATTTCGGGTCGGCTGCTAGTCTAATCGGATGCAACTGAATAACACATGTAGTAGGTAGTACCAGTCTATGGTCTACTCAACATAGCGATTGTCAAACTCGATTTCAGTTGTGTTAAAATCGTTTTTATGGTTAAAGAATCGAGTTATAAAATAAGAAATTTTAGTGATATTTTAATTTAGTTCGGTGTACCAGAGAATCGCCGCCATTGGTGCCGATTCTCTTGTCACAAAATTCTCTAAACTAGACTAAAAATCACCAAAATTTCGTTTATTCCTGTCAAACGACGATTTCCCATTCTGAAATTGACTAAAGTGACACAACTTAACCAAATTTTAGTTTGACAGCACTAAGATGGCACTGAGATTATAATTTAGTGAAAATGGCAATTTTTCTATTCTGAATTTTACGTTTTTCACCAAAAATTTTGATTGTCGTAACTAAATCTGCCTGTTTTTAATCGCGATTAAAAAGGTGTGGAATAAAATTAGTTGTCATGTACTAAAATTCACACCAACCAACACCTCGACTTCAGATGCAAAAACTGTACTATATCTTTTTTTCTTTTCTTTAACCGACTTCAAAAAAAGGAGGAGGTTATCAATTCGACTGTATTTTTTTTTTTTATGTTTGTTACCTCATAACTTGCGACTGGGTGAACCGATTTTCATGATTCTTTTTTTATTTGAAAGCTGGTGCTTCCCGTGTGGTCCCATTGTCACTATTTCAATATCTGATGATGGGATCTTGTAGAAATCGGGGGAACTCTTCAATGAATAACAGCAGATTAACCGCGATTGTTGCTATAGCATATCTAACCATTGTTTACGCCATCACACAACATAATATCACGCCTGTACTCACTACAAAGGTTATAAAAACTATTTCGAAAAAAAAATATGTTTAAGGGCACTTACAACGTTTTACAAAAAACGCAATACTGAAACTAAAATAAACATAATTAGATGTTTGTTCTGATGAGATATTCGGACTATATGAACAAAACTTCAAATTTCATGCGTCCTAATTACGTTAGCTGGTCCGTGGTCGCGGTACTGTCCCTGGGTAACCGTGACCCTGGAACGTAAAGGGCTATTGAAGGAACACTGTCGATGAGTATGACAGTAGTATGACTGTCAGTACAAGTCTGACAGTCCCTCCCGCTCCACCCAGGGTGGGAGGACTCATTGGATGATTTTGCCTCGTAAAAAAAAGGTGTATTATGACTTACTTATGTGTGATCTTCATTATCGGAAGACAGATTTCGTAGTCTTGTCATTTCCTGCAACGATCTATCGTCGTGTGGTTTATTTAATAATTTGTTGGCGTCTAAATCCGATAAAACTATGCCTGCCAAACTTTTGACACGACTTAGTGCAACATATATTTGCCCTTTAGCAATTTTTTTTTTTGCCAAGGTCAATTACAGCTCTTTCAAGGGTGGTACCCTGGAGTTTGTGTACTGTAACCGCCCAGCTTAATATTAGAGGCAACATACGGCGCTCCACATCTCCGTAACCTCTCAATGCCTGAAACGTAGTAGGTACTAGATGGAGGTATGGGTATCCAACCATTATTGTCTTTAAGTCTAAGCCCAATAGACTCGTCATCAAATTTAATATATATGGCATCTGGTAGCTCGCCATCCTCCAGTTGGTCTCTCCTCAAGGCTGGCCATTTGATTTTTTTTATAATACCCATAGCTCCATTCACTAGTCCTTCTGATACGGCGATGTTGCGTCTCAACATCACTCGGGATTCGAGGCCAATTTTTATTGATGGCAGAAAACCACCACAGCTGTTGACGTCTTTGGGAATCACGTTCTCTGTTGGTGTTCTACCATATGTCGCTACTTCACGCGACTCATTCACTGCGTTGATTTTATAAGTTCGGTGCAACTTTGCATTTTCCTTGCTAATTTTGTCGTTGTAGTCGTCGACTTGCCTGACTGTGGGAAAAATACGAACGGCGACTCCATCCGCAAATTCACCATTTATAGGCACGTGACGCCGCTCACATAATAATTGCAGCTGAGCCGTCGTTAATTCCCCTACCCGTAAACTATTTAATAAATCGATGAATTCGGTATCATCGCGCTGTCGCATGTTTATGGTCAGTTCACAAAAAGAAAACTGATGCCACAAATTAACCTCCGCTGAATACCACGATGGCTGCACAAAACACCAATTTCCTTTCACCGGAGGAAGCTGAAATATATCACCGAATACCAAAATGTTGACTCCACCGAATAATTTGTCGTTGTTTTTATATTCTTGGAGTCTTAGGTGGATTATTCTTAGGTTCTCATAGGAGACCATAGAAATTTCGTCTATGATCAGCCAATTTATAAAGCGCCATTTACGTCGTTCGTTCTCGAGTCTTTGACCTGTAATTTTTTTGTATGTCATACTATTTTTCTTTTCTATCGGTAGCAAGAAAATACTATGGAGTGTTTTGCCAAAAATTTGACGAGCAGCAACTCCGGTTAGCGAACCAACTTCCACAAAGTTAGGCTTCAGTAGTATATCTACTGTTGGTGCGTAACAACGCAGTACGAGTACGGACGAGTATGTGCCACGATTAACTTCAACAGAAATGATTTCCCGCTACCTGCACCGCCCGTGATAAAAAGTAACAGCTGTCTCTCTTGTCTTTGCAAATCGTTTTCGATTGCCGTAGAAACTTTCTGAAATAAATCCCTCTGTTGGACATTTTTTTTTTACTTTTTCGTGCATATTAATTTGTTTTGGAATATTAATTTTTTGAAGTCGGTGTTTTTTTTTTGTTAAAAGCGTTTTTTATTTGCTTAGGTATATCTCGAAAACGGTGTGTCCTATCGCAAAAATAATGAAAATTTCGACCCCCTTTATAAAACCCCCAAACATCTAAAATCCAACGTGTTGGTAAAAAAAAAATAGTAGATTATTAAACAAGGGGATAAAGCAGTGTCTTCTGTCGCGGGTGACGATTTAAATCGCGAGCGTAATGAAGGACTCGTGGTTTACTCCCGAGCGTAGCGAGGGTGTTAAAAACTTATTCACGAGCGAAGCGAGGGATTTAAGACGAGTCCTGAGTGTAGCGAGAGATTTAAGTTCACCCAAGACTAAGACAGCTTTATCACCGAGGAAAATACTCTACTTTTCGTACCATTTGCGAAAAAATTAATGCAATAATAATATGAGATAAGCATTTATTAAAAATAATGACAATTAAACGTATTTTTAGAACATTAACTTATTTATGAAAATAAATTAAAATAAACTTAACGTTTATGTATTTGAAGAAAATAAAAACGCGGCAAATTCCTAGACTAATATTTTTTGTCGGAAAAGCAAAGGCATCAAGCTCATACGGCCTCGTCGGTTTTCGTAATTTTATTTAATCATAACTGCATAATAAACGCGTATTCCTTTTTCAAAAAGATGTATAATGCTTTATATACAAACTCAATGGTGTAAACACAGATGTAGTTCAGTATAAATTTCGGTAAGTATTCCAAATTTAAATCACATTCTCCCCCTAGAGGATGAATGAAATTCAGTACAATTTTCTTTCCCTGTTTTTAACAGATTAAAAATGACTATTGTTATGTTCGCTTTTTGTGGCATAGAATGTCACTTTTTTGAGCAAGTGGTACGAAAACATATTTTCCATACAAAAAGTGAAAAATTCCATACAAAACATGTCGAGGCTGCAAAATAATGCGCTCCTCCGGCTCTAAAAAAAAATCACGTGGTACGGCAAACAAGTACCACGTGGAGTCGCAATTGCCAAATTTGATTTTAGTTATTGTGTCAAAATAATTTTAAAATTTAGAGATTTTATTTTGCAGAATAGCGTTAAGATTCTCATAGCCAAAAGTAAGGAATTTTAGTGATAGTTTAGTTAGTTTAGTTCGGTGTACAACAGAATCGGCACCGTATCGTAACAAACAACCCTCGTCTATACTAATATTACAAACAGGTAATGGTGCCGATTCTCTTGTCACAAAATTCTCTAAACTAGACTAAAAATCACCAAAATTTAGTTTATTCCTGTCATACGACGATTTCCCATTCTGAAATTGACTAAAGTGACACAACTTAACTATATTTTAGTTTGACAGCACTAAGATGGCACTGAGATTATAATTTAGTGAAAATGGCAATTTTGCTATTCTGAATTTTACGTTTTTCACCTAAAATTTTGATTGTCTTAACTAAATCTGACTATTTTTAATCGCGATTAAAAAGGTGTGGAATAAAATTAGTTGTCATGAACTAAAATTCACACCAACACCTCGACTTCAGATGCAAAAACAGTACTGTATCTTTTTTTCTTTTCTTTTGCTTATATCTCGAAAACGGTGTGTCCTATCGCAAAAATAATGAAAATTTCGACCCCCTTTGCAACCCGTAAACCTATAAAACTCAACGTGTTGGTAATATTTTTTTATATTTTCCATACAAAAAGTAAAAAATTCCATACAAAACAAGTCGAGGCCGCACATAATGCGCGCCTACGGCTCTAAAAAAAGATCACGTGGTACGGCAAACAAGTACCACGTGGAGTCGCAATAATTGTCAAATTTGATTTTAGATGTGTCAAAATTATTTTTAAATTTAGAGATTTTATTTTGCAGAATAGCGTTTAGATTCTCATAGCCAAAAGTAAGGAATTTTAGTGATAGTTTAGTTAGTTTAGTTCGGTGTACAACAGAATCGGCACCATTGTTTGTGAATTATTTGTAGGGGGTCTCTGGAAGTACCTACTGATCAGAATTGAAAAATTCTTTTTGCATTTGATAGCCCAATTTATGAGGACGGCTATAGGCTATTGAACATCACGCTATGACCCCTAGGAGCTGAGCAAAAATAAAACTGAAAGAACGCTAAGCGAAAACGAAGTGATAGCGCGGGCAGGTGATGCGATGCGACGGGGTGGGGCGGGGGCCCGAGAAATTTCACGTGGACGATTCGCGGGTAGAAGCTAGGTACCTATTAGAATAAAGTTGTGTTAGCTACCAACCAATAAGAATCTGATAGATGTTTTTTTTTTGTTTTAGTACTGTATATGTTATTGTTTAGTGCCGGTCGCAGTGTTGTGGCTAATTCGTTAGAATACTTGATTTTAAAACATCAAAAGACAAAAAGAGTGATTTTGAGAATGATTGACGTTGTATGTAACATATATTTTATGGCAATTAAACGAATTGAGTACATTGAGGTAATATGTAGGTACTATATTGAGTATTGTTTTTTTTATAAACCACTTCTGAGATCAAGGACCCCTCGATAGAATTTGCTACGGGCCGCGCGCTTGCTTACACTTCCCGCAGCTTTCAGTAGTAATTTTCCATTACTAGCGAAGTTCTTCGTTTTTAGCAATGATATACAGGGTGGTCCAAATAGTGACGTCAACAATTTTTTTTTAGATTCCTCACACCTGGGGGTATCCAAAAATACCCCATGTATGTTCCGCGATTTTTTGTAGTTTTCGAATTATTAGTTTTTTTTGTGTTTTTTTAATTTATTCTGCCAGCGAGGATGCAAAAATTCATATCTTTTTATGTAGTAGGTATTTTGCAGTTATTTTTTTTGTGCCATAATTGTCTTGAATGTTGTTTTAATTAAAAAAATAACTCAGCTTCCTGAAATTACTTAAAGTTACCCAAAAAAGGCTTGAAAGTTAGAACTTTAGTTTTCAGTAGGATTTACCCAAACATTCAACTTCAATTTAAAAATACAAAAATGAGTTTTCATAGCTTCAAGTTAGGTTTAAAAACTTCGCAGGGTTCTTAACTAGCAAAATCATACAAAAAAAATACTACTTATGTTCGGGTCAATCACCGAACAATAAGAAACACATGTCAGCGTAATTGCGACACCGCGCTACATGCATTGAATATTTTATGTATCACCTAAGTAAAATAGTCAGTACGCTTTCGGAAAGCATATCGGGCGCGACTCAACCTCATCCTATTCACCTCATTAGATTTAATTGTTATCCCATTTATATTACTGAAATATATCAATCTTTACAATCTTCAAACTTAGTATATCTTAATCTAACCCTAACCCCGAACATTGGTCCTTCGAGCCTATTATAGCGGGACCGACGCGTGTACATTAGTGCAATTCGTGTGTATCCACTAACTGTACAGTGTGAGTGTCTCGCTTGAATCTTGTAACCAAACCCTGGTGAACAGAATTGAGTGAATCAAAACTTTCATCATCCTGCTGATCCTGTTGAACCTGGTTTTACGAGAGCATCGCATCATCTCATCGCGCTGCTACTCCAGGTTTGTTCTTGCAGCCATCGCAAGGACATTTGATCTCCGTAGAAGCCTTCAGTACAAGTAAGGTCTCTTTGTTATCCCTGTAATGTCGAAAATGGAAGACATTTTATCAACCCAACATCAACTGATTGAAGCCATAAATGGGCTCTTCACCAATTTCAAGAAGGATGGTGCAGAGCGCAAGACCTCAGACTACCTACGTCGTCGATTAGCTACCTTGGAACAATACTTTACAGAGTTCCATAATAATCACATGACTTTGTTATCTTTTGGTGATAAATCTCATACATATTTCAGTACTAATCAATACGATCAAATGACTGAAAAATATAATAACATTAAATCTACTATTCAGAACTATATCCCTCTCGCAAACAGACCGCAAACCCCTGAATTGAAACCTCCTACGTTCCAGCCTACTGCGGAATCTCAATCTTTAAACCTAGCATCCCAAGCAGCTGCTAAAACTCCTGCTTTTGAAGAGAGTAGAGCCGAAATTCTCTTAAAAAAGCAAGCTACCAACTTTAAGGCTTTCTTAAGAACATCTTCCAACATCGACCTTGATCTCGTCACGGAAAAATGGGAGTTCGAAGACTTCCTGAAGACGATACAATCTCGTTGGGCTGCTATTGACTCACTTCATTGGGAGCTGGACAACGAGTGTGGCGGATCGAACCCCGAGTACGGAGAACAATTTACTCATTACGAGAAATATTATAACAAAATCAAGAAAGACATCAATAAGAAAATGTGGTCCGTCGCGCATATTGAAAAATCTACCCCTAAAATGGAGATAGCTGAATTTGAGGGAAACTACAATAAGTGGATTTCGTTCAAAGATCTCTTTACCGAAGCAGTGCACAATAACCCCTCTTTGTCGAATGCGCAAAAGATGCAGTTTTTAAAGAGTAAGGTCAAAGGTGAACCCGAAAAATTGATCCAACATCTCCAAATTAGCACCGACAATTATCTAGTGTGCTGGAATATCCTTAATCATCGTTATAATAATAAACGACTGATCTTTACATCTCATCTTAACAATATCATGAACATCCCTGCAAACCAGCAACAGTCAGCAAATCATATAAAACGCATTCACGACTCTACGTACGAGAGCGTAAATGCTATCAAGAACCTTGGAGTCGATGTGACTTCCTGGGATCCCTTCCTCGTATGTATATTGTACCAAAAACTGGACTCGGATACATATGAAGATTATCTACAAGCTTTAAAATCCCCGCGAGAGTTGCCCGTCTTAGAAGATTTCCTTAATTTTCTAGAAACTAAGTTTATGATGCTGGAAACTTCACGTAAGAAGCTTGAAAATTCCACGCAGAAATCATACTTATCTCAATCCAACAATAACAAACCGTCCTTTTCAAAAGGTTCCAATTATAGCCGAAATTATAACAATCCCAAAAGTAATTACTCAACAAACCAAGTTTCGCAATCGTCAAAGTCCAAACGCAAAAATAACTATCGCAAGCAATGCCCTATTTGCACTTCCGACGATCATCGAATTCATGCATGTCAAAAGTTAATGGAATTGCAACCTCATGAACGGAAAAATACTATCGCAAAATTGAATCTTTGCATTAATTGCTTACATTACCACGAAGGCAAAAAATGCCTTTCCGAAATAAGATGCAAAGAATGCAATAAAGACCACAATACCATTTTGCATGAAGCATTTACGTCACATCGGTCTGGGTCAAATACAGCCACGATTACGAAATCGCCATCCCAACAGCAAGAAAGAAACACAGACGCATCGCTTCTTAAAAAACCCTCAGAAATATTGCTTGCCACGGCAATAATTAACGTACAAGCAACGGACGGATCCTACCAAAAAATGAGAGTTCTTTTAGATCAAGGGTCACAGACATCCATTATTAGGGAAAGCGCAGCTCAGTTGCTTAGACTACCACGCCGGAAATGCAACGGTTATATATCTGGGATAGGAAATAAGGAAAACAACCGTAAGGGCAGGATTACCATTAAATGTTTATCGTTAGTTAGCGATTTTACCATTGAAACGGACGTGTATATAATGAACAGACTGATAAATAACTTACCAAGCTGTACCTTGCCTAAACCAGACTGGCCTACTCTTAACCAAATAACTCTAGCAGATCCCGAATTCTATAAAAGTAGGCCAATCGACATCTTATTTGGGGCAGATATCTATTCCACTATCCTTATGGACGGTATTTGTCGATCAGAAGGTATGTTGCCCATAGCCCAACAAACTCAGTTGGGATGGATCCTAAGCGGCAACTACAAAACGTACCATTGCAATGTGCTCTTAAATAATATCGAAGAGATTCAGCAATTTTGGGAAGTGGAGGACATACATGAACCTCCAGCGATATCAGAAGAAGATCAAAAATGCATCGACTTCTACCAATCTTCGACCTCAAGACGGCAAGATGGAAGCTACGTCGTGAAAATACCATTCAAAGAAAACTTTGAGGAAAATATTGGCGAGTCGAAAACAAAATCGTTTGCTCAATTCTTCCAAATAGAGCGGAAATTAAGTAAACAGCCAGCTGTGGCACGTGACTATAAAACGTTTATTTCTGAATACCTAGAGCTCGGACATATGACACCGATTGCGCCACACGTACAGCCGGACTGCTACTTATCGCACCATTGCGTCCAACGACTTGAGTCAGCAACTACCAAACTGCGAGTTGTCTTCAATGCCTCGGCAAAAACCTCGAGCGGTTACAGCCTCAATGATCTTATGTGCCGAGGACCCAATTTACAACAAGATCTTCAGAGCCTTATCTTAAAATGGAGACAATTTAGATATGCTTTTACAGCAGATATAGAAAAGATGTTTCGCAAAATCTGGTTGCATCCCGACGATCAGAAATATCAGAAAAGTATCTGGCGGAACAATCAAACACAACCTTTAAAAGAATACCAGTTAGCGACAGTTACCTATGGCACAAAAGCTGCACCTTTTTTGGCCATGATGACACTGAAGCAACTGGCCAACGATGAAAGGCCAAACTATCCGCATAGCTGCGCTCCTGATATCTTAGAGCACTCATTTTACATGGATGATCTCATGCATGGAGCACATTCAGCGGGAGCAGCAAAACAGCTCAAAGCTGAGATGATCAACCTCCTCAAATCTGGAGGGTTTAATCTCAGAAAATGGCGATCAAACTTACCGGAAATAATAGATAGTTCTGACGCACCTCTAAAGGAAGACTTTGACTTCAAGCAATTGGAGTCAACCAAAACATTAGGTCTTAGGTGGGAACCAAAAAACGATCTATTTATCTTTCACCCTATAGAATTTAACTCACAAGACATACTTACAAAAAGACAATTCCTATCTCAGATATCGAAAATTTTCGACCCTTTGAGCTGGCTAGCACCAGTCACAATAAAGCTCAAGATCTTGTTTCAAGAGTTATGGAAATCAGACCTCGGTTGGGACCACCCTGTCCCTCAAGATATTGCGTTAGAATGGAATATAATTAAAGCCGATCTAGCTCACATATCTCGATTTAAAATTCCACGTTGGATTGAAACTCAGGATAAAGACACCATCGAACTACATGGCTTTTGTGACGCTAGCACAAAAGCATACGCTTGCGTCGTGTATTGCACAACAACAACTTCCTCGGTTGGGACCACCCTGTCCCTCAAGATATTGCGTTAGAATGGAATATAATTAAAGCCGATCTAGCTCACATATCTCGATTTAAAATTCCACGTTGGATTGAAACTCAGGATAAAGACACCATCGAACTACATGGCTTTTGTGACGCTAGCACAAAAGCATACGCTTGCGTCGTGTATTTGTCGTTACAAAGAGAAAATGAAACCCATGTAACTCTCATTGCAGGGAAGTCAAAAGTAATCCCGCTGAAAAAACCACAATCCATCCCGCGCTTGGAACTTTGCGGCGCTCTCTTGCTGTCAAAGCTTATGCATAAAATAATCTTAGCCCTAAAAAGCTACAAGGTTCATGTTTATGGGTGGATTGATTCAACGGCCGCTCTAGGTTGGTTAAGTGGCGAACCGGAGAAATGGAAACCCTTTGTTGCAAATCGAGTGAGGAGCATTACAGAAATAATCCCTAAAGATAACTGGAGTTACGTAAAATCCAAGGAAAACCCCGCAGATTGCGCAAGTCGTAGTTTACCTGCTGCTCAATTAGCCAACCACTCACTGTGGTGGCAAGGGCCCGACTGGTTGCTACAATACAACCCAAAAGAATATCATAAGATGCCGATTTATACAAGTATTATTACTAGCGAAGAACTAAGGAAAAAAGAAAAAGTAAACACGGTCATCATTAACCCCAAAAATTCCATAGTTATTCACCTTTTAACAAAATATAGCACTTTAAGGAAAGTGACTCGAGTATTAGCTTACATCAACAAATTCATCGACATTGTTGTCTACAAGAAACAACGCACTAGTTTCCTTACTCTGCAAAATATAAAGACAGCAAGAGAAATGTTAATCAAGCACGTTCAAAATGAATATTTCCACGAAGAAATATCACCAATCAATCATATGATAAATATCACCATGCCAAAAATCTCATATGAGCTTAATCCCAATAACTCAGATAACCTCATGCAATTTGAAGCTATTAGGAGAAGTCTTGAGATCATGAAGCAGACTGAACCTTTGAGCACCAATATCTCCTACCACGACGTTCATCAGTATGCTGCTATATATCTCGTCATATCGTTCATCTTGTTATTGGTGGTAGTTTACTGTCTTAAATGTTGGCGGCAACGGCGACGTAATGGAAATCGTTCCACTCCCACAGTAGAGCGGTCAGCAGCATCTGCGGCGACTGGGTTGCCATCTCCACACAATGTTCCAGAAAGTGTTGTGATTGAGTGTAGTGAATTTAGGGAAAATGGGCAATCTAGTAGTAAATCAGTGAAAAGTGATCTTAAGAGACTAGCTCTATCTAGTGAGTGCCTAAAAAAAAGGGAAGATAGAGGTTCTTCACCGATCTTTCGTGTGTTTTCTCTTCCTGATTTAAACTGTAGAGACTCTGTTTAAGTTGTAATGTTACCCTCATCTCATCATTTAACGTAACTAACCCTACATAACTACATATTTTATTATTTTAAGAACATTGTCTTCACCTTGTTAGTATTAATTTCATTACTAACTTGACATACTTACCAACGTCATCCTTTTCTCCCTCGGGAGCATGTTCGGGTCAATCACCGAACAATAAGAAACACATGTCAGCGTAATTGCGACACCGCGCTACATGCATTGAATATTTTATGTATCACCTAAGTAAAATAGTCAGTACGCCTTCGGAAAGCATATCGGGCGCGACTCAACCTCATCCTATTCACCTCATTAGATTTAATTGTTATCCCATTTATATTACTGAAATATATCAATCTTTACAATCTTCAAACTTAGTATATCTTAATCTAACCCTAACCCCGAACAACTTAATTAGCCTTTTTTTGTTGTAATCGGCGTTCGAAGGCGGATAGGCTAAAAATCATTGAAACACGATTAAAGTTATTTTACAACTTTTTATCATTCTTATGGTAAACTAAACTTAAAGATGTTATTTTAAATTAATTTTAATTGAAATTCATGCAAAATAACCGTAGCTAGTGTAGCTTTTACAATAATTTGGTCTTACCACTGATTAAAATGTGAGCATTTGTCAAAATAGCTAGTTGTGAAATTACTTGTTTTTGGATAAGAAATAAAAGGCACAAATTACTGAAAAATTGCTATTTATTACAATAAATTTTCAAAATTTCTTCCTCCAACTTGAAAACATAAACGACAACGTTTTAAAAAGTTATGTTTTAATTGCCTGAAGCTACTGGAATATTCTTGTTTTATTTTTCTTTCCGCTTCTGTAAGTTTTCGTCTTAATTCAGTTTCGTCGTTGCTTTCCGACGCGTACACCAGCTCTTTGTAGAATCCCCAAACAAAAAAATCGATGGGGTTGAGGTCTGGCGAACGCGCAGGCCATTCGATCGGCCCTGCACGCCCAATCCATCTTTCGGGAAAAGTGGTGTTCAGATGCTCTCTTACTTGTACCGCGTAGTGACAGGGCGCGCCATCTTGTTGAAAAATCATTTCTCGTCGAATCTGGAGATTCACGTCTTGTAACAATGCATAAAGATTGTTTTGTAAAAAATTTAAGTAACTGTTTCCATCCAACCTGGTCGGCAATTCAAAGGGCCCAATCAACACTCCATTTAGGACCCCAGACCAAAGGTTGACACTAAAGCGTGTTTGGAAGCTTGACGCCCTTGCCGAATGTGGGTTTTCGATGGCCCAGCTATGATAATTATGGATGTTGAACACTCCAGTCCTTTCAAATCGGGACTCGTCGGTCCACAGTATTTTATTGAAGAAATCAGGGTCTTCCTCAGATCGTTCTATCATTGTCTAACAAAAAGCCACTCTTCTTGGGTAATCGGATTCCTGGAGCTGCTGGACGCGCTGAATATGGTACGCATGGAATCCTTCTGTGAACAAAAACACACTGCTAAGTTCCTATCACAAGTTAACTGGTTACAGCGTGGTTTGAACAAAATGGGTTTTAGCAGAAAGAGACCTAGATCAGAGTTAGGCTTACCACTATCTTAGACGATACCTACATAATAACTAACTAAATAAAATCTTTTTTTACAACACAATTCGTAATTGCTCAGGTACCTTTTTTTATGACTCACCTTCCTTAAGAATTCTTAGAATCCTAGTTCGTGGAATCCCAGTTCGTCTAGCTATTTTTCTTGAACTTGTAGATGGGTCTCTTTGAACTTCTTCCAAGACTTCATCCACTTGATCTTGGTCCTGGGGTACAGCTCCGCGAATTTGATTTCGCCCGGGGATACGTCCAGCCATCAGGGTGTTGTGTGTATTAATAAAAACCCTGTGATCCGGGTAATGCTCCATTACTTCTCCTCGCCTCTCTAATGCCTGTCGATAAAGCCTCGCAGCTTCACTACCGTTGCCTTGAGCAAAGCCATAATAGTAATGCATTTCTGCGTATTGGCTTAGGCCCGGTTCCTATATCCGAGAAACGATTCGTTTTGCTTACGGATGGTAGAATTGTCTACGAGGCGTAACCCAAAAGTGTTCCTATAAAAAACGTTTCGTAAGCGACGTTACCGTTGGCTTGCTACCTACGGACGGGAGGGTTACCAATAACGATCCGTATTCGTAAAGTATGGAAATGTTGATCTGTGGTGTTCCTATAAAAATTTCGAGCGTCGGTCGAACTGTCAAATCTACTGTTCGTAGTTCGTTTGCCTACCGGCCGATTTCGGCGGATAGTTTTGTGGAATTTTTCAATTGTAAAGTTATAATGTCGAGTTCAGAAAGTGAAGTGAGTGATTTTGAAATTATACGTTTACTAACGGACTCCAGCGACTCTGATTCAGAAGAAAATAATCGCCGCTTATTAGAGTTTACAAACAAAGAGACGTTGGATGATTGAGTTCTAGCTGAGATTTCGGCTTGATAAACCGTCTGTTCAAGAGTTACTGCTAGAAATATATCCCTATCTAAGAATAACGGGAGCCAGGTTAGTAAACCTACCCGTGTTTATGTACTTACTTATTTGATAAGAAAAATTATTGGCAATACATTGTATTTCACCAGTGTTACCTTGAACTCGAGACACGTTTAACGAAATTAACTAATGTTTTACTTGGCCTTTTTAAGGAATCATGGAATATCTCCGATACACCAACTCTTATTAACTTTAAGGTTCTATGCATTGGGAACAATGCTAATATCAGTGGCAGATTTTATAGGAGTGTCGAAGGCATCTGCATGTCGTATTGTTGCTGATGTCAGTAATGCTATAGCACAGCTGTACAGCAGATATGTATACATGGATACCAATACTGAGCAGGATTTTTATTCAGTATCTCGATTTCCACTAGTACTTGGTGCACTAGATGGAACACACATCAGGATACAATCACCATGTAAGTGCATTACACTTGTACCAACTAACTTAAAACTTCAATGGCCTCATTGGTCTGATTGGTTCGATTCCTGGCCTGGGCAGTATTACTGGGTTTTCTATCAGGAATTTCTCAGTAACGGCTCGGAATCTGGATTGATGACCGATTGATGGCAATAGGCTCGCCAATAACTAAACATAACTAGCAAAATGTGGGTGTACCTACTATAGGTGCACCTGCACTGTTTACACGCTGCCTAGCCCTTCAGGGTATACAGGCATGATGTTACGTTAGTATTTTAATCTTGTTTTTAATGCATAATTTTTATTTCAGGTTCTCAGATTGGAGAAGAATTTAGAAACCGTAAAGGGTACTTTTAGATAAATGTTCAAGCAGTATGCAATGCCAATTTGCTGTTTATGAATGTAGTGGCTCGCTGGCCAGGGTCTGCTCATGATGCCACAATATTTAACAGTTCAGAACTGAGAGGTAAATATTGATGTTGATATACATATTTCATTATTTGAAAACAAAGTAAATGGGTACTTACTTAATTTAATTCTGTGTTACTAAACTATAATTAAATTTTTCAGCACAGTGTGAGAATGGACAATTTGGGAATAAGTGGCTGCTTGGGGATAGTGCATATCCTTTGAAGCCATACCTTTGTTAAATCCAGACACACGAGGAGAACAACTTTATAATGAAGCCCACATCAGAACTAGAAACACCATTGAAAGGTATGTAGATGTTAAGTCCTTACAGATTTGTGATTGTCTAGAATCCACTTAAGTATTCAAGTTAATGTAATACCTATTTTGTTATAGGTGTTTTGGAGGTTGGAAACGAAGGTTTCCAGTAGTGGCTTTAACTTTATGTTTGAGTCTTTTAAGAGCCATTGCAGTTATTATCTCTACAGCAGTACCTACTTCATAACATTTGTATATTAAAACGGCTGGATGATATCCCCACCAGAGGTTGAGATTCCAGATGTGTATGCAGTGCCCACATCTAATAATATTGAGGCAAATAATAATCAAACATTAAGAGAAACTTTGATAACAGAATATTTTAATATGTAAGTTATGCATGTATATGTACTTTAATTAAGTATCTCTATTTTTCATACTTAAGTGATATACATTTGTTCAGTTCAGGTGTTGCCACATAAGTATACAGGAAACCTTAATCTAATTTCTGAATAATAGTCCCTAAAATTTAATAGTGCCAATCACAAGACACACTAGGTGGTAAAACTTTTGTCAAAGATTAATCTACAAGGATGTGGGCAGTATCTGTGTAGCTAATAAATTAAATTACTGGGTGGAAGACACCTAAAAATGGATGTGTACTAAAAGATAATTATTATTATTATTTTCAGTTTGGAGTAAGAAATATTACATCTTTATATTTTCGTGACAAGATCATGAAAATAAAAACAAGAAGCCAAAACAGTGTTTTATATTAAATAAAAGTAAATATTCAGATTTTTATATTCTATAATATTTTGTATAAGTAATTAAAATAAGTGTTGATTAAAACCTAGAATTCAAATTAATAAATGAATATGAAATATGAATACAACTTTATTTACCCTACTTAAGTATCAAATTACTTAATTATAAACTAAATATCATTAATATTTTCCTTATTAGCTAGCTTTAACAGTCTTATCTCTAAATCTAACTTTTCTGCCTTCTTATTATAATAATTTGCTATTGCTACATTTTTTCCAGGCGTCCATCGTCACTTCTTTTCTTTTTTCCTGTAATAAAAATATAATCTGTGTTTATACCTACAATAATAGCTGTACTTGCTGTTAAACATTAGAGAAACACAAAGTATAAGAGAAAATATTTCATAAAAATTACCCTTGTTTTGCAGAGATTTTGACATTGTAGGCATGCCATATAAAAAATTTGCATTGCCCTGAACAACCCCTTCTGGGTTCAAAATATTAATTTTTCTCTTTTTTACTGAAAATAAAAGGGAAATAAATTAAACTATGTACTAACAATGACTATTTAAGCTCCGCTACACCACTTACTTCCTCTTAACACATTGTGTATGAGCAGGGTTTGTAAGAATCTTAATTATAACAGAGTTAAGTAATGATTGATTGAGCCTTATTGATCCAACCACATCCAGCCCTATCAGCAGACTACCATTATAACAAATACTGACAAATTAGTTCTACTAACTGCTTAAATTATGTAGATTAAAGAATTAAAAAACTTAGCATCATTGCTCCACCAACATGTGCCTTACCTAGCACTTAAATTTTGAAAGGATGGATGATAAAATTAAAGAGTTGATTTATTTAGACATAATAATATTAAGCCTGTGAAGGTAGACCCCATTAGACTTGCCACTTTATCGAGGATTTCATCGGTGGGAATGAAATCTCCTTTTCCACCACCAGTCTGCAACAAAATACAATTTGCATTGTAAATATAATTGAGTAAGTATATGATATTCTAATCCATATATCAATAAATAGTATCTACCTAGTTACAAAGTTGTATCACTTGTCAATAAGTACCAGGTAAACTGAACATATAAAGTGAGCTGAATAATGCAAAATTACTATTTATTACATTAGGTACAGTAGGGATAGGATACATATTTATTCATTTGCTTAGAGTAGGAACCTACTACTATATAAATACTATTTAAGCTACTGACACTTGCTAAAAAAATAGTAACTAGGTACAAGGAACTGAATAATGTAAGTAGTTACAGTATATTATATTAGGTAAGTAGGTACCTTAAACGTATTCATGCGAATTTGTTGCGTTCTTTTCCTGGCTGCCTTTTTCATTGTCCGATTTTAGTTTAAGTTGGTCTTTTTGTTTGGGATAGCCTCCACACTTTGCGTTGAAGGCAGCCGCCAAAGAGACCCACGCTTGTTCTTTTAGCTTGTTGGAGCTGGCGTTTGTTTCCTTTCTCAATAAAATGCCATAGCTTTGGATTAACTCCACAAAGTGAAACACCTCATCTCTCGTCATAGGCTTTTTGTTCTTCTGTAAACAGGAAAAACAGATTACACAATCAAAAAAATTCCAGTCCTTTACAAACATAACAAAGTAACAATAAACAAGATTACTTACTGGTGTAGTATCCATATTTTATGATATATGAGTTTTTATTCAATTATTCTAATATATAATAGGTAGAAAGATACAAAATATTTTACCACAAAACCAAAATCACACGAAACGAATTTGGTTTGTTGCTTGGCGCTTGCCGACCACAAAACCGTAGTAGTCTTAGCGTTTTGTTCACACTTTAGCAACAATAGCAATTATGTTTAAAATGAAAGTTATAAAGGACCAAAAAAAAATGTTAACTCTAAAACCGCATTCTGTAGAAAGCTAACATTATTTGGTATTAAAACATCTCATAATATTTGAAATCAGGTCGTAGATTCTGAACTACGCATTACATAATTTTTGAAATACCGAAACGCAGAGAGGATCATTGAGGACCATCGGTAACCAAGTAACCGACGACTGTTCGTAGCTGGTAGGCTAGTTAAAAACTTTGTGGAACACCAAGTTACGCCTCGTTATTAGTAACTTGGAAACGGGTGGTAGCTGTTAACGATAACTATTCGTCGAATATAGGAACCCGGCATTAGTGAATAGCTCATGGTACTGCACAAAGACAATCCAAGTCACTGACTAACAAGCACAGGTTGTTCGTAAGGCAAATCAAGGTCCAAAACTCAAGCACAGGTTGTTCGTAAGGTAAATCAGGGTCCGAAGCACAAGCAGAGATAATCGTGAGGCAAATCAGATTCCAGTTAACACAGCGTAAGTAGTTCAAGGAAAAGAAAATAACGTCAACGAGAGCAGTCTTAATGCGCGCGATGGCAAGAAACGACTAATACGATGTACTTACAACCGTTTCCCGGTCCGTGGAATGCACATTCCCCTCCCCCAACGCGTACCGAACCCCTGAGACCCTATCAGTATCGTTGGTTGGTTCACAATGTAACGTGTTACTCGAGTGACGTAAAAAAAGGGGCATGGAGTAAAAATACACGACGTACAGTTATTTTACAGGACATTCAATTAAAATTAATTTAAAATTACACTTTTAAGTTTAATTTACCATAACAATGATAAAAAGTTGAAAAATAAATTAAAAATGCTTTGATCGTGTTTCAATGATTTTTAGCCTATCCGTCTTCAAACGCCGATTACAACAAAAATAGGCTAATTAAGTACTATTTTTTTTGTATGTTTTTGATAGTTTAGGACTCTGCGAAGTTTTTAAATTTAACTTGAAGCTATGAAAACAAATTTTTGTATTTTTAAATTGAAGTTGAATGTTTGGGTAAATCCTACTGAAAACTAAAGTTCTAACTTTCAAGCCTTTTTTGGGTAACTTTAAGTAATTTCAGGAAGCTGAGTTATTTTTTTAATTAAAACAACATTCAAGACAATTATGGCACAAAAAAAATAACTGCAAAATACCTACTACATAAAAAGATATGAATTTTTGCAACCTCGCTGGCAGAATAAATTAAAAAAACACAAAAAAAACGAATAATTCGAAAACTACAAAAAATCGCGGAACATACATGGGGTATTTTTGGATACCCCCAGGTGTGAGGAATCTAAAAAAAATTTGTTGACGTCACTATTTGGACCACCCTGTATAATACGTCATTGGTTTTTAGTAAATTAATGAACGCTTGCCTATACTAACTACCTACCTAATGGCACAGCACTGATACCTGATACACTGCCTAATGCATTCTTACAGATTATTCCTGACGAATAACTATTACCTACTAAATAGTGGATTATGCACCCAGGGGATAAAGCATTGTCAATATCGCGGACGCAGCGCCGCCACGCGGCGCGCCTTGTTGAATCCCGAGCGAGCGAAACGAAGGATTCTACTGGTAACTCCCGAGCAAAGCGAGGGAGATAAGAAAAGAATCCTGCAGAATGCAGCGAGGGATTCAAGCTCGCCCAAGACGAAGGCACTTTTATGCCCGAGACAGATACTCTGCCTTTCACACCATCTACGAGACAATAAAAAAGTAGGTACCTACCTACGTAGGTATAGGTAGTAGGTACTAGAATCGAAGTACCTATTTATTAAAATTTCAATTACATTAGTAACATTGTACTTTTAAATAAAGTTAACAACACGATACGATGACACATGCAACCTCAGATCATACAAACACAGCATGCAACTGTCTGCAGTGAATTATTACTTAAGGACTGCAGTCCACTCTGTCAGCAATAATTTTAAGAACCCTGTTAGTGCTGGCCATGAGTCGAGCCACCATTGATGCTGCGCGCTAGCAGATTATTGTGTAAATACAATGTACACGCGCCATCGCCGCCGCAAACCCCTGACGCACTGCAACGCCATCCATGGCAACCCCATCAGTTTTCTGAACACGTTAAATTGAACACGAAGGACTCCTTAAGACGCTTGCGAATATTTCTCCCACAAGCTGCATGTGTAGAAGGTGGTACAAAATGCTCTAACGTGCAAACCTGCGGGCTATCATATTCGCACGCACGGAAAGAGCCCTTCGTTCCCTTTCAATGTCAGCATTGTCTTTCAAGGTCAGTGGTGACCAAGTGACCTAGGTATTTAAATTGTCCCACTCGCTCAAGAGGAACACCGTTTATCTGTAGTATAGGAGGCAAATCAAGATGGTATTTGGTCCACGCCTCGAAAACAATGTACTGACTTTTCTGAACGTTATACAATAACCCATGTTCAGGTGCGTTACGTTCACATTGGCCACATTGTGGCCAATAGTGTCCTAATACCGCTGACTGAAATACCTAACGCACTCGGCAGCACCATGATGTCCGCGTAACTTAAATTATTGACACAGACACCGTCAATATGACAACCGACATGATGACTCTACTAAGCGCCTCAATGAGGGCATTCATAAACAAATTGAAGAGGGCAGGGGAGGTCTGAAACCTGAAGGCCAATTCCCGTAATTAAAAACGTTCAAATTCAAGTCGCAATCTTATCTCAGCGACAGTCTAATGTCAAAAATGTAGGTAAACGCTATACAATTTTTGACAGATTGACACTGAGATTAGAATGCGAACGTTCTTAAAAATACGGGAATTGCCCCTCTGGTTGATCTAATATGTCCCACTATAATTATGTCTTTCACCTTTTATGACATTACACTGACAATCAAAAATTGAGATATTGCCTTGAGTAGAGATTTTATCACAAAGTTTTATAAGGATATCTGATCTTAATTGTAATACATCAACATCTAAATCGTTAAGAGATACTGCTTTATCCAACGCAGAGTTTTCGTTGGTTAAAGCAGTAGGTATCTCTTAACGATTTACCGATGTCATCATGATTTTTGAGTCAATTCTGCTCAACGAATACAGTACCTAGTGCGAGATTTTCCAAAAAGTGCAGTACTTGTGATAATAAAATAGAAAAATGGTCACCAATTTTGCCGTTGAATATTCTACACTTGGCAGAGGGCCTTGCAGGTTTAGAATCATCAGCAAACTCTATGTGGAGTGATGAATTCACTCAGTGTAATAACGAACCATGTTCTGGCACAAACACGATGACCTATGTATGATATAACTGATTACATTATAATATTTGAAGTAGTACTTGATTCAGTAACAATAGAGGAAGTACCTAAAACAATCGTTCTTAAAACAAATATACGATACAACCTTGCGTCAGTTATTGAGTTTGTACCTCCAATCATTGCAACGGTCTGGGTCATTTTACAGCTCATTGTAAAAAAGGATCAAGCTGGTACTGTTATGACGATCTAAAGACGAAGGTACACAAAACAAATATATGTAAACCATTTCAATCAAACGTGTGAATTTATGTCAAAATTTAATCTGTTAGCCAATGCAAATGTTATATTGATTGACCAAAAAGAAAGAGAAATACACAGTTTCTATTCAATTTGTTCCTTTTTTTGTTTGTCAGATTAATTATTTTTTTGTATGATACGGAAAGAGATTGAAATACACTTTGCTATTTATTTTTATCAGGCGCGTATAATCGAAATTTAAAATAAACGTTGTATGTAGCCATAGCTATCACACATCCAGTGGTAAAAATAAGAGTACACTTTTTATCAAACACTTGTTTGCCTAATAAGTAAGTGTTTAAGTAAAATTATTAATATTTTACTTGGGGTTGCTGGGGAGATGCTCTACAGCAAGTCATAATTCAGTTGCCTGTACCTGTTAATCTATTGAGGTACATATTTTTTTAAGTAGGTATTTACTAATTCGGTACACATTGCGTACAATTGTTTGAATTTATAAACAGCAAAATAGATGATGCGGTGTCTGGGGAGCATGACGTATTTAATTTCATAAACAAACCATAAGCATAAACCGTGAACCATTATTTTCTAATAATAAATCTGTAATAAGTGCTATAATAATTATTATAATTCGCGCGGGGCGTGGCTTGATGAGTAGCGGGTGCGGAGCGCGCGGGGGGCAGGTTCCCGACTGCGCTTACCCGCCGAGCGGGCAGACACGTGACTCACGTGTCTCGAAGTAGCCTCTCATGCTGTGCTCACGTGACGTGAGCACAGCATGAGAGGCTACTTCGATAATACCTACTCATATTAGAATAAAACTTAAGTGTTATTTTAAGTATGAATTCCTTGGCTGATGATACTTTCTCCTATGTATTAAACCCTAATAACGTCCTGGAAGATGACGTAGTGCGAGCATTTCATGAAAAATTGTCTCGTCATACATCTTTCCGTCCGCGGGAAGTGGGTCTGTTCGGGTTCCCGGAACTCATTGAGCCTGTGCCGCCAAATGAGTCTCATCTCCAAATTATTTAGGTATGATGGCGATGTTGGTTCAATAGGACACTGGTCTTGTATATGGGGTCGCATATAGTTAGATCTAAATTCCATCATTTAGGTACCTAATTATAATGTTTACTTATCAATAACTTAATTTTAAAAAAAATACACTATTATTAAAACATCGATCAAAATTACAACGAATTACAAGAACTTTTATACGAGTAAGTATTATGTTACTTGCTGCAACGGAACCCTTCATGGGCGAGTCCAACTCGCACATGGCCGCTTTTTTTTCCGATAACTAGGAAAATCGGAAAAAAATATTGACGGGTTTTGCATTGGTTTGCAGTAAAAAACCAAATATTTATAACACCCTTTTAATAATTATAAAATAAACATTCTTCATTTCCAAACAATTGAACTAGGTATAAAATCTGATAATAAGTAGGTACTAATCTTAAATTCTAAGTAGTCTCTTTACTTTCACTTTTATAGCTAAACCTAATAGGGCAAAGTTCTTTTTGTACCATTCCTTATTGTAGTTGAGGTGTAGTTTCCAGTTTTTGTCCAGGAAAGCTTTGTAAAACACACTCATTTCATCCGCTGTGAGGTTCTGCTTATCCGCTGGTATATTATTCTTAACATATGCTTCTCTTTCCTGTAATTAAAAAAATAGAAACCAATCATCATCTAAGATACCCTTTTTTTTTTGAGGGTGGGCTATATTCAAATTACTTCTCCCGCTCTGGGCAGAGCGGGAGGGCGTGACAGACTCTTACTGACTAAAACCCACACGTGTTCCTTCAGTTGCCTGGCCCAAGGGCACGGTATCCCTCTCGGATTTTCCCGCAACCCTGGCAGACATCGGCCCTAGCGGACCCCGTCATTGATGCTGACATCTCTTTGAGGCGCGCGTGGAACACAACGCGCCATCGACCCGGTCCTTATCGAACGGCGAGCTGCCCATTGCTCGCCGTTCGCAAGCCTGCGCCTACGGTGGCCGGGAATCAGCTTGCGATTCCCGACGCCCAGGGCGTCTGCGGCGGCTAGGGGCCTGAGGGCGCGAATTTTGCCTCACACGTTCCGCCTCCTCCTTCGCGAGCATTTCTGCTTCGCAGAAGTAGGTATCTAAGGTACCCTAAGGTGATTAAGTACAAAGAGATCTAATTATGAATGATAATAATAATCCGATAGTTATTAAGTTAATATTTTGACCCCATATTTTTCCACTTAGAATAGGCATTTTCGAATGCTTACCTACTCAAAAAATTCTGTAATCTTCACCCATTATCATTTTTTTAAATAAATAGTTATCAATAAACATTTGACCTCATAAATTGTCATGTGTAAGTATATTGAAACAGATAGTAAAAGGCAGATTGTATGGATACATGTGGCGGTCAAATAAATGATAAATAAGGTCATTAAACGTGCCTACAAAGACAATGAAATTTTTATTTTGTTACTGCGATAATACTAATGCAAATTAATTGATCTTCAGCCAGGATAATATTTAGTTTCTCTGTCTACGATAATAACAGAAACTTTTCTGTCAGATGTCAGTCAAAGATGTCAACTGGTACTCATTCCTACTAATCCTTTTAAAGTTTTCTAGCTTTTTATAGGGACAATTAAATGGTTGTCAATGCGCAATAATTGTGGCTTCAGTTGTTCAGTATATTATAGGCACTCTCTCAGACCAATTATCCTATGGATGGAGCATTATATGAAATTTTAGTGTCAGTTGTTGCTAGTGTGCAAATCTAGGTTTCTACTAGTGTGCGTGACTAGGGAAGGGTCGACGCTTCAAAGTATGTCGATAAAATTACACTAATGAGTGAAATGTACAGGGCCTGTATTACTTATATTACTCTTTGGTACAGGGTATAATTTAAATAAATACACACGCAATACATTTATTTTTGTTTATTGTAGGAAAAATTATTAGATTATAATATTCAGGACATGCTTCGAATATTGTTGGCACCGCACTAGACATTAGTTTTCTTATAGATACTCCAGTATTAAAAGACTTCTGTGTTTGGAACAAAGCCCAGTAGTAAGTATTTTGTTGGTTCCCAGTTCGCACGTCTTCCAGTTCCAGCTTTAATCCTCTAACTTCTTATTTCACGCCATTTTGGGAACCTGTAAAAGCAAGCAAATGTTATGTATTACTAAATGTTTTATATAAAGATACAACAAAGTGTTTCTGCAATAACAAAAAGCCTGAACATTGTTTAAACTTTTAGAACTCGGATCAAACTATTCTTATTTTTAGGTCATCAGCGATAATGGTGCATGTAACATAAACAACCGTGAAAACTATGTTTTATAAATCTTTACTATGTAATTAACTGATTGATTATTGATAAAGTTGTTTGTTGTGTTATTTTGTTATTAAAACTAATTAATACAATGAAACATGGCTTCTTAGCAATATTGAGTAAAAAATTGTACTCTTAGCATGTTAATTAAATCTTTAAGATTTTTAGATTTTCTAGACAAGAATCTGAGTATTAGAACTATAAAACTGATTTCATAGACTTACATGTGAAATGATTATTCTGGACTTTTACACCTCCTTTTACTGTTCTCGATGCACAAACCACAGCTGCACAGGACACATTTTCACTATTTTTGTAATTTATTTACCATCTTACTGACATATTTAATATTTCACAAAAATACTACACCGAAACGCAATGTATTGACACGCTAGGATGTCAGCCAGTTACACGATTCACACAGACAGTGCGACGTTGCCAGCCTTACACCATTTAACTCTTTTACTTGTACTTAAAGCTCAGTGAAATAGACAGAGAAAACAATTTTATTACTTATTTGATACATGGAGGCAAGAGTGGCAACAAGCTACGACTCCGTCCATAGGAAAATTGGTCTGAGGGCACTCCACATACTAATTTCCAATAAGAGCAAAACCAACATGAACATGTGCTTGGTTTTATAATAACAGTAGTGGTTTTGTAATAACTGTTTTAATAAATCTATATATCAGCATTCAGGCTAATTATCTTCTGATAATTACCAATTATAGTCAACTAAATCAATCATAGAGGCAGCTGAGAAAAGCGAGCTCTCGCATAGCTTATTAATAACAAAAAAGTACCTGATAAAATTGGGAATTATGTTTCTCCCAAAACTTCTGGTTCCATTCTTGTACTTCTGATCTCATTTCTCTATATTTTCTTTCTAAATCAGTTTCGTTAGACGGTATTCTAAATATGACTTTCCTTATATTCGACACAGGATCAGGGGGGCCAACCATGTCCGTACTAATCCTTTTAGGATTCGGAGGTTGAATCGACTTCGTTTCTTGCGTAGTACTTGCATTTCTTGCGACAAGTAAGTATGGTTTATGTATGTGCAGCTTTAAAATAATTCTATTCGATATCATTTTTGTTTTATTATGTTTATTTAATAGTTGCTTAATTACCACATTTTTCGAAAACTTTTCAAGAGAAACAAACTGCTACAGCAGAAGACCAGCAGCAGTAGGTAATAAAAGTCACAGAGTACTTTTTTTAGATAGGTATGTGTGAGCAGTTAGAGCAGTAAAAGCAACCGAACCCGCCGAACCGAAACCTACCGAAGCAACAAACAGATTTTAACCGATCTGTCACAGTCAAACTGTCAATTTGTCAAAATCAGCTGTGAACCTAGGCTGCATTCCGAATTAGACCATGATCGCTCACATCGATATTTTGCGTTCCGTATTAGATATCATGATTATGACAGCTAAGAACTGTCATCAATTCGGAACGCTCGTGAACGCGCTCACAGTGTGGTCGCGTCAACCTCAAACTGCTTAAATAAGACCGATTTGATATTCTTCTGCAAATGGAAGTTCAACGCATTGGCACTTATAGTTTGTTGGTTGACTCTATCGACTCTGATAACTCTGATCAAAGAGTATAGTAATATAATTTTGAGTTTGAGAAAGACGATTCGTCCAGGGATGAAACGGATGACAAAGTGCTTATATGTATTAGCCTATTTACATGCTCCCGGCAAAGATTTACCCCGAAGAAAAATACCATGTTCATATTCATTTATATATTGTTTGTACCAGGTGAAAAGACAGTTCTTACACTTAGCATTATTGTATCACTGTAACATACCCATTGGTGTACAATATTTATACCTTAACATAGGTAGGTATAGGCCATAGGTCGATATTATTGGCTATGTAAAAATAATAATAAAAATACAATTACACTCTTAATTGTTACCAAGAATTACAAATAACGTAGATGCAACAATAATTAAACATGATGTGCATGAGTTTAAAACTCATTTCAGGTATTCTATTACGTCATGGTTTTTACAGCACAATTTCGAAAATGCCGCTTTATTTTAAAGATATGATGCGACTCGAAACAAAACGCTCAACTGTGATTTTTGACAGTGCTCACGGTGATATTAATTTAGGGCATGGTCGGCGTTATCGCAAGATGGCGCATGTCATATGACGTCATATATGACGGTTCACGGAACATCATTATCGCGCTCACGCTAATTCGGTACGGGTTTTAGCGCGCTCAAATCGATGACAGCACAAGTGGTCCTGATTAAACATGACTTATGGGATATCGTAAGCAGCGAGAACACGATACCACCAGCTACGGATGCGGCGCTTGGCCACACTTGAAGTTCGAAAATCGCGTCTAGAAGACTAAGGGTCATACTATACTGGCGGTTTTCCCGCCGCGGGAATCCGCTTCTGAACCGCACTAGTCACAATTTAATATGAAAGTTGTATGCTGCATACTACACTGAGCGGTTTCCCGTCGCGGTTCACAGGCGGGAGAAATACGACCGCCGCATGCAGCGTCAAACCGCCGCCGCCGCCGCCGCCGCTGATGACCGGCGCTTTAAACTACACGGGCGGTTTCTCGCTATTCTGCGCGGGACCTTGGCGAACGTAGTTCTCTACAACGTGTAACAGAATAAACGCAATTCCTGAAAGTAGTTTGTTCAGAATCGGCTTCTGAATCGATTTCCGTCATCAAAAATAGGTGTTAAATTTTGACGGAAAAATCTTTTAAATGACTTAAATTAGAAACACAGTATCATGACAAATTAATACAATCCTTAATTCAAGGAAATTGAACCTTAACACTGGAGGGCTCGCGTGGGTGACATATGTCACCCAGGTTCGAATATTGTTTAATAACTTTTGAACGAAACGCGCTTCAGTGCTGCCCTCTCAGGTATTCCTCAAGTAGTAGCGCGTCCACGCGCCAGTAGTGCGTTGTCGGTTGTCCCTCCAATTGCAACGACGTGTGAACAGTGAATTTATAAAGTGCATGGGTGACGTATGTCTCCCGCGCGAGCATTCGAGGAACTTTTACGAAACGTAACATTGTGGTGAAAAATCAAATATACCCTCACGTAAGTTCATTATTGTTTTGATTTTACATTTATTTATGAACAACAAAATGTATTTTACAAATTGGTTGTATATTTATGTGAATATTATTATTTTATACTTACTAAGTGACACATATTGTTTTAGGCTAAAATGGCGAACGAATTTACGATAAGTAGATGGTTGGAGGAAGCCGTCACAGAGGATAGTGCGTCAGAAGACCAGGAAGACGATTCTTTAGAAGAGCAAACTACTCCAGTTGGTTCACCTCACGTTTCTGACACGGAACAAGAGAGCGATGATGTGTCTAGCGACGATCGATGACGAAAATATGCCTCTATCACAGTTAGCGGTCTATGAATCTCGCAATGGGACGAAATGGAGTAAGATTCCACCAGTTCCGACTAGAACCAGGGCGCATAACATTATTACTAGACCTTCAGGTCCAAAAGGTATTGCAAGAGATGTTTCAACTCCTATCGAGTCCTTTTTACTATTTTTTGACTCTGATATTTTGTCTATTCTTGTGGAAAATACAAATATTTATATTGACACAATCAAACATAAATATCAACGAGACAGAGATGCCAAACCAACAGATTTGGTAGAAATTAAAGCGTTTGTCGGCCTGTCATTGTTGATAGGAGTATGCAGAGCTGGACGAAGAAATCTCAAAGATTTCTGGGATAATTCACAAGGCCTCGGTATCGAGTTAGTGTACACCACAATGTCAAAAAGTAGATTTCGATTCCTGTTACGATGTGTGCGTTTTGATGACGTTAGGGATAGACCAGCTCGACAATCATCCGACCGTTTAGCAGCTATTCGTCAAATTATTGAAATTATGCTCCGCAACTGTAAACAATACTATACGCCAAGCGAATGTGTAACACTTGATGAACAGCTTGTAGCATTCAAAGGCCGTTGTGGATTTATTATGTACATGCCTAATAAACCGTGTAAATTTGGTATAAAAATAATAATGGCCGTAGACGTCAAGTATCCGTTTGTATGTAATTTTGAAGTGTACGCAGGTCAGCATCCGGAAGGTCCTTATCGCTTGTCAAATCAAGTGCCTGATATTATTCACAGAGTTTTGGAACCTTTATATGATTTAGGTTGTAATGTCACCATGGACAATTGGTTCACAAGTGTACCTGTGAGCAAAAACTTACTGCAAAAAAGAATCACAGTAGTAGGCACACTGAAAAAGAACAAACCTGAGATACCCCAAAACTTCAAGTCTAGCCAGAACAGAGAAATATTAGACTCCACCTTTGGTTTTCAACCTAACTGTACACTGGTTAGCTATGTGCCGAAAAAAAACAAAGTAGTTTTGTTATTGTCAACCCTACATAATGATGCTGCTATTGACCCCGAAAGCGGTGAAGCTAAAAAGCCCGAAATAATCACCTATTACAATCACACGAAATATGGAGTTGATGTTTTCGATAAAATGTGTCGTCAGTATGATGTAACCCGCAATACCCGACGATGGCCTCTTATATTATTTTATAATTTTTTGAATATGGCTGGTATAAACGGTCTCGTAATATACCAATTGAATAATCCCCAAACGAAAACAATCCGCCGAAAATATTTGCAAGAAGTCGGATATGAATTGGTGAAGCCGCACATTTCACGTCGTATTTCCCAGGAAACTATACCAAGAGCTATAAAATTGAAAGCAAGGCTTCTTCTGGGGTTGCCCGAAAACCCGCAAGTACAAAACATGCCAATACGTAGTGGAAAAGGACGGTGTGACTTCTGTAGTAGAAGAAGAGATCGAACAACTCGTAAAACCTGTGCCAAATGTAACCGGCGTGTTTGTCCCGATCACCAAATCACAGTGTGCCCTAATTGTGATCAATTAGCTTCTGAATTTGAATAACCCATTTGTAAACTTTACTAAAGAATGATTAGCTTACCCAATTAAGGTATAAACAAAAAATAAGAGACTGATTAATCACAATAAGTAAAAATTATTGTTTTTTTCAGAAGTTTGGTTTGTGTTAATATTTAGTTTGACTTAAGGCAATTGCTATGTTTTGTTAAAGTATTTAGTAAGAAATAAAGTTGATTAACCTTATTAAAACTTGTTTTCTTTCATCAAAATTAGAATAGTAAGAAAAAATCCCGTTACTGATGGGTGGCATATGTCACCCGCGCGAGCTTTCTAGGAAAATTTTAGGCGCGAGTCCCCTAGTGTTAAAGGTCTCTGCACACAGCGGGCGCGGCGCGGCGGGACGGGGCGGCGACGCGACGCTGAGCAGTTGTAATGTACTAGATATTACGGACGACGCCACACAGAGAGACGGTTACCGTCGCGTCGAGCGCGACGGCTCTGTTTGGCGTCGTCCGTAATATCTAGTACATTACAACTGCTCAGCGTCGCGTCGCCGTCCCGTCCCGCCGCGCCGCGCCCGCTGTGTGCAGAGACCTTAACTCAGAGCAATATGGGCTACTTAAACGCACGACATTATTTGTATTTCGCTCACAGGTCGTAATACACACACGTAAATAATATCAATGCATTTTACAATAAAAGTAGTGTGCGTCAAATTAAATAGGTAATTTAAAGGAATTTCAACTTTATCTCCAATGTGTAAGGCTTGTTTGAATGCACGACCAAACTTAGTGCGGTCATCAGAGTAGCCCTACACACACACAAACAGATTTTAGGCATTATTCTCAGAACAATAACTAAACCATTAGTTATTGTTCTGAGGCATTATTAAAAAATAAAATTATTGAATTTGAAACTTATTGCAAAGAAATAAAGCAATTGACGGCAACCTCTTTGACATTTCTGCGAAATGCCGACATACGCGCCGCCGCTACCGCCGAATAACATGAGTACCTAACATTAAAAGCTAGTCATCCGCCGGTAGCGACCTAGTGTAGTTGTTCTTCAGTTTACTTCCGTGACATTTTTGATTCCGTGCGCGATGGCTTTCCGGTACACCAACATACAATACACGGAGATGGTGAGAACCCTGGCTCGCTGTCTTGATAATGTCGCGCTAGCTTGTCGGGAGTTCAATGACCGTTTTGGCTGCAGTGTGAGCGCCAGGACGATGCTGGCTGCAACTCAGCGACTGAGGGACTCTGGGACGTTCCTTCCTAATACGGCTTTGGACAGAGGGACGAATGTGCGGACTACTCGTCTGCAAGAGCGTATTCTCGACCATTTCGATGAACATCCAGAGAACAGCTCGAGAGAAACAGCACCCCAGTTCGACTGCAGCCACATGTACGTGTGGCGAACGTTGCGTGCTGATGGTGAACACCCATATCATCTTCGACGGTGTCAAGACCTAACGCCGGCCGACAACTTGCCACGACTAGAATTCAGTAGGTGGTTGTTGGAGAACTGGCAACAGAACATTCTTTGGACGGACGAGAGTACCTTCACGCGTGTTGGCATGTACAACCAGCACAACCAGCATTTGTGGCGGCATGAGAATCCACATGCTTGCCGTGTGGATTCGTTCCAGCATAGGTTCTCCGTCAACGTGTGGGCTGGTATACTCGGAACATTCATACTCGGCCCCATTTTCCTTCCACGGTTGACCGGAGATACCTACCTGCGGTTCTTGCAGGAGACATTGCCGGACTTACTGGATGGCGTCCCTGTCGGTCTTTTACGTGACATGTATTACCAGCAAGACGGTGCTCCCGCGCATTTCACGTGGACCGTTCGACGGCATCTGGATGCGGAGTATGGTAGTCGCTGGATAGGTCGCGGAGGACCTGTGCCGTGGCCTCCCAGATCGCCAGACTTAACACCGCTAGACTTTTTTTTGTGGGGTCGTATAAAATCGCTCGTGTACGTCAGTCAATCTACAAGTGTCGAGGAGCTAAAAACAAAAATTCAACAAGCATTTGTGACGGTGAAAAGTGATACTGAAGTGCTTACAAAATTGAAATACAATTTAAGAAAGCGTGCTAATAAGTGCATAGATCAAGGCGGCGGTCATTTTGAAACTTTAATGAAAGTGGATCGCAGAAATAGTGCAAATTAATAACCTAAGTGTTAAGTGTAAATAGTCCAGTTCTGTAAGTAGGTACCTACTTCTTCCTATCAATACGATTGTATTCTAATCACTGTAAACATTGTTATTATAATCTTTTAAACACGCCGTCTTTGCATATGTTTGTAGTACAAACAATAAACTGGACCTACCTAAACAAACGTACTTATCAGAGGGATCGCGGGATTCGCGGGGGTGCAATCTCGAAAGATAGGTAGGTAGATAAAAACGGCAAGCAGCGGCGCGCGGCGCGGTGCGTAGAGACTAGAGACTAAATTCAAAGCATGTGAAAGTTTGATAGAAAAAAAATAATTTTACGCGGTGATATCGCGTATCAATATCACATCTAGCTAATGTTCGGTAATTTAATTATCGTTCATACGGCCATAGGTAGTTATCTAATGCCTACATTAGAACTAGGCACTCAGCGTAGGCGCGCGCCGCTACAATTGAACAAACATACCTAATTTTTAGGTCCATGATACACACGTGCACATGAATAATATCAAAGCTATTTACATTTGGATTCGAGCGCGTTTAATAAAACAGTTGATGTAAGAGAATTTAATCCTTCCGTCCAAATAATAAGGCTTATTGAAATGCACGACCGATTTGTATTCCGCATGTCTCAGTAATCGATTTGCTGAAAAATGTCGAAATAGGTAGTAGACAATTTTCTGGTTCCTACGAGCTACGTCCTTTGCAAATGACCCTATGAAATCGCGCGCGCGCTACCTCCGGGCTGCCGGCCGGCCATCTTCAAAGTAAGTAGGTATTTTTTCATGCGCAGCAAAGTTTGCTGTTTGTGATTAAAATCTTGTACTTAAGCACTGATTTTTGTTTCACGTAATTAGCAGTAAACACGCTTATCAGAGGTAGCTAATAATATCGCGAAAGTTACGCATCTGAGATAAATATTTTTTACCCGCGTATGCCGCACGGAGTCCGGGCGCTTCGCCCTTCGTTAGTTTCGAAGTTCGGGTAAAATGTCGCTGTTTTAAATGCATCCCCCGTTACTAAGCGTAAAGTCGTAGATTCATGTTGATAATTTCACTTGCTAGAAAATTATCAATCATTACACTGTAAACTCAATTATGTATCAAAAGTTATTCATTCATAATATCAGTCTGTGACATTTTAGGTAGGTACTTTTTTTTTTTTTTTTACTATCGATAGGCGCGCGTTTGACCACAATCTCACCTGACGTAAGTAAAATTCGTTCATTGAACTAACTCACATCTAATGCCTACAGCTATGGTCAGCTAGCGGGCGCTCGAATGTGCGTGTCGCGTCGTCGGCTGCTAACATTGCATTAGTGTGTGTGTAGGCATATTGCTGCACATACGTTTTGCGTTTAGTAAGGATAACTATTTTATAAAAAACGACCAGGTTTGGTTTAAATTTATTTAATTACGGGTGTTGTTTTAGACTTATAATTTTATATTCTAATTGGGGTGTCTGAGGTATTGCGCTTAATCCGTTACACGTTGTATATAGTCTGTGACCTTGGCGCTCGCTCGTCGTTCGTGCGCTTGCGTGGCTAGTGTCGCGTCAAAATGTTCGATACGGAGCGTTTTATTGTAGAAATACAAGATCGACTTGTATGTCGATTCCGTAAAAATCTCACCCTCACCGTGAAGTGAACACTTATACTACATAAAAGATAGCTTGATCTCTGCGACATATTATGCCGCATAGATCAAGCTATCATTAATTCATTAGTTTGACATATTATGTCAAACTGACATTCCTAGGGTTGTCAGGATATAAAAAATTGTCGATAGAAATTATCGACTTTTCTTACTATTATCGATGCTAATGTAACATATAATTGGGTTTAATTTAATTACAAACTTTACTAAATTATACGAATATGTTAATATAAAATACATTTATTATGAGTGTATATGTAGTGTATGAGGAGTAACACCCCAAAACCATATCTGAATGAGTTTCTGGATCGCTAGAATGTTACATGAGTAGGTGAGAAATTGGATTTTATTTACTCACTATTATTTTAGATCAAGTATGTACAAATGTAAATAATGTTATGATATAAAAATATACAATAAAATTAAAAGATAAATTAAGTTTTATTTTAAAATATCGATAGTTTATAGTCTGTGGTCACGATGATTCATCGCCCATCACTAATTAAGTCGGCATGCACATAAAGTATGATTGTCAGGTACTGTCTGCAAGGTGCTCTGTGACTGTCTGGCATTCTCTGTCTACGGTCTGTACTATTATGAAATTCAGGACTTCATAGGCGTGATTTTACTGACAGCTGTCGCAGAGATCAAGCTATCTTTTATGAAGTATAGGTGAAGTGAGCTGCTGTTGCTACGGATTGACCAAGCTATACATTTACAATCATAATCGAGATAAAATATTTTTTTAATGGCAATTCTGTTGATCATTTTATATTATTTCAAAGCTAGTATTTATGTGGGTAAACATTACTGTTTATGGGTTTTTTTTTAAATAAAAGATCAAAACAGAGATTCAGTCAGAAACTCAAATAAGTTCTTTAATATTTTTTTTTCCTAAACTAGCTACTAAAGAAAATGCGCATGGACATTGTTTGATAATAGGGACTTATTGTTTAATATGACTATTGTAATCGTTTTCATGGTTTTCGAGGTTGCTAAAGCCGAAAGTGAGGCCAAAATGAAAATTAAAAGATGGCTTACCGTCATCTTTGATTTCCATTTAAAAAGAAACAAAATTGAGTTTCTGACTGAATCTCTGTCTTGCTGTTTTATAAAAAAAAAACTGTAAATAAAAATATTTAGACTACTAACTTTGAAATAATATAAAATTATTAACAGAAATAACTTATAAAATATAATTAAAATCGATTATGATTTTAAATGTAATGCTTGGTCAATCCCTAGCATCAGTGGGACTACACTGACAGCTCACTCCACGCTCATTTCACCTAAGTTTTCACGGTGAGATGGTTACAGAATCGCAATGCTGCTTTGTATGATGTGCAGTCGAGGGATTACGCCAATCGCGGATTATGGATAGAGATAGGACAGGAAGTGGTTGCTCATTGGGCTGATTTAGACCATTGACGTATAATAGTAGACCCAGAAGATAAAAACAAAGCTGGTAAGTTTAAGGAGGCTCCAATCACCACTGATGTAAAAGGAAAACTTGTTGATTCCAATAAACCTTTTTTGATTTTTGTTTTTTTTATATTTGAAGTTTACTTATTATTTTATTTCTTAAAAGTATTAATTTATTGAATCATTCTGTTTTGCCAAGGAACGGCCCCAGGGCCATTGAAGTATTCAACAATCGAATCTCTTACTGCAATGCCACTAGATCGGCCTCCAAATGCCTGGACTATATCGAATTCTTCTATATCACATCGAATCCTATCTTCAAATTGATAACCATCTCTGCGTCTTACGAACGCTAGGAGTAATAGTGTTCTGTGCTTACGAATTTGTGTAATACACAAGCTGCTTTTATAATGTGTTTTTTTTTTTTTTGAGGATGGGAAATCATCAAATGACCCCTCCCGCTCTGGGTGGAGCGTAAGGGAGTGTCAGACTCTTACTGACTAAAACCCACCCGTGTTCCTTCCTTGGCCCTTTATGTTCCGGGTCAGCGGTACCCCTTTCCCGGCAGGCTTGGGCCCTAGTGGGCCCCCTCTTCGATGCTGACATCTCTTTGAGGCGCGCGTGGAACACGTACGCGCCGTCCAGCACGGGCCTGGTCCTGATCGGACGGTGAGCTACCCATTACTCACCACCCGCAGCCCCGCGCCTACGGTGGCCGGGAGTCGTTACGCGGCTCCCGACGCCCGAAGCATCCACCGCGGCGCGGCGGCTTGGACGGGAGACTCTCTCCCTCTCCCGTCCCACCACCTCCTTCGCTAGCATGACTGCTTCGCAGAAGGAGGCGACTGCCTCCCACTCCCACTCGCCCCGGACCATGGCTTGAACCAGGGCCGGGCGTGAGAGGTCGCCGCCGCTGCCGATCGCCTCTACGAGGACACGGCGGTGCTCCGCCCATGCAGGGCAGGCCCCCACCGTATGCTCCACCGTGTCCTCGGGGCGATCATCGCAGTGGTGACACCCGGGCGTTTCCTCCCGCCTGATGATGTGCAGGAACCTCCCGAAACATCCGTGTCTGGTGAGGACCTGCGTCAGGCGGTAGATGAGGACGCTGTGACGCCTCTCTAGCCACTCCTCAAAGAGGGGTCTTACCGCCGCTATCGTGGCGTGCCCTGCGCTGGGTTGCGACAGTAGCTCTTTCCATGCCGCCATGAGATCGCGCCGTAGGTCCGTCCGCTCCGCCGCGATTTGCCGCGGAAGCGGGGTTTCCCCCCGGCGTAGTGCCTCCGCGCGCCACTCATACAGGCGCGCGAGGACTATCGCCTCCAGATCCCACGGCGGCAGTCCGGCAAGGAGGCTTGCCGCCTCGCCCGAGATCGTGCGATAGCCCCGGATCAGCCTTACGGCTACCACCTTTTGGGGCGCGTTCAGAATTTCAGATAGTGGGCGGCTCTCCGCCGCAGTGAACGCGCCCACACCGGGGCCCCATATGTAGCCATGGACCGCACGACCCCCGCGTAAAGCCTCCGGCAGGAGGCGTTTGGACCCCTCAGGTTGGGCAGGAGCCGCTTGAGGGCGGCCCCAGTCCGTTCCAGTTTGGGGGCAAAACGTCGGAAGTGCTCCACAAAGTTCAAAATCAAAAGTCATTTATTCAAATTAGGCTGAGAATCAGCACTTTTTGAACGTCAAAATCACATAAGACAGTCCCCCCAAAACGCCCACCCTTCACCACTTCCTAGTGCTTTAGCTGGGAAGAAGAAGTGGCGGAACAAACTCCCCAGCAGCACTGCTGTCTGTTCAGTTAGAAGAACTGGATTCTATATAGTAATAAGTAATTAACATTACGAAACACAAAAATATTAAAATTATTTGCCATATGTCAGCTAGCACACGCCAATATTTTAAACAATACTCAAGCAGAAATAAATAATAAAAACAAAAACGCAAGCAGAACTTAATACATAATAAAAAGCCTCCTGACATAAAGGGCGTGCCCGCTTACATATGCAATGCTGCATTAAGTTTTTATATGTATATAGCTGTAACTTGTAGCCACAAATGATAAACTAGGACCTTCGAAGTAAAATAAAGAAACATTAATTTCTAATAACAATAACAAAACCATAGTCAGCAAGATGACCTGTCACCACAAGCAGCACCCGTTCACGAGCATAACGCAAAGTTCCACCAGCTATCGAGCACGAGTCCTAAGTACTTCATCGTGGACTCGACGCCGATGTGAACCCCTCCTACCGTTAGTTGGGATCCCGATGGTGGCCTGTTCCGGGGCCCATGGAAAGACAGGGCCTCGGACTTGTGCAAAGCCACCTCGAGACCCAACTCCCAACTGCCGGATCCTCTCCACAACTATCGCAACCCCGCGTGTCATCGCGTTGGCCGCCGCCTGATGCGACCTCCCCTGCGTCAGGACCAGCGTGTCGTCAGCGTAGCACACCACGCTCGCACGCGCGATCAGGGAGGTCGTCCCGTAGCACCCAGTCGTAACCGATGTCCCACAGGAGCGGCCCTAGAACCGATCCCTGTGGGACACCGCACGACATCTCTCGCCGGTCCCACTCCCCGTCGTGACCGGGGTAGATGACGGCTCTGTCCGTCAGATATGCCTCGACTATTCGACGGAGGTAGGTTGGCACCCGGTGATACCGGAGTGCCTCCCCAATGCAACTCCAGGGCAGGGTGTTAAATGCGTTGGCGATGTCGAGTGACACCGCCACGATAACCCCGCCCCGTTGATTGGTAAGTTTTTTTAATGAAACTTATGGGAAAAAACACTTAGCTCAGACTAAAAGAGCGGGCACTAGCATCACTATTTTTATTAAAAGCATAATCAAAAGCCTAGTATCCATAGCCTTGTATCGTATTCTCTGTCTACGCCTTGTATGGACAATAATCAATGACTAAATACTTTAGTCATTGACAATAATATATCTTTGCTCATAAACAAGGTCAGAAAACCATTGACTTCTGAAAACACTAGAGAAGAAAGGCCGCGTATTTTTGTAAAGTACCTATCAACAACACAAGGTGGGCTGCCTTGTGTTGTTGATAGGTACTTGACAAAAATATTCGAGAATGGCGCGCATAAGAATTAATACAATCTAGTAAGCAAGACCGAAGCGGAAATGAATGGCTGGATGAATCACCTACCATGCACGGCAGCCGCCCTTTTTACAAAAGTTCATGTTTGGCTTAATATACGTTTTTAAATAAGAATATTGGCGCGTCGGGTGCTTATGGAGCGAGCGGCTGTCCAGCCCCTCATGAACGCGCTGCTCCACAGCAGACCGCGACTAAGCTACGTACGAGTACTTAGCTTCGCTTTGTATGTTCGCTTTGCGATTACTGTGACCCTCGGCCAGGCTACGCACAAATCCGTGGATGGCAAACAAATGAACCGCGCAGCGAGCGGCTAACGTTCTCCACTCCGTGCCTTCCATGCACATATTATAGCAATGGACGGTCGACTTAAGCGATACGCACTAACGCACCTCGAGCTGAACCTCTGTGAGATGAACAATGTCATAGATGTCATACACCGTTATATGTACCTATGGCTGTCTACGGTACATACTAATTCCATATACATCACTGACCGCTGACTGACGTTATTTTGTAGAAATCATTGGTAGAAATCCATTAGAAAGCAATACAGAATTTAAAAATGTTTGACATAATTATAATGATCAGGTAAAAAAAACGCAATGATTACAAAAATTACATTTTTTGGCGTTTGGTGAAGGTAGTGATAGAAGTTTCTCTTAGTGATTGCTTTAAACAGAATATCAAATGGCAAAAAAATTCCACCCGGACCCCGAGGACAGACGTGTCATAACCACATTGCGCATATGCTTTGGTGATGCCTTCGTGAAAGGAGGTAAATAAAGACAATCACAATTTACTACTATGTAGGTACTTACCTCAACATTAACAAGGTTGTTGTAGGCGTCACTAGCACTGCATCGGTGGCGTGAGGAGGCGCGGATGCGGGGTGTGGTACTGGTGCAGCGGCAGATCACGCTGCGCCAGTCCGAGCTCCGTCAGGGCGTAGTGGCGGAATGGCGGGACAGGCTTCTACGCCCAACCGCCTTCTTCACCATTGGGGCGGTTCGGCCGGTGCTCGACGACTGAGGACGTGGCTCGGGAGGAGGCACGGCTCCCTGTCATTTAGGCTCTCGGGGCACGGCTGCTTCGGGAAGTACCTGCATCGCGTAGGCAGGGAGCCAGACGCTCGGTATCATCACTGCGTTCATTGTCAGGAGGACACGGCGTGGCATACGCTTGCACAGTGTCCAACTTGGTAGGAGCCGTGCCGTGTCCTCGTTTCGGAAGTGGGGAGTGACCTGTCGCTGGCGGCTGTGATTCGTTCTATGGTCAGTGGCGCAGCGTCATGGGACGCGTTGATCTCCTTCTGCGAAAATGTCGTGTCACAGAAGGAGGCAGCGGAAAGGGAGAGGGAGATTTCGAGTGCTCTCCCGGCCCGCAGTAGGTGCACCGAGCGTCGGCAGAGGGCTCACACACAATGCCCTCAGCCAGCCCCCTCTAAATGGGTCCAGGGACGGTAGACTCGGGGACGTCCGCCGCCCCCTATCATATAAGACCCGAGGTGGTGGCGCGCCCCTCTTGGACGTCAACACCTCACTTCAACACACACACAAGCGGGGGGGCTTGACCAGACGTAGCCGGAGGCGGGCCGGAACCAGTCGGGGGGCTGCGTTGAAGAGTGTCTAAGTGCCCCCGTAGCCCCAAGTGTAAGTGTGCGAGGGAATACGGGGTGCTTTTAGCCTGTAGAAGCCTGAGAGGCCCCAATGTCCGCCCCAGGGCAGAGGACATCCAAGAGGATCTCCAACAAGTTACAAAAAAAAAAGGCGTAACTAGCTGGCGGAAAAAACTTTCAACCCATCACGTCGGCTCGTAGTCGTTTTGACGCTACTTAGCCAACCATAGCCATTTAGTCAATACTTACTTCTGGCACAAAAAAGATGCTGCCCGATCTGTTTGACTAGGAATAATAGCTTTTCCAAGTCACACCCGGAGATAGTATGCTGTAATAAGTATGGTTTCGATCCTCCTCATCACGTTGACCATAGTAAAACGCATGTCGCCTGATTACCCCCAATATTGATAAGCTATTAGATACCTGAGTAAGCTGGCTGGCTGGCTGGCTGTATATGCGGATACGTTCAGCCGTCTTCGGCTAGGTTTCGAATTACAAAAGAACAAGAAAGGGAAGCGGTGGTGGCCCAGTAGTAACGGCCCCGACTTACAAGATGTAGGTTGTGGCTTCAAACCCATACAGGCGCTTTACTTTGTGTAAATAATTTTATCACCACTGCTCTCAAAACTCTCTCAAAGAGAGAGCTTAAGCTCTCTAACAACCCGCACTGGGCCCGCGTGCTAGATACAATACAATACATTTTTTTTTATTGTGGCAAATATAAAATTACATTACATTTAAACGTGATTGGAGTCTCCTTTTAAGCAAACAATGCCTGTATTAGAAGGCCCCGCTCTTTCACATCATTGTCGTACACATAAACTAACTAGAGTTAATTTAGTGTACTGTGTTCTTATGGGTAAATATGCAATGCAAGTACGAATTTCTACATTTAGCTTACATTTACTAATCTAAATAGGTTAATTTTAAATTTCAAATAGGAAAATAATAGGTTTAATACAAATCTATAAGTAAAGGTCCAATTGAAATTATTTACAGTAAAAATGAAAATTAACTTATAAAACTTATTCCCAGTTAGTGCATGTGATGTGGTGTATAGTGTGGTGTGGTAAGTAGTAAGGTGTTATGTGTGTATTATGTGGTGTGGCGCGTGATGTGGTGTGATGTGCGTGGTATGGTGTATATGGTGTGGTGTGTGTGATAAGATGTGTGGTGTGGTATAGTGTGTAGGTGTGTGGTGTTTTAAGTAATATTAAAGTGATATATTTCGGCTACTCAACGTCTTCCAAGAGTGCCTCGGTTTCCTCATAGGTAAATGGTTTTATCCAGTCTATTATACTTTTTTTACAGTCGTGGTAACTTTTATTAAATACATAAACATGTTTGTTAATTTTGTTATACAGCTGAGCAGAGCGTTTATTGAATTGCTGGCATGCAAATCTAGTTTTAGTTTGGGAAACTCGGACAACTAAATGTTTTCTCCTTTTAGATTTTTCGCTATCATTATACCCATGGTAGGGTTTTATGTTTTTTTAGTATGGTTTGGGTTACATAAAGTTTCCTTACAGAGAGTAAATCACTTGTTTAGTACAAGCTTGCAGTGGAGAAACATTTATTTTTAAAATACCTACATTATTTTTATTAATGCACGCTGCGCTTGGGATACAGTTTATTTTTACTATTATAATAGATTACAACCCACTCCCTCTCAAAGAGAGGAGGCCTGTATCCCAGCAGTGGGAACATTATAGGCTGTTAACACCAAATATCGTAATTTGTGTATTGAACTAAGTAGCCTAGAAATACCAGTAGTAAACCATAAGAATAAAGTAGGCATAATAATATGATGGAGGGTAGACTTAAAACACATAAAACACAAACTTTTAAACTACTAAGTATGTAGGTATTAAAACAGGCTGATTATGCGATATATTCATGTGCTACCCATTTATTGATATATTACTATTTGTTACAGGTACGGGCGCTCTAATAGGTACTCTAGCGTCTATGTTTTTCATGAATCGGAAAAGGTGGCCCATCATAATTGGGTTAGGCATCGGCATGGGCTTTTCTTGGGCCAACTGCCAGTAAGCTAATAACGCTATTTACACATTGTAGATTCTGCTGTTGTTGTAATCATTAGAGTTTCATTGTAAGAGTTATTGTTGCTACTTAGTTAAACTAATCTTCATGTACAGAGTACTGCACAGATACCGTTCAGTTTTATCCTATAATCTTTCAACTTCCCAATTATTTTGTTAGGTGGCGTCTATAGCGCGAGCGTGTTTTCTGTAGGTACGTTCAGTCGTGCTTGAGGCACGGAAATACGGCAAAGCACCTGCTTAGAATCACAAAGCCACCTCTTTTCTTTTTTCGTTTACCTAGGTTCAGGTGGATCCGTGGATGCTTCTGTCAACCCGTTTTTAATATAGGTTATATTATGTAGTAAGAATCCCTACCTACCTGTACCTAGCTATAATAATAGTTTAAAACAATAAATACAACAATTTTTGGAACGAAGTTCCATAAGTACGTAAGCACGGACTTAAAAATGTCGCGGCGAGATTTTTTCGCAGATCTTTAACGCACTGCTTAGCGCCGAGAGTTCAAAATCCAACAGTGTGTTTTTTCCACACGCTGGGATGCCTGGAATTGTCCCAAGACTTCTACCAGAGGGAGACATTTGTTCGACCTCGGCTCCGTCCTGAATTTTGATGTCATCGCCCCGATGACTCCCACCCACTTTTACCATGCCCCCAACCATACCCCCGACGTCAAAGAATGTCAACCTACGGTTGGACTCTATAGACGCAGTGCAAGACAAATTCGTGGTTACTGCGCGGTTACTGACAAATGCGTGCACTGACTGGACAGGTCCTCTTAATCTGCGTGGTTCTTTCCTCAGAAGACCATTTCAGAGACCAATCTACATGGTCCTCAAGATTATGTCCGAACTTTTATATACACATGGACATTGATTAATTTTTTTACATACAATGGCATGAGTATTTACTTTGTAAAGTATTATATTATTTTAATTATTGTGAATGTGAAGATTATGTGGTTTATTACTTTTTTTATTTTTTTATTTCTTAGTTAGTTCCACGATCTGGCAGCTTGAGTAATTTATGCGGCCTACCCAAATGTCCTTTCTTTGGTATTGTTCGTCGAATCGTTGTGCTCCTTAAGTTCTGAGTTGAGCGGCAAGATTACTGACAAATGCGTGCACTGACTGGACAGGTCCGCTCAATCTGTATGGTTTTTCCTCAAAAGACCGTTTCAGACACCAATCTACATGGTCTTCACATGATCTGACCATGATTATGTCTGGACTTTAAAAGAGACTGTGACCTCTGAGTTTGTTTCGGCCTTTCTTCTCAGAGTAGTCAGATAGGAAACGCCGACCTCATCTAGTTTTTAAAATATGATTGATGTGTAAAAGTGTTTGTACAAACCTACTTACAGAAATAAAATCATTTATCATCTATGAGCTCACCTCTGACCACCGTCCAGTTGTCATTAAACTAGCTCCCCACTCCCCGCATAGGTCTCCCAGACCCCAATCAACCCCTGTCCACCTAAGTGGTAACGGACTGGAGGAAAGTAAGCGAATGCTTGAATTTCACCACATCCCCCCACTTGGACTCCATTCCACGACCAGTTTGACTCTAACGCTGACACGACGCGACGGCCGCGGTCGACTCATTCTGAACTCTGAACTGAACACAACAGTACTGTACGATTGCTCAAGGGAAATTCCAGCGATGGAAGACCATCGCTGGAAGTTCCTGGACGATGTACATGAACTGTTGAATGAGAAGAACACTGTTGTCCATGCATACAGCAATTTTCCTCGCGACATAAACAAAGCCCATATGCGTTACCTACAGCGAGCTGTAAGGATGCGCATAGCGGACCAGCGTACCGCCGGCTGGTATAAGATGCTGAACGAGCTAGAGCCTACCCACCTGGCCTTCTGGGACCTTCAGAGGAAACTCAAATCCTGAGAAGTAATCTCCACGCCCTCCCCCTGATCCGCCCTGATAAGAACATTGCTTTCGATGATGTCGACAAGGCTGAATACTTAGCCGACAGTCTTGAGGCCCAATGCTCACCTAGCTCCCAACCAGTAGACCAAGCTCACCACTCTGAGGTCGACACGGAAATCGAACGTAGAGCCTTCCACGAAGACCCAGAATATCCTCTGCCTCCAGTCACTCCAGGTTCGATGACGGGTGCTGTATTCTTCGACATAGCGAAAGCGTTCGACAAAAAAATTTAGATTCAAAGGTGACAATTACACCAAACAGAGACCAAGAGATGCAACAAAGATTTTGAAATACAACTTTAAGTAAAAAAAAAATTTATCACGTGCATTACAATATTTAACAAATTACCAAAGACCTTAAGGGAACTGCCATTTAAATATTTTAAAATTAAACTGCGTAGATGGTTAATAGAAAATTGTTTTTATAGTTTACAAGAATTTAAGCAACCTAAAGAAAATAAAAATATTCTTAGTTTCCTATAGTTTTGTGGCATGTGTTTATTCAGTTTAACTAATAAAGAATTTATGTTAAGTATCTAAAGACAACATGTTATTTTAAGGTTTTAAGTTTTGTTGTGTTTTTATATATTATTGTAACTTAAATTTATCTTGATTTAAAAATTATATTAGAACATAGGTGTATTTTGTATATCTTATTAAAATAAGTACCCTACCTTTGTACCTATTCATGTAAAACTAATAAAATTTGCATGCCCTAAACAGGCAAAATATGGACTGTACCACCAACTTTTACAACTGGTAACACCTATATTTTCTGCAAATAAATTATTCTTATTCATCTTATAAAGTCTGGCACAAGGGCTTATTATATAATCTCTACAAACTCAGTGTGCCAGACCGTCAAGTGCTCATCTTACGAGACTTTTTGTCGAACCGCACCTTCCGCTATCGCATCGAAGGAGCGCTATCCTCCCCCGATGCCAATCGCGCAGGATTCCCTCGGGGCTCTGTGCTTGCTCCCCTCATGTTTTTGCTGTTCACCAGCGATATCCCCAAAAGTAAAAAGGCTCAGTTGGCTCTATACGCAGACGACACGGCCATTTACTACACTGGCTGCGGCCAAGACCCGGTTCTCTTCTCGTGACTCGAATATCTAGGTGTAATCCTCGATAAGCATCTCTCTTTTTCAGAGCACATAAAGAAGACCCACTCGCGCGCCACTTTAGCTCTCGGTGGACTCCACTCCGTTCTGAATGCAGGTAGCAAATTGTCCCTCAAGTGTAAATTGCGCATTTAAACAGCGTATATTCGTCCAATAATGACCTATGCCTGTGCAGTCTTCGCACACATAGCCCCACCACATCCATAGAATGCAGACCCTCTAAAACCGTTTCCTCCGTAGAGCAACAGGCTCGCCTTGGTTCATTTGTTACGAAATCCTCCACCTTGACCTCAAAATCCCCACTATCCATCAATTCATGAAAGGCAACTCCAAGCATTTCTTCGATACCGCCGCCAAGCATCGCAACCCTGTGGCCGGCCGTTATATCCCCTCCAAAATTTGCAGTCCCCCGTCCAAGGCATGTCCTCACCGACCCTGATGACCCCTTAATCCACTTCTATGAGAACAGTAGGGCCACCAGTACAGTATACAAGAAACAACAACCATCATTCCGAGTTTCCGACCTCGCCGCCTAAGTCCCTCGCGACGACGCCGACCGCGACGTATTTGTTCCCGCCGACAACCCGTGTTCGTGACAGCCCGCGCCTAGCTAAGCCTGTAGCTTTAAATTCCCCTGTTAATAATAACCACCCAAATTCAAAATCCAGCCTTGCTGTTGTCCTCCCCCTAGCGACGCTCTAAGCTGAGGTCCGTACCCCACAGGAGTGCCCTTAGCGTGCAGTCGCTTAATAATTTATGAAAGTCGCCCCTGGCTGGAAGCTTTGAGTCCGCTTAAGGCAGCCACAGGATAGTCCGGTTAAGTAGTGACGACCATTTAAGGTTAACTACCAGATGCCAAAATAAAACAAAAATAACAAAAGAATAGGTACCTAAGTAACTAGTTTACAACCAGTAGCCGATGTGTTAAAACTTGTTTTTTTTTTGTTGGTGGGAAATCATCAAATAACTTCTCCCGCTCTGGGCAGACCGGGAGGGCGTGTCAGACTCTTCCTGACCGCCTGCACGAGGACATGGCGGTGCTCCGCCATGTCCTCGTGGCGATCCACACAATGGTGACACCCGGGCGTTTCCTCCCGCCTTATCCGGAACAGGAACCGGAACCGAAGGTTAAAACTGAAGAATGAAAAGTGGAAAATCCTAGTTGTAGCAAGTGTGAAGATAGGGGTATAAACGCAAAACCGCTTCAGTCCAAAATTGGAATTTTTTAAACTGGTATTACCAAATTATAGTACTTGAAAGCTGCAACATTATGCCATAAAAGACAAAGTGCAAATCCACCTCAGTCAACGGTAAATACACTTTGAAAGTAGCGTTTAAATGCAAAAATGCTTAGATCCTATATTTGTTAGAAGCAAATCCGCCACTGTCACAATCGACCAATCAGAAGCCGCCATTTCAAAATTTCCAAGATGGCGAATCAGTTATTTGTCGTACTAAGTAAACTGGAAATAGCGTCTGGTTTTTTCGGGTTTTCTGTTTTATTACGATTGTAATGGAAGAAAATATTACACCAGCTCGTGCAGGACGAGCTAGAAAACGTGCTAGAAATGTAGATCAGTGGCGGCGAGTGCGAGAAAAGGCAGAAAGGTAACAAATTATTCACTAGTAACTTACCTATTATGGTATGGTCTGCAAAAGTTTTCTTAGCTTAAAGCATTTATTTTCAATCTTTTTATTTGTGGCTGTTAAAATAATTAAATAACATTTTTTTTTAATTTTTAACTAACTATGCTGTTTTTAATGCTTTTGGTAACGGGTTTTTTTTGCATTTGCTTAAGGTATTCTGCAAAAAGTCTACCCGCATTGCCTGCATGTCAACATAATAAAAAAGCTATTTACGAGTGCAAAAGCGTAACATTAGCTGATGCTAAAAAAATTCATGACACTTTCAATGGTAACAAAACCAAACAAGCCCAAGATGCATTTCTATTGAAGTTCTGTCATGTTATTGATGTTCAACGTCGTCGTCCTAGAACAGGAATACTTAAAATTCTTAAATTATTCAACAAAATTATATATTAAAAAAAAAATTCTAACACATTGCTCAATGTTTGTCAATCATCATTTCTGGGCATATTGCAAATACCACGTAATAGAATCCGTAGAGTTGCAGAAATGTATAAAAAAACTGGTGGTTTAGTAACTGAAAATAGAGGCGGAGACCATACATCCCACAAAAATATTCAAAAGTTACAGGAAGTCAAACATTTTATAGAATCTTTTAAGTGCATAGAGTCTCACTATTGTCGGTCTACTACAGAAAGGAAATATTTAGATTCGGCATTAAATGTAAGAAAAATGTGGCGAATGTTTAATGAACAAACAGAAAACCCAGTCAAACAGTGCTATTTTCGAAGAATTTTCAACACTCAATACAATGTTGGGTTTGGTAATCCAAGAACGGATGTGTGTTCTAAATGTACAGAATTGGATGAGCAAATTAAGAGTGAAAAAAATCAAGCACTTAAAACCAAATCGAAAAGACCGTTCATAAACGCAAAGCACAAAAAGTCTACCAACTATTAAATGAGAGACAAGATGGAATGTTGACACTATCTTTTGACTGTCAAAAGAATCAAGTCCTACCTAAAATAGCAGACCAAATAACTTACTATAGTAGACAGCTTTATATATGTATATTATATTTTGCGGTAGTATTATCAGTAGAAGGCAAAAAACTAAATAAAGATACAGTAAATTTATACACCTGGAATGAAAATGAGTACAAGAAGGGAGCTAATGAAATTGCGTCTGCAGTGTTTCAGAGGTTGAATTTGTTAGATATGAATGGAATTCAAACTTTGCGACTTGTGGCAGATGGTTGCGGAGCGCAAAATAAAAATTCAATTTTCATCGGAATGTGTTGTGTGTGGTTAAATAGTGCTCCAAGTAACATAAAAAACATTGAAGTTGTTTTCCCAATACCAGGGCATTCTTTTTTACCTGCTGACAGAGTGTTTGGAAATATTGAAAGGGAGATAAAAAGGAAGGAAGTAATTGTACAACCAGAGAAGTACCACACTATTTTTAACAATTATGGAACAGTTGTGAAAATGGAGATGGTTTACGATTGGAAAGCTGCTCTACAAGATATTATAAAGCCGCCTGGCCAATGGCATTTTCAATTTGCACAGAGTAAGCGTTTCTTTATTAGTAGGAGTGGTAACAAAGTCAAACTGAAAGGGGAACTCCATTACACCTCTGACTTTACCCAATTCAAATCTATTCTAAAAAGAGGGAAATCTTTTAACGACGTCCAACCACTGCCAATAGCCAAAAGTAACGACATCATTAAAAAAGAAAAAATAAATGATGTGAGGAAGTTGCTAGAGAAACATTATGGATTGCAGTGGGAAACTCGTCCCGAACTGGAATACTATAAAAATATTTTAAATAACACTAATGATGATTTTGTTGAAGAAGATCAGCCTACTTGCGATCCACCAACAACTGAGTCAAATATTATGATTAAAAAAATAATTTAAGAAGTTTACTGTAATTAACTAATAAATAAGTAAGAAAAAATGTAAAAGAAGACCTACTAAATAAATATATTTGTGTTTATACGTAATATTCCCGTTTTTTTCTTAGCTTTAAGTATATCCAATTACTCAAAAAAGTTCAAATAAATACGAAGGTATATTTTCATATTTTTGCAAAATCTGTTTTGCAATCAGTACCTTACGCTATTGTCATTATTGACAGGTTGTCAAATATTATAGTGAGATGCAAACTAGCTTCGACTGAAGCTTTGACTGAAGCGCCTTTGCTTTTATACCCCTCTCAAGATAGCTGATTGTCAAATATTTCAACTAGTGTTTCAGTACAATAATGTTTAATAATTATAGTAATTTCTCACTAAAAATATAATAAAATTGACTGTCTTGTAAGAAAAAAGGAAATCGGAAACATCTGAAAAACCCTGTCCCTGTAACTGAAAACCCTGTCACTGAAAACCTGTCACATTCAATAGACGCAAAAACACCACCAGATGAAGAGGCAGAACCCAGCAGTTCATCAAAACTTCTACAACAGAGTTCATCGACTGATTCCTGTAATCTCACGGATTTTGCCAATTAATTAGATAATTAAACAATATGTAACAAAAACCCTGTTGTTCCTTTTAGGGACGTATACATTTACCTACAAGAACAACATTGATGAAATTATAATTAAAAAAAAATGAGTATTGGCCAGTCGAGAGGTCAATAACAAATAACTATTAAAATCGGCACATTCAAAAAAATGTTTAGAGTATCTGATTTTACAAGTAAGTACATCTTTGTTTCGCTAAATAGCCTACGAGTTCGGCGACTTTCTTTGAAGCGATAGAAGATGCCGCCAAAGCTACCGCGGCACACGGGCCCCGTGTCGGTACCACGTGCCTACCTACCCTCCTCCCCCCCTTATCCCGCCACCCGCTGCCCTGAGAATCACTTCCTTTAGTCTCCCCATAGTCTCCCGCGCCGCTCAGTTTTGAACGGATGTTATTGATGACCTACGTAGTGAGTGATTTGTGATTTGTTTACGTAGTTTATTTACCATGTCCTATGTCCAGGCCAGGGACTCGTGACATTGACACCGAGGAGCAAGTGTTGGACTTGCAAGATCACCTGATCGGACGCCTTTAGATCTTTCCTCTGGGGCAGTGTAAAGCAACAGATGTTCAAAAAGACGTGCGATACGCAGTTCGAAATGCGTTCACAGATAGTAGCAGCATTTGACCACATCAAGTCCGATACCTCCGATCTGCGGAGCGTACGTAGGCGTCAAAGACATCATAATAAATTAATGCATTCAAATAAACATAAGGTTTTAAGTGACAGACGCGGCGACTTTGTTTTTTTTTTAATGTAGTGAAGTGTTAAATGTAGTTTTAACAATTATTAATTGTGCAAAATACCGTGTAAACCAACATTTTCAAACATTAATTCGTTAAAGTGGAAAACAACAGCTGACAAGGTCACGAACTTTTGTAGCAAAATAATTATGTAGGTAAGTGGCGGCGCGGTGTACCGGCCGGCACCTATCAAAGAGAGTGGGCGGGAACATTCTATTTTTTTCTGGTTTCGCGTCATCGCTTCATGCAGAATTGCAGAGGTAAGAAATCAGTTAAACATTACAAATATTAATAATTAAATATTTATTTTAATTATTTTTTTGAACAGTTTTTTATAAATGACTTGCTTTATTACGTATGCATACCGATTCTTAAAACGTAGGTAAAAGGAACAACAGGGTTTTTGTTACATATTGTATTACAATGATTTATTAATTTATTTATTATTCATTGTTTTCACTGTAATCCAGTCAGCAAATTCTTACAAGACCCTAGCTTGGACGCCGCGAAGGCAAAAGTAAAATAGGATTCGACGCTCAAGGTGTACGACGGCACGGGAGCTAGTGCTGATGCCACTTTGCTCGTATTGTTCTACAGGCGAATGTAGTTATGGAATAGTTAGACGTAAATATGAGTGTTTCTGGTCTTACAGGCAGGCAAAGCCACAGGGAAAACTGCGATCATAATGACGATGCTACCACTTTATAGGAAACAGCACACTGGACTACGTTACGTCCTCTGACATGAGAGAACGTTTTGCTGAAGAAAATATTTGTCATATAAAATTCAACATACTTTTGCCCTCACAACATAAACGCCATAAATGATCTTGATTCTGTTCTGTAAGCGTTGTCTGTTTTTCCCAGACGTGACTATCCTATTTTGCACATGCAGGGGCCGTACTATGACGTGTTAATTCCATCATTGTTCCAGCGTGGAAGAAAGACGGAGCTATACATGACCGATAGCACTATCTCTCTTTCTCAACGGAATCATGATGGCGTTAACAGCTCATAGTACGGCCCCAGTTCAAAATATTTGCGACTTCTTTCATCGTACGGATTTTACCCAGTTTATTACTCAGCTCGGCGATTTGAACTTGCAACACTGATAGAAATTGACGACATTGACAGTTGACTGACACTAGCTATGCACTAGCTGGTGGCAGTCAATGTCACTTGTCAGTCAGTAACGTCAGTGTCATTTAAATTAACCTTTCGTTTTTGTGTCGTGCCGTCCTATCAATTTTCATTACGAATTATGTAAAAGCCACAAATTCCGCAATAAACTCTGTTTTCGGTGAACGATCCAAAGAATAAGCACGGGACAATCTAAATTGCGTTGGGATATCTGGTTTTGTGGTTAAAAAAATACACAGTACACAATGGCAAAAGAAAAATTGGTCGATCCTGAAGACTCATACAGGAAGAAATTGGACATGTGCATCACCGATGCCATTGTAAAAGGAGGTAAATATTGAAATACAGATCATATTTTGTACTTGCCGTAAGGATCCGGTCCAGTATTGTCCGAAGGGTATCAGAGGAAATACAGCAGCACCCTTGTCTGCTTATAATAGTGTCGGGTTAGGTACCTATCATGGATCATGGTAATAAACCCTTTCCCTGAGAAATGAGGCGGATGTTCAGCAGTGACCTTTAAGATCTTATGAGTCAAGTATGGAACACACTCAGTCTAGTTCCTTTGAAGCCTTATCTTATTTGTGTGAGTAGGTAATAATATTTTAAATAATTCTTACTTTAAATATGATACTATGTTTTTAATAATTGTTACAGGTGGTGGTATTTTACTTGGTACAATTGCATCAATATTTATCATTAAAAGGAGGTGGCCCATCACAACTGGTTTAGGCATAGGAATGGGTTTTTCTTTTGCCAATTGCCAGTATGAACTAAATCATGGAAAAAATACTATGTAGTATAATAATAAGTATATAGGGTCTACAGTTGTCAGGTAGGCATCATTATAATAGAAATAAGTAAGAATCCTAGTCCTTGTAAGTAAATTGATAGCTTTTTTGTAGAGTTACTAGTGTTAGGTTGCAACCAAACTGTAGTTGATTACAACATCCAAACATATTTTGAGACATGGTAATGAGGTGCCATATTTTAATGCATTGGTTGATGTTGATCAATAGCAGTCAAGTTGCAACTGAATTTAATTAGAATTTCATTATTAATTTCATGTAGCTGTAATTACAGTAGCTAATATTTCGTTCTATACTATACCTTATCCAGGGAGCAAGAAACCATATCTCTGACAACAGATTTACTTTGACTTGGTTAAGGAGCCTTTATGTAAATCTGCAGGAAATTCCTTGATAAAAGATTGGAAGCCTTCTGAAATCTGGAGTGATTATTTTTCCTCTTACTTAAATGATAAATGATTTATTTCTTGTTAGTAGGTTTGTATAAAGAAACAAACAAGTTAATCACTTATCATTTAAGTAGGAGGAAAAATAATCTGTAAGCTGTAACTACATATTGCAATAAATAAATTACAGGTGGACATGGTGTAACCGACACAAACCTGGGGCACATAAATAGAATATAATAAGGTATCTATCACTTAAAATAGCAAGTTCAGATTATTATTAAGACTTAGTGACCCCTGTTCATATACCTGGGTTTATGACCCCTGTTCATATACCTGGCTTTATGACCCCTGTTCATATACCTGGGTTTATGACTCCTGTTCATATACCTGGGTTTATGACCCTGTTCATTCGCATTACCCACCCGGTTTACAACTAGAGGATTGTTGCAAACATAATTCATGATGTTAGAAATCCATCCAAAGGTTTTAGAACTATTCAAAAATATATTTAAAGAACTTTTTTTTTGCAGTTTAAAATCAATATCAAAAAACCATTCTGTGTAATGTGTGGAAATATAATTATGTTTTTGTAGAACAATCTTTTTTATGATGAAGCAATTGTTAAAATAACTGCAAGAACCAATACTTATAGCACATGGCAACTGTATTTTGTTTTCTTACAGCTTTGAAATGAATATCTAAGGCAAGACAAGAAGCACCCACTCAGGAACACCTACTACGGCATTTACAATTTGTGGCACATACTGACAACTACATAGACCAATAATATTATGAAATAGATGCAGTTAACTTATTATGCTGTTTTATTGTTATCCTATTAAGGTTCAATTTTCAAACAAACATGTTATGGGTAGCTGGCTGGCATTGTGAGGGATTCATCATCATCATCAGCCTACAGCAGTCTACTGCCGGATATGTGGTCTGTTCTAAAAGTCGGACAGATTCTCGCTAGGTAACAAAATACTGTGTCGCCCAAGTCGGCCAGCTCGCTATACGTGCAGGCCGCTGTACGCACACATTGACACATTAGTCGCCCGACGCACAGTGGACTGAAAGAAATTCGATTTTCATAGACATTCAAATATTTTTTTTAAGTGTCGCTTTTTTTTGGCTTGGGAACGATAGAGAATACCTACTATATGCTATAATAATGAACTTTCAGGTTTATAATCGTAAACAGCGCACTCAGATGTTTTTTCGAAAAAAATTGTATGGAGTCTGCATAATAAATGATGATATCTCCATTATCGCACAATTGCGCCTAAAGTATAACTTTGCATGATAACCAGTTCGGTTTCAGAGCGGGGTTATCAACTGAGAGTGCAGTTTTGTGTCTTAAGCATGCTGTCACATACTACGCGAAGCTCGAGACGCCGATTTACGCCTGCTTCCTGGACCTATCTAAGGCTTTTGATTTGGTTTCCTATGATGTGTTATGGAATAAATTGGAGCGGGCTAATTTGCCAATAGAACTTGTCAATATTTTAAAGTTTTGGTATGGAAACCAGATCAACACTGTGCGATGGGCTGGGGCGTTTTCTCGTCCGTACGGGTTGGAGTGTGGGGTGAGACAGGGGGGGTTGAGCTCACCAATGCTTTTCAACCTTTATGTGAACGGACTTATTGCCGAGCTCAGCAGTACCAGGGTTGGATGCTACGTGGACGGTATCTGTGTCAATAATATCAGTTATGCTGACGACATGGTACTGCTGAGTGCGTCAGTCTGTGGCTTAAGAAAATTGGTTGCCCAGTGTGAGGCGTTCGCCAAAGTACATGGATTGGAGTATAATTGTACGAAGTCTGTGGTCATGGTCTTTGAGGCTGGGGGTAAAAGCCCTGACAGAGTGCCTCCTGTACTTCTGTACGGCACACCTTTGCAAAGAGTACAGAAGTTCAAATACCTTGGTCATATATTGACCCCTGGCTTTAAGGACGATGATGACATTGAGCGAGAGCGGAGGGCAGTGTCGGTTAGAGCGAACATGTTGGCTCGCAGGTTTGCACGATGTTCACTTCCAGTCAAAGTTACGCTCTTTCGAGCGTACTGTACTTCATTATACACGTGCAGCCTGTGGGCTAGATGTGCGCGAAAATCGTACAGTGCTCTCCGCGTTCAGTATAATAACGCGTTTAGGATGCTGGTGGGGCTGCCCCGCTTCTGTAGTGCGTCGGGGATGTTTGCGGATGCGCATGTGGATTGTTTTTATGCAACAATGCGTAAAAAGTGCGCTTCCCTGGTGCGCAGGGTGTGGGGCAGTACCAACAGTATCTTAAGAATGGTTGCCAGTCGTCTGGACTGTGTTTATGTGGGTCGCTGTTGTGCAATTACTCATGGGTTGTCGCAGCAGTGATCCACCATTATTTGTTGTGTTATTTGTTTATCAGTGTTTACTAACATAGTCGTAAGTTATACTAACAGATGAGTCATGGATACTCGAATAAAGACAAATTCTATTCTAATATCCTCTTATGTTATTAATATATGAATTCTTCCAAAATCCAAGACATTTGACATCTACCAACCCGCACTGGGCCCGCGTGGTGGATTATGGCCCACACCCTCTCATCGAGAGGAGGCCTGTGTCCCAGCAGTGGGAACATTATAGGCTGATTATGAAGTTATTAAATGCCTTCAAAAACGCCACAAAAACACCACTTGACAGTTATCCTTATTCCCGATGTGTTATTGCCCGTCCGAAAAAGTTAATTAATCGGATGTAGGGTTAATTCCGAAGTATCGAACTACTTTCCACTGTGCGACGGTCGCGCCTTAGCGGTAACACTGTGTGTGTTAGCGTCAGGGCGCGACCTGTTTTTAATATTTCTGTGGGCGCGACCGTCGCACAAACGGACTTCAGTTTTGTCTTAGTTGAGTTCCGTCCGAATTTTATTGTTCGTCCATGCATGAAAATGTAAACAAATGGATCAGAAAACGTACAAATTGAGGTTAATTTTACTACCTTAATTTTCGTCGATGATTTTTCAATTACAATTTAATAATGTTATTCAAACAATAATTATTGGATAAAGTGGTGAAAAATAAGGATGAATTCTTCTAAATAGATGAAAGTGTTGCGTAAGAATTATTATTATAATATTATAGTAACGTAAGTTGATATACTTAATAATATTATAAATATTATTATATTAACCTGAACAGGGTTCGAAAAAGTGCCTGTCTACCTAATGAAAGTGAAATTTCATCAGGTACTTTTAGGAACAGACTAAAGGCCCCTCCAATCGCAAGCTGTTAAACTCGATCCACGGGTACCTTTATCTAGCTGCTACCCAGCCACCCCACAAGATCGTCACTCCACGCAATCTGAGGGCGTCCTACTTTACGTTTGGTGATTTCCCGAGATAAAGAAATGCTTACAAAGTTGCTATTATAGACCCCTATTAAGTATATTACAGAGAGATTTCACACTACAACGCGCCACGCAACGGGGAGCGTTACGCGTGGAAGTGTGAGATCCATATACGAGTATATAATTATCAAATACAGCTACAAAATTCTATAGTGGGTGGAACGCGTTAGTTATTAGCTATGTCCTAGCATCAGGTACTTTAAAAAAAAGTTATTATCTGCAAAACAACGGACTTCCAAAAAAAAACACTACAAAGTGAAACTTAACTTTAATTTCGGCAGTCTGTGTCCTTGAATCTGTATTTTAGTTTTTTCCACCGACTCCGGTTGTTTTTTTTTTTGTAAAAAAGTTTTTTATTTTTCACTTTTTTTTTAGTTAAAATACCTACCCTACATCAATTCAAAAACGATCGTCTTACACGTTCACGTCCGTTTGAAGGCGGTTTTATTGAACCGCTGTAAATCGTTGAGGAATTCCCTCGACTGTCTATGGTCTCCATTATCAGACCTGTAATGGCACTTATAACCCATATGGGTGCAAAGTTCTCATCAATAGAAATGAATTAAGTCTAAACACAAGGTAGCTACTGTAAAACGTTTAGGGAGTTCCCTTGACAGTCCTTCGTCTTCATCATCAGACCCCTAATGACAGTCACAACCCATCTAGGAGTAAAGTTCTCATCAATACAAATTAATCAAGCCCAAACACTAGGCAATTGCTGTAAATCGTTGAGGGAGTTCCCAGTTCCCTCGACTGTCTTTCGGCTCCATCATCAGATCGACTCCAGACCTTCATTAAATAGTAGTGCATTAAAATACTTAATGAAAAAATTAATAAACGCACTAGTCGCCACTACTATTTTCGAAGGTTAGGTTCCGCTCGATTTCTCTGGGATGCCATCATCAGATCCTGGTTTCCTTATCATGGTACCACCGTTCAGAAATCGCCTTTCCAAAAAAAAAAAAAAAATCGGTTCATAAACGACGAAGTTATCCGCGCATACACATAAAAAAAAATATATATATATGTATATGTATATACGGTCGAATTGAGAAACCTCTTCCTTTTTTGAAGTCGGTTAAAAAGTATGCCAACATTTCGCTAAGAAAAAATAGCATAATCAGTCTATAATGTTCCCACTGCTGAGGCACAGGCTTTCGCTCTACGAGAGGGAGATGGTGCGGGCCCAGTGCGGGTCGGTGGATGTACGAATCTTTGGTTCTAGGACATGTCGGTTTACACACTATGTTATCCTTCACTGTTTTGAGAGCAGTGGTGATAAAATAGGTAATGTACACAAGATAAAATAAAACTCAATAATAAAGAACAATATTTAATAATTTATTGTACAAATCGATACTGGAATTAAGATAAAGGATAGATTAAGAGTATCTTAACAATAGAAATAATTTAAATACAACAATAATAATATTTTAGTATGAATAGACAAGCTTTACCAACAACCCATATACAGACACCCAACGTGGTGATAATTTATAACTATAAAACATGGCAACACAGGTTAAACAGCACATTTATACAGTTTCGTATTGGGGGAACGAGACGACTTCATTCCGAGAGAGATAGAGCATTCGTATCTCAAACATAATGAAGACTGGTAGCGTAAAAAATATCACCATTTCCTCAAAAAATATATATGGCAACATAGAACTGTGACATTTAAAAAGTAATCATTCCCCAAGACAGTGCGCTCTTAGCAAGAATGACGTATAAATACAAATTAATTAATGGTAAACTCATCGACCAAGTTACTTAATCGATTAGGTACATCTATTGTCTCAACTACAAAAATAACAAATGACGTTCTTTTTAACCAATCAACATTCAAAATGGATGTTTGTTAAATAATGCGCATGCAACAAACAAATAAATGTGTATACATTTTAACAAGTCCCACCAATAAACAACATTGAACAAATAATTATACATTTTGTCTTTTTATCTATCAAACATTTTCATTTTGTAATAAAATGCACTTTATTGTTACCATAAACAAGGTCGAAAAATATGAAAACAAAAGAGATTCTTTAATGTAATTGTCATGCAGAAGTACGAAAGATATTAGGTTATCTAAATATACGTGAACGAAATCATACTATCATAGACAATGCATTACTAAACAAGATAAAGATACTTTTAATGGGCAAGAAAAAAACAATTTCCTAAAAAATAATATAAAACTACTTATCTAATTAAATAAATACCACATCATTTTTATTGACACATTTGAAAACCTGTGACACTTGATATATCATTCCGATTTGAACACAAGATTGTAAATATCTTATCTTATTAAATAAACACTCTTTCGACCATCTAGGCCAACATGCGCATGCGCGCGACTAATGTTGTGGCTATCTCGCGCCGAAGCGAGACATGACTATGCGTAAATAACGGGAAGAGTCACTTGTTCTTCCCGTTGTGATCATCTTTTTGTACTGAATCATACCTGGGCACCTTTTATGTACGGAGATAATGAAGGTCCAAGTTCTTACTTTTTTTCACGAAACCAAGTTCTAAATATACTCCCAGAACTCCTGTTCCGTTGCATGCATCCATACGTATTTTGCGTGCGTTACATTGCGCACTGCCATAAACAGCTATTTTTTACACCCAAAATAAAAGTCGTTTACCAGCAATAATTTTTGCTGTATGTTACTTAGTTTGATGTACCGATTGCGTAGATAACAGCTAAGTGATGGGTCTTTGTACAACGTGTATAGCATGCCTGTCCAGCGTGAGATAATGCGGCGACAAAACTTAGTCGAGTGCGCATGAGTTTCTCATGACTGACGTTCAAACTTACTATGGCCACAACTAATAATATTTAGTTAAATTATAAAATACATATAACATTTGGTAATACATTTGACTAGTATATCGTTCGGGACAGCCGATTACACTCACAGGAACAATAAACAAGATTTTGATTGAAATAAAAACGAAGTTATGTATTGTATAATAATAATACTACAAAAACTATCTCAATATTAATATAATTTAGCGATATTTCTAGCAATCCGAAAAAAAAATTGTCGTTACTTGGACCAAGTTTTGAACTCGTTAGCTCAGTGTAGATCACAGGATTATTAGATGACGTTGGAAAGATAATTTTATTTTTAAGTGTCATAAAGTGCAAAGTAAAGCACACGACGTCGTCTGAAGAGCCAATTGATTTCTAATTGAGGTTTTGGAGACAATGTCTCCAATAGTTGCTTTAATGAGAGTTTTCATGAAAGTTCTCGCCACCAGTTGGCGCCACTTTGACAAGAGGTCGTCTATTTCGACAATGAATTATAAAATTTATGATGACGTTCATCATTCTTTTCATGCATGCGTTCATCATTCAGTAACGACTAAAGAAAATATAGGCGCCCGAACCTGATGTGTCAGTGCTGCCACCCAGTGAACGTTTTTTTTTTCAGAAATCTCTCATTCTACCAATATGTATTTTTCTTTACAATTTTCATAGGTTTCCAAATAATAACAATAAAACTCGGTCAGAGAAACGACTGTTTAATTTTTAATAATCTAGACCTCTTTTCCCTGCATTACAATAATATTGTTCTCTGGCTTTCAACAGGCAATTACGAAGCTCAATCAAATGTTACTAAGTAGAATGTATAAAGATTTAAAAACGTGTAAAGTAGCTATTACATATCGTGATAGATACCGATTTCTATTGCTATATAGTGCGATGATTGAGTGCTTTGGCACTGATTGTGTTTCTGTTGATCCCAAGTTTCTATTACAAGAGTAACATTATGTATGAGATAAAAATAAGGCCAAGATTTACTGTTCGTAAAAAACAAGAATCTCATGTACATTCTTTTTTTATTATTGAATAATACAACTTTTAGCGAGAATGACCAGCAAGCCGAGATTCAAGACAAGTACGTGATTATACTTTATAAAAAACTTAAACTCATCTTCTGACAGGCAACGCCCAGCCTAAATTGCTGGGTTTAGGAGCATGAAGCATAGCACTAAGGTTCATGGTGATCACCAAGGAAGGATAATTAAAAAATCATCCCTTAAAAGGGTTAAATAGGGGATGGAAGTTGAAAGTTTATGGAAGTTCGTCATTTTGCCGATAGGAAAACCCGTCGAGCACGCGGCTTCTTGTTGATTTCTCTTCTTCTTAGCGTATCTAAATGGACTCGGCCCAGATTTTGGTGACGTGTTTGGTGCCATCAGTAGCGTCCATTAAATCCTGTAACGTGCAGCTGACAGGACACGCAGGACATGATATTAAGTGTCCCATTTTTTGTGGAACTGCACCACATTTACACTCCAAGGCGGAGTCGTCTATGAATCTCCACCTGAAGAGGTTTTCCTTGCTTCGGCCAACCGGGGTCCGGAGTCTGTTTAAAGACTATCTTATTATTCCTCTATTTATCGTAGTGATAGCAATAGACACCGGAATCTATCACGTCATGTAATAGTGTAGTGTTTACCATTAATGCGGTGCAGTGCCGTAATACTGTCCTTATTTTATCGTAGGTACTCTAGACTAGTTATTGTGATATCGTGAAGACAAACTGCTAATTTACAGCTAGTTTTATTTATTAATATAAAAGTGTGAATATTTTGTTTTTATTTTATTATTTTAATCGAACAGGGCCGGTGTGTGCTCTGGTCAGGTTTATATTTAGGTGATTAACGTTAATTACGCCTGTATTTTCTGCACTGGTATGCAGTCGTGCACTTGCCTAAATTTTGTCAGGTTTAAACATTTCAGTAGGCGATTTAAGGTTTTTTCGATATGCCATTTGTTTAGGGGCGTGGTTGTTTCAATTATTTAAACAAAATTAACAAGTTCTAATTTTTTTTATGATTTAACAGTATGTAACAGGAAACATTGAAACACTTCTTCAAACATAACTAAAGAAATCAAAATATAATGATTCAATGATCTTTTGGCGTTCGATTGACGTTGATAGGAAACGGTTCTATAAAATGTATTGAAAAAACAAGATGGCGTCGTAAGTTCCGATTTTGTCCACGCGCCTGGTACACCTATAATTCCAATGAATAAAATTGCTTACTTTTCATACATTCAGTTATAGACACCGGCCTCTGAACGTTAAATCTCAGCATCCGAGCTACAATAAAGCTAATACCTATAGTAGGAGACTCAGTTCGCCTAACTATCCAACATAGGCACTAATACAATTTGGCCTAGGATTTTAAGCACACTTCTACTGACTAATGGCACTTGGACCATTGTGGTGTAACTAGAAATCGTTGGAACTAATTCATGACGAATAAGACATCCATGGTAACAGACATAGCCCGAAGAATTGCCAAACTGAAGTGGCAGTGGGCATTGCACACATTCCAAATTCTTTCCCCAACCTCATTTGGGACCTGTGTGCCAAATAAATGTAATACTTAATATTTTATATAGAAAGTACTCAACCCATTTAACATTAAGCTGGTAATCCTATCGCAGGTATGCTGGAAGAGATTTCATTAGAAATAAACATAACCTTTGTACCTATTTTTCTGTTCTTTTCTTCTTGGCTGTTTATATAAGTGTGTACATAAATGGTAGAATAAATAAACGGCAATCTCTGAAAAAGGACACACAATATTTCACAGCGCTACCTTCGATCTAACTTTGAGCCCTTGTCAACAGAAGTGTACCCAAAGCTATTGATCATTGTTACATTTGTCACCCGACTGTATCGATCGAATCTATAGTTCTTCACCGTACAGCCACACAACGAAAGTATCACGTTACGAGAAAGCGCGATAACCCAATACTCAGGGCCTATTTCACCACCTCAGAATAGGATAAATGAAAAAAAAAAAAATTGCGCGTGCAGCACCGTACACGTGATAGAAGTGAAACTTCTTAAAAAATAAAGAGTAAGAGAGATTTATCGTGAGAGACAGCCAGAGTTATATCTTTCTTCTATCTCATGTAACGAAATATGTCTAACGTGACGCGTCCTTGAAATTTGACACTCAATTCTCGTCCAATTATCGAATCGAAGCCTAAGAAATTTCACTTCAATAATAAAAAGTTTCGTTTTTGCAATTTGGTTACGGAACCCTAAAATGGAACCGAACTTGTATTAAACTATCTGGCAGATAATTAAACCGGAACTTATCCGGAGGTGGCGACACTAGCCCTTTGTTTCGCAACTGTCCGATTCGTACATCGAAAGGAGTTCCGAACTTAATTTTAACGTTAATCTACAATGTCCTTACTATCCTTTCGAACTGCGATTCCGAAGAGTTGTCGAAACCCAGGACGTGGGTATCAGCTCTAAGGCAAACCGTTACGAATAACTATCACACTTATTTATAATCTATGGTCGAAAACGGCAATAACCGGGCAGTATATTTTCTTAACAACGACGAAAAAAATACGAGAAATCATTTCATTAAAATAACTGGTGAACCATGCTGCGTTTTGGCGTAACTAGGAATATTTTATATAAAAACTGCGCATTGACTTAATATTATGGTCAATTCAAAGGAAGCCCAAAAGGATATTGTAATATAAAACTTCTCTAACATGTTCAATGACATTAACAGTAAAACATCCGCTTAAACTTGTATCAAACACCTCATATGTATCTTCAAGCCAACATTCCACAAACAAACATAAAAATACAGACACACAAGACATTCCAACTTTCTAAGGTTGGCACCCCTACCCGTCTGTCAAACCAAACGGTATGCCAACCTCATAACAAAAACGTTTTACATCTTTTCTTCCTTCATTCCCAGTTACACCAAAGCGTCAACGTGTACAGACTAAACAAAACTGAGTGGCTCACTGTGGCTTGTGGCTCACTGTGATTGGCTCGCAGTTGCTCACTTGGTGGTCATGTCGGGCCAGTAGTTGATGTAGTAGCGGTGGGTACTGCCTTCAAATAGTCGGTCCAGCCAGTTCTCAAGCCCGTCTAGAAGGTTCTCTGCAGAGAAAGATGAAAAAAATACGATCACAAAAAATATATTGGAATGTGCCTGTTTCTTAAAACTAAAACTTCAAAGAAAAATAAAAGGACGTCTTAAAGACTGTTAACGAAGCCAATAGCCAGATAAACTCCCCGTCCTTGTGATATTTTTTTTTTTGGTATTGGACCATGGCAGCACTTCAGCACCCCATTCGCGTAACACACTATCAATTACAATCTAAATCGTATTGAAATCTATTTCTTCATATATTCGAAAAATCTGCTCGACAACACTCTGGATAACGTCTCGATTTATTGTGTGTTCACAAAGATTGAACGTACATGATCTTAATACATTGCTTACTTGGCTAATCCTAAATATACACTCACATACTGTAATGTTCGTATTTTTACTTACGTTTTGGCTATTAGATCTTATATTATACGTTCTCTCCAATTATCAGCATGGCCATTGTCTGTAGTTTAACCATTCCTAGGCCTCTATATTTTAAGTTATTTAGATTTTCTCATGCTCTCCCAATGTTTATTTACCTTTTGTAATGTCAGATAATGACAAGCCTAGGTTTTATTTTTAATGTATTGCTAGAGCTGCCAGTAGGTAAGGTTGTATAGGTATTAGACCTTATTATAAACTATTATTCTTCTTTTATGTTCTAGAATCATTGTTAAAAATTTTATATGTCAACCGATCCGAAAAGGACGGGAGCCGGGACCGTGAGACGGACTCTTGGTGCTCGCCTTGGCAGGAGGTCCTGAAGTTATATAGCGCTCGGTGGGAGGGCTGTGTCCTCTGATAGTGTGAGCTGTGCTTGAATAAACAAATCTACGCGTCCTTCTACACCAGACTATGTTGGAAAGTCGCTAGACCGGCGATGGCTACCCTTGGCGTCAGTTCTGGATACTGACGCAAGAAGATTACGTCGTGGTCTACAATATACTAGTGACGCCGACGGCTGGTAGATCTCAGCCCTCTGCCTGCCTCCTCTACCACGGCCTGCCCCTCCGAGGTCGGTGACGTGGTCTGACTCAAGGACCCCTCCTTTTACAACCTGCGAGCCTCTCTAGAAGAAACGCTTGGACCTCAACTTATACCCGGTTTCCCTGACTTTATATTCTACCTCAATTATATTATTTTATCATTTCTTCTTTTTACTTTTTCTTTTAAGCCGGGACTCCTCCAGTTCTGGTGACAGTTCCCTCCTTGACGTTACATTTTCCCCCTCCCGGGAAAATGTAACGTTACAATACCTACATAATAATACTTACTTACATACACTACAAAGTAAATAACGCAATGAATGTTGTTGAACTGTCATTCCTACTGTAGTGTGTTACGCAATTACCGTGCTGGTTACGGAAATATTGAAGGTCAAAGTCCCATCTGTTACCTCGCTGGTTACGGAAATATTGAAGGTTAAAGTCCCATCTGTTACCTCGCTGGTTACGGAAATATTGAAGGTCAAAGTTCCACCTGTTACCTCGCTGGTTACGGAAATATTAAAGGTCAAAGTCCCATCTGTTACCCCGCTGGTTACGGAAATATTGAAGGTCAAAGTCCCACCTTTTTTTCACGAAAACAAATTTTAAATGCACCAATAACAACGTTTGCGTGAGTTACATTGTTGCCGTAAACATCGATTTTTCTCACCAAAAATAAAAGGTGTTTCCCAGCAATAATGCTTGTCAAAGTCAAAGCATTTATTTCAATTATGCACTTAAAATACACTTTTGAACTCAACAATTTGCTTCATGTTACTTAGTTTGATCTACAGAATGCGCAGATAACGGCTATTGATGGGTCACTATACCCTCTAGATACCCACAGGTATGATGGCATGGCAAATCTGTGCAGTTTCTGAATCAAGTGTAGTGCTCACCTTGCATGAGCACGGGCGGGTCGGATCCCTCGTCGTTGGAGGAGGAGTCGGGCGACGTGTGGAAGCCGATGAAGGCGCCTGCTTCCGGGTCGAAAGTGCCGCCCTCGCCCAGCGACCGCGTCATGCGACTCATACGCTGAGAACACAGCAACATATTAGGTCAGCAAAAGTTCTTTCGTATTTTATATACAAATGTAAGACGAAGAGCTCGTGTGACACCCATTTGGGTGTCACACGAGCTCTTAGTGGGCGTCGTCTTTTATCGAGCTTTTTTTTATACCCGGACTTTTTCAAATGGGTGAAAACTGTTTTGTGGTCAACCCCTAATCTTCAGCTATGTCGAAACTACTATTATGCTCCACTTTTTAAAAAACGGCATCGATTTTATCCGCTACAGGGTGACCAGAGCGGGCTGCATCTTGGACATCAAAATTTTCGGACTGAGAACGCTTGAACCAACTTTGTGCTATTTTTACTGACATTATAAGTCCATAAACGTCACATGTTTTTTTCGCGGCTTGTGTCGAATTTTTCTCTTTTTTTGTAATAAAACTTCAAAATGTACCGAATTTCTTCGTTAGATTCACTTATTTAGGCGGAGAGAAAAACAGTTGAAAATGGCGAGAAATCGTTTTTAATTTTTGTAAATGTCATCTAATTAAATGGTATCACAACCAACCAAGAGATTTAACTGCAACTTTATATCTATAAAATACGATAAATCTTTTTCCCAGACCTAAGATACATAATGTAACTTTTGAGAATGCTGGTTAACCTGTAAATGGCGACAGTGTTAGTAACCTGTAATTGTTTCCTATACTTATGATAATATCGTATGCAGAAGCTGAAAATTGGTTTAAAAAAAAACAAAAATAAGTAATGTTTGCACTCCCAGAAGGACTAGGGTTTTTAATATCAGCATAAGCTATGTTAGGGATGGGCGAGACAGCTCCAACACAAGTACTTTTGTCACTTACTGGGGCCACCTCAATTTATGTATGAAACCAATGTTTAAGATGCAATAAATATTTTTGTTTATAAGCAACACAAAAATCAATAAATGTGTCTCTCCATTTACGTCACGGGTAGATCACGTTTTTCACGGCTGCTATAGTATTTTTATCTCAACAAGTGTACAACAAACACTTGGCAGGAGCTCGCGGTACCGTCCAAGGCAGTGGCGAAGTTGGAAGTGTTTGAGTTTGTATGTGTTATGTGCTGACGTTACTCGTGTTCACGCAGACATTCAAAAAATACTGTATCTTGAATGTGGATTTTGGGCTTATACAGAATGTTTGGAAGCTGGGTACAAAGTGTGAAGGGGGTGATAGTTGACATTATTTAGAGCATTTTGAGCCATACATGTCTTAGACGAAGTACGTTTTTATTGTCATTTCTAACTGCATTTTTTTTTTAAATAACCCTATTTCTGACAGTTAATTGCCAACGGTTAAAGTAGTTTTGTAATTTCTTCTCTGACGTAATTCGTAGAATACTTTATTTTTGAAGAAAAAAAACTGCGTTTCTTGTCACTTAAAAAAAATTGCCTCAATCGTTCAAAAAAACACGCTCAAAAAGCTCCAAATGGTGTCAACTGTCACCCCGCTTAAGCTTTGCACCCAGCTTCCAAACGTCCTGAATATTCATAGTTCCCGAAAAGTACAGCGTCGATACTCACACAGAAAAACCTGCAACTATACATAATCGTCCCTCGGATTAGCGTACGCCATCAACCAAAGTGCCTGCATATCCATGCTACAACTGTAATGAGCTCGTGTAGTGCGACGTTCACCTTGTGCGGCTTGCTGCCCTCGGGGTGCTTGGCGTGGTAGATACAGAAGTACTTGCGGTGCGGGTTGAGCGCCAGCACCGTGCCCACACAGTTGCGCGCGTTGAGGCGCAGCTCGGCGCCGCCCAGCGACAGCTGCAGCACGCGCGCGAACCAGCCCGCGTGCCGGTCCACGCACAGGTACGCGAACACGAGCGTCTTGTTCCTGCCGGGGCGAACGACTCGTTATTATACAGGTGAACCAGAACAATTATGCGCTTCGGTAATCTTCGTGTTTCCGAATTAGTACGTCGCGCCACAGAGTAACCCACAGTAGCCAAACTTTTAAGTTTTGTACTGCCACGCTTGTAGTAATGCACCTATCATGGCGCGTTTGTATTAAGTATTCTCTGTTTCACGTTACCTACTTCGGTCGAGATCGTTTGTTCGTTGTCACTCAAAAAATTGGAAAGTTTTTTGTAATTGCTTACAGCTGTTGTTAATCCATAATTTTGTAATCACGGTAATACATAATAGCCATGCACTTCCATGGTTGTAAGAGCTATATATTAGATCTCATTATCACGCTTTCGCGTTTTCAAAGATAGACGATGTTTCCCGAAGCGCAAACTTTTTTTGGGATATCAGTATGTTGGTTCTTAGTTACTTAGACAACTTTGCTCAGTGCAGTAGAGTTCTTAGTTTCACCAGGCCTTCGTCACTCCATGTACTTGCGCGCTATAATTACCTACCGCTCGAGCGAGCGCTCTCGGACCGTTTGCGGTCCAAATTCGGTTTCCTGCGATTGCTGTAGGATCGCGCGGTGCGAAGCAATCACAACTGTACGCTTGAGCATTTAGGCACATTTTAGCATGCAGTGGTTGCTGAGGCGACGGAGTAGGCTATTATCTCAATAGGTATTGGAAATTTTCTACTGAGTGAAGTATCTGTTACGTAGTAACTATTTAGTAATCTGTGGTTTCAGAGATAACCCCGAAATCTTAATCTCGTAATTTCACGGGTGACTATTTTTTTTATTGGTTAATCATAATTAGAAGAATAATCAGCCTACATAATGGTCACATTGCTGGGACACAGGCCTCCTCTCTGTTAGAGGGAACAGGCCGTAATCCACCACCCGGCGCCGTGCGGGTTGGTAAGATGTCACATGTCTTCGAATTTGTTGTTTCTAGGACATGCCGGTTTCCTCACGTTGTTTTCCTTGACCGTTTTGAGAGCAGTGGTGATGAAAAAATTTACACAAAGTAAAACGCCTGTCAAGATTCGAACCTACGACCTACAAGACGTAAGTCCCGGTAGTTACCACTGGGCCACCACTGCTCTAATCATAATCATAATTGCTTTCATGATATTCAAATGAAAATCCGCAAAAAGATAGGGTACACGTCACCCGGTCTTTACATACTACTTAAAGTAAATAAAACATACTCTTGCATGACAAAGTACAGTCTAGTCTTTTACTAACACACTTTTATTAGCTTCACTTGTAACTAACTAATAAACAATGTAAGAAAACCTTAGAAGTCAATTTTAACCTACTTCTCAATGTCGTAAATGAAACACTGTCACACACAACACACAACGTGGGCGTCGTAAATGAAACACTGCCCGAGTGACATGTAAAATTTTGTTCCGTGTTTTAAAATTAATTTAAATTAGTAATTAAGTGAAATTAATGTGTAATTTTATGTGCAAACCTAATATAATTGCATAAATACTCAGGATTATTGTTTTCCTGTAAATATATAACGTAAATCACAGTTTATTGGTTACACACCGGTAACCTAAAACCAACAGCTGACGTTCGAATTGCGGATTTTAACGGGGAGTATTTGTTTACTTTTTACTTTATAATAGCACACAATCGTCACTGTAACTCTGTTACACATCCTCGTTATTTCTAAGCATAAATAGTTCGCTGATTTAGCACTTATTTACATTAGCCCTAAATTGCATTGTTTACATCCTAGAAAACCAAAATTAGCGGTGATTCTGTTAGCCTCAATCTGATCTTTAATAATATATTCAACAATAAAAGCGTTAATGATCATTATTTTTACATTGCTGCTATACTGGATTAACAAAAAATAACTTTAAAATCTAGGCAACCTACCCACATATGAAAAAGTAAATTCCTAATTCATTAAAAGCATCAAAATTTTTACATTCAGTTTGATAACATAGCTTTGATAATAACTCCTCAAGCCAATTCAAAACCCAACTTCATTCCTCCCCTAAAGTACACTATTTTCTCCCATTTTACGTTTCATTTCCAACTTTATTTTGTTTTTCTATCCTTTTTGTTCTCACCGTTACTTTATTCTAATTTCAGCAACAAATCTTGAAACCATGCCTGTGATGACCCGTAAGGCTACTGCTCAGGATATGGAGCTTAAATTGAGAACGGCCCTCCAAAAACTTGAAGCATCGCAATCCCAATGTCAACAATTGTTACAGGAGAATGATGAAAGTGAGGAGGAAGTCAAGAAGATAGTTGACAAAAACTCAAGCCTTAAACGGGAGTTAGTAGACCTACATCAGCAATATCAGAATGTTGTTGATGAACGCGATCAATTGAAGGTAGTCACGGATGGTTTCAACAACTGTAGTAATTTGTATGAGGAGGCCTTAAGCAAAGTTAGGGACCTAGAAGATGAATTAAGTTATGCTAATAGTCATATTATCCGGTTAGAGAAAGAAAAAGAGCATACCCAGGTTAAAGAAACTAACCATTTGTATAATGAGTTAATAAATAGTAAATGTAACCCTCATTCCATAACAACTATTGACCTAACTGAAGATTCCTTGCTGAAACAGAATTATAATAACAAAGTTAGTCATAACAAAATAAAAAAATATGCAAAACTAAATAGAATAATTAAAAAATGTAACCAAGTTAGGAAACAACACAAATACTTTTTCAAAAATATTCCACTGAGAAAAGAACGTGTTGAGCTAATCAATAAATTAAACAAATATCAAATCAAATTAGAGGACAGCAAAAAAATCTATGAAATTGATACACAGCGCTTACAGACTGACATACAGGTACTTGAAGGTAGACTCAGTTCCCTTTACATTAAATATGTGGGTTCTCAGAACCAAATTAAAGAACATATTCTTGCTGCTAATGAGTTAGTTATGTGTCAGTGCACTTGTCAGAAGGTTTCAAAACCTGATGCTGTCCAGCCTGAGGTAACGGAGGACCCGTCCCAGACTGAGAGTTGGTCTCAAGACTGTACTCTCAACCAAGATAAACCAGATATAGTACAACATCTATCCCAAGTGCCTGAGATTGGTACTTGTCCAGCTTTCAGTAATCATGATTGTTACAATTCAGTTATGTTCTCAGATAGTATAGGAAGAGGTTTAGGTAAATTAATTAGTAACAAGCAGAGTTATTCTACCCACAATTATTGTATGCCAGGGTCAACCTACAAACGAATAATGGCATCAGTAACAGGAAAGGTATTTAATCCTAGAACCACTATTACTGTATTTGTAGGTAATAGTGCTAAGGTCAAAAAGGAAGAAATCACTGAATGTGTAACTGAGTTGTTAAAGTTAAATTGTAGTAAAATAATATTGTGTGCTTTCCCATATTTTGAAACTTTGACGAAAAGACAAAACAATTATATTCATATGCTTAATAACCATATGCACTTTTTAGTTACTCATTACAGTGACAAGCTTGTGTATTTTGACACCAATAGTTTTGTGGAAACTTTAAAATCGACTAGAGATACTGTGTATCTGCCTGTTAGTTTTAGACACATAATAGCAAGGCTATTAGCTTTTTATATAAACTCAGACATAAGTAGTATGTCGAAGTCTTGTGTTATTAACACCACAATGGTTAGTAATAGTACTAATAATAAGGTGGTGAGCTTGAATAAAGGTAGCTCAAATGCTATAAGTATTTTTACAAATTGTACGAAGGAGGTTCCATGCCCCTCACTCACTAGGAGCTCATTGCCTGGTGATGACATTGAAGTATTGGGGATAACTCCGGATAATCATTTAAACTAGTTTGTAAGACAACAGAAGGTACCAGTAAGAATATTCCTATACGTAACAACTACAAGGTATCTTCTTGCTTTAAATTAATTAATTATCAAAAACATCAGCAAAATGTCTTGAAATTATTTCATCAAAATATTCAAGGTATTTCTTCCAAATTATTAGAAATTGAAATGTTTTTAGAAAAAACAAAGTTTGACATTGTTTGTTTTACTGAACATTGGTTAAAGGATTATCAAATGCTAATTAATTATGAGAACTACAGTGTAGGCAGTTGTTTTAACCGTAAATCTATGCTGCGTGGAGGTGCTCTAATCTTAATTAAAAATTGTTTAAAATCTAAGCAACGGAATGACATAGTTGGTTTATCAGTTGAACATTGCATCGAAATGTCCTGTGTTGAGCTAGATAAGCATGTTGTAGTGTGCGTTTACAGACCCCCTAATTATCAGAACTTTTCTTTATTTGAGTCAATAATGGAAGATGTCCTAGCGAAACTTGCATCCAGTAATAAAGCTGCAATTATTTGTGGTGATTTTAATATTAACATTTTGGAAATTAATTCGAATAGCAGTAGATCTTTTTAAATCGTTCAATTTATCGAATGTTTTTACTGAACCAACTAGAGTAACTCCAAGTTCTGCTACTTGTATTGATAATGTCTTCTGCGATTGTGATTATTTAGTGAAAGCCATCGTAAATTATTTGCCATCTGATCATAGTGGACAAACGGTAACTTTTAAGTTTAAAACACCTTTGCAAAAAGTGCAAATACAATTTAGACCAATAACGACTGGCAAATTAAGTAGATTCAATAGTACCCTAAACAATAAGTTAAATGTTCTGAGTCATATTATGGACGATGCAAATAAATTGTATGAGAATTTCTTTTCAGTAGTGCACAATGAATTCAATAAAACTTTTGAAAAGAAAACAAAAAATATTTGTCCTAATTTTATTTTTAGTGACTGGGCAACTAGAGGTATTAGGATAAGTAGGGAAAGACTGTTCGATCTGTACGGCCTTAAGCCCTACATTAACACTGAAACTTTCAACAAGTATGTTGCTACATATTCAAAAATTTTTAGGAATACCTGCAAGATAGCTAAAGCCCAGTACATTAGCAACAAGATTAAATCAGCAGAAAATAAAATAAAAACGGTTTGGAAAGTTATAAATAACGAAACTAGTAGGAAAAAAATACGTAGCACAGATTATACATTGGAGACTTCACGTGGTGCCATAAGCTCTAACTTAGAAGTCGCTCAAGAATTTGTAAATTTCTTTACTAATATACCAGTTAAAACGACGGAAGCTTTAAATTCCTCACCTGATGTCTCGATTGATTTATTAAGAGCGAACGTTTTAGGCTGCCCGGTTGAATTTCAATTTAAACATATAAACCCTATGATAGTTATAAAAGCTTTTCGGCAAATAAAAATCAAATTGACCGAAGATCTATGGGGAATGTCTATCAAAGTTTGTACAGCAATAATCGAGACTATAGCACCATACTTAGCTTTAATATTTAATTTGTGTGTAGATCAAGGAGTCTTCCCGGATTTAATGAAATACAGTAAGGTTATACCACTTTTTAAATCTGGGAACAGCAAAGACACCAACAATTATAGACCAGTATCTGTGTTGCCAGTATTCAGCAAGGTGTTCGAAAAGGTAATGCTCAATCAAATGCTTAATCATTTTAACACCAACAAAATCTTACACGATCAGCAATATGGTTTCACCAAAGGACGTTGTACGACTGACGCCGGTGTCACTTTATTAAAACACATATTTACAGCGTGGGAGGAGGCCCAAGATGCCATAGGGATCTTTTGTGACCTCTCCAAGGCATTTGACTGCGTTGATCACGAAACCTTGCTCTTAAAACTTGAGCATTACGGACTAGGTAAACTCGCGCTTAGTTTAGTACATTCTTATTTAAATGATAGACAACAAAAAGTGCAAATAAATGGTATCAATTCACTTCATTTAAAAGTACAAATGGGTGTTCCACAAGGATCGATATTAGGTCCCTTCCTCTTTTTAGTATATATTAATGATCTACCCCATTTATTTAAAAACCAACCACAAATGGTATTATTTGCTGACGATACTTCTTTAATCTTTAAGATAAATAGACGTGCATCAAATCTTGACGACGTAAATAATGCCCTACTGCAGGTACTTAATTGGTTCACTGCTAATAATTTAGTATTAAATGGGAAAAAAACTAAATGCATAAGATTTGCTTTACCGAATGTTAAAAGTAGTGATTGTGACATAGTATTGAATAACGAGAAACTAGAATTTGTCGATGAAACTGTTTTCCTGGGAATAACGCTAGACTCAAGGCTGCAATGGGGTCCTCATTTAACATCTCTTGCAGGACGGCTAAGTTCAGCAGCATATGCTGTAAGAAAAATCCGTCAATTTACTAATGTAGATACCGCGAGGCTAGTCTATTTCAGCTATTTTCATAGTATCATGTCTTACGGTATTTTATTATGGGGACGGGCTGCCGATATTGAGTCTATTTTTATTCTGCAGAAAAGAGCTATCAGAGCAATATACAGCCTCCGCAGGCGCGATTCTCTAAGGGAACTGTTTAAAGACATTAACATCATGACGGTACCTTGTCAATATATTTATGAAAACATCATGTACGTAAGGAAAAATCTAAATCTTTTCAGTAAAAGAGGTGAAAGACACAATTATAGGACTAGAAATAGGGACCAATTAGTTCAACCAGGTTTCAGACTGGCTAAAGTAGACTCATCCTTCATGGGGTACTGTTTAAAATGTTACAATAAAATACCTCCCCACATACTCCAACTGAATGAAACGAAATTTAAATCCTGTATAAAACGCACACTATACAGCCAAGCATATTATAAGTTGGGGGATTATATCGCTGACAAAAATGCTTGGCTCAGGGCTGGTCCTGCTCCACAAGGGCGCGTAAACTAATTAATTAGCATTCGAAAATAGTGTTGGAGCTGATGAAGATTGTACAACCTATCTTTGCATTGTATAAATTCAATCTCATAGTATTGTATAATTGCATAGCACATGTGTGAGCACTATGTACCCACTATAAAGCTTACTGGGTTCGTCTTTCATTGACTTGAATGTGCCCTGGCGGCTGAGAGTATGTCATGCTCACTCAAATGTGTCGCTGGTGGTGGCGTGTGTATTGGATCATTGAGTTCCCTTCAAAATGGTTGAGCTGAATGGTGCTGATCCATACGTCATGTTCGTGAACGGGCGCCGTCAGTAGGCACTGGTCATTTCTTAGCTGCCACGGCTTATTTTAATTCCATAATTGTTTTTATCTTTTTATTACGGACGCTTTTAACGTGCACGTCTTTCTACATCGTTCTCACATGTACAATTACAGCATGAATGATGTAACCACTCTATTGTAACAATATTTTGATTTAAAAGAGTGTCCATGGAGTTTCTTGCCCGTTCTTCTCCATAGGTACCTACTACGCTTTGGAATGGGCAACTAGCTTCATCTTTCTGACTGACCGACCCCTTGACAATTCAAAAGTGCCTGTAATTGGTTTATTTGAAATAAATGCTTTGAGTTTGAGTTTGAGTTTTGAGTTCGTATCGAAATTAAACTTTGTGTATATAATGTAGTTCGGGTGACAAAAGTATCTGCCAGGGTTGCGGGAAAGTTCGAAAGGGTTACCGTGGCCCCTGATACCGCCAACTGAAAGGACACGGGTGGGTTTTAGTCAGTAAGAGTTTGACACGCCCTCCCGCACCGCCCAGAGCGGGAGAAGTTATTTGACGATTTCGCACCCTAAAAAAAAAAGGCTATCTATCAAAAGTATAATTTGGTATCTTGGGAGCTGTTTTTGCGGGCCCTCCCCACGAGGCAACGCAATAGTAAATAAGAGATTAGCAAAGGGCATCGTATACCATTTTGATTGTTTGACGGTCAGCAATGTGTCCGAGTGCCTCAAACATATAAATAACCTAGCGAAGTCTGGTAAGAAGAACCCCCAAGTGGGATTTGAATGATAGGAACTGGTCTATAGTGATACCTAAGTATTTTAGAGAATCCGTTCTTTGGAGGGTCGGACAGTCACAGCCAGTTAAAACCGGGCGGTGACATGAATGAGCAGTGATAGATAGAGCCGTAGGAGGTAGGTTAATGCTAAAGTATTTCGTTTTGTAGCATTCAGCGTAAGTACATTGTTTTTCAGCCATGTGCTAACGGTCTGAAATCCATCCTGCGCATTACGAAAAACGTGGTATACTATTTCCATATAACAAGAGCTCAATGTCATCAGCGAGGGTTAATATTCTTCCGTTATAAAGTTGTATCTGACAAAGATCATCGATATAAACTAAAAACAGTGAGGGTCCAAGTATACTTTCTTGCGGAACACCATAGCTTACATTGACCTCATCATTGGTCCAGTTGTCTATTCTAACTCTCTGTGTACGGTTGTTGAGATAGTCTTCAAAAAGTAGGAAGGGAAGTAATCTCACTCCAATGCTAGCTTCTTCAAAAGGTGTGGGACAGAGACCGTGTCAAAGGCCTCGGCCAGATCCGAAAATATGGTTAAACATTTTCTTTTGGAGTCTAAATTGGAAACAATAGCATTAGTAAGCTCATGCACTGTGTCATACAATAGCATACACCATTGAGCATTGTCGGGTTGACATCAACCTAAAACTTTTGTACAGGCCTGGTTATTTTATGAAATACTAGCTAATGCCCAGCGTGCGTGCCCAGGCGTCGCAGTCCTTTTTTTTTGTTAGGAACCTCCGGCACATAAGAACTTACCAAAGCTTCATCACAATCGGTCGAGCTTTTTTCGAATTTTTGCGAGACTAACGCACAGCATTTTCATATTATAGATAGATAAAATCTTGTTCTTTTTTTTACTGTCGGTCTGTCAGTGTATCATTTTCAAACCTGTCTAACATGTAAAGAAGATGGCCGAATGTCATTCTGCTGTATAGACATTACGATGCAATGCGCAGACAAAAATGAGGCGACGAACATGTTTTGGATGTGACTGTACTTACTTGCGATAAGGCCACACAATCTTATGGAATTTGGACAACAGTTGCACGCGACTCTGCACGTCTACCAGCAACACGATCGTTCGACATCCAGGTTTCAACAGTCTGCAAGAAAAGGGTTCAGGATTGAAGGAAATGTGGCTGGATGTGACTTTCAATATAAAAAAACGAGTGTGCTTTAGACCACACAACTGAAGTAAAACTTCTTTAGCTCCATCCATATGCGTTCGCCTCGCCCGATCACACTTTTCGTAACGCTCTCGTCATGCATTCGCCAGCTTACAAGCCAAGCCAAGCCAAGCCAAGCGTGCCTAAAGAAGTTTTACTTCAAAAAAAATCGTGTGCAGTCGGGGACCCCCGTCAGGGCCTCAGGGGGCCTACTCTCTAAGCATGAAGTCCGTCGTTTCGGCCGAAGTTACGGACGTTTCCTACTCCCTATCACTTACAGACATAAGATTAATCCGGGGACCGAACTAAAAATTATTGCCAAAACGTTTAGACAGTTGTCCTTACTCACCATGTGTTTTAGCCCGTCCCGAAAAGTTAATTAATCGGGAGTAGGGTTCACTTTTAAGTATCGAACTACTTTCGGACGGGTCCGTATCCTTGTTGAATGACCACCAGACCAGTAGGCCACCAGGAAAGAAGTTCCTTACGCGCTGCTCGCACGCACACACACACTCGTATATAATTGAAAAAGACAGAGAGAGAAAGTCGCATGGAGGGGGCATAACGCTTTTTCAACGAGACGATTTCTACCAGTCAACGCCTACTGCAAGCCGCGCTGTTCCAAAAATTCCTATATTTCGTATAGAAATTATATTGGGCTTATTTTAAGCCCCGAAGCTGTTGAGTAATAGCGTGATTTTCCCCCGACCGCACAGGTTCTTTTTTTAAACTAGTTTCCCCAATAATCAATTGTAATTAAATATTATTTAAAATCGAAGAATTTCATTATTAATTTTTTCATATTTTTTCAATGTGAATGTGACCGGCAAGAAACAAGGTCACTTTGCTACTAATTTACGCCGGATACATACCTAACCAGTCCGTTATACTTCTCAGCTCGTAACTCATGCAGTCGTAGTTCAGAACTCTGCTCATTGTTGTTCTTCTTAGCAGTGCAGTTCTGTTTCTTCCTCTCTTCCTTTTGACGCTGTACTGATTCTTCTTCTACGCGGCTGTGAAAGGGGATAGAAATCTAGGTTTATTATACTGGATTGTAGAATTTTCTGAGAACGAGGTTACATGTTTTTTCGTTACTATATTTTTAGCTCACGAAGCGACGCGCGCATTACTTGTGGTAACCAAGTGTACATTCACGCTGTGAATGTGTGCATGAAGACGAGTAGTGTATGCACATATAACACACACGCACACACACTCACACACTTCTGACTTCGCCAGTCTCAGACGGTACCGAGAGCTCCTGTGCTAACACACACATTCACAGCCTGTTTGTACATTAGGTAACCACAAGTAAAGCGCGTGTCGCTTCGTGAGATAAAAATACCATAATGTGACGTTCGGTTACCTTAACTATTTCTTATGAGTTCTGGCGGGACGGAGCATGGACCAACATTTATATAAATAACATCTGTATATGTAACTTCACCCTATGTTCACAAAATGTACCTAAGTATCTGTTACTAGCCCGTTACTATGATACACCAAGTTTGTGGAGCGCCGCCGCCGTCGAAATGCCATATTTACGCCAGTGTATAAACTGCGCTCACAATTTAGTTTCTTATTTATGTGATTTCGAAAAAGTAACTATAGTCCATATACATACAGTTTAATATCAGTTTTGTGAACTTTTCATTCTTATAAATCATTTTACAACTTAATATACACACAATACGATTGATGTTTGTTTAAGTGGAAGTGTACATACATAAGGTAAGCCATGAGATACCCAGCGGCGAGCACAAGCCCCACAGTGGCGAGCACAGACAGTGCAGATATTGCTCGTTGTGTGCGCATGGCCGCAGCTGCTCGCTCCGTCCATTCGCACACAACGAGCACAGCGCGCCATACTGTGCCTAAAGCTGCCTCGTCTAACAGCTCCTGAAAAAATAAAGTAATTGTATTACAAAATGCAATTTCAATGAGATTTAGTCGCACTTTGAGTTATTTTTTCTATACAAAACCTTTTCTGTCATAATTGATCTATACCAGTCATCCCCCAGGTGGATATAAAATTAAAGTGCTTTAGATTTTTTTCTGCTAGGGGTCCACAGCTATTTTTTTAGCTTAAACTGCGGTAGTGTATTGCAGATTTACCAATTTGCAAAAAAAAATAGAGCTACCTGTAATTTACTGAATTTATTCATCTTTCGAAATTAAAAGTAATGAGATTTTAAACCATCACTTCGGTGAAGTTTCGCCAACTAGATAAAAGTAGCGTTCACTAACCTGTACATGAGCTTCATACGCCATAACCTCGGTCGGCTTCAACAATCTCTTAATCAGCTGATCTAGCGCTCGTTTAGTCTCATTTAACCGTTCATGGTACTTCAGTATCTCATCCCTAACCGCCGGGTCCGAAGAGAAGTGGTCGTTAGCGCAGTGTACGTGGGTGCAACTGGGCCACGACTCGTTGAGCCACTCGTATTGTATGCGCGTGGCCTCGCGACGCCAGATTATGACGATGCGATGCTCCATCGCTGATATGTCGCTGCCTGTTGGGTGGAGGGTCCGATTAGGATTATTTTTTCGATTTTTTCAAGGGTGTATGAAACATAAGTACGGTAGTATAGAAGCAAGATTCAACTGAGATTTAAATTATAGTTAAATTTGCCTTCTGGGCGCAAGATACGCCTAGTTTAAACTCCATACGAAAAAAACAATTACCAGCCTATGATGTTCCTACTGCTGGTACACCAGCCTCCTCTCTATGAGAGGGAGTTGGCCGTAATTCTCCATGCGGACCCAGTGCGGGTTGGTGGTTATCACATGTCTTCGAATTTTTGGTTCTAAGACATTCCTCACAGTTTTGAGAGCAGCGGTGATGAAATTAAATACACTAAGTATAGTGCCTGCCTGGGTTCGATCTCACGACCTTACAACTTTTAAGTCGAGGCTGATACCACTGGGCCGCCACTGCTCTCTATACCAAATAGTTTATATTTTTTTATGCCACGGTAAGTCAAGTTTAGGTAAGTGCGATTTTATATGCCATTTCTGGAAAAGGGACAGGCTTTTGTAAGCGAGGCTACAGCTGCGTTATTCGCAATACAGCGTGCGATATTACGGGACCTTGGAGCAGTGGTTGTGAACATCGATCTGTTGCAAGTCAAGTATTTTATACCTAGAACCTATAGTCGTTAGAAACAGATATAATCACCGTAGCCGAAATCGGCATGGAATTGATGTATTAAGTATAACCACACACACGAACCCTCACCTGATCCGTTAGCCAGCGCATGTATAAACGCAGGCTGTTTGTGCGCATACACGTACGCGTAGTGCAGCCGCTCGGGCGGCGCGCGCGCCAGCTCGCGCAGCGCCCGGCGCGCGCCCGCCCCGCCCCCCGCGTCCCCCGCCCCGCCCCCCGCCCCGCCCCCGGCCCCGCCCCCCACCCCGCCGCACACCAGCACGCAGCACAGGCGGCGCCGCGCCGCGCGCCACTCTACTGGGCACACGCTCTCTAGGATGCTCTACAAAGTTATCGTATCGATTACTATTTCGGAAGGATTATAGGAAATATCGAAACATCTAATGGCGTTCAAGCACTGCGTCCGATCCGAATCTGAGAAAATGTGGATCAGGAAACCCATCTCAAAATAAGAAAAAAAAATATTCGAATTAGGCTGAGAATCACCACTTTTTGAGCATTAAAATTACATAAGACGGTCCCCCAAAACGCACGCCCTTCACCACTTCCTAGTGCTTTAGCTGGGAAGAAGAAGTGGCGCCGCAAACTGCCCCAGCAGCATGTAGTGCGACCGCATTATTACAAATAAAACAACTTTGAGCGACATTTCTCGGAGTAGTACGCTTTAAAAGATACCTCAAGCCTCAACAAAACCAGTATTCACTTTCCTCAAACATAAATTGAACGAAATCAGCAGAAAGACCATTCCGGTCGGAAAGAAAGGCAGAGCTCAGCCAAGTCAGAAGGGCGTAAGTGCATTTAGCAATGCACCTTCAAAGTCGTGGGTGCTAAAAATAGGAAGTGTGTTTGTCAAGTAACCCTGGAAACATTTCTGGCATGTAGGTGAACCTAGAGTCAGTTCCAAAAGTATCTGATGAAAGTTGACAATCCCTGTTCAGGTTAAATTCTTACGCAATCATTCACTAAAGCGAATAACACACTCATATGTATTTAATATATTTCAACATTACATCTCACCACTTTTTCCAACAATTTTCGATTGAATAACATTACATAATAAATTATAATTGAAAAATCGTCAACGAAAATTGAGGTTAAAAAGTTAACCTCAATAATTGTCCAATGAAAACCAAAGGTGATATAAAATTAAAATTTTCTATTTGGAATTTTTCTTTTTTTGTTTTTTTTTTTTCTTTTTTAATGGTACTACAAATAAGCATCTACAGGTACGTTTTCTGATCCATTTTCCCCTAAAAACATTAGAAATCCCGCATCTGTCTGGCATTAATGCTGAAATAGAAGTTTTTGGCCAGCCGTGAGGCATACACTATTGTTGTTAAAACATTTCACTTTTTTAAATTTGTATTTTTGTGTCACGAATTGTTGACAAATAGGTATATGTTATTTTTTCATTCATTCGTTTTCATTTTCATGAGATACTTTTGGAACAGACCATAATTCTCGAGGGGACTCGGTGACAAACCTGCGAGGACAGCCTCGGCAGCGTCAGCATCTGGTTGGCCTCGATGAGCTGGTGCAGCGTCTGTGTGGGGATCTCGGTGGTGCTGACGGTGGCCGCGGGCTCTATGCTGTCCTCCTTGAGGAGCACCATGGTGTCTATGTGGCGCTGAACCTTGTAGCGGGCTGTCACGTTTGTGGTGTCTTGGGAACGCATGTCTATGAAACTGGAGAGTATTTTTGTGTCAGATAGATATGCAAACTAACTGGTCGTTTGGGGCAACGAAGGATCGATTTTTCAATCGTCAGATTAGTTTTATCTGTAGAATAAATATGTCGGTTTGACACATATTCTATTTAAAAGCTGTCAAATCGCAATTTTCATCCCTCTGATGAATGAAAAATCGGTCCTAAGCGATATTTCTCGTCGCACGAAATCAGGAACAATCTATCAGACACAAAATCACGTGTAGCGGAGTCGTACCTATTATGTGAAACTATTTTCATTCATACTAAGGTTTTTATTGTTTTACTGCTGCAGATAATATATCATCGTAAAACAATAAAAATTTACAGTGATCTGTTTACAAGATTTTGCATACTGATGCTATGTTTGTTAAAAACAAGTTTACTGAAAAGGTAGGCAACTATCATTAGTGACTTGAAGTGAACCATTTTGTGCTTGACAGAATAAAATCGTTTATTTACATATTGCTCATCAGTATCCATCTCTATCATTAACTTTCTTTTTCTGTGGCCTTCTTCAAAGGCACAACCGTCAACTAGAATGTTTATTGTCTACACCGATTGCCACGAGGAAGATGCGGAGTCTCCTACTACAAGCAATTCCTTGATGAAAAGGTAAGTCCAAACGTTGTGAAGAAATGTACTCACGTTAATCGAAATAAAGTTTCGTTTTTTTCATTCTTACTGACTGAATTCCGTTCAAAGTTCAGCAAAATAGAATAAATACTTGGTATGCAGATGAAATTTATGTGTTAATTGTTTATCAAAGATAACAATCGAAACTTTGTTAAGTAAATGTACTCACCCAAAAGCAACTCTATCTCTATAGTGGAATGCAGTGATGAGGTATCGGAGGCGCATGGTCTGGCGCTCCTCGAAGATCAGCGCCTTCACCTTGTTGTCCTCGAAGTCCGACACGAAGCCCTCAACGTTAGCGTCCCCAATGGCGTTTACTAGCTTATACGGGAACTTCCAGCGCATGAACTCTGTGTGCAATGATTTAAAGTTGAAAATCCTTCAGCATTACCATTTTTTTTTTGTTGCATTTATCGAATGAACTCGGAGAATGAGATTCAATACAACTCCTGTAGTTTCTGTGAACGGAAAACACCGCGATTCAATCTGGACTGTCTGATTAACTTTTGGTACATTTTGCTACTCTAAAAGACAAATGTTTGGAATAGGTAAACATCAACTTTCAGAACGCAATAGATGCGATACAAAAGTAAGTCTTACGTTTAAGATTGTAATAATAAGAGACCATAGATTTAATTATCAGTAGTCTCCTGGTACCCCTCGCTAGCTATATTATGCGGCTTATAATCACACCAGCTGAAATAACAATATGTTTGTGAATAAAAACCACTCACCCAAAATCTTAGGCAGCGACGCCAACCCCTCCTTATATAAATACACATGTTTATCTAACACGAAAGTCAGACAAGGAACTCCATGTACCCCCACTCGTCTTGCCAGACTGGCCTCATGGCCCGCGTGCACGGTTGCCATGGTAACGCCGAGCGGCTGTAGAGCTTCCACCAGCCGCCGCCAGGAGGCCGCCGAGCGCACGCAGTCGAAACACCAGTCAGTGTAGAACAGGACTAAGGCTGGCGTGTGGATGCTTTTCTCTACTATGTTGTTTTCGAAATGGCTGGAAAGAAGCAGTTAATTTTCGAAAGGGACTTATTATTATTTTTACAAACATTTTGTTTTTTTTTTTAATGCAGTATTTTTTTACAAATATTTATGACTCGTTCCTGACCGATTGGCCGGAGAAGACACAACATAAAGAAAATTGGAATGAATGGGGAGACATTTGCCCACCAGATGGACAAAATGTTAACTAAAAAAAATGCAAGAATAATTTTAGTTTTGATGTTATTGACCATGTAGAATCGAGGCAAGATTAAGTTTATTCTGGCATCTGAGTTTTTGAATCTTCACTTACCGTGCGGTCACTGAAAGTTTATGAAACAACGTTATATCTTGGTCTTGTGTTCGGAAATGTGTCCCAAAGAACTCTTCGAAGGGATCGTTACTGCAACAAATAAACATAATAATTATGTAAAAACCCGCTAGCACCATCAGCATTCGAACTTAGATAATAATTTATGATGTAAAAAAAAGAAACTTCATACAAGCGCGGCTTCTTAAAACGCTTGCAGATACGGGGCGTAGGTACCCCACAAGTTTTTCTTTCTATTGATATCGATAGACGTTATGGCTCTTGCTTTCGTACCCTGTCACATTTAGCTTCATGTCTATAACTGGTGCTTACGAAAATAAACACCTACTTTGTAGTATGGAACAATGACATGCAACGACGATGCACAAAATGTATTTATATCTCTTGCTCACGATTTCCGAAAACTCCGGAAGAAGTCCGATTCCGACTGCATGCATCACAAAACACTCAAATTTGAAATGTATGACAAACCTTATATCTTAGTGTTATACCGAAGTACAACACGTAGATGGACAGGTATGGCACTTACACAATATGCGACAATACTTTCGATTAGTTTCGGCAAAATGTGCGCGCATACGCGTACGTTTTTAATTCGTTTAATTCCGATCCAGCCTGTCCCTTGCTGCCCTCCCCAGCGACGCCCTAAGCCGAGGTCCGTACCCCACAGGGGGTGCCCTTAGCGTGTAGTCGCCTAGTTTATAAGTTTTTTAAGCCCTGGCTTAATTTATTAACGTAACCACAAGCAAGACGTAGGTATTGCGTTCTCTTGTCGCCTTGTTTCAGACAATCGCGTGAATGGCGAGGCGAGCGGCGATTGTATACAAATCGAGTTTCAGAATATCCTCCTTCCTATTCTATTTCAATCCATGTATCCAATTGATGTTATTTCCACATAGGTATACAAATATTAACATAATGATAGTGAAAACTAGTGAAAACAGTAGGTACTATATTGTTTTAATACTAAATTTGTTATGCAAACTAAACTTAATCGGTCTTATTACAAAACAAGGTTTTTATTTTGACATGGTTTAAACCATCGAGCCTGTTTTTGAAATAAGAACCTAACAGAAATCGAAATTCAGTTCCTTTTACAAAACTGGCAACTTAGTCCGGTTTTAGATTGTCAATTTTGTATTAAGAACTTTACTAAAGTCGGCATAAAGTTGCAAATACAAAAACTGAATCGAAGATTTAGGCTCGGGTTAAAGTAAGATCGTGTTTTGTAATAAGACGGTATGTGTGATCAACTGATCATTGATAAATGATTTTATTTCTGTAACTAGGTTTGTACAAACACTTTTATACGTCAATCATATTTTAAAAACTAGATAAGGTCGGCGTTTCCTATCTGAATACTCTCGAGAAGAAAGGCCGAAACCAACTCAGAGGTCACAGTCTCTTTTAAAGTCCAAACATAATCTTGGTCAGATCAAGTGAAGACCATGTAGATTGGTATCTGAAATGGTATTTTAAGGAAAAACCACACAGATTGAGTTGAGTGGACCTGTCTAGTCAGTGCACGCATGTGGCAGTAATCGTGCAGCTACCTCAAAACTTAAGGAGCTCAACGACTATGGGTTTTAAAGTTATTCTTCCAAAAACACACAGGTTTGGAAACTAAACTGCGGACGCAGGATAGGTTAGCTCTGCTCAAAGCGCGTGCATCAAGTTGGATAGAGGCGATAGAAGAAATTTGTTCCTCTATGGTTAAGAATACTCGACTTTATTTCAATATGCACGATTTTTTTTTTGTTAGTTAAAGCCGAGGGCGCACTTCGCCAGGTGTGAGCTGACCCAGCTTCGGCAAACCTTCGATAGTTACACAGCTTTTACGCATCATTCAGCACCTACCTACTAGCATAAACATTAATCCAGTGACTCATGAAGTCATGAGTAAAGATCGTAAATTAATCTCGTCAAGATTTCACTTTGAATAACTATGTTATGACTTCCGATTCACGGGTTTATGTGTAGGTATTAATAAATTGGTGTGAAAACATCATTTTGGAATTGTTTTCAAAGTGTAGGGGTTTTAAAATCAATTTAATACAAATTCAGCAACATTTATTTGTTTATCTACAGTCATATTATAAAGAGATAAAATTTGTTAGTTCTTTGTAAGTTGGTATTTAGAAGGTAATCTCTGGAACGACCGGTCGGATTTGAAAAATTCTTTTTGCACTTGACAGTCTAATTCTAGAGGAAGGCTAAAGGCTATTTAACATCACGCTAGGACCCTAAAGAACCGTGCAAAAATAAATATAAAAAAAACAAAGAAGCGAAAAGCGAAAATGAAGTAATAGCGCAGGCAAGCGATGCGATGCGACGGGGTGGGGCGGGGGAACAAGAAATTTCAAGCGGACGAAGTTGCGGCGAAGCTAGTTTATTATATTATAATTTGTTTGATGATTCCCATCATCAGATGCAATATAACAAATTCAATAGATGTAGAAATTAATCCAAATTAAATTTTGAAAACTTTAAAATGACACGACAGGCAACCAAACAAGCCTCAGAACAATCAAATTACACTTTCTCAATGAATTTGTAGAATAAAACCGCAGACAATCCACGTTTTATTTTAACCACAATAATCCAGGCAATTTGGTAAGTTTATTTTTTAGCTCTCTTCATGATAAACAAATGAGTAAAATAGCCAGAGTTATTACTTCAGCTGCTACATTGATCTAGCTCATGAGTGATAAAAGCTTTGGATTGTAAACAGCTGGCTTGTGTTATTGTCTAGATTTCAGGAATAAACATGTGCTTATTTTTATACTAGCCGTGCCCCGCGGTTTTACCGCCTCGGTCGTCTTATAAGGATTGTAGCGTGATGTTGAATAGCGTAAACCCTCCCTTAAGAATTGGGCTACCAAAATCCAGAAAAAATCCTAGTTTCAGAGATGAGCATGTTCAAACAAACTCCTCAGCTTTATTATATTAGTAAAGATCAGTTTTAAACATGTTTGAAATCTATAGGCTATTTATTTGTGCTCGTTACTCATTACTGTGTAATCAGCCTATAATGTTCCCACTGCTGGGACACAGGCCTCCTCTCTGCGAGAGGAAGCGAGCCTTAATCCACCACGCGGGCCCAGTGCAGGCTGGAGGATGTCACATGCTTTTGAATTTTTGGTTTTAGTACATGCCGGTTTCCTCATAATATTTTCCTTCACCGTTTTTAGAGCAGAAGTTGAGCAGAGTTTAATTTACACAAAGTAAAGTGCCTGCTTGGGTTTGAACTCACAACCTACAACAAGTAAGTCGCGGTCGTTACCACTGGGCCATCACTGCTCTCATCTCATGGCTGTAGCTAGAATATAATGTTGAGAAAATATTTCATGCAGGGTTTTGATCTTAATCCCCATGGACTGCATGCAAAAGAATGTTGTTCTTATATTACAATGCTTCTCGGGGCTTGCTGGGCCGAACCAACGCAAATGCATACGTGCATCCGTGGTGGAGCGACCCGGACTGCCGAGCACTTCTTCTCATGCAACCGAGCGGGTGGGCAGGTTGCGGATAGCCCAACTCCGGCTGCGGGACCGGCTGCAACAGTCGATCTCGCACCTGGAGCATCTCGTAAGAGATCCCGGACAAGAGAAGTGCCCGAACACCAGGCCCCAGGTCTAGGGTAACCCATACACCTTATTCCATGCTCCAATTTGACCCAATCAACCCAACCCTTCCCTATCCATAAATCCCGTCAATCCATAAATCCTTAGGCCAATTCCCAGACCTACGGTGACCAAAAACCTATACCTTATCACCAAACACCCTCCCTCCTGTCCTTAATTCCCATCGGTCCCAGAGGAAGGGTAACCTCGATTCCAAAAAAGCCCACCCCCTCGCCAAATGAAAAGAAAATGCAGAAGGAACAAGATTCTACCCAGGTGGGTCCCGGCCAAGCCGGGGAATCCCACACCGCTACGGCGGTCAGCCCTCATCGTATTCTGGGGGGGGGGCAACCAACTGCACGACTTCATTGTGTTCGCCGTGCTATTCAGCACGGCCGGCTGCTGATTCAGCGCCCAAAACACAGGCAGCGACCCACGCGCCCATTGACACAACTCCGGCTGCGACCAACGCGCCAACCAACCCTACCACGGCTGCGACCCACGCGCCAATACCCACTACGAGTCGTATGAATCCCGCGAGCATCTGGCAACAGAGCATCGTGAGGAACAGCGTAAGCTACCCTGACGATGACCCCGGCGACCTTACCACTCTCCCGGGTGCCGGAGTACGACTGCTGAAGAAGCGCGGAAAAACCACCCGGGGGAAGAAAGTAGGCGACCGAAAGCGCTACCCTCGCGAAGGCACTAGCCAGCGCGAAGCGCGATCGGACGCCGAAGAGTTAGTACGCGACCAGCCACAAGTCCGCGACGGGGAAACCCGGCGCGAAAAGGGGCCGGACGCGGAAAACAGAGAACGGCTGCAAGTCCGCGAAGGGGAAACCCAGCGCGAAAAGCGGCCTAACGTGGGACTACGCGACCGGCCGCAAATCCGCGAAGGGGAAACTCAGCGCGAAAAGCGGCCGGACGCGGAACCACGCGTGCAGGGGCAAGTCCGCGAAGGGGCAACCCAGCGCGAAAAGCCCATGCACCCGACAGAGTCTGCCGGGGGCGCCAGTCGACCTTACGCGAACACCGACACATCCCGAAATAATCCCAGACCCAAACACCGCAGAGGAAAACGAGGTGGATCCTTGCACCCTAACCCCGCCACTTTGCCGGGCACCTCCAAGTCGCAGCCTGGACCGAGCGGTACAGGGCCGGCGAAGAGGGATCGCCCTGACGACACGGCGTCACCGGGTACGCTTCAGGGGGATGCAAAGCGTGTAAGGATCTACTCCGCCCAGGAGGAGCCGAGGACCTATGCGCGGGCCACCAAGGATACTCCTGCGCGGCTCGCCGTAGCAATCTGCTTCCCTCCCCCCTCCAGAGACTTGACAGCAGAAGAGGCCGAGCAGGTTAAAGTAGGCCTAGTAGACCTACTCATGGGCGGTGACCCGTCGACACCACTCCCTTCAACACCACTCCCTGCCTTCCGCGGATACCCACGGGTAGCGGAGGGCACAGTGCAAATGTGGTGTGAGGACGACTACGCCCTAACCTGGCTGTCACAAAATGTACCCCGAATAAAACTCCCAGACACAGACGTCACACTGACGGTACTCCGACAGTCGGACGTGCCCACCCGGGTGAGAGCCTCGCTTTTCGTCCCTCGCTATCGAGGAGACGTGCTGAGGCTCCACAACATCCTGATACGTCAGAACACCTGGTACGACATAGCCAGGTGGTCAATGTACAGGGCAACCAGGGTCGGTGGTGAGAACTATGGGACATATTTGACCCTGGGTCTACCACCGACTGAGGCGGAAAAGGTCCTGGGTCGGGAGCGTCGCATATCGTACCTGCTAGGTTCGATATACGTGCGCTTCTAGCCCACGGCCCAGCCCACGGACAGTACGACGGACACGGAGACCGCACCGACAGGGACACGGACGGAGGACACGGATATTGCCCAGCTCGAGGAGGTCATGGCCCGCGCGGCGATGGCTGACGTTGAGGCCACCATACCACCTACATCTCCCAGCTGGAGCGAGAGGCTGTTAGCGTCGTCACCGGTTGACACACACGACAACCAATACAGAGAGGGGGTAGCGGAGGAACTGTCCGATGGATCCACCACAGACTAACACCTCCCCCTCCCCATCGCCATCAACACCACTCCATATCATCCAGACAAACCTCCAACACAGCCAAACTGCCACGGCTAGCTTACGCAGGGCACTGGAGGTTAACCCCCATACAATCGCACTGATCCAAGAGCCGCGGATCAGGAACAATAGAATATGCGGCCTTAGTAACATCGGAGGTAAGCTAATCCTCAACACGCATAGCACAGACAAACCTAGATCCTGTGCGTACATACCAAAAAACATCCCTACCGCGCTACTTACTCAATTCTGTTCCAGAGATCTGACAGCTGTCAGACTCCAGACCGTAGATGATCTTCCAGATGTTGTACTGGCCTCGGTATACATGCCGGGCGAGGACACAGACTGCCCGCCGAAAGAAATGGCCGACCTGGTACAGCACTGTGAGCACACCAAACTAGACCTGATTATCTGCACCGACTCGAACGCCCATCACCCGCTCTGGGGTAGCGATGCATCGAACTCCAGAGGAGAGGTATTATCCACTTATTTATTCTCTACTAACCTTAACATTATTAACCGAGGCTCTGAACCCACTTGGGTTACAGCCCGAGGACAAACTATCATAGATTTAACTCTTGCTACAGAAAACGCGACCAACCTTATCACAAAATGGCACGTATCGGGAGAACCTTCTTGCTCAGACCACAGAAGGATCCGTTTCACACTAACTACCAACACTAAAAAACCCATGCCGAGACGAAACCCGCGGCACACCGATGTACCCGGGTACAAGCGCCTCCTGGCAGCCTTACTAACCAGGCACCTATCACAGACAACCATAAAAGACACCACACAACTAGAATACACTGTAACAAAGCTAACAGAATACCTAACTCAGGCATACCATGCATGCTGCAAGCTAAGGGCGCCTCGAACTAACTGTGAGAGATGTCCCTGGTGGAACGCCGAACTAGGTAAACTCAGGAATACACTAAGAAAGCAATTTAACAGAGCTAAGAACACCAGACTACCGGAAGATTGGGAGCTATACAAAGAGACCAAATACACTTACAAAAAGCAAATCATAACCGCCAGGAGAACAGCTTGGCGAAAGTTCTGTGAATCCATCGAAATCAACAATGAAGCCGCAAGAGTAGGGCTTGCAATCCGGATATCCGGATATTCGTATTATCCGGATATCCTCTGATTTTCAAATCCGGATTTTACTTGCATCACCATCCGGATTTTTCGGATGTTACGGATAGTTGTATTTCTCTTTTAAATATTAAATAAAAAGCAGTCATCTGTAAAGTACATAACTGTTATTAAGTTATTTATTATTTTAATATCAAAATAAATGTACAAGAAATTGAAGACTCCGATGGTGAAGAAGGTTTATTGTAGCTACAAGTAATGTACATGCAACTGGTCGTAAAACTGAAGTTTGTTTACAAGATTATAATGAAATAATAAAAAGAGTTAAAAAAAGTAGTCAACAATTCAAGATGTTTAAAAAATCACCGACCAAGTCTGCGGTGCTGTATAAATACACCGCAGAAGGAAAACAAAAGAATGTATGTAACCATTTAGGAACTTCCATGAAAGAAGATTCATTAGATTGTTTAAGCTTTTTAAGATCATATTTCCAGAATTTAAATAAACAATCATTAAAGAATTTCGTAATTTATATTATAAAGGGCAACTTGATTATTTTTTTCATTTTTGTTTTATTATATTTGATTTATACTATTGTTGTTTAATAATTGAGCTGATTTGCCAGGGAAAGAGATATTGTTATTTAATTATTATGTTTTCAATAGGTTGATTTGATTGGCATGTTGTTGATATGTAATAAATGTAAGCTCTAATTTATAATTAGAATTGTTTCTATAGAAGAAAACTAATGATTTTTGCGGTTTCGTTGTTTTATTGTATAATTTAAGAAAGTATACTATATTTTTTATGTGATTGTTACTTGAAATATTGGTATAGTTTATTATTTCTTTGTCATTTTGCTTGAGAGACTGAAAAACGTGTCACAAAAGCTTATCAGTATTATTTATAATACAAACTAAAAAATATCTGTATTATCCGCATTATCCGGATAATCCGGATAGTAAAATATTAATATCCGCATTATCCGGATAGTAAAAATGAACGGATATTGCAAGCCCTACGCAAGAGTAAGGAAGATACTGGCAACTGACCAGGATCGAACCCTCGGCGCGCTGAAAAGACCCGACAACTCGTACACACTGACGGACCAGGAAACCAGCAAGGTCCTTCTTGAGACCCACTTCCCAGACTGTAAACTCTTAGACGACAAGACCTGGGAAGCTGAGCCAGACTGGATCCCAACGGAACGCGACTGGTCCAGAGCCCACAGTCTAGTAACAGAAGACCGCATAAAGTGGGCTATCAACACCTTCCAACCATACAAGTCCGCAGGTCTTGATGGCATTTTCCCGGCCCTGCTGCAATGGGGGGTTGACTATATTACACTATGCCTGACGGCTATCTATCGGGCATCCATAGCACTCAGATATATACCCCTAGCCTGGCGCGAAGTGAAAGTCATCTTTATACTTAAACCTGGCAAAGCTGACTACACACAACCCAAGGCGTACAGACCCATAAGCCTTACATCCTTTCTACTAAAGACCCTAGAGAGACTCTGCGATCGGCATATCCGAGACGGACCTCTTCGGGCAAGACCACTCCACAAACAACAACATGCGTACTCCACAGGCAAATCAACGGAATCCGCGCTGCAGTGTGGTATCCAAAACTGAATGCGCGGTGGACTACAAATGCTCAGCACTGGTCGCCTTCATTGACATCCAAGGCGCCTTTGACAAAACCACTTTCAAAAGCATCAGCGCGGCCCTGGACAGGCACAATATAGACCCGTCCTTGAGTGGCTGGATCACTAATATGCTCAGACAGAGAGCCGTACAAGTAACTGTAAATGACACCACAAGGGCCATTGTAGCGAAGGGCTGCCCGCAAGGGGGCGTCCTATCACCGCTCCTATGGAACCTGGTCGTAGACAACTTAATAAAAGAACTCAACGACAAAGGTTACTTCACCGTAGGCTACGCCGACGACCTAACCATAATAATAAATGGCGCCCATGAAAACACCTTGTGCAATCTAATGCGCCAGGCCCTGAAGATAGTGGAGAATTGGTGCGGCAAACACCAACTCTCAGTGAACCCCACAAAAACCGAGTTGATTCTCTTCACAAAAAAGAGGAAATTAACGACACTACAACTACCACGTTTCTTTGGTACCACCCTAAGCCTATCAACTGAAACCAAATACCTGGGCATCTTTTTGGATAAACAGCTGAATTGGGCAAAACACACCAACTACATCACCACGAAGGCCAGTATATCCTTGTGGCAGTGCAAGCGATTGCTTGGCAAGAATTGGGGGATTAGCCCACGGGTTACCCACTGGCTATACACCACAGTCATCCGACCAATCATTACATATGGCTCAGTAGTCTGGTGGCCCAGAACAGAACTAAGCACAGGCCAAAGAGACCTCGAAAAGCTGCAGCGGCTCGCGTGTGCGGCGATCACCAGCTGCATGAGAACTGCACCCACCGCTGCCCTACAGGCTATGCTTGGGCTACCGCCCCTACACCTCACTGTGAGGGAGGAGGCGACCCTGGCTACCTTTAGGCTACATATAGCAGGAACCCTGAGCAACGACTCCAGGGTCAAGCACAAACGTTTAAGGGAAGAGGCGATCAGGCGTCAGCCGATGATGGCATCACCCTGCGACAAGGCCCTGAAACAATACTGCTTTCAAAAGCACTACAGCATAGTGCTTGAAGAGGAGCAGTACGACCATTCAGGCCTAAAGGAACTGAGAATTTACACCGATGGAACAAAAACCGACTGCGGAACTGGAGTCTGAGTGTTCTCACACGACCTCAACATAAACATATCCAGACCCCTGGGAATGCTCAACACGGTCTATCAGGCAGAGTGTGTGGGCATAATACAGGCGGCTTATGCCATAGCAGCCAGAAGAGTTGCGGACACCCGAATCCGCATACTCTCTGACAGCGCCTCAGTCCTCCAATCCCTAGGGAAAAAATGCATTACTTCGAATCTAATACTAGAATGTCACAATGCGCTTGAACGGGTAACCGTATCAAACCGCAATACAGTGACGCTACAATGGATAAAAGGACACAGTGGATCGCTAGGTAACGACGCAGCCGATGAGCTGGCCAGGAGGGCATCCAGCACGTCGGTCTGTGGACCGGAACCTATCGTGCCCATCCCCTTCAACCAACTACGCAGGTGGCTACAGGAGTACACCCACACACAAGCAGAGAGCTGGTGGGCGTCGTCACCGGGCTGCAGGCAATCCAAGGAAGCCATGCCATCACTAGACGGCAAGCTAACCAGGCGGTTGCTACGCCTGGACAGGAAGGGCATGCGCCTGGTGACGGGGACCATCACGGGACACTGCTCGCTAAACAAACACATTCACACAATAGGCATAACGGACAGTCCTCTATGCAGGGCTTGCATGGAGGCTGACGAAACTGTCGCGCATGTGCTCTTCGAGTGCACAGGCGTCGCCCAAATTAGGTCAAAAACCCTCGGGACACCCAGATCTTACACAGATGTTCTTAATAGACCAGGAGACCTAATCAGCTTCTGGAGGGAGGTGGGCTGGTTGGAATAACCACCGACGGCCGACATGGCTCACGCACAATGGTCCACTGAAGGAATAAGTGCGGAAACCAAACCCATAACATAGAACATAGAACATTACAATGCTTGGAAATTACTGCTAAGCCATAAGTATTTGTACACTCAGTTTGCAACATATGGTTGTCATACATACTTTCTCAGGACAATAACCTTCATGCTGTGCAATCAACACAAAACCTAACAATGTCTTTATTCATACAGATTTTTTTATGGGTCTTTCCATCTAGAATTTCACCTGTGTTAGATATGCGCCCAGTTGATGGCAATAAGCACGCCTCCTATTACACGGGCCTTAAAACATAACTGGCAAAATGTGGGTGTACTATAGGTACATGTCTGCACAACCCTTCGTGAATATGGTTGTGATTGTATGTTATGTTATTTTTTACGATGGTTTCTTCATAAATGTTGTTAAACATATTTATGAAACTTACCTAAATCTTGCATATTGGCTGTAGTCGTGTCTAGGTTTGTATAGGTGGTCGTCTTCGTTCGTAATGCCATACAAGTCATATGCCTGCCTCCGTTCTGTGTCTGACAACAGTTCGTATGCTTGTTTGATCTCCACAAAACGAGTTTCTGCATTTGGGTCTACATTTTTGTCAGGATGCCTGAAATTTTACATTATTTTAAATATTGTAATCATATATTTTTATAAGTACACTTACTGGCCATTTTGAAATTGAAGCGATTTACAGAAAAGCAACAAATTTCTGAAGAAATTAAATATTCTTACATCTACATACATATTTACTTAGCCACTAATTACTAAACATGAAAACACAGTATATTTAATTATCTTTATAGGATGTTCCCTTAGCCTTCAGCACAATGTTGTTTTATGCATAATTTTCCACCTCTTTACCCTGGTTACAAGCCAAGGTTTCTTTCAATTATTAAGGTAATACCTTAGATACATGATACAGTATCTAACTACATAACAACATCACAATAAAAGTAAATAAATGATAGAACTTTAGAGTGCAAAACACAGATACATAGTATTTACTACACGATAAATAGCAAGCTTGTACTTTGTAGAGCATAGGTAAATACATACCATTCTTTAGCCAGTTGCCTGTAGGCTTTGCGTATTTCTGGCAGACTAGCCTTGCGGTGTATACCCAATATTTTATAAGGGTCACCGATCTTCTGAGCTAGCACCAGCGGACACAACGCGAGCACCAGTACCGCCCACAGCCATCGCCCTTTCCAACCCTTGTATTTCCATTGCATATTACCAAACAGTTTCTTTAGCAACCCTTCCGAATAAAACCTTCGTGCTCTTCAAGATAACTCTCATAGCAAAATCCCGCACTCGGCCATGGAACGCATGACTGTTGTATGTGAATTTAACACGGAAAACTCAAAAACTGTTATCAGTCATTTGTCTTAAAATAGAACGGCTGAAAATTCGTGAAATTCTAAAATCTCTTCACAAAAATTTCAAAATGTCAATTGGGCCAAACCATAGTGAATTTTGTTGTTTTTCTGCGCAAATAGCAAAGACACTAACTAGAAAAGCATGGAATCAAATCAATAAATCTTAATTTTTCACTAAGTGGTTTCGAACATTGTTAGTTTGAATTTTGACTATTGACATAATTTTTAATGTAGGAATGTGATATTGAAAGTTTATTACAATTAAGTTAACTTTCAATCAGCATGTAGATTGCAGTCTATCTTTTTTTTCTTCTTTTATTAATAACTCTATGGTTCATACGATAGGGGTGGCCAATTCTTTCAAATATTATCGACTCCAAGCGATTTCTGTCAGTCGTGTAAAAGATTATGTACTTTGATACTGTCCTCGACAAAATTCGGCTATACAAGAATTTCGGTTTTCAGTATTTTAACACGATATCGAATATTTTCACGAATTAATTCTAAAATGCGTTTTATTAGCCGAAACATATACACAAATATATTTAGTGGATTATTATCCTATGTACTAAAGCTGATTAGAAAATTACTCAACCAAAGTTAAATAAATTTTATTAGTACTTATCAGTTAAAAATAAGATTATCTACTAAACTATAGTTAGTTTTTTAAACCCAGATACTCTTACTTCTATAATAAAAAGCAAATACAAAAAGACTTGAAATGTCTGATATTATCTGGGATTAAAAAACAAACTTTAAGTTAGGGAGGCTAGAGAGACGGTGAACATTTATTTGATTCAGTGACTAGAATACAATAAAATGCAGGTATACCTAGGTATTAGGACAGTTACACTATGCTGGTTTTTATTGAGATTTTTAAATAGTTTTGATTTCCTTATATCGATAAATCGATCAATGGTTATTTTTATTTTTGGAATCACTACGTAATGCGATTAAGCAAGACACGTCACGATCGCCGGCTGTCAACTTATGTCTGTCACTTCTGTCAGTTTATAGCAATTCAATTTCAGTCTAAGGGTAATTTATTTAGTTCCATTTTATTTTCGTTCTGTATAGCTGTGTTGTGAATTAGTGCGAAATTAACTATCGTGCTAAACAAGCAGCAGAGTCTTACTTTTCTATAATTTCCACTTTTACCGGCAAGTATTTGTTACTTTCTTAATTATAGGTTATCATTATCATCTGATGTTGAAAGTTCTAATGTAAATAAATGTTAATGGTGATGTTTGCGTTGTGAAATACGAACTTTTGTTTGCCCTACACTTATTATAAATAAAACTAGCTAGGTTACGATTTTTAAACACTTTTTAAACACATACTAATTACGTTCATTTAAATACATTAGATTTAAAACAGCCTTTTAAATAAACATTCCCATCTTGTGAGAAGTATTTTAAAGTTTAATTTAGAACTATGATAAAGCCCTGGTAGGTTAACATGGCTAAAGTGACCGCTTCCTCGATTATTTGTTCTAGAATATATTAATATGAATATTCTAATATGCTTGACATAAAATAAATAATTCAAAAGGCTAAATTGTCTAGTTAAGCTAAGTATACAATGTCGCCCATGCGCATGTGACCGCCCGTAATATTCTGAATATTCATGAAACAATGTTGAAAATAAACTTCAAAAGGGGGGGTCTATCTATAACATTTTTCATGTTATTCAATTTTTAATTTTTTAAGTAGAGTTTGTAGATTTGCTTTCTATTTTTTGACACATCTCCGAAGTTTATGGGTCGATTTGGATTCTGTTTATTATTTCCAAAAGCTTATGAGTTATTTTAACAGGTGAATTAACATTTTTACTAAAAATTATCGACTACGAAAAAAAAAGACGGAATCGAAGTCATTTTTTCGGTAAAAAATTGTGTGTTTATTAAAAAAAAACTAGTGTAAGTCCATAAATTATCCCCATAGGGCGACTTTTTTAATCATTATTTGTAATCTACTACATAACAGCTAAAAATTCAAAGATCATTATTAAACCAAACTGTAACTAAATCCAAAGTAAAACTCTAAGAGTCAAATTTAGGAAAAGAAAATGTGAAAGTCAATTAAATGTCCCCGCTCTTAGCAGTGAGTACTAAAAGGTTAAACTAATAAGGAGGATGATAATGGAAATAAAAACAAACAAGCAATAGCCAGATTTTTACTTAATTTTTTTTTTAAAAATACAAGAATTTTAATTAATTCGATTTTCGAAATGGCCCCCACCCTCCTGTAAACAAACTAAAGCCCTCATGGCAACACTTTTTATTGTACGACGTAATTCTTCACGGTTTTCTTTCATTTCCGCAGCATCAGCAAAAATCCTAGCCGTTAATTGCTCGCGCCTTTCAATGGGCACGGCATACACTTTTTGTTTCATGTAGCCCCAAAGATAAAAATCTAAGGGTGTAAGGTCGGGAGATCGCGGCGGCCAAGCAATGGGACCTCCTCTGCCAATCCATCGCGGATAATTTTGATTTAAATAATCACGAACTAGTCGTGCGAAGTGTGCTGGAGCTCCATCTAATTGCAGATACATCCGCCTTCTTGTTTCCAGCGGTACTTCCTCCGACTTCCTCGTACCATTGCAATGATACGAGTAGTTAAGTTTGCTTAAACAATCTTTCCACATAAGATTAAGTAGTGCACAAATCACAAAACATGTAGCGTCACGGGGTCAGTAATCAAGCGACTGAATGAAGTAACGCTTGTCGGCTAGCGTTGTGGTACGGACGCAATTGTTAAAAAACTGTTTCTAGGAACCGGTTTCTACCTGAGCGACCCTTTTTATTTGAATAGTTGCAAATGTTCAACAAGTTGTTTGCTGGTTTTTTTTTAGAGATAGGTATTAGTAATGTTCTGTGAATTTTTAGCTGTTATGTAGTAGATTACAAATAATGATTAAAAAAGTCGTCCTATGGGGATAATTTATGGACTTACACTAGTTTTTTTTTTTTTAATACACAATTTTTTACCGAAAAAATGACTTCGATTCCGTCTTTTTTTTCGTAGTCGATAATTTTTTGTAAAAATGTTAAATAACCTGTTAAAATAACTCATAAGCTTTTGGAAATAATAAACAGAATCCAAATCGACCCATAAACTTCGGAGATGTGTCAAAAAATAGAAAGCAAATCTACAAACTCTACTTAAAAATTAAAAATTGAATAACATGAAAAATGTAAAAATAATGTAAATGTTACGGCTGCTGCCGCTGTGTTAACTTCGATTAATAATGGACCATAGGTACTGGTAAAAATCTGTATTTCATTTTAAGTTATTTAATGAAAGGCTGTTGCTGATTTTATAAGATTAACAATGATGAGTGAATGTCCGGTCGTCCGCGATGTGCCGATGTCCTCGCCCAGCGGGAAACGGAATGACCAGTCGCCCCCTGGCGGCGCGAAGTGGAGGCGCGGGCGCGGTATGGCTCCGCAGGCACGGCATTAGTATGTACTGCCGTGTGCCATCTGGCGGCGGCGCGCGGCGGGGCCGTAACAGTAAATGTAATGAAAAAATTTCGAAAATAAACTTCAAAAGGGGGGGCCTTTTGAAGTTTATTTTCGAAATTTTTTCATGAATATTCAGAATATTACGGGCGGTCACATGCACATGGGCGACATTGTATATAATACTTACATTTACTGGACTACTAATGCTAAGGAAAAGTTATTAATATATATTTTACCATATTTTATTTGCAAATGCAATTTATGCAATATCTATTCTTTGCTTAAAAACAGGACAATATGGTATTTTTACCTGTAGCATATATTAAATAATTGGTTTTTATAGAGGATATAATTATTGCAATTTATCTCATTCAGGTCACTTCAAGTCCAATTACCATTTTTTTTTCTTTTCCTATCTTTTGTCATTAGGTGCATTAAACTTTTCACTGACAAAAATAAATAGGTAGGGCAGGTACAACATACCTGTACCTACATACTACTTTTATTGACCAGGAAAGGTGTCTAGATACAACTTAAAATAATTAGATTGTTGTTTATCTAATATAATTTTTTGTGTAAAATTTTCAATTGCAGATTTCTGAAAACTGCACGAAATATTTCTAAATTGGTACGGTCAGTACTCTGCATTACTTGACCCCTCTTACAAAGAAGAAGAGGGGTCGGGTTATGCAGGTCACTGTCTGTACTAACGTGTTTAGTATTTTCAATACACAGTTTAAATTGAGTATAGGTATTAGATAAGTTAGCATAATGTGTTAAAAAACTAGTGTTAGATTAGATAATTACCTGTCCTTATCATTCAAGTCTACATAATGCTATAATCTCATCCGGGATTGGACTATGATTAATTTATGGTTATAATGTTAATGTGGTCAAGATTATTTATTATTAGTTCTCATTATTAGCCATGTAGTTAACTAAAAAGAAAATTGGAAATAGTTTGTTTTGGAAGACAGTTGTGGACCCTAGATATCATTTAGATATCTGATTCTAGTCTGATCATTATGAGGGTATTAACTCTTATTTGTAATGGTACAGGTCCGCAGCCGACTGCAGGCAGCGGCAGCAGGCGACGTGTCGCCACGACACGACTGGTTTCTATGTATTTCTATGAAAACGACGTGTCGCTAGCTACGGAAGGTGTTTCATAGAAATACATAGAAACCAGTAGCTTCGCGGCGACATATCGCCTGCTGCTGCTGCCTGCAGTCGGCTACGGAGTTGTACCTTAATACCAATTAAAGCCAAAGACTAACAAAATCATTGTCACTAGTAACTTACTAGAATTGAACCTTGTACAAAAGTTATGTACTTGTTCTACTTTTACTTGTCACATTGACCTAGTTAGAGGTTACTAGTCTTCAAACGATACAATCTACATTTGACATAGTAAGATGACTTTCTTTATTGTTAACTCAGTCTTGCTCCTGCTACATGCTGCTATTTTTTATTTTTACCAATGTAAACTAGCAATCATTTGTTCCTCTCTATTTGGAGAGCAATAGCTAAGCTAACTGTTTATTATCAAAATTTATTTGGTGGTTTAGGAGTGAAAATGTAACAAATAAACATATTACAGACAACAAACTCCAAATTTACGGACGATAAATACTATGGACTTGCTGAGCCTGGTTTACACCAAACGTCACCAGCCGCCGCGCGCGCGCCTCGCCGTTTCTAAGCAGACTAATAGCGTATAGTTCGTAATTCGTATTGTCGGTTTGGTGATAACGAAAAGTTGAATATGTACCTATCTATGGAAAAGGCGTAAATTACGTAACGCACTCTCACAGTCGGCGACTGACATTACGTTTGGTGTGAATGCGGCTTTAGGCCTGCGCGGTAATTGCGTAACATTCTATCAGTAGCAAGGCGTTCATTTTGATAGTTCAACAACATTCGTCGCGTTATTTTCGTTGTTAACCAGACAAATGTTCGAACATTTAAAGCAATGGATTAACAATATCCTTCAAAATAATTCAGATTGTGATTGATAGTGTGCTACCTAGGCAATTAGGGAGCTTCGCCTTTAAAAGAAACACTGTTACTCTGCCTCACGGCCTATATTCCATGAATGACTGAGTTCATGAGTTGAGAATGTAGTGTTGTACATCCATATTCCGCAGATGACGACATGTAGGCGCATGTAAATAGTTGGCGAAATGTTGTCTAATTACCGGGCACATATCCAAATTCCGGCCTATTGAGAATTCCTTAAAAAACGACAATTCAGAAAATTACGCCACTTACACGCTCCTATCCTATGTTTCTATGTATGTTCCTATTCATTTAGAATCCAGACACTGTATTCCACACCTCATTCCGCCGTTTGTACAGAAAAAAATATACTTAGGTACATCAAAATATAAATGTATTTTTTAAATTAACTTTAAAAAAGAGTTAATTTTCTTTTGTTTATTATCACCTCAGACCAATAAAAAAGTATTATCACAACAAATGGCAGTAATCTAGAGCTATAAAAATTGATTTTCTACATGCATTAGTGACTTATTTTGTATTGTATGTGTAATTCTTGCCAAGAACCACACACAACACAATACCTACAATAAGTACCTACTTCTTGGAAACATTAATACCTACATACCTGCATAGGTAGGTAGCATAATGTTTATCTCGTCCACTATAGAACAATAGAGCTAATACAGAGAGCCCTGAGATAAATCTAGTCAACACTCGGACGTGTGTGTGATGCTCAAATTAGGATGTCCTTCGCACAGTCTTTCACGCGAGTCTTTTTGCGCAAATGGCCGTTCGCAAAAGTGGATATAATTATACATATTATTATATGCGCAAGTATCCTGCTGTCGCCCCATCTATGTGCATAGTGGCCCTCATAACATGCTATATGTTTGTACCCATTCTTCTCGAAAGGAACCTACGGCTCTTTGGAATGGGTAATTAGCATCATCTTTGTAACTGACCGACCCCTTGACAATTCAATATGGCCTGTAATTGGCTTAATTGCATTATGTAAATGCCTTAAGTTTTGAGTTTTATAGGTACATCGATATATCGATCCATCGTCTTTGATAACATAGTATAAGCAGTTTTAACGACACCTAATTATGTTAATTATTTGTTTTGAACATGATGCTGGCAAGCAACCTTGAAAGTCTTGAAACACGTTCGCAACTCCGTGCGCGACCTTTGTCCACTAAATTACCAGATTTATTAAGAACGCTATTAATAATTTTGCGTGGTCAGAATCTCATTCGCAGAATGTAAGGAAACTAAACAAAAACTGAAAAAAAACACAATCACCAGCCAGATAGGTATTAGTGATTGGGGACAGGGCCTGTTAAAACTCTTGGGTAAATCCCATGGAAACTGTGATTGACAAGATTGTGGAAAAGTCATGATTCCTCCTGCTAATGGGGTTTTAGTCAATAGGAGTCCGATAAACGTAACCCACCATTCCCGAAACGGAGGGTATTCGTGAGTTCCCTACCAGTAAAATGTTTCTAAAAGTTCCCTTCTATTCCAAAATCACAGCTTCGTTGTACAAATGAGGACCTCACAATATTATTATCTCAACACTTGTTTAGGCCGCCTTTGAATTGCCTTCACTTAACGGACTCCGCTATGAAACAATTGGCTATGATAGTGGCTGACGTCACAGCTACCGGTAGGTGTGCGTATGACGCTCAACCAATTGAGAAGCAATTTGTTACAATATAGTAACTAGTGAGGACTGAGCTGTGATTGTTCGTTATTGAGCCTACGTTCGGGCTAGAAGACAGTAGGGTCATGGACGGTGTTGGTGTTGGGGCTATTTTCCGTTGGTGCAGCCACAGACTTTAATCGATTTAAATAGAGATTTATGAAACTTAATAAATCTCTATTCAAATCCATTCTGTCATCCTCGCCTTCTCGGTAGTCCTCGAGGAACTTCTTCATGTACGTGGGTCACGCTGAAAGTTTTTAGAAAATAAAAAACGGAATGATGTAGAAGCCTGTTCGAAGTAGTCTCCGTTCTTTTCTAAGCACCGTCGCATGCGATAGAACCATCGATTGAAGCAGTGGGCCCACTCTTCGTTAGGGATTTCTTCCACGCCTTTTTCAAACGCAGCCACGGCATCTTCAGGGTTCATAAAACGAATTCCTCTAAGTTAAAGTCACAAGGTGCCACGTCAGGACTGTAAGGAGGATGACTTACTAACTCCACACTTTCGATAGGAAAATATTCGATAGTCCGTCTGGCGCTGCTGGTGCAGTGAGCTGGAGCGTTGTCGTGGTGGAGGATGATCCTGCTTCTTGGGCGCTGCTGTCTAACTTTTTCCAAGACAACTGGTAAACAACGATTGACTTACCAGTCTGCAGTAAATGTCTTTTTATCTTCTAGGACAACTGTTGCGAAGTGACCCGTCCGTCCAAAGAATGCGGTAATCATCTTTTTCCCTTGACTTCTGCCCTTCTTTACTTTTGTCGGCAAACCTTCGAATGGAAACATCCATTGCGCAGATGGTCTTTTGGTTTCGGGTTCGCAACAATATAATAATATCCAGCTTTTATCACCTGTGACGAAGTCATTTACAACATTCAAGTCACCACAGTCATACTTTTCAAGCATTGAACGGCATCAATCCAAACGACGGCGTTTTTGATCTTCCGTCAAATTATTAGGTATCCATCTAGAACAAAGCTTTCTGACGCCTAAATGTTCATGTAAGACTTTTTGTAATTGACTCATACCAAATTACCAATGCCTAAAGCTGCTTCAGTAGTCGCCGTAGAAAGACGTAATATTCTCGCGAATCATCAGTGAGTTTGCTTCGACCACGTTTAAACTCATTAATTAAACCAGTTGTGAACAGCGGCACGAGATGGAGCTTCGTCATGAAATGCTAATCGACGTCTATCGTAACGTTGTTGTTGAGTAAGACCGCAACGAAAGTCGTCATAAGTCATTGAACGAAAATTTTCTCTAGTCAAATCCATTTCGACACACGGCAGACACTAATTATTAAATTGCCGCCAATTTGTAAAACCAAATGACATAAATTATGAAATAAATTCATTATACATTTATACATCTACAGATTCCCAAAGAATTCCTAATTCGAAAAAATACATTTTTCATCGGCTGCTTTTCTTACTGGCCTATTCTAAAAACTTTCCGGGTACTTTGAATAAAAGTATCTAATGTGTGAATCCAAGGCAGGGTCTGTGTGGCAAATAAAAATGAGCAGTTTGTATCGACCCAGGGCCCAGTTTTGTAGCACTTTCTAACCTATATTAAAATGAAGACCCAATCAACCACAGCGTTTTATTCATAGGTTAGGCTGATCCTTTTCACCTTAGTAATTTATTTTCCTAGGATAATCTATCTAGATCTGCTATGCATACCCACGTAAAGGTAATGTAGATATGCCGCCAATACATTATTTGTAGAGATGCGCCGAGTACTCGTTTATTACTCGCTACTCGGCCGAATAACTCTTGTTTGACTGCCGAGGTACTCGAAAAGAACTCATTAACTTATAACGTAACCTCTTTAAAATATTAATGTAGATTAGTCATTGTCCGAAAAATCACATGAAAAATACGAACATATTTACGTAATTAAATAATCAGTCTCTCATGGTAAGGAATAAACTTAGTAGGTATTAACAACCGCACGTGTCGATCGATCAGGTTAAGCTGCGGTTGCTGCGGATGGTCCGTGAATGGGTGACGATCTTTACCCTTCCGTGCCTCGGAAAGCACGTAAAGCCGTTGGTCCCGGTTGTCATTCGTGGATTATTGTCAGTCGTTACGGGTCGTCAGAAACCCGAAAGCCTGACAACTTCAAGTCTTACCAAGGGGTATCGTATTACCCAGTAACTATGTTGTGGAGGTCAGATAGGCATGCTCCATGTAAAATACTGGTACTCAGCAGCGTCCGGTTAGACGGGAAACCGACCCCAACCAACATAGGCTACGCAGATGACACTCGGTACTCGTTTACTCGGTAAAACTTGTACTCTGCGCATCTCTAATTAAGTATTTGCATCATCTTAACGTCCATTTTCTCTTGACTCCGAAAGGATTTCATAGCCGCCGAAGCAGTTCGAAATCAGCTCTAACTCTAATGCTGACAATCTATCCTGTTATCTGATGCGATAACATATAAAATACCTTTATGAAACAATATAATGCAATACCACAAATAAATTTATAATAGTAAAGGGCTCGTGTCAGGTAGGTAGGTAATCTTGATTGAATACTAGCTGACGAAACTTGAAGATAGAGTGACGTCAGCTTTTATTGTAATGAGCGCAATTACCTACTTACTTGGCATACGGTCCGTAAAAATGAACACGTAGGTATGTTTATAAAACAGATAATAAATATTTACGTGGTTCTTTAAGAACGAGGTATAATTACTTCTATGTTTATTCTTCTGTGTTCTATTCTTGTGTGTTCGTAAATCTTTGACATTCGTTACGGGCCTTCTGAACTGCCAGAAGACTGGTTCACTTAATTTAGGCATCGTGTTACCCAGTTACTGGGTTGTGGAGGTCAGGTTTGCAGTAATTCGATGTAAAATACTGGCATTCAGCTGCCTCCGGCTAGACTGGAACCCGACCCCAACAAAGTGTTGAGAAAAGACTTGGCTGATTAAAGGAGACGCGCCAGGTTGCCCGCGAAATTAAAATTGTCTTACGTTTTTTGCAATTTGCAGGTCAGTGTCAGGTTGTATGTTGAACAAAATATGATTTACAGAATTATAATCATTAAAATCATCAATACAATCCTAAGTTAATATAATCCTATTGATTCAATAGGATTATATAAACTTAGAGGGTTGTACTGATGGTCTGCTAAAAATCTGATATTAAATAAGTACCTAAATGTTCCTAATAGTTCTAGGCAATGCCGGTCTTAGACTGGTAGTATAAGAAGAGAGTTAAAATCTTTAATCATACACACATCAAAAGTGTCTAGGGATCAACATATATTTTTGCAATAACTTTTCTCCTGATTGATATTAATTAAAATTTTCTTTAAGGATTCATAAAATAAAGTGTTTTCGTTTGTCACAGTAACGATAAACCAAGTCACCTTTGCATTAATAAAGAAATTTGCCATTTTCCTAATAAAGGGATTTTTGACATTTGAACCACTAACACAAAAGTTCGAAAAAAAGACTGAAATAACAGTTTTCTTTAAAATTTTATTGGGTAACTTAAACAATTAATAATCCGTGTTTCTACCGCGAACACTAACAACACAAGAACATCGGTTTGGCATACTCAAAATGAGTTCATCCAAATCACGCTGTGGAATGGCCGCCCATGTTCGTTGCAACAACAAAAAAAGGTCTTCTTGCGACTGGATACCCTCCATATTCGGCAGAGCTCTTCTCTGTAGCATATCCCATGCATGCTCAATCGGGTTCAAGTCTGGCGACTGAGCAGGCCAGGGCAGGACATTGATGTTAGCTGCGGCGAGAGTCTGTCTTACAACTCTTGCGGTGTGCGGTCGTGCATTATCATGCATTAACTGAAATAAGGGACCGATTTGCACTTGTAGAGGAACGATGACGTCTGATACAATCGTCTCAGCATAAATTTGAGCGTTGAGGTTGCCTCTGATCCAAATCAACTCAGTTCTTCCGCCGATCCAAATACCCGCCCATACCATGATGGTTCCACCACTATAAGGATGGACTTCCTGGCAGGATTTTAATCGCTGTTGGCGTCCAGGGGTTCTCCAGTGTCGTATACGTCTTGTATCCGGTCTCATACCAAAACGAGACTCATCAGAAAAGCACACGAAACGCCATTGTTCTTCTGCCCAATTTCTGTGTTCAAGAGCCCATTGATATCGAATCCTACGATTGTGCATTGCTATAGGTGGTACCCGTAGCGGTCTTCGGGAATGAAGGTTCACTTCATGCAAGCGGTTTCTGACTGTTTGGTCGCTAATTAAGTTCCCTGAAGAGTGATGAAGCCTCACGGCTAACATCATGGCGGTTATTGTTGGAGCTCTTCGAGTTAAGATTTGAATGTATCGGTCTTGTCTCCGTGTGGTGCAGCGATACCGTCCTCCATGGCGCTCAGCCACGGTACCAGTGCTTCGGTAACGTGTCCAAAGTCGACTGATAACACTCTGACTTGTATTCAGAGCTAAAGCCACAGTACGTTGCCGGGAACCAGCTTCTATCATTCCCACGGCTCTGAGCATTTCTTCCCTGCTTAAATGACGTCGCCGCTCCATAATAACGTTGGTTTTAATCAGTAGTAGGGAAACAGTAGCACTAATAATGTCTTCAATGCGTTGTATGTTTTTATAGGGAAAATATTGACAGCTGATTTTCATCTTTTACTCGAATTTGATTCACAGTTCCTGATTCAAATTATGAAATGCACCAAAAAGGATCCATATAATCAAAATCAAAATCAAAAAAAAATCAAAAGTCATTTATTCAAATTAGGCTGAGAATCAGCACTTTTTGAACGTCAAAATCACATAAGACAGTCCCCCCAAAACGCCCACCCTTCACCACTTCCTAGTGCTTTAGCTGGGAAGAAGAAGTGGCGGAACAAACTCCCCAGCAGCACTGCTGTCTGTTCAGTTAGAAGAACTGGATTCTATACATATAGTAATAAATAAATTAACATTACGAAACACAAAAATATTAAAATTATTTGCCATATGTCAGCTAGCACACGCCAATATTTAAAACTATACTCAAGCATAAATAAATAATAAAAACAAAAACGCAAACAGAACTTAATACATAATAAAAAGCCTCCTGGCATAAAGGGCGTGCCCGCTTACATATGCAATGCTGCATTATGTTTATATGTATATAGCTGTAACTAGTAGCCACAAATGATAAACTAGGACCTTCGAAGTAAAATAAAGAAACATTAATTTCTAATAACAATAACAAAACCATAGTCAGCAAGCTGACCTGTCACCACAAGCAGCACCCGTTCACGAGCATAACGCAAAGATCAGCCATTACCCCCCTCGCCATATTTGAGGGAAGGAGGCAACCCGACCCCCGACGCTACCGCAAGCATTGACATCTAAGGGAGCATGACGAACTTGCTGCCGGTTGCTCAAAAGAATAATATGATGAACTGTCGAGGTCGCTAGCTAACCATATATTGCAATACAACTCATTAAAAAACATTGAAATGAGTAGATTATGTCAATAATAAATAAAAATTAAATTAAACTAAGGTGACTAATAAATATAGTCAAATAAAATAAACAATTATATGAACTCGTATAACTTGTCAGTAGGTAAGCTAATTTTGGAGAAAGAACATAAACATTGTCTTGAGTTAATCACAGCGACCAACTATTTTTATCGTTTAAGTAATCGTTGATTGAATAGTATGCCTTTGAACAAAGGTTGGATTTTACTTTAGCTTTAAACGCATTAAAAGGCAATTCTAACAAAGAAGAGGGAAGCTTGTTATAAAAGTTTATACCAAGCCCAACAAATGAGTTATGGACCTTATGAAGCCGGTGAAAGGGAGCACGTAGTTTCTCCTTGTTTCTAGTGTTTTTTAAAAATTTTTAAATTTATAAAATCATAAATTTATTACAAAGCCACATCTTAATCTCAAGAAATCCGCATAAAAATGCTTGATCCCTAGACACTTTTGATGTGTGTACTTAACTCAATCCATCCACCCACGGATGTAATCATTAGGCCTCAGAGACGAATAAGCTAAATACTCTCGGACGAGCTAGATCTAGGCCATTAGAAGTGGATCCATTCTCTGCCATATTTCCTATTATTTGCTTGTTTGGAACACAGATAGATGTTCAAAATTACTTTCTGTCAGGGTGTATAAGCTCCTCTGTGATGCGAGGAGAGACGTGAGTTACAGTCTAGCAGTGTGGAGTGTGACTGCAGTAAGTTAAGTAATCTAAGTGGACAGACACAGCGCACCGCGTCGTTTGTTTGTCAATAAAGTAGTGCACATTCGATCTTGTCTGAATGCTCCAGCCAGGAATTGTATAGTAGAGTATATCAAGTGATACATTTCCTGTAGTGCCCGTAGTGTCATGTTTCAATTATTGAACGAGGTACAACCAAAGTTACGCGGATATTGTACACGTCGTCGTCGTCGCAACGTCGCTCGGATTCACTTGCTACTTGTAAAAATGTAGTTTAGCCAAAAATAGGTAGATTTGATGAATAACGACTATTATCTTAGAAGTAGTTAGTTACTTACCAATTTGTCCTACTTTGGGAAAAAAAAAACTGAAGCGTTGACTGTTTTCTGATTAACGAGTCAGGAATTGGTAAAAATCTGTGAGTGAAATGCAATGAAATTCGCTTGACACTGTAATACGGTAATGGTGCCGATTCTCTTTTCTCAAAATTCTCTAAACTAGACTAAAAATCACCAAAATTTTGTTTATTCCTGTCAAACGACTACTTATTTCCCATTCTGAAATTGACTAAAGTGACACAACTTAACTAAATTTTAGTTTGACAGCACTAAGATGGCACTGAGATTATAATTTAGTGAAAATGGCAATTTTGCTATTCTGAATTTTACGTTTTTCACCAAAACGTTTGATTGTCTAACTAAATCTGCCTATTTTTAATCGCGATTAAAAAGGTGTGGAATAAAATTAGTTTTCATGAACTAAAATTCACACCAACCCTTCGTCTTCAAATGGAAAAACAGTACCTACTGTATCTTTTTTTCTTTTCTTTAGCTTATATCTCGAAAACGGTGTGTCCTATCGCAAAAATAATGAAAATTTCGACTCCCTTCATAAGACCTCTAAACCTCTAAAATCCAACGTTTGGTAATAATTTTTCATATTTTCCATACAAAAAGTGAAAAATTCCATACAAAACATGTCGAGGATGCAAATAATGCGCGCCTCCGGCTCTAAAAAAATAAATCACGTGGTACGGCAAACAAGTACCACGTGGAGTCGCAATTGCCAAATTTGATTTTTGGTGTCAAAATTATTTTTAAATTTAGAGATTTCATTTTGCAGAATAGCGTTAAGATTCTCATAGCCAAAAGTAAGGAATTTTAGTGATAGTTTAGTTATTTTAGTTCGGTGTACAACAGAATCGGCACCATTGTAGCTGTATATTGGTCCCTGAATAAAATAAAAACGCATTTATTTCAATCAGACCATTTACAGGTACTTTTGAATTGTCAAGGAGTCGATCATCATCATCACCATCGTCGTCATCATCCTATAGCAGTTCACTGCTGAACATAGACCTCTCCAATTGCACGTCATTTAGCTCGATTCTCGGCAACTCTCGGTCAGTTAGTCAGAAAATTTAAGCTAGTTGCCCGTTCCAAAACGTAGATCTCTTTGGAGAAGAACGGACAGGAAACTCTAAGGACACTCTTTTCAATCAAGCTATTTCAAAATCCTGGGTACATTATTCTTAAATATTGTTCTCTTGGCTAAGAAATTCTTCTCTTTTCCACCCAGAACTCATCATGTTGGATGTACTAGCCGACGTTCTGCAGCCCTACAAGGACATAGTGGGGACCACGGCCGCGGTTGTGACCGTGGGCCAGATGTTCTCTGGTTCGTTCATCTGCTGGGATATCTACAAGCAGGGAGGCACCAGGGGCATTGGTATCATGCCCTTCCTTGGTGGTATTGTTATGTGAGTATATTGCTTTATCTGAATAACTTGACAAAGGATGCTGGGGTGATAGAACTAAAGAAAAAAGATAGAAAGAGTAAACATTTTTTTGCACTAAACGTGACACATAAAGAAAAAATAAAGCACACAGTCCTAAAAAGAAACTATGCTATTGGGGGAAACTATGCGACAAGTGCACGCGAAACGGTTAACGCTCAGCATAATGCTGGGAAAACAGCCATAGCGCTCGGCTTCAGCGAGTTCTAGAGAGCAAGTGCTAGAGAGAGCCACCATCCACCATCGCTTTTTTGCTTGCTTTAATACTCCATGATCCTGGTATATTCAAATATGTAGTTAGAGGCAAATATAAACACGACTTAATTTTGAAGCTGATAAAACTGCCATATCCGCGTTGCTGACACTCCTCAGAAATGTCTTAATAAAATATTAATGTCTTTCAACTTCCAAGACATATATGTAATTTCTCAACATGGTAACAACATTTTAATTCAAAACAAATTTCGAGGTGGCATTTCTCTTTTTGAACTTTTTCATTTTCCTTACAGGAGCATACTGAACTTGAAATTCGGCTACATTCTCCGCGACGACAAAATGATCCAGGTCAATCTGATCGGTTTGGCAATCAACATCGTCTACAGCATGGTCTACTTCCACTATACTCATGAGAAGATGAAGGTGTGGGCACAGATAGGTCTTTCTGGAGCCTTCTCTGCTGCACTGATTGGTTATGCCCAGATGGAAGACCCGAAATTAGTGGAGAATAGATTTGGAAGTATCATTACTGCTTTCATGTTCTATTTGATCGCCTCGCCGCTCTTTGGATTGGTAAGTCTATGTTTTTTATAGTATTTCTTCTGTTAGCTATGGTTCTCATGCCTCTGTTTGCCCTAAAAATTAAAGGTTGTTTGCATGGGACGTTTCTTCCGTATTCAGTATATTACGGGTAACTAAATTAATGAACCTACGGCTCTTAGCTTTGCTTGATATTTCAAAATAAGCAACGGTGCTTGCACTGACACCTAGCCTAAGGAGTAGATATGCATTATGCACCGTGCATAGTTAGGTATACTGCGTTTGCGATTTAGTTTCCAAATATGTGTTATGGAAAAACAACTTTAACACCCACACATACAGTTCAGTTTGCTAAAAAACCTAAATTTTAACACTGTCAGTACGATCATTCTGAAATCAACTTAATTTACACTAGCATAAAGTGGATATTAGTTTTACACTTAAACTAATATCCACTTTATCCTAGTGTAAATTAAGTTGATTTCCACTGACTGGTGGTTTTCACTGTCTGGTGTTGGTTGACTGGTTTCCAATTAATGTTATTTACACTTAATAACATTAATTGGAAACCAGTCTAATTAGAACATGAATAGACTTTACATGATTTTGATGAAACCTTAATAAGGAGGTGTTTCTGCTTACACCCGTACCCCTTACATACCGTTGTAAACCTTGAATGAAGATTATTAACATTCAGAGATTCAGTATGACTTGCAACAATATGTATAGGTACATTAGGTAAGTACCTGTTATCTATACTAATCTTCAATTTTAATCTTTTAACTATCATTCGGATTAGAAAAAATATGTTTGCATCTGGTAGCACAGCTCTTAGAAAGGTTATAGCTGGCTATTTGACATCACGCTACGGAGCTTTGGAGCCTAGCAAAGGCGGGTGGGCGCGCGCAGCGACGCGGTGTATCAGGGTCCAAAATTTGATGTGGGCGAAATCGCCGGTAGAAGCTAATTATTATTATAATCAGCATCTGATCGTGAACAATGAGTAGCCGTGATAGATTACCTTGCGTCATACTGATTTGTAGCGCTTTGCTTAGTAAATATACTAATATGAAATTTATCTGATTAACGTTAATGTTCATATTCGTATAAAACACTTTCGCACATCTGCTTAATCGAATATGAATATTATGAGTAGGATAATAAGGTTCATATTTTAGGTTTTTATAAAATCAAAGGGCGTTCTGTGAATCTTGCCCCTAATGTAGATATATTAAAACACATAGCAATTAATGTGCTTATATTATTCTAATTGAGTCCAATAGCTTCAAAATATTACGCGACGATCATTAAACACATGACATACTAATTCTTGTAGATAAAGTATTACTATGTTATCTCATATTGTAATTACAGACACTTATGAACTTGAGTTTATATAACAATTCAGATTATAGGAATATCGAACACATCGTAAGACGGTATGATAGGTAGTGCTGCACTACTTATTTCCTCGTCGTCTCATATTCATTGCTGTTTGCACCCCGCTAGGAAGTAGGTAGGGGTGCCACTTTGGCATTTTAATAGTCCTGATAAAAAGCCGGGCATTTGCCTAAAGTCCGGACATCTTACTTTAAAAAATTTCAGTATTAATTGAACTTTTTTATTTTCTGTAAGAAATCCGTTTAACTCGAAAAGTCTGGACAAATAATAAAGTCCGGACGGGGTGCCAGAAAGCCGGACATGTCCGGACAAATCCAGACGGATGATAATCCTAGTTGGAGCCCGCAAGGTTTGCCTCCAATAATATGCCGCTGAGTTCCATCCTCGAGGGAAGGTCAGCGGTGTTATTGATGAGAAAAGAGCATGGATGTCATCAGAAGGTCAACAGAACATTTAAAAAACGTTCAAGACCTAATCGCAATCTCTTTCTCCGCGACAATCGAATGTTTAGAATGTAGGTTAACTAGATGTATTTTTGAAAGATTGACCCACCGCACCGTATCTCATTCGCAGGACGCAATCTAAAGCTCACTATCGCCGCGGTCGGCAAAAAGAATCTTATCTGTAGCAGATCATTTATGAATGTACAGTCGAGGAAATTATTTGTTTATCAAATTGACGCACTTCGTCAATTTGCCGTGTCATAGTTTTTTGAAAATTCCACTGTGGCGCGGCCAAGGAATATCACACCATTTAATTCAACTGTCAAAGAATGGGCAGTAATGAATTTGTGACTTGAATATATGAACAATTTAAGTTGGTCGTCAATGTGATGCAACAATTGAGTTCTTTCTCTTAAACTGCATCGCTTAAAAAGTACTGACACAAATACAGTATATTCATTCGTCTTAATGGATACCACTGAAGATGAGGTAGAACGGTAGAAAAAAATCCCCACTGGAACAGTTCAACTTTAAACCAAGGATAAGGTCCTTGGTTTAAAGTTGAACTGTTCCAGTGGGGATTTTTTTAAAGTTTTAAATAACTTATGTCACCTATAACAAAAATATTTAACAACTGCCTGCAGTCGGATGTGTTCCCGGAGTCTCGCCAATATCTATTTTACCGACTCGGTCTAAGATACTAGAGATAATTAACGTAAAATTATTTAAAAAAAAGACTATTTAAAAAAAAAATACTTGCTGTCTACTAATCAATATGGCTTTCGGCAAGGTAAGTCGACTGAGCAGGCTGTTAATAAACTAACAAATTATGTTAGCTCAAACCTAGTATAGAAGAAGAAAATGTCTCATCTTCCCTGACCTAGCAAAGGCTTTTGATACGATCTTTGTCTCCATTCTACTGGATAAGCTGGAAAAACTGGGAATCAGAGGCACGCAGCACTAGCTTTTCACAACCTATTTGACTGGGCGATCTCGATGTGTCCGACTTGATGCACACAAATGTGATGGCCTCCCAATCACACATGGAGTTCCGCAAGGCATCATCTTAGGGCCTACCTTATTTATGGTATACATTAACCAACTCACAAATCTTAAGCTCTCCCAAGGTGAAATAATCTCTTTCGCAGATGATACCTGCCTTCTGTTTTGCAGCCGATACTTGGGATGAAGCTTTCAGTGCTGTTCAGCATGGTTTTGATATGGTTGGAAAGCTGCAGAGTAATATTTTTTGGGGCATTGCCTAGGCGCTGAACCAGGGTTTAACCTGTCATGACCGCTTACGATTATCAAAAAGAATCCATTTGTCATCGCAAGTGATAATGCGGTTCAAAATCCCTTCGTTTCTGTGTCTGTTAAGCAACGCAAGGCATACCTCAACGCGCTGACGATCGCTCAGTTCGTGCGGCACCCACTTATTAAGTTTTTTTACCTTGCTAATTTGACGCAAATGGACCAATATGGTTTTGATGCTAACGCTGAAACCTGCTACTAACTCAGCCGTAGATTGAGTATCGTCAGTTTCCACTATCGCCTTTAATTCGTCGTTGTTGTGTTTAGTTTTCGGGCGACCACGGGGTTCATTTTTTAGATCAAAATTTCCATATCGGAAGCGTACAAACCAATAACGAGTCGTGAGTTCGTTTGTAGTGTTCACTCCGTACACGTAATTAATGTTACGAACCGTTTTGTGGCATTGCTACCGCGACGGATCTCGTATTCCATAATTACTCGTATTTTCATCGTATCCATATTGTAAAAGATACAAATGTGTTGAAAACAAAACAGTAATCAATAAACAAATGACTGAATTTGAAAATAGAATGAATTGAATTTTTTCTATCCCGTATGTTGCACCTGCCATGGTATATCTCTGCATCACCCTAAGGTTGACTGGTAGAAAATGCCTCAGGCATTAAGTCCGCCTTTGTACAGTATTTTTTTTACTTGTGCATAAAGTTTTAATAAATAAATAAAATAAAATTCCATATTTTTTTTAAATAAAATCATTTGAATATATAATTTTTTGCCAGGCATACATAAATTACGTTTCAAATGGCCAGTATTGTAAAACGGCAACTTCATAGGTAAAGACCTATTATAAACAGAGCAATAAACATTTACTCCTTAACGAAAACACTATGTAAGAAAAAGGTAACAAAATACTAACTGACGAAGATACTGAATTGATACTACATATACCACAGTGATTGACTACTTACCATAAACACACCCTCCCACGTTCATGCACACACACACCCTCTCACATTCACGCACACACACACCCTCTTACAATCACGCACACACACACATAATCATATCACACAAAGAGAGGACACACACACACACACACACACTATACAGATTTTGTTTAAAGTTTTGTTTTGATATTAATATTAATTTTGTTTATTTCTGGCAAATTCTGAAAACAATATTGTTTTTAATTGTTATATTGTTTTATTATATCGAACTAATAATCACTTTTTTTCTAAATCTACAAATGTTAACATCTCTACTTGATGGCTGTTTTTAAGTGTTTATTATTTGAGGGTTTTGGCGCTGATAACCGAAATACAGGCTCTCGCCTAGTTCGGCTACAGATGTCTAATTCATTAATTTTTTTTTTTTTTGTAATTTGTAACAAGAAAATATATTATAGCCTATAAGTTATGTGTATCATTGTAAACAATTATTAAAATTGTATTATTATTAATTTGGTGCAATAATTAATTTCCCCGACTTTATATCTTGTTTCGTGAGGGGCTTGCGGCAGCAAGAGTCACTTTTGAATTGTCAAAGAGTCGGTCAGTTAGTCAGAAAGTTGAAGCTGGTTGCCCATTCCAAAACGTATATCTCTATGGAAAAGAACGGGCAAGAAACTCCAAAGGCACTCTTTTAAATCCAGGTATACAAAATACCGGGTTCATTAGTCGTATTGCTCTTACTTACATATGTGAGAACAATGTAAAAAAAAAACAATTCTAAATATAAGATTAAAAATAAGCCCTGGCAGTAAAGAGATGCCCAGTCTCAACCGACGCCCCCGGCGCGTCGGTATGCAATTTGCAAACAGCTTATAGGTTCAAACAGACAGTTCCGCGCGGGATGTGGTCATGAGATCGCGATGAAATCAACCAAGCCATTGTTATCTAAACCTATTGTAGTGGAGTTCATTTTGGTCATTCGATTAGAGGGTGTTTAATGACCATAAAATTGATACAGGCTCCAATGTTTGACAAATATTGTTAGCTAACGACCTCGATATCGGAGTCATGTGATGATGTGACCTCATAAATTAAATGGGGTCTCATTTGCGATGACATCTGATATGCTAAAAATACATATTAAACCAGTATCTATTGTTGTATTATGTAGAAGTATTTTCGATAAAAATTAAGAGCTATAGCGACGCTTCACTTTTTGTTATTTTTTTCCATTCACTCTGCCTCTTTCACTCCAAGTGAAAGTTGACTTTTTAAAGTCAGCAAAAATTATATTATTAAACCTGTTATTATGTGTTACAGAAAGAAATAATCAAGAACAAGAGCACAGAGGGCATGCCGTTCCCCATCATCCTGTCAGGGTCCGTGGTGACCTTTGCGTGGCTGCTGTACGGCATTATACTCAGGAATAAATTCCTTGTTGTAAGTATTATCAATCACTAGTTTTCGAGTCAGCATCGTCGGAGTTTGGCTTCTGAATATAATCTCGTGTTGCACGACTGATTTTTATCTATTCGTTGGCTATTTAGCATCCAAACACGTGAGCAAATATGTGTTTTGGAAAAATTACTTTAATACCCACAAATAAAGCTCAGTATCCGCTAGATTTTCAAATTTTTTGATGGATTCTTGTTCTTGTCATTCTGAAATCAACTTTATTTAAATCGTTATAAAGTCGATATTTCTTTATGTGGCAATAACATCTATTTGGATACAAAGATTTGAATATGGAATACTATCGTTCTAGTTCTGGGAATCCTTTGAATCTGAGATTTCTCTGAAATACCTACTACCTTCTGTCATTTTTGCGTAGTGTTAGTACAGCAATCTTCATTGCGCCACGTATATAGAGTGGCAGGAGCATCGGCTCGCAACCTTCGCCATAGATTCAGTACCTACATGATTCTGAACCCCCCTGCGCAGAAATGTTTCGTCGAGAGCGTTTATACCTTATGAGTGGCAACGTCGCAATTTAGTGTCATATTTCGTGGTTTTCAATTTTTATCATTTAATCGGAGCTATATTTTAAAAATCTGTTGAATTAACTTTTTAGAATTATGTGAAAACTGTGTAAAAGGTAAGAAATCGTTGCGTTAACAGTTCTATTTATATGCAAATAATACATTGGAAACTTGCAGGGCGTTATTTTCATTGTAAAATAACTGTAAGCATTACGGTTAAGTACTTACTTTTTAAACACTTTCACGTAATTCTAAAAGTTAATTAAACAGATTTTTAAAATATAGCTCCGATTAAATGATAAAAATTGAAAACCACGAAATATGACACTAAATTGCGACGTTGCCACCCATAAGGTATAAACGCTCTTAAAACAGAAAATTTCCGTTTCATAAATCTTTCCCGCGTAGGTATTGCACTTTTCTATGAAAGAGATGATTGTTTTTGATAACCGACGAAAAATTTCTACGTTAGATGGTCTATGATCATGTGCTGAATGCATGCTTGCTTTGCGCGTAATTTTCCCTACCACGCTGTATATTCAAGTTGAAAGTATTGAATGAATAAAATTAAAGCACGTGCTTTAATAACATTTCTAAGTATTAGGTAACATTGTAACGTAAATGTTATGAGATTGAACACATAACATATCATTTGGATTCGATAACGTTATCGGCGTATCTTACGCCAAAACGCGATAAATGAGCCTATTAGCTTATCTAAACTATCATAGTCGTGTGCAATGATGATATTAATGACCACTGTCTTACATGTCGATCTATTCTGTAAAAGCCTCACCGTAAAAGCTTAGGTGATGTGAGCTTGAAGAGAGCTGTCAATTAGTGTGAATTCACTAGCATCAAGTGGAATAGTCAATATAGTCATTTATTCATAAACAAACAAGTAATCACAGCTCACCTCATCAATTGTAATGACAGCGCACCTCACCAATTGTAATGACAGCTCACCTCACCAATTGTAATGACAGCTCACCTCACCAATTGTAATGACAGCTCACCTCACCAATTGTAATAACAGCTCACTTCACCAATTTAGGAGAGATTTTTACAGAATAGACAGGCTGATGTTAACCTTCATGTGACTTGAGTTATTGCTATCGTAGCTATTTTTGAATTCAGAATCTCAGAAATTATCAAGTTTTGGGAATACCAACTCAATGTCATACACACGGAGCAAATACAAAGAGGAGATGTTGTAATAAGGTTTCTGTATGAAACAACGGGTGACACTTTACGGGGTGAGGGGTGATCAGATCCCGCCCACTTCTTTATTTTACATCTACTGGTCAATAGCAAAACTATTCGCTCGTCCTGTTGATTTTACTTTGTAGTTATGTAACTATCTCACACTAGATGTCACTACATGCAGAATGAAGAACTATTTTAATAAATTACGCATAAAATTACTGACAAATGAAATGTGATGCCATCCATAGCATCAGAACGTCTATCCGAGTAGTTTTTACAAGATAAAACACCACACTTCATTCTTTTTGTCTTCTAGCGCAAATATGCTGTAAAAACGGAACGTTTACAGAGCTGTGCACAGGACGAATGCCAACAATACACTGACTAAGGCCACGCCTACATGATGACGTCAGGACCTAGTTGAGAATCACAGTGCACAGTTGCTTAGGCCGTCTCCTCTTTGTATTTGCTCCATGGTCATACATGCCGAAGCTCAAATTCTATTGCAACCGAAATGAATTTAGGACCTTTTTATTACAAGCGGCCAATCAAAACTCAACTTAGTCTACAAAACACTAAAGTAGACAGTTGATTTACAGTGGTGATTTGTAATGTAACGACGGTGACTGATACATGCATGCCGTCTGTTAGGACAGGTTAACTCAAAGCTGCAATGGCTCTTTCTTCAAAAGGCCCTTCCAGACATGGCCCTGCGTTGTTAGACTCACATAAAATCCTAATAATACAATGTTTGGACTTTAAAAGAGACCATGACCTCTGAGTTTGTTTCGGCATTTCTTCTCAGTGATCGTTCAGCTAGGAAATGCCGGCGCCATCTAGTTTTAAAATATTGACGTGTAAAAGTGTCTTAAAACATCTACTTACAGAAATAAACATTTCATTTCATTTGTATTACATTGGGAATGTAAGGGATATGCCTTTTGTCTGGTTGATCTCCGAACAATGAAGATATTGGCGCCCATTTCATCGGTTTTGTCAAAGGCAACTATCCTACACCTTTCGTGTTAAGGCGTAGGTAAGTTGCCTTTAAATACACTAATATGATCGAGGTGATATATTGTTAACTCATAAAAAAGAGGAACCGTGCACCTGCCGCGAGACGTTTCTTTGGTGCCCATGTAGGTTTAAGTGAAATAAAATAATTAGCACGTGAATTAAAAAAAAAACTTGTACCTATATTTTTTAGATTTTTACTGTTATTTTGACATCTTTTACAGGTACAAAATCTCGTCGCTGTAGTACTTTGCGGATCGCAACTGGCTCTGTTCGTGATCTACCCGTCCAAACCGAAGGGCAAAGAAAGGAAGCCGAAAGCCAAGAAAGCCGACTAAATCAAATAGATAGGACGAAACACAGTGTTGCCTCGCTAGTGAGTAGGCCGAGTCTGGTTTTTCTTAGTTGTGATTTTTTATGAAAGAATATCGATGGTTGTGTATTCGACAGCATTTCGTACATTTACATTACACCTTTAAAACAGACACGCAAAGCACACTATTGTATTATGAAAAAGTCAACTAAGAAAAATCGGACTTTAATGTTAGAATTAGTTAATTATAGTGAAATTGAATGGGGTATGATTTTTTTATACAGGGGCACCTTAACACGTTTCAGGCATTATCTAATAATATTATATAATTATTAATTGCAATCGCACTACGTAAGTGCATTAAAAATTACTCTTTTTATAATCTGTGGAAAATGTCGTGGGTTTATACACTTGCTCACTTTGTATGAATTGTTTGTATATTATTGTAGTGTGTAACTGTTTATTTTCCTAAATAAATAAAATAAAATAAAATAAGTATTAGAAATATCCTGAAAAGCTACAAGGTAGTCTCCCCTTATATTTGGCTTATCGAAAATTGGCTATTTTGTGATTTCATGTGCCCCTAGTATATTTATTGTTTTTAAATGTTGAAGGACTATGTATGGTAGATTTTTATATTGTTACTGATAAGTATAAATAATACAATGTAAAATAAAATCAAATATAAATATATTATTTACTTTGAAATTGTATTTTCGGTCGTGAGCTTCCATTTTACATAAAGATCAGTTTTTTATTAAGTGTTTACAGTTGGTTTATATGTTGATTGATTATTTTATTCATTTTTATAATGTCGTGTGATTTACCTTTTATCATGTAATGATAACATTCCAAAGAGCTGAACACTACCGAATTTACAAAAATAATACTGGCTTGACTAAACTTACTAATCATATAGCTAATCTACTGTGAAATAACTCTTTTAATTATGCCGGTCTAACCGGAACCCGTGCTCAACTTAGTTGGGTGGAGTCAGCGCTGATAATACTCAAGTGAAACACTGTTCTATATACTTCATACAGTGTCATTACAAAACGAGTTAACTTCTGTCCCAGCCCAAACCACCGAGCCTAGTTATTGTATGTTGAATTTTACTCCGACTAGAGTAAAGTTCAAAATAAAATAACTTGCTCGATGTTTTAAATCATGTCAAGAGAAAAACCTCGTTTTGTAATGAGACTGATAGTTTTAACGGCTCAATTAATTGACAACAGATAGACAATGTAAAACAACTAATTTAAAAAAAATTGCCTATCGAACTTCATCTGTTACTGATTAATGTTTACAAATCTCGTCAAGTAATGAGGGTTTACTGAAATGACGTTCAGTAGGTGGCAGCACTGAGACGTCAGGTCCGGGCACCTGTTAAAAGTGTAAAAGCGCCTATATTTTCTTTAGTCATGACTGAATGATGAACGGATGAATGTAACGAATGATGAACGTCATCGTATATTTTATATTACAAGACCATTTGTCAAAGTGGCGCCAACTGGTGGCGTGAATTTTCATGAACACCCTCATTCGATTAGCTTATTGGCTATAGTTATTTCCAACTAATCATGAGATTTGGCAGCATGTGTTACAGTTCACTCACACACCACTCACCAGTCACCAGTCACCACCACCACCTCACCAGTTCACTTCATTTTACCTCTGACAGCAGCAATCCAATAGCAACCTTATTGTAACTGTTATAAAGATCATTGTGAATTTGATAGACTTGTAAATCGCAGCAACCCAAAGCAACCTTATTGCAACGGGAATAAAGATCACTGTGAATTTGACAGTGATACAAAGAGGTAAAATATCTGTGAACGGACTGTACACTGCTACAAGGAACTTTTGGCGCCTGAATGACATTGACATAATAAGGTGGTTAGTAAACAATTTTGAAATTGTCACAGAAATCATATTGACCGAACAAGATGGTGGCGTTGGTTACGACTTTGGCCACGCGCTAAAAAACCTTTAGGCGTTATAGTTAATTTTTAGGTTAATTAGACATTCAGAAACCATCTCTGACCATTTACCTCTTTTGCTGTATTTGTGCTTTATACTTAATTTGCTTTGTAATTTTTGTACATTTGTCGTGTTTTAAAGTTATCCCGATGTGATATCAAACCTGAAATTGTGAAACAAAATGAAATAAACTTTTTCATAAGAAAATTAAACGTTTTTATTTGATATTTTTTGACATTATTGGTTATTCCATAATATTTTAAATATCTTCAAAATGCCTCCACCATACAGGGTGACGTATTCGTTCCAAGTCTTGATACGGTGACCGAGAAACTCAACTCAAACTCAAAGCATTTATTTCAAATAAACCAATTACAGGCACTTTTGAATTGTCAAGAGGTCGGCCAGTCAGAAAGATGAAGCTAGTTGCCCATTCCAAAGCGTAGTAGGTACCTATGGAGAAGAACGTGCAAGAAACTCCATGGACACTATTAAATCAAAATATTGTTACAAAAAAGTGGTTACATCATTCATGTTGTAATTATACATGTGAGAACGATGTAGAAAGACGTGCACGTTAAAAGCGTCCGTAATAAAAAGATAAAAACAATTATGGAATTAAAATAAGCCGTGGCAGCTAAGAAATGACCAGTGCCTACTGACGGCGCCCGTTCTCGAACATGACGTATGGATCAGCACCATTCAGCTCAACCATTTTGAAGGGAACTCAACGCAGCACAAATGTTTTTTTTTTTAAATTATCTAATGGTGTTCACTCTTACAAGCACGGATCAGCATCATCCAAACTCATTCGTATTGAAAACCCGTAATTGACGTACGGATGCACTTTTCGGTCTAGCGAAAGACACCTCTAAGTGACAGAAAGAAATAGAGATATAAAAAAAATTCGACCCGTGCGAATCAAAGTGTGATTAATAGGACTTTCAGTTTTACTGTCACCGTACCATTACTTCTGAACGAACTTCAATGTACAGTCGATCTTGTAATTGCTTTAGGTACTACTTTTGGACGGTTTACTGAAATGACTCACTACGTGGCAGCACTGAGACGTCAGGTCTGGGCACCTGCCAAAAGTGTCAAAGCCCCTATATTTTCTTTAATCGTGACTAAATGATGAACGAATGAATGAAACGAAGGACGAACGTCATCATATATTTTATATTCGTTGTCGAAATGGAAGAGCTATAGTTAAAGTGGCGCCACCCGGTGACGTGATTTTTATGAAATTCGTAGAAACTTCACTAGAATTGAAAATAGTATAATAATCTAACCGTCACATTGGTCTTAAGGAGGAAACGCCAGGTTGCCCACAAAATTCAAATTTTCTTACGTTTTTTGCAATTTGCAGGTCAGTGTCGGGTTGTATGTTGAACAATGATGATTTTAATGATTATGATTATGTAAATACATACTTGTTACGGTCGCGAATCATATTTTATTCAACATACAACCTGACACTGACAAGCAAAAATAGACCTTGACATTTTACGACGTGCAACTGACATTCAACCTTAGGGTGGTAAAGCATAAAGCAATTACGAGGTTGAGTATACAAGTGACCTTCTACAGCTTATTTCTGCTTGAACGAAGCCACAACGCTGAACTTCATGACTGGCTCCTTCGTGTCAGTGATGTACAAAGCGATGTCTACACGACCCTTCTCAAAAGGGAACACGTTGGGAAAGTGCTCTGTCGGGGCTGTGACGTTTGTTATACTGTGATAACCCTGGGGATAGAAAGGGGTGCGGCACCGTGAATATTGTAAAAACACTCTCGAGGCGATTCACGGCCTGACGCGTGTCCCTCGTGGCGACGGGGACCATGAGCGACACGCGTCTTGAAAAAAGTTGAAAACAAGTGAAAGAAGTAAGTGGCAAGTCGCATCGCTTGAGGCCCCCGTTCACGGCCTCACGAGTGACCGCGACGCGGCTTACGTCCAGCGACACGCACGCGCGTCACCTGTTTCCGTCCGTCGCTCAACTTTACAAGTGAAAAATCCAATAATTTTGGAGGTCTTTAGTTTTGTATTTTCGTTTTTTTGCTACCGACTTCCGAAATTACAGTTATTTTTTCTTTTAGTGTATTTTTATTTAAGAATCACATAAATCGCTCAATAATCACGGGGAAACAGATGAACATACATTAAAAAAAAACATACCTACAGACGAATATAGGAACTCCTCCTTTTTTGAAGTCAGTTAAATATAAAGAAGATAATTGTGATTTTTTTGTAACAGGTAATCTCTAGAAATACCTACTGAGCAGATTACAAAAATTAATTTACTGATAGAAAGCTACACTATTGTCGAATGTCATAGGCCGCGTCCTAACTAAAAGCGGTCGTCGCGCGAGTATGCAATCGTCGCGCTCTTTTATATGAATATGACATAGTCGCGCGATCAATCGAATCGCGTTTGTACGTCTAAGTTCATACTTGAACGATCATAGGTAAGTATTCGTGACACGATCGCTTTTGGTTAGGACGCGGGGTTAGGATATTTAATGGTATAGTTGACTTTCACGCAGATGGAAGTCGCAGGCAGTAGCTAGTATTTAAAAGGCACCAATTGATATACATTTGTAATTTCTAGTACGAGACATCATTTTGCGACGATTTCGTTAATACCTATTTGCTGAGTTGCGGACCGTACCTACCATATTATTTGTTACCTACTAATGATAACCGGATTTCTGAAGTTCCCATCCCAACCCTACAAGTAGGGTCGTACACATAGATCATTTAAACTGTACATCACTGGATGAGCGAGCTGTCACTTGAAGGTGACACCAGCGTCACTTCCGGCGCTTTCGACTTACTACTTTCCTTACCTAATTACTACTTTTACTTACAGGAGCTAAAGGGCACGGCAATCCGGCGTTCCTGATTACGCCTCCTACGTAAGGCTCCTTATTGACCAGGTCACAGTACTTATGATTCATCTCCACGAAAGAGGGTCGATACTCGTTGTGTAAGAGCTGCCTGATGCCTACAAAGATCTGCAATGAAATGCTGTTTTAGACATAGTAGGTACAGTAGGCTGCACACACGGAACAGAAACAGTTTTTTTCTGTTCCGTGGCTGCACATATTTGATAACAATACCAGTATATTATCATTGTTTCCATTTTATTTCGGACAGAATCCATCCAGTATAAGCTGACCTATTCTATTAAAACTCCGTAGGTACTACACTAGGGCAGCGGGGTAATTGCGCGTTACACACATAAAATGACAATTGATCGCAATGGGTTTCATTTTGACAGTTCGGCCACGTTCATTGCGTTGTTGAGCAGACGAATTTTTCAAACTTGTATAGCAATGGACTAGCAATCCTTCAAAACTATCGTCCAATAACTCTGCAAGTGACGAGGTGGTGGTCTGGTGGTGAGGTGGTGCAGGTGTAGTTTGCTGTTTTGAGGTCTACCCTCAAAACGGCAAAGCTAAAAAAACTAAACTACTGCCGCTTTAGTGGCTATAAACAGTGAACGAAATTATTTTCGTTCACAAAAGCTTTGAAATCTAACCGTAACATTGTTCCCCCAGGTCTGTTTATTGGTGGCCATTAGATTGATGAAGTAGCGTGATCTCCTGCTGTATCGCCGCACGTTCAACGTCGCGTTCGGGTACATATATTTTGGGTTCTGATAAATCATATTTGCCCTCTCCGGAATCACCTCCATGCACTGAAATTGAGTGAAAGGGGTTTCCCCATTACTTTCGAACTCGAACTAATGTTTCTGTCACGCTTTATCTCGACACACGATCTCGCTGTGAGATTCGTAACTAAGAACTCCATTCGAATGAAGAACTATTCGGACTAATCCTATATCAAAATATGAGGCGCACGCCGTGCGTTTTTTGAAAACTAGCTCACTTTTCAAGCAGTCTGATGTAGTTTGCGGCAGTTGTTTCTCAGATTTGATTCCACCAACTTTATCAGACTGCGTAAAAAGTGAGCTTGTTTTGAACTTTTCAGTTACAGGATATTTTTTATTTAAATTTTTTTTGGTCGACCTTTTAGTGAAAATATTATTTCTGGAATCGTGTCCTCAAACCCTTTATTTTGCTACCCGACATGATCATGACTAAAATATTGTTTATCAAGACATTAGTTTAACTGGATTACTGGACTTTAAAAGGTCTGCTTAATGACGTTTTAAATCCGCTGTAGTGTGCGTTTACAGACCCCCTAATTATCAGAACTTTTCTTTATTTGCATCCAGTAACAAAGCAGCAACTATTTGTGATGGTGATTTTTATATTAACATTCTGGAAATTAATTCAAATAGCAGTAGATTATTAACCCTTTTTAAGTCGTACAATTTATCAAATGTTTTTACCGAACCAACTAGAGTAACTCCAAGTTCTGCTGCTTCTATTGATAATGTCTTCTGCGATTGTGATTATTTTGTGAAAGCCATCGTAAATTATCTGCCATCTGATCATAGTCGACAAACGGTAAGTTTTAAGTTTAAAACGCCTTTGCAAAAAGTGCGAATACAATTTAGACCAATAACGACTGGCAAATTAAATAGATTCAATAGTACCATAAGACAATAAGTTAAATGTTCTGAACCATAATATGGACGATGCAAATAAATTATATGAGGATTTCTTTTCAGTAGTGCACAATGAAATCAATAAAGCTTTTGAAAAGAAGACAAAAAATATATATGCCCTAATTTTATTTTTAGTGACTGCTCAACTAGAGATATTAGGATAAGTAGGGAAATACTGTTCGATCTGTACGGCTTTAAGCCCTACATTAACACCGAAACCTTCAACAAGTATGTTGCTACATATTCCTAAATTTTTAGGAATACCTGCAAGATAGCTAAAGCCCAGTACATTAGCAGTAAGATTAAATCAGCAGAAAATAAAATAAAACAGTTTGGAAAGTTATAAATAACGAAACTAGTAGGAAAAAAATACGAAGCACAGATTATATATTGGAGACTTAACGTGGTGCCATAACTGCCATAAGCTCTAACTTAGAAGTCGCTCAAGAATTTGTAAATTTCTTTACAAGTAAACCATCTAAAACGACGGAAGCTTTAAATTCCTCACCCGATGTTTCAATTGATTTATTAACAGCGAACGTTTTAGGCTGCCCGGTTCAATTTCAATTTAAACGTATAAACCCTATGGCTATGATAGGTATAAAAGCTTTTTCGGCAAATAAAAATCAAATTGACCGAAGATTTATGGGGAATGTCTATCAAAGTTTGTACATCAATAATCGAGGCTATAGCATCTTAATTAGCTTTAATATTTAATTTGTGTGTACATCACGGAGTCTTCCCGGATTTAATGAAATACAGTAAGGACTGATCTGGGGACAGCAAAGACACCAACAATTATAGAGCAGTATCCGTGTTGCCGGTATTCAGCAAGGTGTTCGAAAAGGTAATGCTCAATCAAATGCTTAATAATTTTAACACCAACAAAATCTTACACGGTCAGCAATATGGTTTCACCAAAGGACGTAGTACGACTGACGCCGGTGTCACTTTATTAAAACATATATAAAATTTACAGCGTGGGAGGAGGCGCAAGATGCCATAGGGATCTTTTGTGACCTCTCCATGGCATTTGACTGTGTTGATCATGAAACCTTGCTCTTAAATCTTGAGCATTACGGACTAGGTAAACTCGCGCTTATTTACACTAAACGCGTTAAAATCTTATTTAAATGATAGACAGCAAAAAGTCCAAATAAATAGTGCCAATTCACTTAATTTAAAAGTAAAAATGGATGAGGCTCGATATTAGGCCCCTTCCTCTTTTTAGTATATATTAATGATCTAAGTAGGTACCCCATTTATTAAAAAACCAACCACAAATGGTGTTATTTGCTGACGATATTTCTTGAATCAATAAGATAAATAGACGAGCATCAACTCTTGACGACGCACATAATGCCCTACTGCAGGTACATAATCGTTTCACTGCTAATAATTCAGTATTAAATGAAAAAAAAAACGAAATGCATAAGGTTTGCTTTACCAAATGTTAAAAGTAGTGATTGTGACATAGTATTGAATAAAGAGAAACTAGAATTTGTCGATGAAACTGTTTTCCTGGGGATATAGCTCGAGTCAAGGCTGCAATGGGGTCCTCATTTAACATCTCTTGCAGGACGGCTAAGTTCAGCAGCATATGCTGTAAGAAAAATCCGTCAATTTACTACTGTAGATACCGCGAGGCTAGTCTATTTCAGTTATTTTCATATACAGGGTGTGGCGTAAGTAGTGGTCCACCATTCAGGATTCGATAAACCAGATAATTAACTATAACAATTAAAATTTTTAACCATTTTTACCCAAGGGTTCCGCAAATATTTCTTTTTTGTCTTTTATTTACGAAATTTCTACCTTTTATTACAAAGGAGATGGCTCAAAATCCATACACTAAAAACCCAGAATCGACAGCAATGAAATATTTACCAACGGGTTAATTATAATAGACATTTGATGATACCAAAGGGAAATCCCGGAAATCCGTGGGGTATAGGAGCTATATCATATCATAAAAAATAATAAAACTATTTTGAATTGATGTTGTAATTGTGTATAATTGTTGATTATTCTGTTGTTTCGTTTTCTTGCCACGGGTTTGGTGTATTAGGTAACAAAAAAAAAAAAAACAAAAAAAAATATTTCAAATATTTTTATTACATTATATATTTTCTATGTCTAAGCACACTGCATCTAAAAATACTGCAGGTGGATTCAAGTCGTTTTCATGTCGGGCCTAGGCAAGATAATATATTATGGAAATAATTTATAATATGTATGTATTTACGAAAAAAAAAAATGTATTTAAGTAGTGTATCAACCATCTGGTATCCATAACACAAGCCTTAAGTGCTTATCTTGGAACTAGATGGTGCTGTGTGCAATGTCAGACGATATTTATTTATTTATTTTATTTAATGTGGGCACAGCTTCCTAATGTGCGGCGGCCATGTATGCAGCTACAGCAATAATCGGTGATTGCTTGGCGATTGTATAGTACGTAGCAATAATAAGTTCTTGTTTGAACGTGTCTCGATTTAATTCGGCACCGTACTAACGTATTATTATTTCCTTCTTTGTCATTAAGGTTCAGTCTCTCGGGATGCTTATAGATTTCAATAGAATACACACCGGTTGCTCTGACATGTTCGTAGCAATAGGATTGCCAACTTGATGTGGTACGTTCCAATAGCGAAAATAAGCAGCTCATCGTAAGTCATTCTTGGGAAATCTGCTACGTCTTGTAACGTTGCCTCCATCCTCTGAAATGAAATGTTCCTTTGTGCGTTTAGACGGTGTTGATCGACGTAATCTGCTTGCACGTTTGGCCTATTCACAGTTTCTTTCTATTATTTCTGAAAAGCTTTCAGTCAGGCGACTGTCGCTGTAACTCTCTTGGGTAGCGTTGATTAGCGCTGCAGCTATTCGAAAATCTACTATTGCATTGGGCAAAGTATTATTAAAATATCTATGTCGGAATATCTTAAAGTCCCTCTTCATTTTTCCGTTGGTGGTTTCTACCACCCATCTGCCCAATGTTACTAATCTTGATTTATTTGCAGCTTCAGTGGACAGTTGTGTTTCGTGTCTGCCTAGCAACTGTGGCGTAGAGACCGTAAATCCACATTCTTCGGCATATGGCAATGCATCCCGAAATCCTCTATCTAAAATCATCACGTCATCACTTTCAAGAAACCATCGTATTGGAGCCTCTTCCATGTCACCAGTGTGATTATCCAATATCTGTCGTAATATATTAGCATCCGACGTTCGAGCATCGTAGGATCCTGTGATTTCTAAAATGTAGCCATCTACAACATACAATCATAAATGGCTTTATGAGATTGTAGTATTTATGTAGACTGTAGCTCACGCGCTGAAACAAGAAGTTTGAGCTTTTTTGCACGAATAATCAAGTACCGTCTAAAACAAAGATTGCTCTCGTTTGGTCTTGGGTTCCAAAAATATTATTTGGCAAAATCCTGTTTCTCGGTACAACTTCGTCTCGAGTGATATGGTCGAATCCGAGGTGTCGTGGGAGAAAGTAATTTTGGAGACATACTCTCGCTTGTTTTATTTTACGTTGAATAGTTGACCTAGGCAAGCCAAAAACTGACGTAAGTCTTCGGTTAGGTTCACCGCTTCTCAGTTTACATAAATAAATAAAATAAATAAATAAATAACGTCTGACATTGCACACAGCACCATCTAGTTCCAAGTTAAGCACTTAAGGCTTGTGTTATGGATACCAGATGGTTGATACACTACTTAAATACATTTTTTTTTTTTTCGTAAATACATACATATTATAAATATACATCCATGACTCGGGTACAAATGCCCAACATTGTTTTCCCATTCGAATATTCGTTTAAAGAAGGTGTTTCATTAAATATGGTGTTGAATTGCTGGTGACTTATGCCAGTCCAGAAGTGAAGGGTATCAGGACTCAATTCATCTAGGTTTTCAAAATCGAGCTGACCTTTTTTTCTGCACATTGTGTATATATCGCTATTATATCATGTATGCACTCACTAGGTAACTAGCGTAACTAACTGCGTAGGTAGCGAACAAATACTTTGTCTCTTTCTAGCTTGAACAAAAACAAGGCTAACAGATTCAGATAAAATAGTAGATGCCTTTCAACGATATGTTTCGAGGAAATAAAAACATTTTTTTTATGTACACATTAAGCCCATTCGACCGCACATAAGAAATTTTTGTCGACTCTGGGTTTTTTTTTGCCCATCTCCTTTGTTTGTAGTTTCAACAAAAACCATATTTTTTTCATTTTGATTTCTGTTAATTACTGCTGAATACTAGAGCTATCATGATAAATTATGTTTTTTTTATGTACATTCAGCTCTTTTGAAGAAAAAGTTGGTTCTTCTCTATTTTTAACACACCATCAAGTTCAAGAGCGATTTTTGTAAAAAAAACTTACTACTAAAAATGGTTAAAATTGTTAATTGTTATAGTTAATTATCTGGTTCATCGAATCCTGAACGGTGGACCACTACTTACGCCCCACCCTGTATATACATATATATCTTACGGTATTTTATTAAGGGGACGGGCTGCCGATATTGAATTTATTTTTATTCTGCAGAAAAGAGCCACCAGGGCAATATACAGCCTCCGCAGGCGCGATTCTCTCAGGGAACACAAGGCGCGTAAACGAATTAATTAGCATTCGAAAATATTGTTGGAGCTGAAGAAGGTTGTACAATGTATCTTTGCATTGTATAAATGAAATCTCTTAGTATTGTATAATTAGGTACATAGCACATGTGTGAGCACTATGTACCCACTATAAAGCTTACTGGGTTCGTCTTTCATTGACATGAATGTGCCCTGGCGGCTGAGAGTATGTCATGCTCACTCAAATGTATCGCTGGTGGTGGCGTGTGTATTGGATCATTGAGTTCCCTTCAAAATGGTTGAGCTAAATGGTGCTGATGCATACGTCATGTTCGTGAACGGGCGCCGTCAGTAGGCACTGGTAATTTCTTAGCTGCCACGGCTTATTTTAATTCCTGAATTGTTTTATCTTTTTATTACGGACGCTTTTAACTCGCACGTCTTTCTCCACCATTCTCACATGTATAATTTCAACATGTATTGTTACACTTTTTTGTAACAATACTTTGATTTAAAAGAGTGGCCATGGAGTTTCTTGCCCGTTCTTCTTCATAGGTACCTACTACGCTTTGGAATGGGCAATACTAGCTTCATCTTTCTGACTGACCGACCCCTTGACAATTCAAAAGTGCCTGTACTTAATATTAAGATTTATTTTGAAATAAATGCTTTCAGTTTGAGTAACGTTTCTTTTAATAAATGAAATTAATAGTGACGTCCTTCGCAGTTTTCGAAGAAATACCTACAATTCATGAAGCTCAAATATACTTGGGCAAATCTCGTGATTGGTAGATAAACTGTAGGTACGAGTAGGTTAAATAAAAAATCCTTTAAGTACTTACTTCAACGGCATTGATCCAACTCAAAATAGATAATAACACAAAATTTATATGAAACATGATCATTTCTATAATAGTATCTACTTACTGACTGAATATGAAAAGAAAATCACTGTTTATACTGTATCGTAAAACATTTATTTTAAAACGTTTTCTGAAATTAGGCGATGTTTAGTAACGATAAGATTATATGCACAGCCGGTCGATTCTGTAACAATCTCACCGTGATAACTTAGGTGAAGTGAGCTATTATTCCAACAGCCGGTCGATTCTGTAAAAATCTCACCGTGATAACTTAGGTGAAGTGAGCTATCATTCCACATTGACACTATCGACAACTCACTTCAAGCTCACTTCGCCTAAGTTACCACGTTGAGATTGTTACAGAATAGCTCGGCCGGTTAATGACACATGAAATAGTAAACTAGTAGGGCATACTATTATGTACGGTATGTACCTAGTATTTATGAAAAATTATGTTTTGTTACAAAAGTACTTATGGTAGTTAAATAAATTGTCCAATTTGCCAAAAGTACCTATACAATTTATTGGAAACGAGTTTTATCTGGCTTCCCGTTGATAGAAATCTCTCTGAAATATTCTACATGTACATAGATACATAAACTCACGCCTTCATCCCCTGGGGGTAGGCAGAAACTACAGAACGCCACCTGCTACGATCCTTACAATATACTCTTTTTGCTTCGTTTAAGTTCATACATCGTTGATACACGCACGTCGGTTTCGAGAAAATTTTCACTTCAGTAGCTCAAACATGTAGGTTTTGCTGCCTGAAATCAGTGAGCAAAATACGATTTTGCTCACGAGTGAGACCAAGTAACTTTATTTTTTTTCTGAAAGCCGCGAATATCTTATTGAGCCTTGGGTTAATCATACAATTCGAAATATTCACACTTTATCTCTTTCCCGCCATTAGAAAGAGAGAGAGACAAAGACCAGCATTGAGTTATGTAGGTTTATTTAGTCATTGAAGACCAGCCCTTTCGAAGTTCCGATAGTTCTAGTTTCAATAATGTTACGTAATATATTTTGAATAATAAAATATCATGGGTGCTATTTCCGAACACACCTTAATTTAAATAAAAGAGCGGGAATTAAATTTCGTGGCTGGCGTAAAGAGTTGAATAAGTTAAAAAATATTAAAATAATCGTAAAATATGAGTGAAACTAGCGACGAGAACAGTATTTTAACACCGGAAGAGTTAAAACAACAAGGTATTAATGCAGAATTAAGTTTCCTACCGGTATTTAAAAATTTCGTAATTCAATAGATAATATAATTTTTCATCCCACCATCTCGGAAAGAGTATTTTTAATCTTCAATATCTGAGTGGAAAAGCCGTTTTTATTCTCTAGAGGATAAAGTAAATTGAATTTAGAACATCGTGTGCACTAAGTTTGTGAATTAAAAAAAACATTAAACCTATTTACTGCTACCTCTATGGTGCCGAATATATCATACAACTTTTTTTTAATTTGTTAAAAACTCAGACTCGGAACCTTCTTGGTGTTCTTTTTTCAATTTGCTTTGTACGCGGTTCTTTACGTGGCATTTTTTCACGTCATTGTTAAACCTTATATTAAAAACAAGAAACTTGAAAACAAGTGAAAAAACTAAAATGAGTGATTCTAGCGACGAGGAAGTTTGCTTGACGCCAACAGAATTGACTGAAACTGTTAATAATGCGCAAATGAGCTTTCTCCCTCAACAATCACGCGAGAAGTATTTAAAACAGTACGATATGTTCAACACGTGGCGACTAGCAAAAGGAGCCAAAACTTTCTCAGAAAACGTTTTGCTGGCATATTTTATAGAATTATCCGAGAACAAGAAAGCAAGCACTCTATGGAGTACGTATTCGATGCTAAAAGCAACAATAAAGATGAAAAAAGACAAACATATCGATACCTATCCTAAATTAGTGGCATTTTTAAAAAGAGCCTCATCTGGTCATCAACCAAAAAAATCGAAGGTTTTCACAGTATCTGATATTGAAAAGTTTCTTAACGAAGCACCCGATTCCGTATATTTGGCGGCAAAAGTAAGTCAGTTGCACATTCAGTATCTACTTAAGTATATTAATCTCAATTAAATAGTATAAGTACTTAGTAGATGTTGATAGGCATAATTATGCGTTCATATCAATTTTATTCATTTATCTACTACAATACTCTTTACGTTACAGGTTGTTCTTATTATTGGAATAAACGGAGCATGTCGAACTAATGAACTAACACAACTTAATGTCAAAAACATTGAGAAACATTCAGATGACTTACTATTAATTAATTTACCTAATACAAAGACAAAAAGAGACCGCAACTTCGTCATTCGCAAGGAATACGTAACGATTGTTGAGAAATATCAAGCCTTACGCCCGCCTAACACTCCAATCAATCGATTTTTTCTACAGTATCGCAATGGAAAGTGTGTTAGACAGCCTATGGGTACTAATAAAATTGGCAGTATCCCACGAGAAATAGCAACATTTCTTGAACTTCCAGAACCCCTGTTGTACTCGGGTCATTGTTTCCGACGAACTTCAGCCACACTTTTGGCTGATTCCGGAGCTGATCTCCTGTCCCTTAAGCGCCACGGAGGCTGGAAGTCCAATGCAGTTGTAGAGGGATACATAGAGGATTCCATCCAAAATAAGTCTAAAATATGTGAAGGCATCGTAGGAGCCATTACACTGAAAGAGCCTCAATCGGATCCTTGGACTGGCCCTTCTACATCAAAAATAAGCCGTTATGAAACACCTAACCATCTCCCTCTCTCTCCAACATTCACGCCAAGGGAATCCGATGAATCGGTACAACTATTAAGTATGACAGATAGTTTACCGAAAAACAGTACACAAGTGACTAACACCAATATTACAGTACCAAACAAAAATATTACACTCAATTTAAATAACTGTAGCAACGTTACTTTAAAATTTTCTTAATTATACCTTAGTATTATTTTGTTATAATTTAAAGATTATTCTGTAATACTTACCTGTCATAATGTAGTAATTAATACCTAAACTGAAATAAAAGTGTACCTATCTTGTGATTGTAAACGTTTTTTTTTTGCATTTAGTCATTTCCTCGCTGAGGTGGAATGAAAAGTTACGTGTTGCACTCGAGTGCAAAGATTTTTCACCTCGTGCTCTTTTGATTCCCTCGCTAACGCTCAGGATTCTAATTTTGAATCACTCGCTGCGCTCGTGATTCAATTTTAGAATCCTTCGCTTGCTCGGTCATCAAAATTGAACACGCGGTTAAAAAGCAACTTTGCACTCTTGTATAACAAATAACTATTGCATTTTAATATGTCACTACGCACCTGACCTTTCTGAAGCACATGAAGCACATCACCAATACGGCAATAGATACCCCCCAGGCCTCCTAGGGCGTCCCCTCAAGCGTTTCCACCTACATCTGCCATCTAAATATAATATTTTGAAATATTATAAATTGTTACTGGTACTATCGAATTCGGTATTTATACCTAATGCAAATTCCTGTATTACATACACCCTCACGATCGATAGTGGTCGATGGCAATGATCACCGTCAGTTATGACTGTTCAACGTCAATCGTTATAATAATAAATTATGTTGCCATGTGGCACGAATTCGATCTGTTTTTAATGAGATTGATCCGTCGTTAGGTGCGCCTAATTATACTGACAGATCGATGAAATCCATGGAACTAATACTTATAAACACTGAGACTCTAGAGGTCTACAAGCAAGCAAGCAAGCGCTACAGCTGATATTGGGTTCGATTCCCCATTCCAGCAAAGTGTTTTTGGGTTTTGCCATCTGTAATTTCTCAGTAGCATAGCGGCCCGGAGTCTAGATTTGTGCCCAGTTGATGGCAACAGGCTCGCCCCCTGTTACACTGACTTAAGACTAGATGTAGATTTGAACATAACTGGCGGGTTGTGGGTGTTCTATAGCTAGATACAACTCAGCCTAACACTTCGAGGAACACACAGGCGTGATGTTATGATAATGTGTAATTTATAAATATAACGTTTCTACTAAGTAGGTTCTTCCTACTTCCACGATGGAAAAGTTGGGCCTTGATTGGTTGTTATTATTATACATACAAGGTTATTTGTAATGTGGGCAACCCATTATGGGGATGTAGGAGAGGTCATTTACAACCAAATGACCCCTTATGACCCCTATGCAAATGTCGACCATTTTCCAGTAATTTGATATTTTATAATATATTTCTTTGAAGATATCTGGTACATATCTTATTGTATATCGTTGGATAGCAGAGAAATTGTACCTAGGTACGTATTTACGAAATGTCTTGTCGATAAAGTATATCCATGCTTTTTTGCAGAAATCAACCATTTTAGTCAAATAACCTTTAACTGATGAAAATTCTTGGCTCTGATTGAAAAAATATTAAAGATAATTGTCATTGCATGGTTTATTATTATGCGTTGAAGTAGAAGCAGATAATAATCATTTTAAAAAAAAGCATGCATTGAAAGTTAAAAAAATTAAATTTTGAAAGTTGTATACCGCCAAAAATATAAAATGTCAATTACTCGGATATTGTTGACATTTGCATAGGATTCATAGGGGTCATTTGGTTGCAAATTACCTCCTCTAGATGCCCTTGGTGCATTGCCGACATATCACCAATAACCCTGTATCCTAATTGATTCTTGATCAATCTTCGATCAAGAATAGTGGTCGAAGATTGATATAGATCTAATAAAGATGTTACGTCAAAAAGTTTTTACTTCTAAAGATTAATAATAAGTATTGGCTGTTAGTAAATCTGTAACTTGTGATGAAATTTTTCAGAAAAATAATGACATTGTCTTTAATGAAAACCAGAACCGAAAGGCGTTCGGGATAATTTAGTTTTTTATACATTTATTTAATTTTGATTAAAAATCTTGTGAAAAATTCATGTCGCAGAAAATATAAAAGAGTACTTTTAGAATAAGGTAAGTTTTATTTTTCGCCAGGTTATTCTTGCTTGCCTTATGTAATCGCAGTCAGTCTCGTTTATTGGCCTCACTACCTAAGACCTAATGAACCCTGGCCTTTTAGATCAAAGTGCGGATGTCCATAGGTACCTACTAAAGTATACAAAATGTTGCCTCTTCACTCTGGCCAGACGGCCGTTCATGAATGTTCGCATCTTCGTCGGAGCTGCTGCGGTCAAAATTGCGGCCACGACCACAACCGGTCTTGGTCATGGCCGCGATGTGTGCGAGGGCCCTTAGTCATCAGGACGTGGACATGGCCTGACTAGGCTTCAGAATCAGGTCATCCTTCAAAGAGGAAGTTGGCACCTCTGCCTAACAGAAGCGTAGCTACCGCGGTATAAATCGTCTAAATAAATCGTTTTATTTATAAGCGTATGAGAGACATCGCACGTTTTTAATTTTTTTATAATTTTATTCCGAAACACAGTAAAATAAAAAATATATAAGTAATTAATTGCTGACAACTCTACTTAATGTAGGGCAGATGTTGTTTTCGCAATTTCCTTTTTCAAATGATGCTTGTGGCGAAATGTTATTGCATGTAGGTACCTACTATTCACTATCTCATAGGTATTCTCATACTCACAGATTGACCGACCCCTTGACAATTCAAAAGTGCCTGTAATTGGTTTATTTGAAATAAATGCTTTGAGTTTTAAGTTTGAGGTATCGCCTCTGTCTTCCCCTTTAGCGAATAATACAGATGTGATGTATGTTAGATATGTTACTCAAACTCAAGACATTTATTTCAATTTATTTTTTTATATAAGTACCTATATTTATTTATATATTCTTGTACACCACAAAAAACATAACAACAAAAATTAAATTGAACACTACTTATTATACAATGGGCGATCTTATCGCTTTCTGCGAAATTATTATTAATTTAATTTAATTTGTTTTTTTATTATATTTACAGGCACTTATGAACTGTCAAAGAGTCTGTCAGTTAGTCAGAAAGTTGGAGTTAGTTGCCCATTCCAAAATGTAGATCTCTATGGAGAAAATCGGGCAAGAAACTCCAAGGACACACTGTTAAATCAAGATATTACAAAATACTGGGTACATTATTCTGGTTGCTCCTTTAAGTGAGAACAACGTAAAAAATAATAATTAATGAAAAATTCAAAATGTAAGATTAAAAACAGGCCGTGGCAGCTATGAGATGACCAGTTTCAACCGACCGCGGCGCCCGTTCACGATCACGACCCGCGACGCGTCGATCAACACCATCCACTCGACCATTTTGTAGGGAACCGAATAATGATCCAACAAACGCGCCACCATCAGTAAGACATATAAGTGAGCATGACATACTCTCTCAACTGCCATGCTTTCAAGTCAACATACGAGTACATATGAAATAATGATTTATTAAACGGATCCATGGTAGGTACACACATTTATAAAATTAAAAAAAGGCTCTATATCCATAGCTTGCAATGCATTATTTGAGAGATGAATAAAATGTTACTACCAAGAAGAAAATATAATCATTAATATCAATTGAAGTATTCAACAATTAAAATTGATTAAATAAACATTAAAGTTCGTAATGCCAGAATAAAATACAAAAAGGAAAGCATTTCTTGCCAAACATTAACATTTTAACTAGTGAGCCCAAGTAGCTGTGGAGCAGAACTAGCATGAAGCCAAGCATTTTTATCTAGGTACGATATAATCATCAAACTTATACAGAGTTGATACGACAGAGGGGCTTTCTTTTAAACTGCCTATACTAGATACCATTTTCAAGCTCTATACCAAAAATCAATTAAATAGGAGCAGTAGTTTAGTCGCAAATGATTTTTTAAGTTTTTGCCACGTTTGAACACGATGTATGTTTCCTAACAGCTGATTATGTCCATACGCATAGGTCATGCACCTTAAAACGATAAATCTGCAGGGTAGTCTTTACCATTGGGCACTCTGGGCAAGTGCCCAGGGCCCCACCATCCATGGGGCCCTTAGTTCCTGCCAGCGTCGTAGCTAGAGGCTGGCAAAAGAAAACCTTAGTAAATCCCAGAAGGGGTGCTAAAATATTTGAGCTCGCTTCGCTCACTTAAAGCACATCTTCGGTTTTCTTAGTTCTCAAACTTCACTGCATAAGTTGACCAAGTAACTCTTTATATAATTTCTATAAGAAAGGTCAAAAGAAATCAAACCTCTTGAATCCTGCATTCTCCATAGAAGCCCCATTATCCTAAAGTGCCCAGGGCCTCAAATAGATTAAAGACGACCCTGTAAATCTGCGTATAACCTACGATGCGTTGTTGCAGCTCTGACGCAAGTCACAAGTACAACCAAATATTTTCGCTAAAAAGACGGCAATGCATACACACACACTTTCATTACGAAGGGTGGTTGCGTTTTACTCAGATTTGTAAGCTATTTAATTTGTTTGAAAGAAAAAACAAAGAATATCGAGTGTTATTTTATTATAACCTTTTACACAGCAGTACCCAATGAAAGAAGTATGTATTTTAGACAATCTGAAACGTGATTGATCTAATTTGTTCCTATTTTTAGTGTTGAAATTATGCCTGTCACTTGTCTTACTAAAAAGATGTAGATTTTTGGAGTTTTCATTCGCGTCTGCGGAGGTTGTAGGTGGCTCTGACAGCCATATTTTGCAGAATAAAGATACAGTCAGTATCTGCAGCCCGTCCACACAGCAAAATACCGTCAGACATGATGCTATTAAAGTAACTAAAATAGACCAGTCCATAGACATAAATCATTGGACCAGTCTCGCTGTATCCACGTCTGTTAATTGACGGATTTTGCAAACAGCGTAAGCGGCTGAACTTAGCCACCCTGCAAGTGATGTTATGTGAGGAACCCACTTTAGCTTTGAGTCAAGAGTTATCCCCAGGAAAACAGTACTTTGGACGAATTCTAGTATCTCCTTATTCACTACAACGTGACACTTTACTACTTCTAACATTTGGTAACGCGAATCTTATGCATTTAGGTTTCATCTCATTTAATACCATATTATGTAGGTACAGTAAACCAATTATGGACTTTAAGCATAGCGTTAATTACGTACCTATAGCGTTATTTACGTATTCAAGGTCCTGTGCATGTGTTTATTAAAAAAAACTGATGTGTCATCAGCGAATAACACGATTTGTGATCGGTTACTGGTAAATAAAAACATATAAATGATAATGCTTAATTTCAGATTACAATGTCTTTGGCACGATCTGTAATGAGAACTACCCAAAAATATAAGTTTGCTTGCAATCCGGTGGTGAGTTGAAACATTATTTCATTGACATAAGAGACCTTTGGTTTTTTGTTTCCAATACAGCGCACGATATTATACTTTGTATTTATTTTGAGACTAAGATCGGGAAGTGGCTAAAAAAGAGTAGATAGGTACAAAACAACTGCCTCATATTTGGTGACAGAGGGGGGTTTTGTAAATGCGTAGGTATAATGATCATGATAAAAAAAACAGCATTGGCCTTGAAACTGTGTAGGAGCTACTTACTGAAGAACCCAAACTATGGGGTGACACAATGTAGATTGTCATCGAGACGCTAAGAATAAGAGTAATAAAAGTGAACGCTCATAGAAAAGACGCCCTTAGGTACTGTTGATCTCCATCTAGCCATTGATAGTACATCCACCTCAATGGGCCCTAACTTACACACATTACCCTACTCACTAAGTACAAATTTTGCTAATCATTTAAAATGTTTCAGTACCAGCTATTACAACAGAAGGACTTATCTTCAACAGCAGAATCGTTCCTTTGCGGCGCTAACGCCAATTTTCTCGAAGCCCAGTTTTTGGAGTGGTCTAAATCAAGAGGATCGGTAGATTCAGTAAGTTAATTTAAGATGGCTAATGATACACAGTTAAGAAGACCTGGGTAAACCAACTATGCACACGGACTGCTCAGCAAATCGCAACTGTAGTCTATAATATACTTAGTATTGTGCGGTTGGTAGGCGATGTAGACTCCATTGTCTTGTCAACTGCATTCAATTGTACGGTTAGTAGTTAAATGCAGCGTCCACATTTGTGGCATTTCAACGGTCCATTCTCCACATAAAATGACGTTACTACAATAATCACGCTTTGAGGACGAGTGTCGTGCCAATGTCTTTTTTAAACCTCGGAATGGATTATACCATGTGGTTACCAGTTCACCACGGCCCACGTTGTATCACATAAGAATAGTTTGTTATTTGCAGTCATGGGATGGATTCTACGATAGCCTCTGCGGTCAAGCGTTAAAGATTGAGGAAGTGCAAGATGATTTTAGTCCTATAACAGTCAGTAAGTGGAAAATATTTTTATTTAATTGTAACTTTGTTGGCGTAAGATTACCGTTTCCAGTGAGCAATGTTTCACAGTTGTTAAATGTTTACAGAACCAAAGTCTTCAGACAAAAGTGAATCTGACTTTAATGAAAAAGTTAAACTGAATATGGCTGTCGCTGGCTTAATTCGAAGCTACCAGGTGAGTGGGGAATAGAAACGTACGGTACCGTACGCTATTATGTACCTATATACTCAGGGCAAGTTCTACATCCCTAGGAAATGATTAAACGATGGTTTTGTCTTGAATTAAGGTCATCGCACACATATAAGCTTTGGACCTAACGGATCAGCATGAACGGCTGATCCGATTCGATCACGTGCCTCCATAGGGCTTGGGTGGACGGCGAGCCAACGAGGATAGGTGATAGCGATCCAAGCTCCGACTGATATGTGTACTATTTAGTCTCTAGAGGCGGCTAGGAGACAGTGAGCCACGTACGTAACTGCCAAGGTTCGAATTGCTTGAGCGCTCAACTGTGAAATTAAGCGAAATCTATTCGCAAGCGACGATAGGGATGGGCCAAAATTCGTTATCGATTTAACCGAACTTTGAGCATTCGGCCGAAATTCGGTTGAAATGAGGAAAGTTCGATACAAGAAAATTTTAAAATAACTCAATAAATAATAATTACTATTTTGACTAAAATAATAAATCTAAAACAGTAAAATACTATTATATGCATCAACTAATTGTTTGTTAGTTGTTATTTATTTAACAATGAAATTTATTTTCAGAATTTTTACATCTAAACATTGAAATAATTATCGCCAAACCTCACTAGTTTTAATTTTTATACAAGTTAAATTAAATCTTATCACCTACTGGTGCTTGAAATTCTCGAGGGGCATGTAACGGTGCAATAGCACCAAGAATTCTGCGTTAACTGGCAGGAGTCTGATTACGTTGTTCGTACCTACCTAGATATCAATTTGCTGCCTCTGAGAACAGTCACTCATAATATACGGAGCTTCCAGGAGGCGATAAAAATATTCTTGCCATAAAGCTCATGCAAGGGAACTTGTGATTATTCATAGCCCACCAGCCATTTGGACAGTGGCCTTTAGGCAGCAAATCAAATTCAGACATCTGTCATAGTTCTGTTGCAATTGGACTTCTGGTTTCTACTATATTGGGAAGCTTTACTGCTGCCAGTTTCTCGTAGCAGCTCCAAAAAAAATGTTTTGCTCATATCTTCGTTGTTGGACGGTGAGGAATGAAACGTATTTGCTATTGACCGGCCGGCCTGGAGAAAAGCGGGGGGTTGCGCGAACGATGGGCGGGGTGTACGCACCACGGCTCCCTGTCGTTTCGGGCGACGCAGGTGCTCTCGGGGCATGGTTGCTTCGGGAAGTACCTGTGTCGCATAAACAGGGAGCCGGACGCCCGGTGTCACCACTGCGTCGACTGCCGGGAGGACACGGCGTGGCATACGCTGGCAGAGTGTGCCGCTTGGGAGGAGCCGCGCCGTGCCCTCATCTCAGAAGTAGGCAGTGACTTGTCGCTGCTGGCCGTAGTCGAATCGATGGTCAGCAGCGCCGAGTCCTGGGACGCGGTGGTCTCCTTCTGCGAAACAGTTGTCTCGCAGAAGGAGGCTGCGGAAAGGGAGAGGGAGATCTCATCCACTCACCCGGCCCGCAGAAGGCGCACCGGGCGTCGGCGGAGGGCGGACAACGCCCTCTTCCAGCCCCCCTAAATGGGTCCAGGGGCGACGGACATGGGGACGTCCGTCGCTACCCACACACCAGGACCCGAGGTGGCGGCGCGTAGTGTTCCACGCGCGCCCCTCTTAGGCGTCACGGGGGGAGTCAAACACCTCACTCCCCCCCCCCCCCCCCCCCCCAGACCCGAAGAGGCCCGCAGTGGCGGCTACCAGTCGGGGGTTGCGGAAGCATCGTACGTTCCCGCGACCCCCGGCGTAGGTGTGAGATGGAACACCGGGGTGGTTTTTAGTCAGTAAGAGCCTGACAGACCCCACCGCCCGCCCCAGGGCGGCGGACATCCATGAGGATTTTACACCCCGGAAACAAAAAAAAAAAAAAAGGGTGTACGCACCAATAATTTGAGTGAGCCCGTAACCGTAAGCAAGTGTAGCGGTATCTACATCGCCGTATGCGAACCACGCATGACACTGACGTCACGCAAAATCCTGCATCGCACAAGCAGAGTTTACCGCGCAACTAGCATATATACAACGTCCCGACATCAATCGTGGGGCAGTTGCACACCAGACACGACACCCGTTTGTTCGGAGGATCCTCCCTTTTTTATGGAGGTATGAGCGAACTTTACATCATCATACCTCTATACTAGATTTGACGTGTGATTCTTTAGAAAGTGCGGTGAAAATAATCGAAGTTCAGCCGAACATTCCAATTTTCACTGAACGTTTGGCCGAAGTTCGTATTGTTCAAATCACATTCGGCCCATCTTTAGTTATCCATGATAGTGAAGCATTAAACATTGTTGCTACAGGCTCGGGGTCACTTGCTGGCGAAGACAGACCCCCTGAACTTGACGCTGCCAGCCAGGCTTCTCGCAAATTACAAGAATGTGGCCCTCGACACCAAAGGAGTAGAGAGCCATATAGTAGCCAGGGAGTTGTGCTCGGAGTTGAGTAAGATTCAATTATTTAATATTATGACACACATCACACATGACATAATGGTAGAGGGAAGCCCAGGGGGTTTTCGAGCAAGCGTATGTATGCAGGGTGAAAAGTAGAAAGCTGTGTAGGTGCGGTATGATGAGAGAACACCGGAAATGGTTGCATGGATTTAGTAGATACAAAACTGTCCCAATTTTTATCTCAATCATTCAATTTCTTTTAATGAAACTAGTTGACTATGTACTCGTACTTTAAAACAATACTTGAAACTTGAAATACGCATTATTTCTTAGCTGAAAAACATATGGACATGACATTCACACTGCCTGCAAGAACTGACATTGGCGGCAGTGAAACCTCGTTAACGCTCAGGTAAGATGAGATTAATCCATTTCAAGGGTTTCCATTGATTACCAGACAGTCTGTATACCTACTGATTTATTTATCCATCCAATTAGGGAAATAATCCGTCGTCTCGAGAACGTGTACTGTCGGTCCATTGGCATCGAGTACATGCACGTATATGACATAGACCAAGTACAATACCTCAGGGAACAAATGGAGAAGCCAGGAGCTTTCGACATTACCAACGAGAGGAAGATACAAATCATGCGGCGGCTCACCAAAGCTGTGTTGTGAGTGTTTTGTAACGACCAAGTACTTAGTTTGCTTAGCTTGAGGCACCTGTCCCATCGCTGACGAGGCGGAGGAAGCGACTAGCTATCAACGATTTTCTCACTCAAGAAACGTACCTACAAAAGATTGTAGGTCCCGTGTAAGTAAAAGAAATACATGTATGTTTATTAATAGTTGATCGCTGACTGTTCACACCGCCGGCAAGTACTAGTTTGTCGAAGCGAAAAGAGCTATCAAAGGGCGTAGTCGCTCAGCGATGCTCGCTTGGCGGGCAGAAAACTCGCTGAGAGCCTCACGCTTGGTATACGCATACCAGCGAGTAATAGCTCGTCGTCTTGCGCACTCGCTGCTAGTTGCTCGCCAACTCGTTTTTAGTTGCTATCTCTACTCGCTTCTCGTTAATCGCTCGCGGTGGTAGGTACAGGTGCCTGAGGAACATGTAGAAGGCATGAGACTTCATGAGAGGGAACGCAGCCGGACGCTCGTATGGCTCATCAAGTTATAGAAGTCCCAGATGAGACTATGAAGTGATCATTATATACAGTGTGAGTCTTCATGATGTGCACATATCGAAATGAAGGAATGTATGCTTAATTTTATAGACGGGAAAAAAAATATAAAAAAGGCTGTCTACTTGCTAAACAATAGTGCGGTAGCCGTGCGCTGGGTCTTTCTTTAACAGTCTATAAGAAATTATGGGATTGAGTTAAAAACATGCAGTTTTACCATTAGGTGGCTAATGCGATGAAAAATAACTTAAGACGCGGACCGACTACGATTTTAATCGCTATTACCGCACTCACACAACCGCATCTGCGCGTTTTACGGTAATTATGCACACACTCGCAAACGCTAACACGGGCGTTTGTGTGCTCAAGGAAAGTTGCATAGTATACGTAAGGAAATCAGATGTTTTCTGTTGAATATACTTACTTATGACGTGCGTTCTAAAATTCGATGTAATTACAGTGTCGGTTCATAATATGATACAATAAATAATTACACATAACAATTTAAAAAAAAAACATCACTACTGTTTATTTTTATTACAGTACATGATAAACAGGTCAAATATAAACATTCCGAATTTTACCCGACTGCTCTAGAAGGGGAATTATGCTTTTCGGGTGTAAGTCAGTATCAGGGATGGAAGGGTTAATTAAATGGGTAGTTATGCCATTTCAAACTAATGTTTGTGTTTTAGATAGGTACTTAGTGGGTGCGGTAAAAAAATAGAAAACAAAACCAACATAAAGGCCCTCGGACCACTTAAAAATCACATAAACTCTAAATAAATGCAATAAAATCACAGCTCCAAAGTGACAAATGCCATAATGTTTCTAATAAAATGCGGAGCCGGGACGGAAGCTAGAATTCTGAAAAATTTAGACGATAGAGGGATCATCCACGGGAATGGAAGCTGCTGCTGGCTGAATATTAGTTGGTATTTGCTAAAATTGGTAAAACAGTGCGTGAATTGAACTAAAGTTCTGTGGCGGACTACTAAGGCTACTCACTGCCTAATATTGAAGTGAAAATTCAGTCTCAGTGGAAATATGGGCAATAAAAATAAAATGTTGCGAAAGAGTTTTACAAGAAAAAGACGAAAAACTCGAAAAAATGATGGAATGTTTGGGTAAGTAGGATGATTACGGTATTGTATCATAACATTTGAAATTTGTATTTAGTTTAGTTTACTTACGAAACTGTATAACTCTATAGAAACGGCATTGACAATTTCTACAAACATTTTGCTAAATCCAAAAACAAATAGGTGCACTCTATTTTGATGTCTATAGAATGCATATTTGAATGCGCCTAGTGCAAACGTCTCTGGTCGAAGCAACCATCGAGGCGATAGCCATATTGCAATAGTAGGTATAAGTAACAAAAACAAACTTGCAGATAAATCAGAGTGCGTTCGTAATTATTATAATAATATAAATACTGCACACTAGTTATATATAAAGCATTTTGATTCTTTTGTAAGATTATTTTTATAATATTTATTGAGTCATTAGACCAGTGCCGATAATTTTTGAAAACAAAAAAAGTCACAGTAGGCTGAAACCCATTGGAAAAGAAAGAGAATATAACAAAAATGAAAGGAAAAATAATTTACGGGCGATCCGAGGTCGGGAAGTGGGGGTTTAAGGGTAAAAAGCGGTTTATCTCGATTTCCGGCAAATTTGAATTTTTCACATAAATTGTTTGTTGTCAAATTTGAATTTTTCACATGAATTGAATTTTTCACATAAATTTTGAGGTTACTTGAAAAAAGTGTGAATACAAAAGTTGTAGATCTTTTTATTACCTACAACTTTGCTATTACACTTTTTTCCATATGACTTGTAGTTTTGCCGTAAATCGAGATAACCCCCACTTCCCGACCTCGGATCGCCCGTAAATTATTTTTCCTTTCATTTTTGTTATATTCTCTTTCTTTTCCAATGGGTTTCAGCCTACTGTGACTTTTTTCGTTTTCAAAAATTATCGGCACTGGTCTAATGACTCAATAAATATTATAAAAATAATCTTACAAAAGAATCAAAATGCTTTTTATATAACTAGTGCAATATTTATATTATTATAATAATTACGAACGCACTCTGATTTATCTGCAAGTTTGTTTTTGTTACTTATACCTACTATTGCAATATGGCTATCGCCTCGATGGTTGCTTCGACCAGAGACGTTTGCACTAGGCGCATTCAAATATGCATTCTATAGACATCAAAATAGAGTGCACCTATTTGTTTTTGGATTTAGCAAAATGTTTGTAGAAATTGTCAATGCCGTTTCTATAGAGTTATACAGTTTCGTAAGTAAACTAAACTAAATACAAATTTCAAATGTTATGATACAATACCGTAATCATCCTACTTACCCAAACATTCCATCATTTTTTCGAGTTTTTCGTCTTTTTCTTGTAAAACTCTTTCGCAACATTTTATTTTTATTGCCCATATTTCCACTGAGACTGAATTTTCACTTCAATATTAGGCAGTGAGTAGCCTTAGTAGTCCGCCACAGAACTTTAGTTCAATTCACACACTGTTTTCAGTCATAAATTACTTGAAAACTACAATCGAATTATGCACAGAGCGTCCGGTGCCAACCATCCAAGTCGAGCGCTGCCCGACGACTAAAGTATGACCGCGTAAGCTATTGTCACCACTATGGAGCGTCAATAAGATTGAAAATTGAAAATGATATTTGTGTTGAAATGTGACGTAAGCTGCGAATGGGCATTTATTTTACTGCTTTTCTTTAGATTATTTAAAATATAGACATAAAATTAAATAATGGTTTGGTTAAAGTTTTAAAAAAATGGAAAACCTACTAAATTCTTAAAAAAAAAACTGTTGTTATCGCTGGAAATACAGAGATCTTCGACGTCAAAGTTTATTTTTGTGCTACAACTTCCCAATTTTTTATTGGGAATATCAAACTATTATTTATTATTCTGTTCGGTTTAAATTCTTCTTTATACCCTTCTCTGTTCACTGTATTTTTCGCAATACTTATTTTTATTACATTACGTCATACTCGACGTTCTAAGAAACCAATTTTTGGGAATATTGAGATAACACCCCGCCTTAACACCACTAAGTAATAAAAACGGTAGGTAACGCGGGCGTCTTATTGAGAATTTTTACGATTATTGTAACTATTGATGAAAAAAAAAACAGATGTTTGCTAAAAAACATGTTGATTTTCAATTGAGGGTGGTTTCTTTTCGACAATTTGTTTTTGTGAGGACGCCTAATTACTTCCAACAGTTGCCATTGAATTCAATCCCCCAGTTATAAAGATTACCTATGATAATCATGGGATATTTTCTGTTTTATCTGCTGTAATAAATTTGTTATTTCATCATAACTCTGATGTAGTTTGGAAAAGTACTTCGCGACAAAATGGCCCGCTGAGAAGAGGTTTGGGCTGGAAGGCGGCGAGAGCATGATCGCGATGTTAGAAGAGATCGTTGACACCAGCACGCAGCTCGGCGTGCAGTCCATTGTCATGGCCATGCAGCATCGAGGTTACTTTATCAATATCAAACATAACATATTGCCTGTATCCCCATAACGTTAGGCAGATATGTACTTATAGTACACCCACATTAAAGTCTCATGTAATAGGGGTAGAGGAGCCATCAACCGCCAACCACCGGGCACTAATCTAGAACCCGAACTGCTATTGAGAAATTCTAGATCCCCAATAACTCTTGCCCGACCTCGGAATCGAACCCGGGACACAGCTCCAAGCTCTAAAGATATATAATAATAAATTCAGTGTGGACCACTTACCAGTGAACCGATACACAGATTTGGATCACTGTTGTAATTAGGAAGTCGTTTTTGCGTTTAGGATATAATTATTATGTCGTCTGAAAACATCACAAATGAATCTAAAGTCGCCTGCCACTTTCGAATCTACTTATTCAGTATCTTATGAATCATTTTCATCCAGGTCGCCTAAACATGCTGGTGAATGTGTGTCGCAAGCAGCTGTGCGACGTATTTGCTCAGTTCAAGCTGATTGAGCCCATGGAAAATGTGAGTACTGATTTATCATTAGTTGGCGACTTTTTCAGAAGCGGAGATCTTGAATATTCCGGCGTTTACGTACCGGTGTCGCATAAAACAGATTGAGAGGCAGATTGTGTCTTAATATATATATTAAACTACAAGATTCAAGCCCGTGTTTCCCTATGGGGTAGACAGATGTGTATATAGAAGATAGTTTGCTTTAGCTGCCGAAAAATTCCTGAACTTTGATGGACCTAGGAATCGAACCCAGACCATCGATTCGATGCAGTCAAAAGTTTGATATATTTATACTATCTTTTACCGACAGGTATCCGGCGACGTGAAGTACCATTTGGGCACATACATCCACCGGTTCATCCGGCGAACCAACAAGTACATAAAGGTGTCGATGAGCGCCAACCCCTCCCACTTGGAGGTCGTGAGCCCCGTCGTGTTGGGCAAGGCGAGGGCAGAGCAGTTCTGGAAGGGTGATGACAAAGGAGACAAGGTCAGTTTTATTTATTTTATACTACGACCCGCGGCAGTGCCACACGAATGCAATGGTGCAATGCAATGGCTACGTTACGTCGCGTCGTAGGCGTCGGCTTCGTTACGTCGTAGGCGTCGGCTTCGTTATACGTCGTAGGCGTCGGCTTCGTTACGACGTAGGCGTCGGCTACTTTACGTCGTAAACATCGGCTACGTTACGTCGTAGACGTCGGCTACGTTACGTCGTAGGCGTCGGCTTCGTTACGTCGTAGGCGTCGGCTTCGTTACGCCGTAGACGTCGGCTACGTTACGTCGTAGACGTCGGCTACGTTACTCTGTAGACGTCGGCTACGTTACGTTGTAGGCGTGGGCTACTTTACGTCGTAGGCGTCGGCTACGTTAAGACGCGGACCGACTACGATTTTAATCGCTATTACCGCACTCACACAACCGCATCTGCGCGTTTTACGGTAATTATGCACACACTCGCAAACGCTAACACGGGCGTTTGTGTGCTCAAGGAAAGTTGCATAGTATACGTAAGGAAATCAGATGTTTTCTGTTGAATATACTTACTTATGACGTGCGTTCTAAAATTCGATATAATTACAGTGTCGGTTCATAATATGATACAATAAATAATTACACACAACAATTTAAAAAAAAAACATCACTACTGTTTATTTTTATTACAGTACATGATAAACAGGTCAAATATAAACATTCCGAATTTTACCCGACTGCTCTAGAAGGGGAATTATGCTTTTCGGGTGTAAGTCAGTATCAGGGATGGAAGGGTTAATTAAATGGGTAGTTATGCCATTTCAAACTAATGTTTGTGTTTTAGATAGGTACTTAGTGGGTGGGGTAAAAAAATAGAAAACAAAACCAACATAAAGGCCCTCGGACCACTTAAAAATCACATAAACTCTAAATAAATGCAATAATATCACAGCTCCAAAGTGACAATGCCATAATGTTTCTAATAAAATGCGGAGCCGGGACGGAAGCTAGAATTCTGAAAAATTTAGACGATAGAGGGATCATCCACGGGAATGGAAGCTGCTGCTGGCTGAATATTAGTTGGTATTTGCTAAAATTGGTAAAACAGTGCGTGAATTGAACTAAAGTTCTGTGGCGGACTACTAAGGCTACTCACTGCCTAATATTGAAGTGAAAATTCAGTCTCAGTGGAAATATGGGCAATAAAAATAAAATGTTGCGAAAGAGTTTTACAAGAAAAAGACGAAAAACTCGAAAAAATGATGGAATGTTTGGGTAAGTAGGATGATTACGGTATTGTATCATAACATTTGAAATTTGTATTTAGTTTAGTTTACTTACGAAACTGTATAACTCTATAGAAACGGCATTGACAATTTCTACAAACATTTTGCTAAATCCAAAAACAAATAGGTGCACTCTATTTTGATGTCTATAGAATGCATATTTGAATGCGCCTAGTGCAAACGTCTCTGGTCGAAGCAACCATCGAGGCGATAGCCATATTGCAATAGTAGGTATAAGTAACAAAAACAAACTTGCAGATAAATCAGAGTGCGTTCGTAATTATTATAATAATATAAATACTGCACACTAGTTATATATAAAGCATTTTGATTCTTTTGTAAGATTATTTTTATAATATTTATTGAGTCATTAGACCAGTGCCGATAATTTTTGAAAACAAAAAAAGTCACAGTAGGCTGAAACCCATTGGAAAAGAAAGAGAATATAACAAAAATGAAAGGAAAAATAATTTACGGGCGATCCGAGGTCGGGAAGTGGGGGTTTAAGGGTAAAAAGCGGTTTATCTCGATTTCCGGCAAATTTGAATTTTTCACATAAATTGTTTGTTGTCAAATTTGAATTTTTCACATGAATTGAATTTTTCACATAAATTTTGAGGTTACTTGAAAAAAGTGTGAATACAAAAGTTGTAGATCTTTTTATTACCTACAACTTTGCTATTACACTTTTTTCCATATGACTTGTAGTTTTGCCGTAAATCGAGATAACCCCCACTTCCCGACCTCGGATCGCCCGTAAATTATTTTTCCTTTCATTTTTGTTATATTCTCTTTCTTTTCCAATGGGTTTCAGCCTACTGTGACTTTTTTCGTTTTCAAAAATTATCGGCACTGGTCTAATGACTCAATAAATATTATAAAAATAATCTTACAAAAGAATCAAAATGCTTTTTATATAACTAGTGCAATATTTATATTATTATAATAATTACGAACGCACTCTGATTTATCTGCAAGTTTGTTTTTGTTACTTATACCTACTATTGCAATATGGCTATCGCCTCGATGGTTGCTTCGACCAGAGACGTTTGCACTAGGCGCATTCAAATATGCATTCTATAGACATCAAAATAGAGTGCACCTATTTGTTTTTGGATTTAGCAAAATGTTTGTAGAAATTGTCAATGCCGTTTCTATAGAGTTATACAGTTTCGTAAGTAAACTAAACTAAATACAAATTTCAAATGTTATGATACAATACCGTAATCATCCTACTTACCCAAACATTCCATCATTTTTTCGAGTTTTTCGTCTTTTTCTTGTAAAACTCTTTCGCAACATTTTATTTTTATTGCCCATATTTCCACTGAGACTGAATTTTCACTTCAATATTAGGCAGTGAGTAGCCTTAGTAGTCCGCCACAGAACTTTAGTTCAATTCACACACTGTTTTCAGTCATAAATTACTTGAAAACTACAATCGAATTATGCACAGAGCGTCCGGTGCCAACCATCCAAGTCGAGCGCTGCCCGACGACTAAAGTATGACCGCGTAAGCTATTGTCACCACTATGGAGCGTCAATAAGATTGAAAATTGAAAATGATATTTGTGTTGAAATGTGACGTAAGCTGCGAATGGGCATTTATTTTACTGCTTTTCTTTAGATTATTTAAAATATAGACATAAAATTAAATAATGGTTTGGTTAAAGTTTTAAAAAAATGGAAAACCTACTAAATTCTTAAAAAAAAAACTGTTGTTATCGCTGGAAATACAGAGATCTTCGACGTCAAAGTTTATTTTTGTGCTACAACTAACCAATTTTTTATTGGGAATATCAAACTATTATTTATTATTCTGTTCGGTTTAAGTTCTTCTTTATACCCTTCTCTGTTCACTGTATTTTTCGCGTTACTTATTTTTATTACATTACGTCATACTCGACGTTCTAAGAAACCAATTTTTGGGAATATTGAGATAACACCCCGCCTTAAGTCGTAAACATCGGCTATGTTACGTCGTAGACGTCGGCTACGTTATGCCGTAGACGTCGGCTACGTTATGCCGTAGACGTCGGCTACGTTATGCCGTAGACGTCGGCTACGTTACGTCTCAGACGACGGCTACGTTACGTCGTAAACGTCGCGTGTCGGCTACGTTAGGTCTTAGATATCGGCTAAACTACATAGTCTTATTTTATATACATATTTATGATTTATTTATTTTATTATTGATGTAGACACAGTAAAATACATTGCGAAACGACATATTTAACTTTTGAGTACAAAGGTACTGCTTATTTCTTGAGAAATTTCTTCCAGCCGATCTGTGAAAAGAATAATGAAAAAGAAATGTAGCCAATAGTATGTGAAAACAAAATCAAATCAAATCAAATCATTTATTAATTTTTATTTTTTATTTAATTTAATTTATTATGTTGGTATAGTATGTGAAGTTGGCTGTATTCTGTACATGTACCTAGGCATACAATTAACATAATTTAATTTTGTTAATGTGGTGTTTACCTTTAAGTAATTGTTACACTGTTCAAAGTTTTTTAAATACATATTACTTTTTGGTCAAGATGTTAGTGTAAACAATTGTTGGTGAACCAAGTAAATAAATAAATAAAACAACGGGTTCAGCTACGCTACGAAGGCTGGAATCGTTTTCAGAAAGTCGCTTCTCGTGTATCCGTTATTAGCACGCTTTGTGGACATTCCACAAATGCATTTTTCAAACAAATAACAAATTAGTAATCGGTACAGCGGTAAAATACGCTATCGTGTATTATTTGTAAAGAAAAAGCATTTTGTCAATGTTGACATCTGTTTAACTTTTAGTCATAAGGTTTGCGACTCAGTGACGCAATTGATAACCGTAGGTTAGTATCTACACTACGTGTATATAGCACAAATGTAATTATTACGTACAAATAGTATTACTTGGCTACTGATAAAACTACCATGTTTATTAAAGAATAACTCTGAACGGACTAAGATTTGGCACTTGGCGCCATAGTAACTTTTATTCAGCTCAAAAATACCTATCCAACGATGTAACACACATAGCTATTGGAAGGTGGGACCAGAATTTGCATCCTCCTTTAAACTAAAAGTAAAAAATGCATTTTTCAAACAAGATAAACAGCGAAAATAATTAGGTACCTACCTAATGTACCTAATTCTTTTACACTAAAATAGAATTGATTCTAATCTCCCCTTCCAAAAGGTAGTTTCGCATGGAAAAGAATGGGCAAGAAACTCCACCGTTACTCTTTTATAATGTGTTACAATATTTTGTATAAGTACATTAATTAATTAAAAATAAATTGGGATATGGGCAAGAAAATGCTGGTCAAACCCTATAGTGTAATCTGACAGGTGATGGCGATAGTGATGCACGGCGACGCGGCCGTGTGCGGTCAGGGCGTGGTGTACGAGTCGTTCACGCTCAGCAATCTGCCTGCCTTCACCACGCGAGGCGCCGTGCACATCATTTGCAACAACCAGATCGGCTACACCACCGACCCGCGCTTCTCTAGGAGCACCCCGTACTGCTCGGGTATGATATCAGAGTAGGTAGAGCTATTTTGCGTTACGTAGTCTTAATATGGACACTCCCGGTATCCCGGGATTTGAATATATATGTTATAAATAAGTTAAAAATTACTTTGTTAAAAGCTATTCACGTCACACAAAGCTATTCACAATTATGACCGAACACATATCCCTTCGACGGGTAAGTATACGACGGACACGTTACAGGATAATGTAATTAAAACTTTTATTTCAAATAATATATATAGCATTTTAAATATATGTAGCGCTCACTGTCAATACATAAGACGAGCTTTCTTTTATCTTAATTAATAAAAAATCAAATGAAATTAATCCCGAAGTTTGTTAGAATCCCGGGGAATGTCCATATTAACATTAACGTTTGCGGTCATTGAACCAAAATAGCTCTACCTACACCGATCACATGATTACCGAGTCGAGATTGACTATTCGAGATTTTGCCAGGCAGTCTATCGAAATCTCGTTTGCGATAGATGTTCGAGATCGAGATTTCTGAAATAACTTTTTTGCAATAAAGTTTTTTTTTATTAAATAGTATTTAACTTTATAAGAATGAAAACTGCTCCTGGTAATCGTGTTATACTTTGAACACGAAACAAAAAAAAAACCCCGTGTTAGTAAAACTACATAACGGCACTACCCAACTGCACTACGCATTACATTTTAACGCACACTATAAATCCATTAATTATTATATTGAAAATGGTCTCTCAAGAAGCATAGTGTGCTAAGACGCACGCGTGCAGTTAGTCTCAAAATCTCTTTCGAGACTTCAAGAACGAGATTGTCTTGCCACGAGATTTAATCTCGAAAAAAGGCCTGGGCTTGCCATCATCCCATCACGAAATATGTAACTAGATTACGGTCTATGGACTTATTGGACCGAATTTTTACTTGCGTTCTTTCTGATTTAGATATAGCAAAAGCTATAGACGCGCCAATTTTACACGTGAACGCCGACGACGCGGAGGCGGTGGCTCACGTGGCGCGTGTGGCCATCAACTTCCGATGCAAGTTCAAGAAAGACGTGGTCCTGGACCTGGTCTGCTACCGGAGACACGGCCACAGTGAGGAGGACGAGCCCATGTTCACGCAGCCCTTCATGTATAAGAAGATCAAAAATATGAAGACAGGTCAGTTCATCAGTTGCCGATTTCCTACATCATATTTTACTTGGGTTTATTTGGTCTCTTTTAAGATCCAACAATATTTGAGTCTAACAATGTAAACAAATGTCTCTTGAAAGTAAAAAGCACTAATATCTGATTGCAGTGGATCAACTGTACGCAGAAAAGCTAAAAGCGGAAGGTGTCGCCAGCGAAAGCGACATCAAAGGATGGGAGAAAGAGTACTTGGACACGCTCAACAATCACTTTGATCTCGCTAAGAAAATAACCAAGCTCAGTATCAGGGAGTGGGTCGATACGCCCTGGACTGGCTTCTTTGAATCTGTAGACCCTACCAAGGTGCTTAGGTCCAAGCTTTCATCCCTAATATTAATCGCTGCAAAGCTGAATCGTTTTTTTTTTTGTTTGAACGCGCTTAACTCTGGAACGTTCAGATTTGATAGCCCAATTCTCGAAGGAGGTTATACGCTATTTAACATCAGTAGCTAGCATAGAAAATTGATAAAGTTTGAAATCAGTCCAAACTACCACGCAATAAACTGACTTTTGGGTCTGCGTTCACACAATCTCTGCCATTTTTTCAGATTCAAGAAACGGGTATATCTCAGCTATCAATAAATACCATAGCGAATCATTTCACCACGCCACCGGAGCCGTGGGCTTTCGAGGTTCACAAGGGTATAACTAGGATGCTGAAACTCCGAGAAAAAATGGTTTGTCTATTTTATGGATGAAGTTAGTACTATTATGTGTTTAATTTATCTAAATCTCCCTAAGTGGATGGGCAAGGTAAGGCGGACTCACCATCTGGTGAAGTCTGAAGGAATCCGTGGGATGCGGGCGAACGTGACAGGTCGTTGAGGTGGTGAATAGGAGGGGCCTACGTCCCGTCGCCTTTAACTGAATGATGTATCGTTTAGCAAACTCAAAGCATTTATTTCAAATAAACCAATTATAGGCACTTTTGAATTGTCAAGGGTCGGTCAGTCAGAAAGATGAAGTTAGTTGCCCATTCCAAAGCGTAGTAAGTACCTATGGAGAAGAAAGGGCATGAAACTCCATGGACACTCTTTTAAATCAAAGTCTTGTTACAAAAAAAGTGGTTACATTATTCATGTTCAAATTATACACGTGAGAACGATGTTGAAAGACGTGCACGTTAAAAGGGTCCGTAATAAAAATATAAAAAGTAATTCAGGAATTAAAATAAACCTAAGAAATGACCAGTGCCTACTGACGGCGCCCGTTCACGAACATGACGTATGGATCAGCACCATTCAGCTCAACTATTTCCAAGGGAACCTAATGATCCAATACACACGCCACCACCAGCGACACATTTGAGTGAACATGACATACTCCAGGGCACACTCAAGTCAATGAAAGACGAACCCAGTAAGCTTTAGAGTAGGTGCATAATGCTCACACATGTGCTATGCAATTATACAATACTAAGGATTGAATTTATACAATGCAAAGTTTTTACAACCTTCATCAGCTCCAACAATATTTCCGAATGCTAATCAATTAGTTTTTGCGCCCTTGTGGAGCAGGACCAGCGCTGAGCCAAACATTTTTGTCAGTGATGTAATCCGCCAACTTATAATATGCTTGACTGTATGCAAATGGTTCGTTACACAGGTGGGTCTGTGTGTTGTATAGGTGCAGGACGGCATCGCGGACTGGCCGATGGGCGAGGCGCTGGCGTACGGCTCGCTGCTGCGCGACAACGTGCACATTCGCTTCACCGGCGAGGACGTGGAGCGCGGCACTATGGCGCACAGGTACTGTCACGACCATAAAATACCTTACTATTTATTTTCATATCCTTTACCTTTTGACCGCCACAGTCGTGTATAGACGACAAACCAAAATGTGCCCAGCACGCCACGGTCGCGACAGCGCAGCGTGACCGAATTTTATACGTAAATAAAAATAAATGTCATAAAACAGCATTTTTTTGTTCATTTCCCTTGTTAAACACTTAAAAAAAACATTTAAAATAATAAAAAATTGTAGCCCAACAGTATCAGAAAAAGGGCTCCAGCTACCGTTGGTTAGGGCTCCTGAGAGTCTTCGAGTATGTGCCTCGTCCAGAAGTACCACTTTTTGGATTGAGCCCTTGATCCAGCTGCCTATAGCGAGAGCCTCCTCAGGTGTTGTTGGTCGAGACTCTTTTCTATTATGCCATTGGTCGTCACGACTATCGCCACAATGCCTGCTGTATTCACATCCCACATGTCGACAACCTCGTGAGCCAGGTCAGTTTGCTTACCTTTGTCAGCTTTCACGAGGTTCTCGTCATGCAGAACCGCTATATCAACAATAATTACGCGTCGCTCTATTCGATCTATCACTATGTCAGGCTTATTGGCAAACAATAGTCCTGTCAGTGATGCTGATGATAGATCGAGCCCATTATAACGAGAACGTGTAATATTAGACATGCTATGGGGTGACGCCATGATGTGTGTTTACTGTGTATATATACATTGTACAAGTAGCCTGTATACTGCAGGCACCACGTGTACCACCACCAGGGCGTGGACGGCGCCACGTACCGCGTGCTGGACACGCTGTATCCCGACCAGGCGCGCTACTCGCTACATAACAGCTCGCTCTCCGAATTTGGTAACAATATCGACTTACTATGAATTTTGCAATACTCCTTTTTTGATCAGCAAATTGCACTCGACTATTATACACTAACAGGTAAGTACCAAAATAAGCTCTAATTTGCATGCTTGCGGTCAGAGACTAGGTACCTAAATCATCTCTGGTGACTATAGCATTATTATAATTTTATTCTGTGCGCTATTTTGTCGCCAGGCATTTTGGGCTTCGAGTTCGGCTACTCGTACTCAAGTCCGAAGTTGCTCTCTATATGGGAGGCGCAGTACGGTGACTTTGCGGACACGGCACAGCCTATGTTCGACACGTTCATCTCAAATGGTGAGAGCAAGTGGGTGAGCCAGTCCGGCTTAGTGGTACAACTGCCACATGGCATCGACGGCGCCGTGAGTATTCCTTTTTAGACCACATATTTTTTTAATAAGTTTGGTCGTACCTCTTATGGAAGGTATGTCGCATATCGTCGGTCGCGTAGTGCCAAATCGGACAAGTACACAATAATACATTCAACCATACACGCTTGACCGAAGATGCGTTAATGCTTCGAGTGAACTGGAACTTGGAAGATACGCCCGAAGCATCTTCCGTCAGATGTGCGACCACCCTTAGGCCTTTTACCACGTTTTTCTTGCCGTAAAAAACTACGGTTTATTCGCCGTGTGTAGGCACGAGTGTTGTATGGCTCACTATGGAAGTTTGCTGACAGACACAATTTTTCTCAGCGTCGAGGCACTCGGCTAAGTTTAGAGATTTAATATTTTAACCTAATGGAACTATGAAATGGTGTATAATATTAAGAAAGCACTTTGTGCATGGCACGGTTTATACGCCGTACCGTAAAAAAACCGTGCCGGAAAAACGTGTCCGTCAACAAGCTTCCATGGTGATCTATACCTACAACACTGAAGAGCGTGTATACACACGGCGAATAAACCGTAGTTTCTCACGGCTAGAAAAATGTGTGTGTACAAAGGGCCTTACGAAGCGACTTAGTCTTAGAAAGACGTTTATTTGCGGTAACCATGACGCAGAGAAAGAACACCAACCTAAAAAAGAACAAGTTGACCAAGCTTCTAAAATAAAGATTTTTTTAAAAGCCGAGTGCAAATTCATGAATATGGATTTTAATTGCAAGAAACAGGTCTATATTGTAGTCCCCGTTGGTAAAATTTGGCCCCATATCTACTAGAACATTGAAAACATTACTTCTTCCGTGTGTCAGACTGTTCACCAGAATCAAAAGCCACAATTTCGTTTGTTCACTATCAGGGTCCCGAGCACTCATCAGCGCGCGTTGAGAGATACCTGCAGCAATGTGACGACGACGAGGATAATATACCAAACTTGGACGACAAGCAGTTAGAGTGTAAGTCTATATACTACATCGGTTATTAATAATTCCATAATATTGATATCATCGTTTCACAAGGCTGACAAGCAACAGCTTTTTAAATGTGTCCTCCTTTTTCGTTGGTTTTTTTTATTTAAATCAGTTGTTTCCCACAAAAGTGCACCTACGCGGTCAATATGCAGCAAAGTTTTAACTTTTGTCTTTTGACTGTTGTGTAAAGAATGCCTACTCAACCTTCGAAATTACTTTTAAAGTGTTCGATGATAATTAACATATTTTCATGCCCCTTCAAAACTATACATATTCATTATTTGTTTATTCTATAGTAATTAACAAAAACTTGTGCCGCCATATGATCTGGATCACATGACATAATTTCAAAACTTGTTTATTAGTACAATTTAGTCAACGTTAAGACTGCTACAGAACATGCCTACTTCGCCACCATATTTAGGGTTAGGGTTTTAGGGTTCTTGGCCAAATACTCTAGTAATAGCAAATGTAGGACACATTTATGTAGAATCTTACCTATAAAAATCGGAGAGCATGCTACTTTGGTGCTAACAGTCCATTAGAAGTCATGACTAAGACAAATTAATCCTATAATATCCTTCACATATAGCAGCTATATCTAAGACGTTTATAGAAGTGCATGTCTTATAGAAGAATGAAACAAGACGTTAACAGGAGTAAACCATCTCATAGATGCGTTTATAGGATCAAAAGCGACACTTCGCTAATTAGTTTCATAACATGCGCTTATGCTGCAAGTTCTAGTAAGAATAGTATAAAGTAATCCTGTAAACGATTATGAAACTAGTAATAGAATCGTATGTAGGTACTTGAAGCGCAAATCGTCTTAAAATAAGATGCTGTTGAAAGATCAGTGATCTTAGTCAAAGCGTCTATTAGATGCCTTTAAGACGTTAAAGTCGATTACTTTAGGAGAATTTTGCTACTTGGATATAAAGTCCAAGCTTCCTCACGTTGTTTTCCTTTACCGATCTCAGTACCTTATGATCTTATAGATAGATAAACGCAGGAAGTACATACTTATGAATTGAAAAAGTCACACTGGTACTTGCCGGGGTTTGAAACGACAACCTCGTGCATGAGAGCTCTTAACCACAGGACATCACGATATGCATAGGAACTGAAGAATTAAAATATCTATGTTCCTGACCTAATTTCGGTCACGGTGGCGAATCTCATCGGAGACTAGGCTGGACATATTATAGTACACAAATGTAAGCGCAAACACAGATGCACTCCCTCTTACCTTATTCTCTTAGTCCGACACGACCGGGGAGAACTCTAGCTCAGGCCTGTCACCGTTGTCTCGTGGTCGCAATGGCGACAGCTGAGTGGTGGGGCCCTGCATGGGTTCGCAAATGCTTTTTTAGACCGACGTAGAATTTCTTCTCTGAGGTGGTCTAGAATAGTGTGCTGAATGCATAGTATAACAGTTTGCGGTCGGTTTGTCCCTTACATCTTGCATTCCTACCTAGCCTACCTTTTAAACTAGTTGTGATCCTGTCCTAGTAGATCCAATCATCATCATCATACTCCTGGCCTTGTCCCAAAGTATTAGCGCTCGGCTCAACATGTCTTTGTCTTCAATACTTCTCTATCAGTCGTCATCTCGGTAGTCACCCCGCTTCCAGCCATATAATCTCTCACACAGTCCATCCATCGTTTCTTTTGGTCTTCGCCGACTCCTATAGCATCTACTTTTTTTTTTTTTTTTTTTTCGAAATGTCTTACTCAAAAATTTCCCGTATTCCCCTTAAGTTTAAAAGTTCATTTATTCAAACTAGGCTGAGAATCAGCACTTTTTGAACGTCAAAATAACATAAGACAGTCCCCCCGAAACGCCCGCCCTTCACCACTTCCTAGTGCTTTAGCTGGGAAGAAGAAGTGGCGGAACTAACTCCCCAGCAACACTGCTGTCTGTTCTGTTAGAAGAACTGGATTCTACACAGTAATAAGTAATTAACATTACGAAACACAAAAGCGTTAAAATTATTTGCAATATGTCAGCTTAGCACACGCCAATATTAAAACTATACTCAAACAGAAATAAATAATAAAAACGTAAACAGAACTTAATACATAATAAAAGCCTCCAGGCATAAAGGGCGTAAAAAGGCCTACATATGCAATGCTGCATTATGTTTATACAATATATGTAGCTGTAACTTGTAGCCACAAATGATAAACTAGGGCCTTCGAAGTTAAATATAGAAACAGTCAATTACTAATAACAATAACAAAACCATAGTAAGCAAGTCCATTCATTTCGTCCATTATGTGCTTAACAGTCCGATCTACTTCACCTAGCAGATGCAAACCTAGTGGGAAATATACTGTAGGTGGTTGGTACCTAGTTAATACCTGTGACCTATTTATTGTACCTAAGCAGATTACCTACGTACTACTGAACCTTTGCCTTCTTGATAGTGAATCAGCTGCGGGCGGCCAACTGGATCGTGTGCAACGTGACGACCCCAGCAAACTACTTCCACATGATCAGAAGACAGATCGCCATGCCTTTCCGCAAACCGCTCATCATCATGACGCCTAAAGTCGGCCTCAAGCACCCCTATTATCGGTCCAAGTTCAGTGAATTCTTACCTGGAACGAGCTTCAGGAGGTAAGGTCATAAGTATTCATATTCATGTATTCAAATACAGTCAGTCTTTTATATCTTCGTTATTTTTAGGGTTCCGTACCCAAATGGTGCCAGTGGGACCCTATTATTAGGTCTCCGCTATCCGTCCGTAGTCCGTCCATCCACCCGTCTGAATTATATTAAATATTAAAAATAAATTTAAAAATTAAAGAGGGTGGGTCGGTCGCCTTAAAAAAACACTCCTCGTTTCTTTATCATGTCTTCAATCTATACGGCACTGAGCAGTGAGCAGAATATAGCATAGAAAACTACAGGGTCAAATTAAATTAGCTAGTGAAATTCCGCAGACGTGATGGCTATATTCCGTAGACAGAGAAACTAATGGACGCTGTGACGATTCCTTTCTCGCTTACACAAGAAAGAGAGCGAAAATTACGCTATGAATGTTTTAGACAGAGATACAACTATCAATTATTTTTTCTCTTACCGGTAACCTGTTTTTTCAAGGTCAGCAACTCAAATTGCGAAACAAACTTTGACACTTCGTGCGCCTTCTTTGTGTTTGGTGTTAATGTGTGTGTATTTTAATCCAGTGAGAAGACAGAGAAATTATCCGTATTTCACATCGACGATTATACAATGGTGCGTTGTCGTGTTATTTCATGTAAAAGCGATACCTAGTGAGAAGAAAATGGCCGGTGTGTCTTTTCACGCGTAAGTACGACGGTTTTGTACCTAATTATAGTTTCATAATGATGATTATTTATGCCATAGCATGACGGAACGATATGTCTCATTAAAACTGAAGATAATAGGATTTTGTCGAGTTATTAACATTCATGACATGCATGACCAATTTGATTGAATATTTTAGATTTCAACACCTGAGGAGAGTTCTGATCCAGTACCATCCACATCTTCAAGTGCCAATTTTCAAGATGACGCAAAAATAAAAACCATTAGAAGAAAATTGCATTTGCCGGAAGAGAAAGATACTCCCAGAAAGAAAAAACTTAAAGCAGATTTAAAGAAAAAAACTGAGGCTGTTGCAAATCTTACAAAAAAAATACGTGCTCTCCGGCAAACAAATAGGCGCTTATTGAAACGAAATGCTAAATTATCTGTAGGGCTAGACTATAGTTTTCACTAAACACAGTTGAGTTTTATAAAACGTTTAATATGAGTCTCAGAGCACAGATGTACAGTCATAAACAACACAGTAGTATGAAGGAAGATACGAAGAAAATAGAGGAAGATATGAAAACACTTTAACAACACGAGAAAGTCTAGATTTAGGTAAAAACATATGAGTATGAGCGATTAGGCGCGAGGTAGAAATGAGCGTGCATTCGCCGTCGTAGCAGGTAGGGCACTGGCAGCCGTGACCGAGCGATAGCGGATCAGCCGTCTCACACACGGCAGGCAGTGCGCGGGCGCAGGCGTTGTTGTTGGTGTCGCCACAGTACTCCCCCGCTGAGACCGCTACTGCGGGCGATAAAAATCAGGGAAGCGTACACGTCGTCCACTTCTCGTCCTTTTCTCTGCTTCTGCTCTGGACCCTGATGTTCCAGTAGGCGACTCAGATGCTGTCAACGAAGAAGTGAGGTCATCTTCTTGCGTAAGAAATGCTGGTTTCAGCCGGTCCAAGCTTACTGTTGTCTCTTTCCCACGTACATCAAGTTTGTAGTATTTTGGATGTCGTTCTAGAACTTTGTAAGGTCCAGCATACGGCGGCTCCAGCGGTCTTCGGACGTAATCCTGCCGCAAGAATACATGAGAGGAACTATCAAGACAGCGAGGTATGTAGAAGGGACCTTTTCTATGCCATGACGCGGGTTTTGGTGTGAGCTTGTTCATGTGGTTCCGTAGACGCGTTGCCAGATCAGTGACGTCAGCTGTACCGTGGTCGTCGGTGGGTGCAAGGAATTGGCCTGGTAAACGTAGCGGCTCTCCATAGACTAGATCTGCTGGCGATGCCTGGATGTCTGCCTTCCAAGCACTTCTGATGCCTAGAAGTACCAATGGAAGAACCTCTGTCCATTGTATCGTCGAGTGGCACATGATGGCTGCCTTCAACTGCCTGTGCAGTCGCTCAACCATGCCGTTTGCAGCAGGATGGTAGGCGGTCGTATGAAAATGCTGTGCACCAACCATTGAAGTGATGGCTCTGAAGAGGTGAGACTCGAATTGTCGCCCACGGTCTGTTGTTATCTTCAGTGGACAGCCAAACCTGGCGATCCAGCCGGACACGAGCGTAGCTGCACACGTCTCTGCAGTGATATCTCTGATGGGGTACGCCTCAGGCCATCGCGTGAACCTGTCAATGACAGTGAGGCAGTACCTGAAATCACAAGAAATTGGTAATGGTCCGACAATGTCGAGGTGGATGTGGGTGAATCTGGATGAAGGAGGTAGGAAAGGAGAAATTGGAGAAGAGGTATGGCGAGTTATTTTAGTGCCTTGGCATTTGAGGCATTTGCGAGACCACTCCCTACAGTTTTTTCGAATCCCTGGCCACACGTACCTCTGCGCGACCAGTCGCACTGTAGTTGTTCTTCCAGGGTGACTCAAGTTATGGAGAGAGTCGAAGACTTGCTGACGAAAATCTGGCGTGATATACGGACGTGGTGGCTGAGTTGAAACGTCACAAAAGACTTCAATAGATGTTCCTGGTACATTGATTTTTTGCAGTTTGAGTGAAGATCCTTTTGTCAGCAGACCTTGCAGTTCTGAATCGTCCTCCTGAGATTTTGCTAGAGCGTGATAGTCGATGCCTTGACAGACTTCCTCGATTCTTGACAGGGCATCTGCGACGACATTCTGCGTTCCGGGAATGTAGCGTATGTCGGTTGTGAATTGCGCAACATACTCCAGATGTCTGAACTGCCTAGGCGAGTGTTTCTCACTGTTAGTTTTGAATGCATGTGTCAGTGGCTTATGATCGGTTATGACAGAAAAGTCACGGGCCTCGACCATATGGCGGAAATATCGAATTGCTTCGTAGATAGCTAGTAGCTCCCTATCGAATGGGCTATGCTTTTTCTGAGGCGCTGCCAGTTTTTTAGAGAAGAACGCTAAAGGTTCCCAATTGCCATTCTTCTTTTGCTGTAGAACTGCGCCGATCGCCACATCTGAAGCATCCGTAGCAATGCTTAATTCTGCGTTTGGATCTGGATGAGCTAGTAGTGTGTAGTTTGACAGAGACTTTTTACATTCTTCAAACGCCTGTAATGTCCCCTGAGTCATCTGGACTGGATGTGATCCCTTAATATTTGTGCCTTCTAGAAGTGAATTTAGTGGTGCCTGTTGTTTTGCTGCTTCTGGTACAAAACGACGGTAGAAGTTAATCATTCCCAGGAACCTCCTTAACTCCTTCACAGTTTTCGGTACTGGGTAGTCCATGATGGCTTGTACTTTATTCTCCAAGGGTCGAGTACCAGATGCGGAGATCTTGTACCCAAGAAAACTCAGCTCAGGCTTTCCCAGAACACATTTGGACGTGTTGATGAGAACACCGTAATTAGTGAGACGCTGGAGAACTTGCCGTAGATGGTCTTTATGACATTCTTCTGAAGAAGAGAAGATTAAAATATCATCGCAATATCCATAAGTGAATTCCTCAAGACCGTGCAGAACTTCGTCGATAAATCTTTGGAATGTCTGTGCAGCATTACGTAGGCCAAACGTCATGAAATCAAATTCAAAAAGCCCGAAAGGTGTCGTTATGGCGGTTTTCTTAATGTCTTCTGGATTGACCGGAATTTGGTTATATGCCTTTACTAAATCTATTGTAGAGAAGATTGTGCAGCCTGATAGCTGGTGTGAGAAATCCTGGATGTGACGAACTGGATACCTGTCTGGTATGGTCCTTGCGTTGAGTGCCCTGTAATCTCCACAGGGTCTCCAGCCGTCATCTTTCTTCCTGACCATGTGTAAAGGCGAAGACCAACAGCTTTCAGAACGCTTAGCTGTGCCATTAGCCAACATTTCATCAAACTCCTTCTTTGCCGCTTTTGATCGAACGGGATCCAAGCGTCGCGGTCTGAAGGCGACAGGAGGGCCTGGAGTGGTGTTAATATGGTGAACTGTATTGTGCTTAATGGTACGTACCACTCCTGTTGGTCGCGTAACCTCTGGAAACTCGCGCAGTATGTTGTGGTACTCCGACTCCCCAGTGACTGTCTTGATGGATACAATGCTCTCCGGTATATTTTGCTTTGGCACGGCTATTGATAGTGATGTCTTCCCATCTATGAGGCGCTGGTTTCTACAATCCACAAGAATACTGTAATAGCTTAAAAAATCAACTCCTATGATTGGTTTAGACACATCTGCTATGATGAACTGCCACGCAAAATCACGCCTCAGTCCTAGGTCTAAATGTAGCATTATAGGGCCATAAGTATGTATAGTTGTGCCATTTGCTGCAGTAAGATCATATTTACTCTTGAAACATGGTGCTCTGGTTGCTGAACGTGGGTAGACGCATAAATCTGATCCCGTGTCTATAAGGAACTGCATCTTAGTGGTCCGGTCTGTTACAAATAGACGGCCTGGCTGGACTGGGCAGTCGCTGGCCGCTACTTCCGGCTGCCCGCCTCGTTTCCCGAATTAAACTTACATGGTTCTTTGCATTTCTTGGCCCTTGCTCCAAAGTTGTAGTGGTACCAACAGTGAGGGTGGTCTTGTGGTGGTTGCCGGTTACGCGACTGACTGCGGCTGCGGCTGTGGGGGCCCTGGGACCTGGATCTGGAACGAGCGCGTGACTGCCTGTATACATAAGAGGTGAGTTTAGCAACTTCCTTAGTCAAAGCACAAATCTCCTGACCAAGCTTGTCCATGCGCGAGGATGTGGATGGTTGTGGTGTGGTTGAAGCCATAGCTACTTGGTGATTAGGCGTTGATGGTGCTATTTCATGAACCCGGTCTGCTAGTTCGGCCAGATCGTCTAAAGCAAGCTTGGGTTGTGAGGCTACGACGGTTTGCAAGCTATGTGGCAAGCGACCGGTCCATAATGTAGTTAACACGTCATCTGATACGGTTGGGCCAGCTAGGTTCCTAAGATGTCTTAAAAATAGCGAGGGCTTACGGTCTCCCATGTCATCATGAAGAAACAGCTGCTTCAGCTTCTTTTCCTTAGATGCACTAAGACGCTTGATCAACTCACTCTTAAGTTTTTCAAACTTACCGTTCACGGGCGGATTGCACAGTATATCTTTTACGTGAGTAACATACGTATGTTCTAGTTGAGTCACGGCGTAATAAAATTTTGTCGAGTCACTGGTAATATTTGACAGCGTAAACTGGGCTTCCAACTGAGCAAACCAAAGTTCCGGGTCGTCTGGATAAAATGGCGGTACTCGCACTCCAACACGCCAAATATCGCCCGAATCTCCTTCGGTAGCCTTCTTGCCTACTCCAGAACCGGCATCCATCTTGTTTGACGACTCTTGAGTTCCTTGTCGGGGTCACCACTTGTAGGGCTAGACTATAGTTTTCACTAAACACAGTTGAGTTTTATAAAACGTTTAATATGAGTCTCAGAGCACAGAATATGTACAGTCATAAACAACACAGTAGTATGAAGGAAGATACGAAGAAAATAGAGGAAGATATGAAAACACTTTAACAACACGAGAAAGTCTAGATTTAGGTAAAAACATATGAGTATGAGCGATTAGGCGCGAGGTAGAAATGAGCGTGCATTCGCCGTCGTAGCAGGTAGGGCACTGGCAGCCGTGACCGAGCGATAGCGGATCAGCCGTCTCACACACGGCAGGCAGTGCGCGGGCGCAGGCGTTGTTGTTGGTGTCGCCACATATCAGATATTATTTCGGAACTTAAAATCAAATCCTTGATATCATATGAAGATGCTGACATGTAAACGGTTTTTGGGATTAGTTAGAAAAACTAAAAAATATTCTCCTTCGTTGAGAAAGTTCGCATTATGTTTACATTTTATTAGTCCACTTGCTTATTCTTACGTAAGAGAACAATTTAATACTTGCCTTCCACACCCACAAACATTGGTTAGTTGGTATCGATCAGTAGATGGTAATCCCGGATTTACCAAAGAGGCATTGCATGCAATAAAGTTAAAAAGTAATAGCATCAGGTAAAATAATGCGAATCTGAAAATGATTATTTAACCATTGACACTGATCATGACTACCTTGCTGATCCTACGCGACTTATAGAATTCACTAAGCAGATAATTATATATATTTCAGGTTTTATTGTAACTAAAGTAGCAAAGATAGTGAAATGTGAAAATAGCTTGATGTGTATGATTAACACTGCCTCTAAAAACAATTATAAATTTTGTGGCGAAGTTGTCAACAGCCTTGGACACCATGGCCTGTCTTGCAGCCGAAGTGCGGGCCGCTTAGCTCGGCACGCGAACATAAATGACATCATCCGACGAGCTCTTGTCACCGTCGGCGTTCCAGCTGTATTAGAACCTAATGGCTTGGCACGCGACGATGGCAAGAGACCGGACGGCATGTCTTTATTTCCTTGGAAGGTGGGTAGGCCTTTAGTGTGGGACGCAACTTGTGTCGATACTCTTGCGCCATCCCATCTTGCTGACTCGGCGTGCTGTGCAGGCGCTGCTGCTGCGGCTGCGGAAAACCTCAAACGGCGAAAGTATAATAACCTTATCGGCAATTATATTTTCGAGCCGTTTGGGGTTGAAACCCTCGGGCCGTGGGGTCCGAGTGCTCACGGTTTGTTCAACGAAATCTCCAAACGGCTTGTTGACACTTCCCGGGATCCAAGGGCTGGCCTTTACCTTGGCCAGAGGCTTAGCATTGCCATACAACGTGGCAATGCCGCCAGTCTCTTGGGTACTTTACCAGTCGACAGCGATGCAGAGGAATTTTTCGACGCCATATTTTAATTTGTTAATAGTTTTAGTTAGTTTAGGTTATTATATTTTATATTTTTGTTTGGTTAGTTTACATATAATAAAAACAATGAGATAGCTCTTTATGCTTTCCAACAAAAAAAAAAAAAAATATATATAAATTAATTCTAAAAAAGGACAAAGGTGGTCTGCATTATCCTGCCGCTGATGTAATCGCCGTTTGTGAAATTGCTGAAATAGTATTTAAACAAAATTTAACACAATTGGGCAGTAAACTACTAGAACGAAACAATCTTCTACTACAATTAATTAATCAATGTCTTCGTCAATGTATAGGAAAAGAGTTCTTTATAGAACATGGTGTTTCTTACGATCACTCTCCTCTAGATGATCATAAAATCCTTTTAATCAAAACAATTACCATGAAATACCTTCAAATTCGAATTTACAAGTTTACAAAACAGCTATCAGTGCCTTAGAGCATTTAGGTAATCAGTGCCCAAAGAAAAAGTTAGAAATATGTTCACAAAATTAACATTGTTTCCTAATCAATGTTTTTTTTTAAATTGTTTGGAGTGTTTAGTTTCTAAGTAGTATAATAAATCTAAATTAAAAAACTCGTTTCGTTTCAATTAAATCCTGAAAATAATTTACCCTACTTCATCTAATAACACTCCAAAAACAGGGGAATGCAGTTACTATGGCAACATTATACGCACACATTGACATATTATCTCTGTCTCGACTGCGGGTGTCTGACTTGACTCAGGGTCCCTTCGTCTATTAGTTTCTCTGTCTACGGTATATTCTAATATGAGAGAAAAAAATTACATTGATGAGCAATTATTTTTTTTGGGCAATGACCTTAGTTATGTGTACCTTAGGTAGGTAGTCGACTTACTTGATTTTGTGTAAACTTCACAGTTCACAGACGTGATGAATTTCAATACGATTAATTACTATAGCTAGATTATATATATTAGCTGGCTGGACACGTTTTCGATCGATTATCTAAGATTCTGTAGCGTCACAAATTCTGAAATAAGGGTCTTTAGCCGTCACATAAAGAGCCCTATTGACCTAGTTAAATGCGAGCTATTTTGAAGATTTGTCCAGCCAGCCTTAGTCACATCATTACTGACCACACAAAAAAAATGCATCGCTTTTTTTGTTTTATCATGTTTAGATCTGTAGGCCAATTCTCGTACTTAAAAAACGTTCAAATTCAAGTCGCAATCTCATCTCAGCGACAATCAATGTCAAAAACCTATCAAAAATGTATGTAAATTGATTGTAATTTTGACAGATTGAGACTGAGATTAGAATGCGAACGGTCTTAAAAATACGGGAATTGCCCCTCTGATGTGTCCCATGAAGTCTGAGAAGTTTCGCCAGCTAAATAAATTTGACCCTAGACTTATATTTATTGATTTATATACATATTACTCTATGGTAGGTACACCAGAAAATACAGATCAATAACTATACATTTATACCTACCTATACCTATAACTTTTACCATTGTCGAGTTGATATCAACGTAAACCTTTTTAATGGTTATTTTATGTTTTTATAGTGACGAACATTTATTCGATGGCCTATTACATGACATGAATTGTACCTATTCATAGACTTAGGAAAGGTATCACAGCTTTAAGTGGGATCTGGTACAGTTGCGCGAAAGACACCTGCGCCAACACACTTGCGCGAAAAGACATTTCCGCGAATGGACTTTTGCGTGAAAGACACTTGCGCAAAAGACACTTGCGCGAAAGACACTTGCGCAAAAGACACTTCTCGAAAGACACTTGCGCGAAAGACACTTGCGTGAAAGACACTTGCGCGAAAGACACTTGCGCGAAAGACACTTGCGTGAAAGACACTTGCGCGAAAGACACTTCCGCGAAAGAAACTTGCGTGAAAGACACTTGCGCGAAAGACACTTGCGCGAAAGACACTTGCGCGAAAGACACTTGCGCGAAAGACACTTGCGCGAAAGACACTTGCGCGAAAGACACTTGCGCGAATCCATTCACAGTTACACAAAAAAGTTGCGGAAATGAGATTTCTTCATAACATCACCCCTGTAATCTTTCAAAGGGTTGTTGGGTAGGGGTGTATGCTGTGAATTGTACACCTACAATTCGCCAGTTATTTTCAAGTTACAGAGAGACTGGAAGTCAATAGTTATTTATTTTCGATGTGGGTGTCATTTTCGTGGTTTTCGTGGAGTCAAAATCAAAATTCATGGCGCCACCGAAAATATGCAATTTTTTCATCATAGGTGGTGGTTGACCCATTATCGTTGTCAGCGCACTTGAAAACCATGAAATCGACATCCATGACGACAAATGAGCAAATTTTCGGTGGGGATATTTTGAACTTTGATTTAGACCCCATTATCGTTGCCAAAATAAATAAAAGGTCGAAACCACTAAAACAAGTTACAAAAAAAACACTGCGACAAAACCTATTGACTGTTCGTAACTTGAACATAACTAGCGATTTGTGGGTGTAGGTACTATTGAAATTGAAAGCATACCTACACCCCTACTCAACCTTTTGAAAGAATGCAGGCGTGAAGTTATAAACAAATCTGATTTGCGCAAGTGGATTCGCGTAAGTGTCTTTCGCTTAAATGTCCTGCTACCCTTTGAATGCTTTTCTTATCTTGCAAGCGACTTATTGGTAGTCCAAGATCATAATACTAACATCACAATCAGCAACCTGAAAAAATAAACAGCAATCAGAGTTCATGAAGCCCCGCGCAGGTACCTACGTACTGTCATACACATTATTACGTTTGCTTTCGACAGAGTAATCCCAGAAGAGGGACCAGCCAGTAAAAACCCCGGTGATGTCAAGAAGCTAATCTTCTGTTCTGGCAACGTCGCGGTCAAGATTGAAGACATACGGAAACAGGCTAAACTAGAGTCAAAACTCGCCGTGTGTCGTATCGAACAACTATTCCCATTCCCTTACGATCTGATCCTCAAAGAGTACTGTAAATACGACAAGGCGAAGAAGGCCTGGTGTCAGGAGGAGCACAAGAACCAGGGTCCTTGGCTGTTCGTCAAAGTTCGCATGGAAAACTTCTTTGAAACGAAACTGACGTAAGTACAGAACGGTAGTGATCAAAACATTAGGACGGAGCCACGTGACGGGGCTTATCTCGCCACCCGCACCAATATAACATTCTGTGCCTGGCTGGAGTGCGGGTGATGGTAGATATCACACCCGCACTGGGCCAACTTGCATAAATACCGAGAACCGGAACCTGTAGACCTTACGAATATTAGTTCCGAGCGGAACTCGAACCAACGACACGCAGTGAAAATGCTAATTATCATTCACACCTAACTATTGCACACAACCGTGCCATATTTAATAATAGAATAGAATAGCTTTGTTTTGGACACAAATATCCATATAGTGTTAGTAACATACAAAAAATAAGTAACTTATTGCCTAGTGTTAGTAAAAATTAACCTCCGCAAAAACTGCTGTACAATCGGAGAGCCGAGGCTCTCGGGTACAGTTTTCAGGATGCTGTTCCGACTGCCCCGCACTCTCCTCAGTAGCGACGCAGTTTTTTTGCGTATAATTGCGTAGAAGCCGTCGGTGCGGGCTTGCGCAAACATTTCCGACGCGCTACAGTAACGAGGCAGCCTCAACGACATCCTGAAAGTATTGTTAATTTTTATTGGTGGCACATTTACTGGACATTTCTTTCCAACTTTATTATTTCATTACGATACATAATCTTTCTTGTCTTTGAATTTGATTACATACATGAAATTACATTTTAAACGTATTGTATGTGGTTTCCATGAAGATTTAGTTTATTGATTGACGAAATTGTCAGAATAGAAAAATATGTTTTAAGTTTTTTTAATTATTGTACAGTATGACCCACCATAAGCTTATTTTCTTACTCACATTCAAATACAATTAGATCGACATTCGGGTAAACTTATATTTCCATGGTAACGATCTTGTTTTGTCATTTAATTACATAGAGAATGATCTGTCGCAGTCTCCGTCTTTGTTATGAGCTTATACACAAAAGTGCGGTATAAAAGCTGAATGCACAAACCGTACAAACCGCACTCCGTATAAAATAAATACGGCGCGTACGATGCGGGTAAGTTTGCGAGGTTATTTTATAAACAAATGCAGACATCATCGTACTAAAATCAATGTGTTTTTGATCCATGAAACTTGGATTTATTTATTTACAATGTGCGTTCAGCTTCCAGGGTACCCTCTTCTTCATATCTTCTGTTCCAGGTTCTCACTGTGTTTCGAGATATATTCAACTCTCGAGATATTTCTCGTATACCGTAGCCTTGCTCGTTGAGAACTATAATCTCTCTCTCTTTGTTCTGCCATTATACGGTTTAAATATAAACGATTTATTTTATATTCTCATACAAATTCTCATTTATCACATTTGACACAATTTCAGAGTGACGTTTTTGTCTCTTTGGGATTTTATAATCGAAAGAGTTCGGCACATGGATGTGAAAAAAAACATTTGTTTACAAAAACGTTTCCAACGATTTATCGGCGAAGTGGGTCATGCATGATTCTCATTTGTCCATTGTACCTATTTATTTTCATATGAGTAATAAATAAGTGGGTATAGTGAAACATCAGTACTAGTAATTGCCACTTCCTACAAAGTCGAACAATAGATATAAAATACAAAACAAGTTCCTCATAACGTCAATTTATTTTGACATTAATCGGTGAGTATTTAAAAGCTTAACTCTAGGTTTACATCTAACTCTTGGCTGATTTAGCTGTTAACTCACGAGTTATTTAGGATAACCCATGAATATGCAAGTGGACCTTTTATCGCTAAACTCTGGGTTAGTGTTAGTAGTGTCGAAATAAATTGACGCTATAGGTACCGCTGATAACATAATTTGTATTTTATATTGTTCGACGTTGCAGTAAGTGAAAATTCGGTACTATAACAGCAGGCAATAATTCATGAGCTCATGTAAAAATAAATACTTACAAATTTTTCCACTGACGTTTTCGTCAATCAATAAACTAAAACTAAATTAAAAGTCTCCATGGAAACCACATACAATGGTGCCGATTCTGTTGTACACCGAACTAAACTAAGTAACTAAACTATCACTAAAATTCCTTACTTTTGGCTATGAGAATCTTAACGCTATTCTGCAAAATAAAATCTCTAAATTTAAAAATAATTTTGACACACCTAAAATCAAATTTGGCAATTTTGACTCCACGTGGTACACACGGCTACACATCAAGCTATACAAAACCAGTTTACGCTGGTCTCGCATCGTACGGAAATCCTATACAATGTGAGATCAGCTTATACTGGAACAGTATAGCTTGATGTGTAGCCGTGTGTACTTGTTTGCCGTACCACGTGATTTTTTTTTTTTAGAGCCGGAGGAGCGCATTATTTGCAGCCTCGACATGTTTTGTATGGAATTTTTCACTTTTTGTATGGAAAATATGAAAGATTATTACAAACACGTTGGATTTTAGAGGTTTAGGGACTCTATAAAGGGGTCGAAATTTTCATTATTTTTGCGATAGGACACACTGTTTTCGAGATATATGCAAAAGAAAAGAAAAAAAGATACAGTACCTACTATTTTTGCATCTGAAGTCGAGGTGTTGGTGTGAATTTTATTTCATGACAACAAATTTTATTCCACACCTTTTTAATCGCAGATTTAGTTAGACAATCAAAATTTTTGGTGAAAAACGTAAAATTCAGAATAGCAAAATTGCCATTTTGACTAAATTATAATCTCAGTGCCATCATAGTGCTGTCAAACTAAAATTTAGTTAGGTTGTGTCACTTTAGTCAATTTCAGAATGGGACATCGTCGTTTGACAGGAATAAACTAAATTTTGCTGATTTTTAGTAGAGAATTTTGCGACAAGAGAATCGGCACCAATATCGACCATTATAACGAAATGTCATGTTATAAAATTTAAAGACAAGAAAGTATTACTATCTGTACTGTTGTAGAGTAGGCTCTGTGGTGTGAGATAAATGAAACGAAGATCCACTGTAATATTGTTTATTATAACACTGTCAGCTGAAGGGGTACAATCAAAGAGTAAAGTAATATAGAGAGAGGTACAATACTGCTCCTAACCGCGGCACACTGGCACAGAGCCTACTGGCTCAGGCTACGAATGCAACATGCATCGTATGCAAATAGCGTGCCCTTACACTGTAAAAGACATGGGTATACAATTTCCGGAGGATTAGGATAGTCGTCTTTACGATTAAACTTTTCTGTTCGTTCTAATTTATGTTACGTTTACGTCGCCCGTTGGTGCTATGCAAGAGTCTTTGAAGTATACCTACTTAACTGCTTTTTTGCCCTCAGCTGCATCTCAAGACCAGCAAGTGCAGCATCGGCGACGGGTATCAAATGGATGCACACGAAAGAATTAAAAGATCTAAAAGCAGCCATTTTAAAAGACTGCCAATGACCTTATACCATGCCACGTGTAGAATGTGAAACATTACATGAAATGTAACAAAACCTTGAAAGAAATTTCCAAAGTTGCAATGTACGGCACGACGGAGTTGAAATATTTCATTTTATGTTATGTTTGACTAATGTGTGTCCGGCATTAGAATGCTAAATCGTCTTTTGTGAAAATAAATTTGTTACCTATACACTTTTCGTTAGCGTTTATCTGAAAACCTACTGTACCTTGTAATTGGAATTGTCCATTAATAAAAATTTACCAGTTGTGCTTATTGAATTTTTATTATTTTCTCTGCGTATGGCTTCAGGATAGATGTGTCACAAGATTAGGTTACATATTGTACGGTGTACGTACATGGTTGAAATATGTATTTTTGATGCAATAAGTTAGTTATTAGGGTCGCGTATTTGCACTTTGATCGCGCCTTACATTTAAGAGTGCATTGTCATACGGCGGAGCCGAAATTATGCATTTTTGTACATAACTTAGTTAGTGTTCAATTAGACGTGGTTTGGGTCGGACAACTTGCATTTTTATTTAGATTCATCCCGTTGATCATTCACTGACATTTTCTGCATTTAAGCTTAAGTTTGACATTTTACATCTGCATTGACATTACTTATGTTAGGGAAACACCCTACATAGTTTTTTTTTGGTCCTTCGAAACCTTTGCAAGTACCGTGCAGTCCGATACATCGGTCGGTAAATAGTTATTTGTTATACAAGAGTGCAAAGTTGCTTTTTAACCGCGTGTTCAATTTTGATGACCGAGCAAGCGAAGGATTCTAAAATTGAATCACGAGCGCAGCGAGTGATTCAAAATTAGAATCCTGAGCGTTAGCGAGGGAATCAAAAGAGCACGAGGTGAAAAATCTTTGCACTCGAGTGCAACACGTAACTTTTCATTCCACCTCAGCGAGGAAATGACTAAATGCAAAAAAAAAACGTTTACAATCACAAGATAGGTACACTTTTATTTCAGTTTAGGTATTAATTACTACATTATGACAGGTAAGTATTACAGAATAATCTTTAAATTATAACAAAATAATACTAAGGTATAATTAAGAAAATTTTAAAGTAACGTTGCTACAGTTATTTAAATTGAGTGTAATATTTTTGTTTGGTACTGTAATATTGGTGTTAGTCACTTGTGTACTGTTTTTCGGTAAACTATCTGTCATACTTAATAGTTGTACCGATTCATCGGATTCCCTTGGCGTGAATGTTGGAGAGAGAGGGAGATGGTTAGGTGTTTCATAACGGCTTATTTTTGATGTAGAAGGGCCAGTCCAAGGATCCGATTGAGGCTCTTTCAGTGTAATGGCTCCTACGATGCCTTCACATATTTTAGACTTATTTTGGATGGAATCCTCTATGTATCCCTCTACAACTGCATTGGACTTCCAGCCTCCGTGGCGCTTAAGGGACAGGAGATCAGCTCCGGAATCAGCCAAAAGTGTGGCTGAAGTTCGTCGGAAACAATGACCCGTGTACAACAGGGGTTCTGGAAGTTCAAGAAATGTTGCTATTTCTCGTGGGATACTGCCAATTTTATTAGTACCCATAGGCTGTCTAACACACTTTCCATTGCGATACTGTAGAAAAAATCGATTGATTGGAGTGTTAGGCGGGCGTAAGGCTTGATATTTCTCAACAATCGTTACGTATTCCTTGCGAATGACGAAGTTGCGGTCTCTTTTTGTCTTTGTATTAGGTAAATTAATTAATAGTAAGTCATCTGAATGTTTCTCAATGTTTTTGACATTAAGTTGTGTTAGTTCATTAGTTCGACATGCTCCGTTTATTCCAATAATAAGAACAACCTGTAACGTAAAGAGTATTGTAGTAGATAAATGAATAAAATTGATATGAACGCATAATTATGCCTATCAACATCTACTAAGTATACTATTTAATTGAGATTAATATACTTATGTAGATACTGAATGTGCAACTGACTTACTTTTGCCGCCAAATATACGGAATCGGGTGCTTCGTTAAGAAACTTTTCAATATCAGATACTGTGAAAACCTTCGATTTTTTTGGTTGATGACCAGATGAGGCTCTTTTTAAAAATGCCACTAATTTAGGATAGGTATCGATATGTTTGTCTTTTTTCATCTTTATTGTTGCTTTTAGCATCGAATACGTACTCCATAGAGTGCTTGCTTTCTTGTTCTCGGATAATTCTATAAAATATGCCAGCAAAACGTTTTCTGAGAAAGTTTTGGCTCCTTTTGCTAGTCGCCACGTGTTGAACATATCGTACTGTTTTAAATACTTCTCGCGTGATTGTTGAGGGAGAAAGCTCATTTGCGCATTATTAACAGTTTCAGTCAATTCTGTTGGCGTCAAGCAAACTTCCTCGTCGCTAGAATCACTCATTTTAGTTTTTTCACTTGTTTTCAAGTTTCTTGTAAGGTTTAACAATGACGTGAAAAAATGCCGCGTAAAGAACCGCGTACAAAGCAAATTGAAAAAAGAACACCAAGAAGGTTCCGAGTCTGAGTTTTTAACAAATTAAAAAAAAGTTGTATGATATATTCGGCACCATAGAGGTAGGTAGCAGTAAATAGGTTTAATGTTTTTTTTAATTCACAAACTTAGTGCACACGATGTTCTAAATTCAATTTACTTTATCCTCTAGAGAATAAAAACGGCTTTTCCACTCAGATATTGAAGATTAAAAATACTCTTTCCGAGATGGTGGGATGAAAAATTAATTAATTAATTTTAATTACTAAAAAGGGAATAAAATGGTTTTAGCAGAGACACAGCGGGACCCTAAAAGCTTGGATGCATATAGGTGGTTATCTGGTTAACTGGCGCAAAATGTGAACCATTACTACACGTCATATCGATCCATGGCTGATTTGTTTCTCACAAGTGCTTAACTATTTGACTATTTGCTGAATTATAGGCCACATGAGAACACCCGTACAGACCTTAGCATTAAATTAAGGTTAGAACTGTTCACTTGCCATCAACCATTTTCAATGCATGACTGTGGCTTATTGTAAAATTTTATATCTTCTTATTTTGGTTTATTTTAGAAGACATCGATTGGAATTGATTTGGTTTACAAATTATTTGCACGTAACCAGCTTTTTATCAATTTCTTTGTAAAAACCATATCATTTATTTAGTTTACTGTCCATTTAAATAAAGTTTTTTTTTGCATTTAGTGGTATTATGAGAGCGCGTGAAAATGTTGAACTAAATATGTATGGTATTTCACAGTACCTAAAGTTAACTCCCCAATAAGATTTCAAATATATTAGGAAGAAATCAAAGTTTTACTTACCTTAAATTATATTCACAAATGGCACTTGAGTTTGCACACACCACTTACACTTCATGTTTAACAAATTGACAGTTCATATTAAAGAAAAATAAATAATAATGTTATTGCATTCCACAATTTCGCTCAGAGTGTACTTTCAACTGTGTAAAAGCAAATAAAATGTAGGTACACATTCGTCTTTCGTGCTGTATTATAGGTAATACCTACGTGCTTTGTTAACACGGCAATTTTCAGCTCTTGAGGTGATTGTTACACACATAAATGCTAATTTAATGTTGATATAATTCAATTATTTGATAATGGGAATTCTTATTCAGCTATGTGCTGAATTATTTGTGCCCAAATTAGAATTATATCAGCAGAGGATGCGCTGCCTACACTGTTATACAGCAACTTTATGCAGCCAATGTTTTCACGGTGCACTGTGAAAATGCTGCTATAAGCACTTTTGTGCTACTTGGGAAGCGTCGTAAGCAAGAGCATGTGGTCATTGTGCAATACCAATCACGCATTATTCCAATGTTCCAAATTCACTGACATGGCAAGTTCGGAAAAGTTACAATTTATTGAGGACAATAAGATATGCAAAAATTGTCTGTTTGTGCATATACTAAGGGCTACTGTGCGTCACAAAAAAGATGCAGAGAGTGCAACGAATCACACAACACATTATTGCACAACGATATTGCCAAGTCACCGCAAACGCCCTCAGCAACACACACTTTGCCTAAATCGTCGTCACCAACGACAACCAGGTCATCAAAAACAGTGCAAAATAACTTCGCCTCGGATAATGATGACGAGATACTATTGGCAACTGCATTAATACAAGTAGCGACAGCTAGTGGCGACTATATTACACTACGGGCATTAATTGATCAAGGCTCACAAATAACCCTGATCACCGAGAACGCGACTCAAAGACTGGGTATACAGCGTCAGCAGTTGAGCGCAAGCATAATATATATGAATATGAACGAAGCAGATATGAATATGAACGAGTAAATATGACAAAGATTGGTTGCTTAGCACAAGGATGATTTGCATAGCCAAATACCTACACGCAGCACAAATATGAGTTGAATGACAAGACAAAGTTGTAATAAACACAGATGTTTTGCGGTGTTTCATACAACGCTACTTTTGTGTTTATTCTACATTATACAGGGTGACTTGTAATTTGACGTATTCCTTCGAAGACGTGATAGTATGACACATTTGCAGTAAATAAGCACCACATATAGCCTAGGTGAAAATTCATGGAATTCGAGAAAACCGTACTTGGTATTATTGTTTTTATTTTCAGTTAAATATTTTTTTTTTGTTATTTGAAAAGGGTTTGCTCTTGACTCTAGTCTAGGTCAGTGATGACAGAGACAGAATCGACGATGGAGTGAGCTTACCCAGAAGAAGTCTGTTCACTCTCACTTTGAAGAGATTAGGTGTGTATGCTTTCGGAAACACAGACGCAGGTAGAGAGTTCCACTCTTTTGCTGTGCGCATAACAAAAGATATTTGGAAACGTTTAGTGCGAATTGATGGAATAGCAATTAGGTAAGGATGGTAACTTGAAGTGCATCTAGATCACCGATGGAAGAAGGGGGCCGGTGGAATGAGGTCGTGGAGTTTTTACGCACTCTCTCCGAAGTACAATCTATAGAAGACCGACAAGCAGGCGACCTTGCGGCGATGAGCCAAGCTGTGAAGCTTGGCATCAACCGGTTTTACGTAGCCAATGAGCCTCTTGGCTCTGCGTTAGGATGATGATCTCATCTAGGATGCCCAGTTTCTTGGCCGCTGTTTGGGTTTTGTACTCAATGGTGGCACTGAAGTTGAGACCTGAGGGGCAATTCCCGTATTTTTAAGACCGTTCGCTTTCTAATCTCAGTCTCAACCTGTCAAAATTACAATCAATTTACATACATTTTTGACAGGTTTTTGACATTGATTGTCGCTGAGATGAGATTGCGACTTGAATTTGAACGTTTTTTAAGTACGAGAATTGGCCTACTGATGTCAACTCCATGCCTAGGAGCTCAAGCCTATCACTTACAGGAACAGATGTACCCCGAAAAAAAGGAGTTTGGTAGAAACGACTACTCTGATCGACCGTTCACTAAGGAAGTCTGATACCCAGCTACAAAAATCAGCTGGGATGCCATAAGCAGGAAGATCGCATTGTCTTCGAGGTAGGTCAGCAACTTACTGTTCAGTACCATTTCCATGACATGGCAAATCGTTGAGCTCCTTGAGTCTAAGTTGAGCTGCACGATTACTGACAATTGCGTGCACTGACTGGACAGGTCCACTCATTCTGTGTGGTTCTTTCCTCAAAAGACCATTGCAGACACCGATCTACATAGCCTTCACATGATCTGACCAAGATTTTGTCTGGACTTTAAAAGAGACTGTGACCTCTGAGTTTGTTTCGGCCTTTCTTCTCAGAGTAGTCAGATAGGAAACGCCGACCTCATCTAGTTTAAAAAAAATATATGATTGACGTGTAAAAGTGCTTGTTCAAACCTACTTACAGAAATAAAATCATTTATCATTTAATGGCGATTGGACGGCAATGGGAAGGGTCTGCACAGTCGCCCATTTTGGGCACTGGTTGCACATATGCAAGCTTCCAGGATTTTGGGACCGTTCTTTTATCAAGTGAGAGGCGGACCAAGGGTGTCAACACAAGAGACAATTCAGGCGCACACTGCCTCAACACTCTCGCTGGAATGCTGTCAGGCCCACTGGCCTTGTTCACGTCTAGACTGCACAATACTCTTCGGACCTATTTAATGTGAACTGCGATCTCCAGCATCGAGGAGTCACAATAAGGTACAGTAGGCGGTTGCTTGGAGCCAGCGTCCAGACGCGAATTGCTTGCAAAGAGTGATACAAATAAAGGAGATGGCCAAAAATTCTTAGGACCTATACCCCAGAATGTACAGAGATGAAATATATTTCGTTCAATAGGGCAGATCCTCATTAATTAACAATTATAAGTTACACAGAGCTATGCAGTCATGGAATAAAGTTATGAAGATTTGAAAGTCTTGATATGCGTTCTCTAATAGCGATACCACAGTTAACACACGATTGTAAAAGGTCTATTTTCCTTACTAAATAGTTATTACACAGTTTATTATAATTAGTGGAGCACTCGCGTGGGGCTACGACACAATAAAATAAAAGTGAAATAAAATAACGAAGCAAACGAATACCGTAAAACAGCATGAGCGACGATTATTTGAGTTTGATTTGAAATGTCATATGTCAGTTTAGACATTTGACGGATTCATTGAGTGTTACTAGTAATTAAGTCAAGTAATACCTTTATGTCAATATTGTGATACACGACGTAACTATATTATAATATCCTATCAGCATTGTGTACTTTGACTTTTGATCTATAAAATCATTAAAAAGAGGTTGGTTAAATGGATTACTTATCGCCAAAAATATATTTAAATAAATATTTTGTTACGAATACATATTTTAAGTGCTAAGTACGTTTAGTTATCTTTTTCCTCTAAGCATTGATATTATTAAATGGCAACATTGAAGATACTTAAAAGTGGAATTGAACGGATGAAATTCTTTTATTTTACTATTTTGTTCAGCGACTGCTATGAAATGTTATTAGCTATTATAAATTCTTTATTTATTTTAATTGAATTAACTGTAATACTTTTATCTATGTACAGCTTGGGGTTTTTTTTGGCCATCTCTTTTGCTTTCTCACTTGTAGAGTGAGCCAGCGACCCATCAAGTTTCACCATTGGAGGTAAAGTTTGACGACAGAAATTCGTTTTAGCCGCTTTAGACAGGGTCCAGAACTATTTACTACCCGGAGGGTGTGATGCTAGTTTGGCCCCAATACGTCCGACATGGTCAAAACGTGCCGCACGTAAAACCCGCTTGCAGAGCTGGGCGACAGAATTAAAGGCTCTTTTCTTTGCGCGAACGCTACGTGCTCTAACTTTACGGTCGCGGGCCTTGACCCAGGCTTGGTAAGCAGCTTCCTGGCCGGATCTCCGCCCTGGGACCTAGAGGCGAAAGTACTGGCGTCATTATATCAAAGTCAAAGCATTTATTTCAAATAGGCACATAAAAGGCACTTTTGAACGTCAACATTTACACGCAGATAGAATTGATTCTAGTCGCCCCTTCCAAAAGGTAGTTCCGTATGGAGAAGAATGGGCAAGAAACTCCACCGTTACTCTTTTAAAAGTTACAATATTTTGTATACATTAATTATATAATTTTATGTGAAGACGATGCACCTATAATAAAAAGTTACCCTACCACAATAGGTAAAAAGAATTTAATAAATCGAATAATAAATAGAAAAAAAAAATATTAATAATATCGATGGCGCGAGGAAGAGCGGGCACGGGGCTCGAGGCCGGTGCAGCGGCAGATCGCGCTGTGCCGAGAAGAGCTCCGTCAGGTCTTGGTGGCGGAATGGCGGCAAAGGCATCTGCGCCCGCTACCGTCGAGGCGATCCGGCCAGTACTCGACGACTGGCTCGGGAGAAGGCACGGCTCCCTGTCGTTTAGGGTGACGCAGGTGCTGTCGGGGCACGGCTGCTTCGGCAAGTACCTGTGCCGCATAGACAGGGAGCCGGACGCTCGGTGCCACCATTACGTCCATTGCGGGGAGGACACGGCGCAACACACGCTCGCCGAGTGTGTAGCTTGGGAGGAGCAGCGCCGTGTCCACACAAATGAAGTAGGAGGCAATCCGTCGCTGCCGGCCGTAGTGCGGAGGATGGTCGGTAGCGCAGAGTCGTGGGACGCGGTGGTGTCCTTCTGCGAGGACGTGATGTCGCAGAAGGAAACTGCGGAACGGGAGAGGGAGATCTCGACTCCCTTCCCCGGCCGCAGAAGGCGCACCGCGCGCAGAAGGGTGGACAACGCCCTTTTCCGGCCTCCATGAATGGGTCCAGGGGCGTGGGACTTGGGGAAGTCCTCGCCCCCTATTTGATGGACCCGAGGCGGAGGCGCGCGCGGCTGTCGGCGCGCGCCTCTGAGGCGATGCACGGGGTAGTTAAACACCTCACTACCCCGTGCAGGAGACGAGGCCCGGACAGACCAGGCCAGCACTAGTGTGGGGCTGCGGAAGAATTTGGATTCCCGCGGCTCCGCGCGCACGTGCGAGGAGACACCGGGGTGGTTTTAGCCGGTAAGAGTCCGGCACGCCCCTCCGCCTTTTTCCCAGGCGGAGCTAGTCCATGAGGATTTCCCCCCGTAAAAAAAAAAAAAACAAGGCTTGGTAAGCAGTCTCTTTCGGGCCTCAGCGTGGGCGCATTCTACATTATACCAAGGCCGGGATTTCTAACCGAGCGGAATGTCGGAGAATGGAATAAAATACTCCATCCCCTGCCGAATCACGTCCGCAACCACGTCAGCACAGCACGAGGGGTCACCTGAGGAGAAGCACACCTGGCACCAAGAATAAGATGCAAAATAGTGCCGCATCTCATCCCAGTTTGCTGACTCGTAACGCCATACTCGCCTCGTGCCTCTGGGACTCTCATCTGGAGGAGATATGTTGGTGAGCGTGATAAGGTTTTTATTCAATATTTTCTCCTGCTCTGTTGACTCGCCGTATACTACTTCTATGAACAGTCTTTTTTCATTGTACCTATTCATCATCTGCCTAGCCTTTTCCCAACTAGGTATGTTGGGGTCGGCTTCCAGTCTAACCGGATGCAGCTGAATACCAGTATTTTACATGGAGCGACTGCCTATCTGACCTCCACAACCCAGGTACTGGGGAATACAATACCCCTTGGTAAGACTGGTTGTCAGACTTTCGGGCTTCTGACGACCCGTAACGACTGTCAAAGATCCATTGTACAGACGCCAGCAGGTCAAGCTACCCGAAACTGTCAAATTTTCCCAATCAACCTTGAACCTTAATGCTTTAGCGATAAAGTTGAAAATCTATTAAAGAAATTTGACAGATTGTAGTAGCTTGATGTGCTGGCGTCTGTACCTATTATTAAATAAAAATAAATAAATAGTGTTTTATTGCAGGCAAGATACCCATAATATACAAAAAATAGTAAAACAATAAAAACAAAGAAAAATAAAAAAACATTGAAAATTAAAACATGGAAATATGTATAGGTACCCATAGTCTTTCGTCATTTTTTATTCTCGTTTAGGTGAACAGAAATCCAGTGCACAAATATGGGGCTTGATAGGTTGCACGTGACAACCCTCAAAATGCTGTTACTGGAGCGTCTCAAACTTTGCCAAAAAGACGCGACCCTCGACCATGAGGTCGAGGGTCGTGTCTTTTTATGCCATCATGAGATGGTATAAAAATCCGGGACCCTCGCTTCAGCAAACATGCTCGAGGCACTGCAGTATCTTGGCAGTTTCACAAGGGTTCGGTAAGCATCATTGTACTGGACCCTTAATGAACTGTACAACTTTTTTGTGAAGTTGCACCAAAGTTGGCTGATGTTACATTGACAAGCAATAAGCTCTGAACAGGGTGTTCTTCACGCCTTTGGTGCACTTCACAAAATTGCGCGCGAGCATTTTACTCCTCACTGAGAGGGCCCTACGCTCTCTTTCTATGTCGCAGTCGTCCTGAAGCCTGTTCGTCAAAATGTGCCCTAAGTATTTAAACTGCTTTACGACCCTTATGGTCGCACCATTCAAATATAGACTGGGTATATTCCCCGGACCAGCTCCAGACCTGCCGGTCAATTCTGTTAAAATCTCGCCGTGAATACTTAGGTGAAGTGAGCGTCGAGTGAGCTGTCAGTGTCATCCCACTGATGCTAGGGATTGACCAAGCAATACACTAACAATCATAATATTTTAATAATATTTTTTATCCAAATTGTATTGATCATTTTATATTATTTCAAAGCTAGTATGTAGCTAAGTGGCTAAACAAAACTATTTTGATGGTTTTATAATAAAATAGCAAAACAGAAATTCAGTTAGAAAGTCAATGCTGTTTTTTTTGTGTTTGCCTTAGGCGCGAGTGCGTCACGCACGGAACTGTAAATAAAATATTAAACATACAAGTTGAAGACCCCTACAAAAAAAGAAACGCGTAAGTCTTGTATCGACATTGTTTGTAATTATGAACGAAGCTGGCTCGATCATTTTTCCATTCATACAAGGAGTAACTTGGTCGACTTATGCAGAAAAGCATAACAATTAAGAGTATGTAGGTGCATGCTGCAAGCTAAGGGCGCCTCGAACTAACAGTGAGAGATGTCCCTGGTGGAACGCCGAACTAGGTAAACTCAGGAATACACTAACAAAGCAATTTAACAGAGCTAAGAACACCAGACTACCGGAAGATTGGGAGCTATACAAAGAGACCCAATACACTTACAAAAAGCAAATCAGAACCGCCAGGAGAACAGCTTGGCGAAAGTTCTGTGAATCCATCGAAAACAACAATGAAGCCGCAAGAGTAAGGAAGATACTGGCAACTGACCAGGATCGAACCCTCGGCGCGCTGAAAAGACCCGACAACTCGTACACACTAACGGACCAGGAAACCAGCAAGGTCCTTCTTGAGACCCACTTCCCAGACTGTAAACTCTGACGACAGGACCTGGGAAGCTGAGCCAGACTGGATCCCAACGGAACGCGACTGGTCCAGAGCCCAGTCTAGTAACAGAAGACCGCATAAAGTGGGCTATCAACACCTTCCAACCATACAAGTCCGCAGGTCTTGATGGCATTTTCCCGGCCCTGCTGCAATGGGGGGTTGACTATATTACACTATGCCTGACGGCTATCTATCGGGCATCCATAGCACTCAGATATATACCCCTAGCCTGGCGCGAAGTGAAAGTCATCTTTATACCTAAACCTGGCAAAGCTGACTACACACAACCCAAGGCGTACAGACCCATAAGCCTTACATCCTTTCTACTAAAGACCCTAGAGAGACTCTGCGATCGGCATATCCGAGACGGACCTCTTCGGGCAAGACCACTCCACAAACAACAACATGCGTACTCCACAGGCAAATCAACGGAATCCGCGCTGCACAGTGTGGTATCCAAAATTGAATGCGCGGTGGACTACAAATGCTCAGCACTGGCCGCCTTCATTGACATCGAAGGCGCCTTTGACAAAACCACTTTCAAAAGCATCAGCACGGCCCTGGACAGGCACAATATAGACCCGTCCTTGAGTGGCTGGATCACTAATATGCTCAGACAGAGAGCCGTACAAGTAACCGTAAATGACACCACAAGGGCCATTGTAGCGAAGGGCTGCCCGCAAGGGGGCGTCCTATCACCGCTCCTATGGAACCTGGTCGTAGACAACTTAATAAAAGAACTCAACGACAAAGGTTACTTCACCGTAGGCTACGCCGACGACCTAACCATAATAATAAATGGCGCCCATGAAAACACCTTGTGCAATCTAATGCGCCAGGCCCTGAAGATAGTGGAGAATTGGTGCGGCAAACACCAACTCTCAGTGAACCCCACAAAAACCGAGTTGATTCTCTTCACAAAAAAGAGGAAATTAACGACACTACAACTACCACGTTTCTTTGGTACCACCCTAAGCCTATCAACTGAAACCAAATACCTGGGCATCTTTTTGGATAAACAGCTGAATTGGGCAAAACACACCAACTACATCACCACGAAGGCCAGTATATCCTTGTGGCAGTGAAAGCGATTGCTTGGCAAGAATTGGGGGATTAGCCCACGGGTTACCCACTGGCTATACACCACAGTCATCCGACCAATCATTACATATGGCTCAGTAGTCTGGTGGCCCAGAACAGAACTGAGCACAGCCCAAAGAGACCTCGAAAAGCTGCAGCGGCTCGCATGTGCGGCGATCACCAGCTGCATGAGAACTGCACCCACCGCTGCCCTACAGGCTATGCTTGGGCTACCGCCCCTACACCTCACTGTGAGGGAGGAGGCGACCCTGGCTACCTTTAGGCTACATATAGCAGGAACCCTGAGCAACGACTCCAGGGTCAAGCACAAACGTTTAAGGGAAGAGGCGATCAGGCGTCAGCCGATGATGGCATCACCCTGCGACAAGGCCCTGAAACAATACTGCTTTCAAAAGCACTACAGCATAGTGCTTGAAGAGGAGCAGTACGACCATTCAGGCCTAAAGGAACTGAGAATTTACACCGATGGATCAAAAACCGACTGCGGAACTGGAGTCGGAGTGTTCTCACACGACCTCAACATAAACATATCCAGACCCCTGGGAATGCTCAACACGGTCTATCAGGCAGAGTGTGTGGGCATAATACAGGCGGCTTATGCCATAGCAGCCAGAAGAGTTGCGGACACCCGAATCCGCATACTCTCTGACAGCGCCTCAGTCCTCCAATCCCTAGGGAAAAAATGCATTACTTCGAATCTAATACTAGAATGTCACAATGCGCTTGAACGGGTAACCGTATCAAACCGCAATACAGTGACGCTACAATGGATAAAAGGACACAGTGGATCGCTAGGTAACGACGCAGCCGATGAGCTGGCCAGGAGGGCATCCAGCACGTCGGTCTGTGGACCGGAACCTATCGTGCCCATCCCCTTCAACCAACTACGCAGGTGGCTACAGGAGTACACCCACACACAAGCAGAGAGCTGGTGGGCGTCGTCACCGGGCTGCAGGCAATCCAAGGAAGCCATGCCATCACTAGACGGCAAGCTAACCAGGCGGTTGCTACGCCTGGACAGGAAGGGCATGCGCCTGGTGACGGGGACCATCACGGGACACTGCTCGCTAAACAAACACTTTCACACAATAGGCATAACGGACAGTCCTCTATGCAGGGCTTGCATGGAGGCTGACGAAACTGTCGCGCATGTGCTCTTCGAGTGCACAGGCGTCGCCCAAATTAGGTCAAAAACCCTCGGGACACCCAGATCTTACACAGATGTTCTTAATAGACCAGGAGACCTAATCAGCTTCTGGAGGGAGGTGGGCTGGTTGGAATAACCACCGACGGCCGACATGGCTCACGCACAATGGTCCACTGAAGGACTAAGTGCGGAAACCAAACCCATAACATAGAACATAGAAGAGTATGTAGGATATAAGAGCGAGCTTGATAATGTAAACACCCCGCCTAGGGCCGATTAGATTTTCGGAAATAGGAGTTTCGGTACCTACTTTGTTGAATAATCCACAAAAGCTGTAGAATTGAGAGGAAAATCTCAGGACCTCGCCTCGAATACCAACGTTAAGTGCTTTAATATTCTTTGAGGCGTTTTCGCATATTTTTTTAGTTCCGAATGTTTTACACCTATATTTAATTTTGAAGCCAGGAGAGTGCAAGTGCGCCGTCTTGCACCCTGCTCCCGGCGCCCATGTTAAATGATTATGTAAACGCAATCCCATGACCCAATCGCGACTGTGGCTCGAGTCGAGTAAAGACTGTGCTACGTTGTTCAGGCTTGTTACTAAAACTTGCGAATCGCGCTTACTTCACCTAGCCGGTAGTTTTGAGATTCGGGTGATGTGTTCACGATCACGCCGCGCTTGCGCGTTAGGCACTGGCAATATCACATGGAGTTTTTTTACTTACTTACTACGTAGGTAGGTACCTACTTATTTACCAACGTCCAATAGATAGAGGTCTACTTAACCTGTCGTTGCCAATAATAAAAGAAAATCCATCAGATTATCATCGTCAATACTAAAATTTAATAGCTAAACAGAGACTCCCGCAGTGCCGACACGGGCTCACTTGACTTCGCTGGCGTGATATTGCCGTGGCAACGAGAATAGCGTGGCCGTGATGTGATCACGCCGCGCAAGCGCGTTAGACGCTGTCATTAGTAGGTAGACGTACCACGAGTTTTTTTTTCGTTATTGCAATGACAACCACGTCCCTAAGTCTGTTCGTATTTAAATTCTGAGACAATAATTAGCACAGAGTACATTTTTATACAGGGAAATAATTAGTACCTACCTATTTATTTCAATGCTTTTAGATTGTCAATTCCAATAATTTTTTGAATGTCAGTATTATTATGTAAGATACCTAAATTTTGTTTTCAACAAATGGATATTACTTGAGAGGTGAGATGTACACTAAACACTTAATATAGTAAAATACATAATATGCATAAGTCGACAAAGTTACTCCTTGTATGAATGGAAAAATGATCGAGCCCGCTTCGTTTCTAATTACAAACAATGTCGATACTTACGCGTTTCTTTTTTTGTAGCGGTCTTCAACTTGTATGTTTTATATTTTATTTACAGTTCCGTGCGTGACGCACACGCGCCTAAGGCAAACACAAAAAAAACAGCATTGACTTTCTAACTGAATCTGTTTTGCTATTTTATTATAAAACCATCAAAATAGTTTTGTTTAGCCAATTAGCTAAGTACATACTAGCTTTGAAATAATATAATAATAATATGATCAATACAATTTATATAAAAAATATTATTACAATCTCGATTATGATTGTAAGTGTAATGCTTGGTCAATCAGTGGGATGACACTGACAGCTCACTCCACGCTCACTTCACTTCACCTAAGTTTTCACGGTGAGATGGTTACAGAATCGCAATGCTGAATACCATATATTCGGTTTGAACATTATATTTCAGTCCGTGAGCATCAGCATAATGCTCACAGACAGACAAAAGTTTCCTCAAGCTTTTGATCCAGGGACTCAAAAGAACCATGTCATTGATTGGTTTGGCGTCCGTATCCTGGCTACGTTTTGGTAACCTTTTCGGGGAAACTGAAGGTTTCGTCTGTGCAATTATGGACGAAGTTATCTTGACGAATAACTACCGGAGACATATTATGAAAGACGGGACGGTTGACGTGTGTCGGGCATGCCACCGTCCAGGTGAATCCATCAGACATAATCATCTCTGGTTGTTCTCGTCTGGCTAACGGCGAGTACTTGCACAGGCATAACCAAGTAGCCAGGATTATTCACCAGCAACTTGCTTTAAAATATAAACTTGTGGATACCGAGGTACCGTATTACAAGTATGCGCCCGACCCAGTTCTCGAAAATGACCAAGTCACGTTGTACTGGGATCGGTCTATCATTACTGACAGGACTATTGTCGCCAACAAGCCTGATATAGTGGTGATAGATCGATTAGCGCGCCGCACAATGATTATCGATGTTACCATTCCACATGACGAGAACCTCGTGAAAGCTGAGAAAGAGAAACAAATTAAATATCTCGACTTAGCACACGAGGTTGTTGACATGTGGAATGTGAGCTCGGCTGTCATTGTGCCGATTGTCGTATCGGCCAATGGCCTGATGGCCGAAAGCCTCGATCAACATCTTTCGAGGCTCTCGTTAGGCGATTGGATCAAGGGCCTGATTCAGAAGGTAGTACTCCTTGATACGGCTCGTATCGTGAGAAGGTTCCTGTCTCTGGAGCCCTAACCACCGGTAGCTTGGACCCTGCTCCTGATACCGGCGGACCACTATTTTTATATTTTTAAATGTTTTTTATAAAAATATTTAAAAATGTATTTATATCTATGTAAATAAATAAACGGAATAATAAATACTAATAATTATCATATAACTCATCACCGATACGGGGATTTGTCACAGATGAAAAGACAGTTCTTACAGTTCGCAATATTGTATCCCTTTAAAACATACACAAAAATACACACAACACACACACATATACATTCACAATATTTATAAGTGTGTCAATATTATTGGCTATGTTAAAAAGAATTAATAAAACTACAATCACACTCTTAATTGTTACCAAGAATTACAAATAACATAGATGCAACAATAATTAAACATAATGCGCATGAGTTTATAACCCATTTCAGGTATTCTGTTACGTCTTGGATTTTACAGCATAATTTCGAAAATGCCGCTTTAGTTTACCATCAATTTTGACAGCACTCACGGTGATATTAATTTAGGGCATGGTCGGCGTTATCGCAAGATGGCGCATGTCATGACGTCATATATGACGATTCACGGGACATCATTATCGCGCTCACGCTAGTTCGGTACGGGTGTTAGCGCGCTCAAATCGATGACAGCGCACTCGGAACGCTGCCAATGTCTGTACTACTATGAAATTCAGAACTTCATAGGCGTGATTTTACTGACAGAGGCACAGCAAAATGTTTATAGTATAGTTAAAATCTCGCTGCAGACTCGGTCATAAATCATTCGAGTGTTTCGCTCTCTTTCCCACTCACGGGCCTTATGGGCAGACCACGCCCACACGTAGTCCTGTGTATTACTGCAGTCGATGAGTGATATCGATAGTTTTATATATTTATAAATGGGTGATAGAAATAAATACACATATTTTTTATTTTATTACCAAATTTACTACAAAGCATATTACATATATAAACAAAAGAATGTATATATAAAACTAAAAATAGAAAATTAAAATTCTTCGTCTGAGTCATCATCGATAATAGCCTTGAGCGCGCGCAACTAGCGCACATCCCTACTCCGATTATGATTTATGACCAAGTCTGCAGCGAGATTTTAACTACACTATAATTATCAGGAGATAAGAAGAGCACTTTTACGCTATTACGTATATCATTTACTATTGTTTTATCGAAATTTCAATACGTACTATGTTTTTCTAGAGTTCATAAATGATTTTTCCTAGTGTATGGTACACTCCCCTAAAAAGGAAAGTTGGCAACACTGGTTTAGTGTTCTGTCACTGTCACCACACGACACCAGTGAACATTGTGAACACTGAACAAACTGAAAAACTGAAACTTGAAAGAAAACATGAAAAAACCGGCTAGTTTAGATGATTTAAAATACGTTCTAATAAACTAAAATGATGTCTTCCTACTTCGATTTCTTTTGTAAGAACATAGAATGTGAAGATGCACAGAATACAGACCGCATTACAGGCACCTGTTTCTCAATGTGTCCCGAAGATGAAGTTGAAATGTACGTATACACACTTAAAAAACTACTGGGACCTGGGACTACTACCTACCCCTGCCTATTTAGGTAACTTATTGGGGGTAAAAGATAAATCGTCCTTGAGTATCTTCATTTCTTTATTGTTTACTAACACAAACCACCATATGATTTTGAACACCATTAGTTTATATTCTATCTCACAAGTTTGTAAACTCGATAAATTGTGATCTGTACTTCTTACAATATAACGTTAATTTTCGATAGTTTATAATCTATCTCATGTCAAACCGTCAAATTGTGAACGAACCTGCACATACCGACAGGGTTCACAATCTGTTCGATTTTGTTACCCGTAAAATTGTGAACCGTCCCAGAGTTGTCGGTCTTGGAGTTAGCCGAATTGGTTGCAGTAACTAAGCCGGGGCACCTCAAGCCAATGGGTTATGTTAGGTTAGAACTGCAAACAACCGCGCGCGAAGCGATCGGTGCCGCTGAGCGGCCGGCGAGCGCTACTTCCAAGTTGGTCACAGTTACTTGGCTATTTAGTTTTAGCGCAAGGTGCAATGCATTTCATGCAAGTTTGACACCAGTTCACAATTTGTCAGTTTGCCATGGATAGATATAAACTATCGAAAAATTATGCTTTCAATTGTAAATGGTTTGATGCAGTTGATGATTTTTCAATAGTTTGCGAGTCAGATTATAAACTAACAATCTTAATATAATTATATGGTGACATATATAATATATAGGTATTGTAAAAGATTTACAAAATCCCTAAAACAATAGAACCTAAATGAATTCGCCTTTTGGAAGGGGCAACTAGAATCAATTCTCTAACATCAAAAGTCAAACTTTAAGTTTGTATTAAATGATTTGACTTTGACTTTATTGAATAATTGAAAAGGCTTAGTCTGGTGGATTCAAGTAATCAATGGAAGCACTGTTCTTTTTGGCCCAGGGTTTTTTGAAGCTTCGCATGCATGGGCCATTTAGTACAGTGGCTTCTTTATATTAACTCAATTGGTTTAGGCGTGAGGTGGAGCGTCTAGTCCATGTGTTAGAAGTATGGGGCAGTGAGAGGAAGCTGGTGAAGAGTTACAGCCGTTCTGCAGCAGACTCCAACATGGCTGTTCCACATCTGTTGCGGCCATACTCCGTGCTCACCAGCACTGTACAGTATCTGCTGCTGGAGTAAGACTGTTTGCAATTGAATATCTTTACATAAACAACATCATGTCTGTATTCCCGGAAGGAGTAGGCTCCTGTGTACCTATAGTACACCCACAATTCACCAGATATTCAATTTCATGAATTAACACAATTATTTATGCAACTCTTTTTTTTACTTGCTATATTATGGGCTACATGTGAGTAAACTACACATCTGCCCATTCCTTTCGGAAATACAAGCATATTTTTTTATTTTCATGTCATTCACAAAATAACTGATTCAAAAGTTAATTACTGTTATGTATCCTGAATCATAGCTTATTCAGTGCTGGTCATAAGGCTCTTCTATTGTAAGCTACATCACCTACATCTTCAGCAATATAATGAATTAACCTTTCTCACACCGCATACGTAAAGCGATGATAACGCTTAAAATTATGCTTCGGCTGCCTACTATAAAGGCTCCTTCAAACAGGCGCGACACGCGACGCTACACAAAGGCACCATCATGTCGCGCGACGAGCGGTGCCTTTGTGTCGCGTGTCGCGCCTGTTTTAGGAGCCTTAATACGACAGGTTAACATCTGTTACCAAGGAAGTAGCTTCCTACATAGTGCATGATGATGCTTGTTTGTTTCAAAATTAATATTTGACTTAGATTTTTTTTTACTAAGATGTTCAGAAATATACAACTTCAATTTTGTAAAACAATATGCTTTAAAATTCTAAATTCATTTTCTGCAAACATAAGACAATAATAAGTGTCATGTGTAATATTCCAGTATCACAAGAAGAGTGGATGTGTCTGCCTCGGTGGTGTATGACTATGTGAATGACCGCCTCAGAGCTGTCAGACAGGATGCCACCATACAGAGGCTACCTCCTGAACACTGTGCTTGTCTTCTAGAGCCTATGGTCAGGTTTTATATGTATTACGGCTATAGGTAAGTGTTTTCATAACTATTTGAATCTTGTACAGGACTTGCTTCTGCAAAATTTATTAAGAGATGTTGAAATATAAATTGACATAAAACCAATCCTTGGTGGAAATTTTTGAAAAAAACAAATAAGTTCGAGACCATTGACATGATTTCTTCATGGAGTTTTCAGGTTGCATTGTCAGGTTAATTACATTCCGAAGATACCCGCGATCGCGGTCACGGTCTCGATACCTCGATGTCGATACTCGCTATTTCTACATAGATGGCGGTGCAAATACTTCGGTTCAGCCGCATCTGAAAGCTGAGTTGCTCAATCGTGTGCTTTTGCTGTACTTTACCTACAGTCAAACGGGGTGAATAGGCATGCAGGGGTGAATAGAAACGAAACTTTAAAGGGGATTTTAACCTTGAAATAATTTAGTTTGACCCCAACAAGAGCACTTAATCGTTAATTATATTACAATAAACACATTAAGAGTCCTTTTTGGAATAAACTATATTATTTCAAGGTTAAAATCCCTTCTAAAGTTTCGTCTCTATTCACCCCTGCGTCCCTATTCACCCCGTTTGACGGTACTCCAGAAGAACATGTTGTCTCTTGGTAGTGACAGCGACGATGAATTCATATCAGCAAGCGGAAAATGCTACTTGCTAGTGCGCCTAATCAGCAGCATAGTGCACACCCAGTGAATCAAATGAGGCAAAAGCAAAAGAATAACATCATCTTTTACGATACGCTGAGGCGAACCGATTTGAACAATCACGAGCCAGATCACATAAATGCATGCCGTCGACCGCGATGTAAAAAAAAATATAAACCCCCAAGCAGCCCGCGATGTATCGCAGTGAGACTTCGGCAAGTGTGTATGTGTCTATATTAGCGTGCATTTGTTTTACAATGGAGGTGACATCGAGGTAGCGAGTTAAAGCGAGGTATCGCAGGGAGGGATCTTCAGCATGTTATTACCCTTCCTACCTATCATGATAAACATAATCCCAGTGAAAAACCTATACTAGGATTTATTTATTTCTATAATTTGTTTTATTTTCGCTGATTAGAGCTGAATAAAATGCTGGAATTTTTTAGAACTTATTTAACACAGCAATACTAACCATAATTATGTAAGTAATGTGTCTTTTTAAATTATTCTCGTTTTAAATCTATACTAGGTAATATTATAAAGAAGTATATAAATATTATACTATAGAAATATTATATAGGGAGTAATCTCTGGAACTACCAGTCGGATTTGAAAAATCCTTTTGCATTTCTTAGCCTAATTCTTGAGGAAGGCTATAGGCTATTTAACATCACGCTAGGACTAGGACCCTTAGGGGCCGAGCAAAAAGGAAAAAGACAGAAAGAACGAACGCTAAGCGAAAACGAAGCAATAGCAGGGGGAGGCGATGCGATGCGACGTGGTGGGTCGGGAGAACATGAAATTTAACGCAGACGAAATCGCGAACAGAAGCTAGTTTAGTTTATTCATTAAATGAACGAAATTCTTGATCCTATTCACTCTATTCTTTTCCCATTTAGAACTTGTAACAAATCTATTTCAGGTTATCAAGCCTTCCCCTAAAGGACTATGACCCAGTTCTCAACAAAAAGTACTTATTGGAATGTATAAAATGGTACCTCTCATGCTGTGACACAATAGCCAAAACATGTGGGAAGATAGACCACCTAACAGGTTTCCTCTCAAACCTAGATTTGAATAGAAAGGATAACAAAAATAAGCTCGCCAATGACAAAGTGCTGATGGAAACTCTGTACATATTGAGCAATCTAGATGATTTACACCCACTGGTCAGATATGTTACTTTGTCTAAAGAATTTAAGAGGTGAGCATACATTAATAATAATTTAAATCTTGTATTTTTCTTGTTGGTTATGGTTTGACAAACAATCAGGCAGTCCACGTGATGGTCGGTGGTCTCCGCCGCCAATGGACATCTGCTGGCAATACCAAAAGCATCGCAGGCGCATTGTGGTGTCTGAGATAAAGCCTAAATGTGTCATGTGCCTGTAATAACACTGGCCCCCCTAATCGAAACATAGATGAGACCAAGCAATAGGTACGTTGATATAATTTCCATGAACAAGCTCCTTTGGCAATTTTGGTTGAGGTAATTCGTTTATTTTTTTCAGACACCCGAGTCTTCAACTAGCTTACGAAATAGCAATAGCAAATTTTCAGGGCAACTACAAAAGAGTGTGTAAGCTGTCCGACAAGTTGTGCCCTCTCTCATACTGTGCCTTATGTACCTACTTACCCACATTACAACGGTAAATATTTCCTTACATTACTGAGTTATCTCGTGTCGTGACGCCTTCAGATGCAGTGTTTGCCAATCAAAACTCGTGATTTGACGTAATCCTGAAAAGATTAGTTTGATTGGTGTATACCGCGTCACGACACAATAATGTTTCCGTGGCTATATAGGCATCTGTCCTTCCGTCGTCGAGGAAGTGTCTAGCTATCAACGACGATTTCTCGGCCAAGAAACGTACAAAAGATTGTAGGTCCTGTGTATGTAAAAGCGATACATATATTAATAGTTGATCGCCGACTGTTCACACTGCTGGCGAGAACTTTCTCTCCACCAGTTTGTCGCAGCGAAAAATCTAATAGAGTACTTACTCAGCGACGCTCGCTTGCCGGGCAGAACACTCGCTGAGAGACTCGCGCTTAGTACTTGTGCATACCAGCGAGTAATCGCTCGTCGCAGTCGCGCACTCACTGCTCGTTGCTTGCCAGCTCGTTTTTTATTAGTTGCTAGTTCTACTCGCTTCTCGTTAATCGTCGGTGGTGGGACAGGTGCCTTAGCTTTAATATTCTATATCGCAAGACAAGCTGACTGGCGCCAAGTTAACACTTCTCAGCTCTCGCGATACCATCCCAGGGAAATGCTAGCTTTGTAAACTCTTTCAGACGTGCCCTCCAAGTAATGAGCCACGCGTATAACAACAAGCGCCTGACGGTGCCCGGCGCGACTCTTGCGCAGTGGTTGTGCTTCAGAACGGAACGCGACGCGGCTTCAGCGTGCGCGCATTATGGACTCAAAGTAGAGGGAGCCGCTGTGCGGTTCGACAAGTCTGAGTTCAAAGCAGATGCTGCATTGGTAAGATTTTATTTTTCCTATTATTTTTTACCTCTTAGCTTGATTTGCTTTTAAGTACCAACTTTTATGCTGTTGCTAAGGTGCTGGTTGACACATGGGAAAAAGAGCTCTTTTGATCTGATTATTTATTTTGCACTTTAGAACACACCAAAACCTCAGGACATAACGGAAAAGTTCGATTTAAGTATAATGGATATCTTTACCTACACTACGCCAAAATAGCATTTGATTTTCTATAGTACCTTCTTAATGTTGATTGTTAAACTGCTCACAGAGTTAGTATTCCCACAAATAAAACGATTATTTTATAAAGGAATCCTTTATTTGTTTTATTTACATAAGAAAATTCTCCTAATTATGCAATAACTAATTACAATGGACAACAAAATCTATCTAATATCATATGGTTGCATGGCTCCCAATGTCCAATTCACTCCATAAGTCGTGTACCTTCCTATCTGATACTAATGATACTATACATAATAACAATATAATGTAAAAATAGCCAAAATGTTAGAAAATATTACACTGTCAAAGAAGTGCGGGTAGTTTCGAAATGTAGTTTCTATTTGTTTGACATGCAATAATTGATACTTAATTTATTTTATTCTATAGTTCTTTTTCTTAATGATTTTATATAGAAAAATATGGCGACAGTTCTCTGACAATGTAATAAAGGTAGTGAGGGTGTAGTAAAATATTAAAACAGCTTTGCCTACATCATTATATTATAACAACAGCCGAGAGCCACACTCCACTTCGCTACAACATTAATAAATTAATCCTTATATTGAAATAATTTCTTTGTAATCCGCAATGTTGACCATGCAATGCTACACTTTAATTGGATTTTTTGCTTAAACATGAGTTCCCGATACACATAATAAATGCTCCATTTTCAATACACTGTGGTTCCTGTGCAGTGCGCCAATGGATAAGAAACAATTTTGAAACAAAAATGAGTAATATCACAGATCATAAAATCATGAGGTCGGCCGCATAGTCGATATTGCGGAATTTCGATGCGAAGATTGTCGTAAAAGGTAACTAATAAGTTAGGGTGACGCTATCGATTCGTAGATTAAATTTATTTTTAATGAGTCTCCCAATAACTATATAAACACTCGCATTATAAATAACCAACATGTTTCAGTGAACTTGTCAAAGCATATAGACATAGCGTTACTAAAAACACAAGAATAGTAAATATTTCATAAGACATTCTCCATGTAGAATTTATCAGTAATAACAATTTATACAACTCGTGTCCACAAACCTTACGTTTGTTTTGGATTTTAATACATCCATTTGGTAGCACCTAGATGTTAATCTATATAAAGGGAAGGTAACCATTAAAAGTAAATTATAAATCGTAAGGAACCATGTAAAACTAAAATAAATTCAATACGACAAATTAATGTCTTAACAAGTTTTTAGACGTTCGTCTACGCGTGATTTCATTGTGATACATCATTAAAAACTGATAAATAACTTTAAAACAACAACAAAAGCTCTAATGTACAATAGAGGTATATCTTTCAATTCAACTATATGTTGACATGAAACATGTTTACCTTCCTAGAGGTCGATTGTGGCGAACCTAAGTAGTTGTCATGTCACTTGAGGATTGAACAGCGAGCCATCGGAGCAGTGGCGCCGGCGTGTCTTTTGAGAACATTTTTTAGAGGAAAAGTTAGACAAATCCGTTACATTCATGTTTAATTTTATACTAGACACGTTGAGACGCAAACAATTTAACTACACACGTACACGCCGGCGACACTTCCGCGCCGCAGCCACTCACTCGATAAATACACGCACACACTCACTGATCCTCCTCACACAGACGCAGTAGTGCAGCGCTCGGACTCTGCAGGCGCCGAGCGTCGGGAGACACTTCTTGTAACTTCCACTGAAAAACACACATTTTTTTATTTACAATTTTTCCGCATGAGTGCAGCATTTTATGACCATTTATTATATAATAATTAACCTTGAAAACTAGTAACAAAATTGAGTGCAGTGACATTTAAAAGAAGTAATTTTATACAAAACTATTGCTGCTTATCTATAGTGCACGTAACTCAAGTCCGTCTCCGTCTTTGGGAACCCGGGAATCGAACCCAGGGACCATGTTCAGAAGTAGCACGATGTCACAAATAAACTCTTTTTTTCTTATACCTCGCCGGCCGGCCTCTTAGTTGCTCTTGAGGAAGGCGTCGTCGAAGAGCTCGAGTTCGTGCGACAGGTAGTTGGCTTTGTTGCGCAGTTTCTTGGCGGACGTGGAGGCGTGTTCCAACATCTTGGTGGCCTCCTTCACTTCGCTGAGCTCCGAGTCCATCTCCGTCGTCGCCTCGTCGATCAGCCGGCACAGGCGCGCGAACATAGTGGATAGCTCCCTGGCAAGAACGTGTTGCTTTAACAAACATAACATAACTTCACGCCTGTAATTCCAGGCAGAGGTCCTGGATTCGATTCCCGGGTTGGGCAAAGTATTATTGGTTTTTTCATGTAGTATTTCTCAATAGCAAGCCTGAAGTCTGGATTTGTGTTGTTACTGGGGACTTAACATAACTGGCGAGATATGGGTGTACTATAGGTACAGCTCTGCCTAATTCTTCGTTGAATAAAGTCGTTATGTTATGGTTTACATAAATATCAACCTTATTCTTCGTGTCGCCGGCACGACAGTTAGAAAAATTATGTTGGCCCAAAACTTCGCCACTTCCTCGGCGTTTTCGATTGCAACGCAGAGGTCACTTTGGCTGCATGTTTAGCGGCACAGAGGGGCAAGATAGGAGGAGGAGCAGAATTTGTGACAGCTCCACATCCATACCCTGCTGCTGTGCCGTCGAGGTAGCCCCACTTTAAGAGGTTCGATTTACACTCCCACTTGGGTTCTTCATTTATCATTTATGAGGTACTTACTGCTGCACTTGATGGCTGCAGTTGGCGGAGGTGAGGTCGACGATGAGGCGCAGCTTCTTGCTGGCGTGCGCGACGTACTGCTGCTTGAACACGCGTTGTTGCGCGCGCGCAGTCCATGTGAGCCGCTCATACGCGTACAGGGCTCCGTATAGGGCTCCCGTTACTGCAACGAAGCGCCAGCCCACTGTCTTCAATAGCTGCGAATAGATAACAATAAATGAGTTGAGGTATTCTATTCTGTTCCAGAAACATACAGCTAACAAATTTACGGTGTTAAAAAATAAATAAATCTAAAATAAAATCGAAAAAGAATAAATTTAAAAATATATACTAGATAGATAGACTGTGCCACCTCCAGCGATGACGGGACTGAACTTAATTTGACTTGACCCTGTAGATACACTCACTAGTCCAGACAGCAGTAACCCTCCCATGGTGCCCTGCGACGTGAGCGCTCCCACAGCGAAGCGCGACACCAGGCCCCACTCCTCGGCCGACAGGCCCACGTGACTGGCGAGCGACGGCCCGTTACTGTAGATACACTCACTAGTCCAGACAGCAGTAACCCTCCCATGGTGCCCTGCGACGTGAGCGCTCCCACAGCGAAGCGCGACACCAGGCCCCACTCCTCGGCCGACAGGCCCACGTGACTGGCGAGCGACGGCCCGTTACTGTAGATACACTCACTAGTCCAGACAGCAGTAACCCTCCCATGGTGCCCTGCGACGTGAGCGCTCCCACAGCGAAGCGCGACACCAGGCCCCACTCCTCGGCCGACAGGCCCACGTGACTGGCGAGCGACGGCCCGTTACTGTAGATACACTCACTAGTCCAGACAGCAGTAACCCTCCCATGGTGCCCTGCGACGTGAGCGCTCCCACAGCGAAGCGCGACACCAGGCCCCACTCCTCGGCCGACAGGCCCACGTGACTGGCGAGCGACGGCCCGTTACTGTAGATACACTCACTAGTCCAGACAGCAGTAACCCTCCCATGGTGCCCTGCGACGTGAGCGCTCCCACAGCGAAGCGCGACACCAGGCCCCACTCCTCGGCCGACAGGCCCACGTGACTGGCGAGCGACGGCCCGTTACTGTAGATACACTCACTAGTCCAGACAGCAGTAACCCTCCCATGGTGCCCTGCGACGTGAGCGCTCCCACAGCGAAGCGCGACACCAGGCCCCACTCCTCGGCCGACAGGCCCACGTGACTGGCGAGCGACGGCCCGTTACTGTAGATACACTCACTAGTCCAGACAGCAGTAACCCTCCCATGGTGCCCTGCGACGTGAGCGCTCCCACAGCGAAGCGCGACACCAGGCCCCACTCCTCGGCCGACAGGCCCACGTGACTGGCGAGCGACGGCCCGTTACTGTAGATACACTCACTAGTCCAGACAGCAGTAACCCTCCCATGGTGCCCTGCGACGTGAGCGCTCCCACAGCGAAGCGCGACACCAGGCCCCACTCCTCGGCCGACAGGCCCACGTGACTGGCGAGCGACGGCCCGTTACTGTAGATACACTCACTAGTCCAGACAGCAGTAACCCTCCCATGGTGCCCTGCGACGTGAGCGCTCCCACAGCGAAGCGCGACACCAGGCCCCACTCCTCGGCCGACAGGCCCACGTGACTGGCGAGCGACGGCCCGTTACTCCGCACCACCTCCATCGATGACGGCACTGAGCTCACGGATGGCGGGATCTGGAACATTCAAGCATAAATTAAACATTTTTATTTATGTTTAAGCTGTTTGTTACTTATCCGTCGCTTGTCCCTAAAGGTTCATTAGAAAACCAGCGTCAGACAACATGGGACTTACCACAAAAACTTAGATACTAGTTCAACGCGTGTCTACTGTCAGTCTAACGTCTAACTCCATACATTAATCTCCTGTTGAACAGTTCTTTGACCTAAACGGCTGAAAAACACGGTTCTGTGGTAATAAAGCATTTTTTGCTGAAATGGGCCTTTTTGGCGCTGCCGAGGCCCTCAGTTGTTGTTAAAATTCTTCCTTTCTTTATATTCAAATGAAGGTCGAATTTTGCTTGATTTGACGATAATCGCAAGACATGGTGAATCATTGAGGCCCAACTCCCTTAACAAAAATCTTATGTTTGTTATACACGGTGTAAGAGACATAGACGAGCAACTAACTGTTACCAAGAATTCAGCACATGAAATGTTTGTTTCATGTGCTGAATTCTTGGTGCATTTAAGTAGATCTTTTTAAGACACTTTTACATGATTCTAGACCCCCCCTAGATTATGCGTTAAGTGCAATACCTACGCGGTCAAATTGCATTTCTTTTTTTTTTTATAACCGCAAATGCATTTTAACGCTTGTGGATCTAGAATTTATGGTAACAGTGCGCGTCAATGTCTCTAGCACCCTGTATGGGGAAGGTATGCGGTCTAATTCTCGGTGTATAGCTGATAGAAGAATCTTTAGGCGCGCGTTCCGAAAGAGCGGCACTTTAGTTTATTCTACACCATTTGGCTGGCGTGTTTCATGACACTTGGTCGTAGCTGAACCCGTACAACATCACCATATACCTAAAAGTCGGGTACCTGTGTGTATTGCGGGGGGTTCTTGAGCGCGATCTTGTTGGTGTGCTTGCCCTGGAAGCGCTGAATGAGCGCTGTGATGCCGTACGAGAAGCGGAAGGAGAGGTCTTCGGTGAAGTCAGCACAGAGGTTGTCACAGTTGAGGCGGTAGAGGACTTCGAAGGGCTGCTGGTGAGGGATGATGTAACTGGCTGCGGCCGCGCGCTTGTGTATGGGCAGGATGTTGTACATGCGGTCTGAAACAAACAAAATAAAAGTCGAATGCTATACTGAGTATCAAGTTGTCCGATAAATAAAAAAAAAGATTTTATTTCTGCAAGTAGGTTTGTACAAACAGTTTTACTTTCCAATCATATTTAAAAAATTAGATGAGGTCGGCGTTTCCCATCAGGCTACCCTGAGAAGAAACGCCGAAACAAACTCAGAGACCAGTCTCAAAGTCCAGACATAATCTTGGTCAGATCACGTGAGGACCATGTAAATTAGTGTCTGAAGTGGTCTTTTGAGGAAATAACCACAGATTTGAGTGGACCTGTCCAGTCAGTGCTTACACTTGTCAGTAATCGTGTAGCTCAACTCTACGTCTGATCTATCACATTGTCTAACTCGCTGTCAGGATCAAACAAGATGTTATAACCTTAAGACTATTCTGAAAATAGGTAAGTATCTTACGCTACAAAACATGTTACTAAAGTACCTCCGTGGCACCCTGTGCCTTGCTGATGGCTCAGAATTATCGAAGAAAAATATATATGTTATATGTATATATCAAAGCGAATTTCCCACTCCAAACGTGTAAGAACCCGTTGTTTCGGGCCTATGATACGCCCAGCATTGCTTCTACACTAAATACTATTTATTCTTCAATGGCGTTTGTTTGTAAGACGGAATGGATAGACGTATGTCATGAATGTTTGAGATTTTGCGAGATGATGGACGAAAGGCGAGTTTTTGTGCCAATATTATTTGTTAAATTTAAAGTTTTATTTGTTTTGTTTATAAATTTAGTTTATATTGAAATTAGACAGCGCAAGAACTTGCATTTATGTCTGTAATCTAGTGCATGTTTTTTTTTCAAATAAATAAATAGTTTTCACGCGAAAAAAGTGCCCTTCTATCCACCTACCAGCCATCTCCTTCTGCGCCTGGTCCATCTCATTCCCAATATCCGCCGACAATCTCTTCTTGAGGCGCGACCCAAGCCCGGCCTCCACGTGCCGGTGTAAGGCTCGCTTGTACTGGTCCAAGTGCGCGCGTTCCGTGCGGAACGGCGTGTCGTACTCGTCGACTAGCGCGGACAGGCGACGTATCTCCTGGCTTAGGGTTAGTGATACCTGGAGACAAGGTTAAGCGAGATTAATATACTGGATGATATAGTATGGGACTGCGATGTAAAATAAAAGTAACGCCTGAATTCCCTGCAGTTACGCACTATGTCTAGTACAGTCACAAAATGCACTTAGCAAAACGTAAAAGCGATTTTATTCAACAGCAACTTCGAGATAACAATTATTATTTCATAATAGCATGCGTTCAATGAATACAGTAGCAGAAAATCACTTTTGACGTGTATACCTATTAGTGCTCGTGACTGTACATCCACATCTCGCCGGTTAAGTTAATGTAACAGGTGGCGAGTCTATTGCCGTTTTAAGGTCTCTGCACACAGCGGGCGCGGCGCGGCGGGACGGGACGGCGACGTGACACTGAGCAGTTGTAATGTACTAGATATTACGGACGACGCCACACAGAGCCGTCCCGCTCGACGCGACGGTAACCGTCTCTCTGTGTGGCGTCGTCCGTAATATCTAGTACATTACAACTGCTCAGTGTCGCGTCGCCGTCCCGTCCCGCCGCGCCGCGCCCGCTGTGTGCAGAGACCTTTAGAATATGCTGCCATATTTTCCTATACAGTTTTGGGATACCGGGTAGCCTTGAAATCAAAATTATCGGATTCGTATTTGGAGTGCTTGTAACAGTCGTACATAATATATGAATGCATAAATACAACAAATAGAGCAATCAAAAAGCAAATAGAGCGACTGCAATCTGCTCGCATTCTTATTACTGTTGAATAGTGATGCGACTCGAGTCCAATTTGACTCGAGTGACTCGAGTGACAGCGGAAAAAATCGTATTCGAGTGAAAAAATTGTTGACTCGAGTCCACTCGGACTCGAGTTCACTCGGTTTTTCACTCAGACTCACTCGCTCATAACTCAACTAGACAAACAGGTTTCAACCTGCACGCAGCTCCGCCGCGGCGTACGTAACGACGAGTTGAGGTAAAGAGTGCATGTTTGTTATTATTTGTGTTGGTGTCTAACTCTAATTCTAATACCGGCGGTGTTTATAAACATACTTATTTGTAAAGAAAGACGTAGTCTCGTGTTATCTACAATGAGTGACGATCAAAACTCGGTTACGAAAAAATCTCTAGTGTAGAACTATTTTGAAAGAAAAAGAATAGAATACTCCTTATTATGTAGGCACACCAAAAATTACAGATATAAATGTAGAAATTTTACATAGGGTGACATAAAGGGCGGTCTTATCGCTAAAGGCGATCTTTTACAGACAACAAATTAATCAAAACAGGTAGAGCTACTTTTTGATTTCTAAATTTATGTTTAATATGTGCATTCTTCAACTAATGTTATTCATCACGAGACTGCCTATCCATAAAGTTAGGTTAATGCTATAGGTATATATTGCAACATTACTGAGTTTGTTGTACCTAATTCCTGATAGAATATTCTATTTAAATTTCCATTATTTGAATAATATTATTATTATTTATGCTGATTTCGAAAAAAGGACCAGTTGTGCAATACTTGCAATAAACCTCTCATTTATTAATCAACCGTGTACTTTTATTTTGCCTTAACTTAATGTGAACCACTCAAGTGACTCGAATCATCCGAGTGGTATGCGAGGGAAAATCCACTCGAGTGACTCGACTACTCGAGTGGTATTTGAGTGAGATTGTAAAATGACTCGAATGACTCGAGTGGTAAAATTTGACTCGAGTCGCATCACTACTGTTGAATGACCACCCAGAAGCTTCTGGGTGGTCATTCAATAATAATAAGAATGGGAGCAGATTGCAGTCGCTTTATTTACAAAGAATACAAATAGTGAGCAATGGGGGCTATCGTTTTTGTGCTCACCAGTTGGCGCCACTGCCGAGTAAGGTCCTGTCACTACTTTTATTTTATATATTTTGGATACGTTTGTAGCCACAACTTTGTAGTGTTTATTTTATTAAATTTTAAAATTTTAATGAATATTTACGTTACCTAAAATTAAGCAAGCATGAAGTAGATATGACTGCCTATGGAGGAAACTGTCAAATGTTAAGAACCTCCCAAGCGATATCATTGGGGTGCTAAAGTATTGGTATAAAAACCAATATAATTATGTTAAATGGGCGGGTGTCCTGTCGGATGCATACGGGTTGGAGTGCGGTGTGAGGCAGGGGGGAATCCGCTCACCCAAGCTATTCAACTGTATGTAAACGAGCTGATCTGTGAGCTCAGCAATACCAATATCGGTTGCTCCATTAGCGGGCACTGCGTCAATAACATTAGCTACGCGGATGATATGGTATTGCTAAGCCCATCGATCAGTGCACTTAGGAGGCTTCTTCGCATCTGTGAGGACTATGCGGTGGCTCACGGTCTCAGGTACAATGCGACCAAGAGCGAGCTACTGGTTTTCAAAGTGGGTAACAAAGGTTATGATACTGTCCCGCCAGTCACCTTGGAGGGCGCTCAGCTTTCCAGGGTCACGGAGTTCAAGTACCTGGGGCATTGGGTCACCGATAGTCTGTCCGACGATGTGGACGTGGAGAGGGAACGCAGAGCTTTGGCAGTTCGATGTAACATGCTGGCTCGTAGGTTTGCACGTTGTACTAGGGAGGTGAAAATTACCCTCTTTAGAGCGTATTGCCAATCTATGTACACGTGTGCCCTATGGGTCAGCTATACAAAAAGCTCGTACAATGCTCTGCGAGTCCAATATAATAACGCCTTCAGAGTTATGTTGGGACTGCCGCGCTTTTGTAGTGCATCGGTGATGTTCGCGGAGAATGGCGTGCCAGATTTTTACGCACTGATATAACGCGGATAGCATCCCTGATGCGGCGAGTGCGCGACAGCTCCAACAGCTTGGTGGCTATAGTAGCCGACAGGATAGACAGTCCAATGATGTGGCAATGGATGACCACTCAGCGTGCGTCATTCCAATATTTAAAATAAGTTGTTTTAGTGTATTTTTTTATATAGGTTTGTATTTCTCGTGTATGTATGTATGTTTTGTGCATAAAATTGTAATGTGTGTTTTATGGTTCTATGGTCAGAAATAAATGTATTATTATTATATATTATTCTGTTGATCTAATTCGGTAGACAAGAGGGCCCAAAATTAGATCCTAAGTTGTTACTTAAAATCTTAATCAGGAATAGCACAATCTTTTACAACAATTTATGAATATTAGGTAAACATCCGCCATCAAAAATCCCGCAAGCATTGAACGTTTAGTAACATAAAACATTTCTAGAGACCTGACTCTACACTAGCGCCTCTAGCGGCTAAATCGAGCGCAATAACCCACATTCATAAGGATTGCTCAATTAATTTTGTAAACTACTAAAATACTACATATAACTAAAAATAATTTGGAATATAAATGATGAGCGTACAAGCCGTATTGGAGGGTGGAACTCATCTACTATGGCGGATAGGTCACGGATCTCTTCACTTACTATCACGGGAACCTTGAATGGAAGGTGGGATAAACGTTATGGACTATTATGATGAGATAATGGTTAAGCAAACTCCTAAGGTTGCCAAAGAATGGGGTCTATCTCTATCCTTTTTGTGGTCACCACTGGCGCCACTAGCGAGTAAGGTCTTGTTAGTATTTATATTAAGGAATATTACGCAAAGCTGAAACTGCAGATGGCGCCACTTTGACACGAGGTAAACAAAGCAAACTGTCAAAGGCGCGCAACATTTATTTTCATTATAACTAGGTATATATTACAGAAGAAGCTTAAACTGCATGTTTTTCTGTTTACGTTATTTATTTATTTATCCCCATTATAACTATCATTACAGGTTTCAATACCCAATGCGAGAGTATGGTCTCTTAGAGTGTAGTCAAATATTAAAACTTTACAATTTAATTTATTTCCGAACCCGAACCTTTTTGTTGTCTAGTGCAACAGTGCCCTCTAACGGGAGCAATTACTATACTATACTTCTTATAATGTTTATTTTGTAACATTTTTAACTTCAAATTAATATTTCCATTATAATGTTCCTAAAATTGGCAAGCATGAAGCAAGTTCTACCAAATTAGATCCTAAGTTGTTACTTAAAATCTTAAGTCATAATTAATCACGAATGGCACAATCTTTACAAGAATTATGAAGAATTTGTAAAAATCCGCGAAAAAATCCCACACACAGTGAACATTTGACATTTCTAGAGACCCAACTCCACACTAGCGCCTCTAGCGCGATAGTCCCTCATTGAAGCATGTGAGATTGATAATGTTTAGGCCTACAGGCTCCGACATCGCACAGCCATAATGTAAAGATAGAAGATAGAGACGGTTTGGGACGGATCTTTTGGAGGGGTACACTTGATGTTAGATATTATCTATTATTAAATTATCAAACAAAACCTGTAGATACGAAAATGGACGCATCGAACTACTGAAGCTAATACTATTCGGACGCGTTTGAACCGTATGATACGTTCAACCAATGATATTTATTGTAAGTAAAAAGAGGTAAATAAGTTACATACGCAATATTCGATCTTCAAAAATGGCACATTAAATAACGAAATATTGTAGTGTCACACTATAGATTACACTTGGAAGTAGGAGTAGTAGTGTCGTAATTATCGGGAGCGAAAAAGAGACAAGCATGTGTTGCGTCCGTTGCCGGCGCGACACTCGAGTTCACGTGTGCCAACTAGCTGAGTTTTAACGTGCCACTTACGGATCGCCTATCTACCTCTTTTTTTATAATATCATGGTTGAAAGTATCATACATACGCGTCGAAACTGTAGAATAAGTGCACGATTATGAAAGTGTTTGGGTCGCTTGAATACGAAGTATTTGTTTTGGTTCGGTCTCGCGTACCTTGTGCTCGACGCTCTCCACCATGCGATTGATCTTGTCCTTCATCTGGCGCGTGATGGTGGTGAGCTGTTCCTCGATGGCCGACAGCTGTTCGTGCAGAACGCGTTGTTTCTCCACCTTCGCTGACTTCTGGTCCGAGGCTGTGTTGTATACCTGCAACGTTGTGTTATGTGGTGTTATGAAGGGTCTCGAGAGCTAGCTAAACTGAGTTCTTAGCAATAAAAAATAAAGGCTGTTTTATTTTTTTTCACAATTCGAATTTAATGAACCGATCAAAGTGCAAAGTTACTATAAAAACACCCTGGACAAGAGCAGGTCATGCCATATATGAGCCAATCGGCCTACAGGCTCACGGTGCACCGTATCCATTTAAGTATTGCTACTCATCGAGGGTATTTTAATGCAATGACGATAATCAAACAGGGTCCTCACCAGCTCCAGAGCCGCCATGACCTCAGCGGCGATGTTCTTCCCGCGGCGCGAGTGCTGCGCGAACTTGGTGCGCACGGCCGACTTGCTGATGCACTCCTCGAACTTGCGCTCGAAGTCCACGAACTCGAAGTAGCGGACTTGGTGACCTTCGGCTAGGATCGGCGCTGGAGTAGACGATCAAATTGAATATGCTGTCTTTAAATCTGGGCAAAGGCCTGTCCTGCGGCTTTGATAAGTACGATATCGACGCCTCGGAGTAAAAACCTCGTAAGTGTAATATAAGAAGTAACTTTTCAGGAGGAAGAAAAAACTGCGTGCTGTATTTTTACCCGCTTTGTATGTAACCCGCTTTTATCAACGAACAAGTTAGTCAGATCAGGATGAGCGTAGCGAGGTTTTCTTCCTAGAAAGGCAATTAAATAAATTTGAGTAAAAATGCATTCCCGAGGTTTTCTCTCTAAGACGACGATATGGCAGTTTCATACTGCTTTTATTTGTAATCGTATGAAAAGTGGGATATTGGCGAGTTCTTTTCAAATGGTAAAGCAATTACAGGGTCAACTATACTCACACGAGACGGGCTTCTCTCTTTCCCGCATGCGCGTCAGCAGCGCTTCTTTAGCGGAGATGAAAAAGATGCGCTCCTCAGCCTCCTTGGGCGAGCACACGCGAAGCTCCCGAGACAAGAAGTCCACGCAGCGGTTCGCGTGTTGTGTACGGACCTGTAAGAAAGGGAAACAGGTTAATGGTGATCAATCTGCTGAATGCCCTGATTGCTCAGGAACCGGATGTCGATATATTTATATAAAGCAGTAAATCTATGCATAATGTTTGCATGAAGTTTTTAACATGTTATGTTGTTGGCTTGCTGCACGCTTTGATGCAAACTGTAAGAGCAGCAAGCAATTGTTATATACAGGATGGCAGGAACATCGGCGCGCAAACTGAAACCATGAATTCAGCACATGATTCTAGACCCCAGCGTAGAAATGTCCGCTATCGCTAATCGGTTATTTAAAAAAAAAACTACTGTTTCATAGAAAATTATAATACCTACGCGGTCAAAATTAATGCCAGAGCGAATTTTTTTTAAATGTTTTTAGAACTTGTAGCTGGCTATGCGTCGATATCCCTGCCGCCCTGTATATAAATAAGACATTGAGTTTAAGAAGAAATGTAATTATTTTCGGAGCTACAACGTTATTCAGATCCATCATACGACGTTACTTATGTAAGTTGACGACACGTTTGGTGTAGTGGCTACAGTGGCTAAGTGTGTGTGTGTGTGTGTGTGTAGTCAGCGAAACCAAATGGTCCCGGGTTCGAATCCCAGTAGGGGCAAATGTTTGTATGATGAATATGGACATTTGTACCCGAGTCATGGATGTATATTTATAATCGTCGGAGCCTTATCGGTTAGAGTGCGGTGTAAGGCAGGGTGGACTGACCTCACCCTCGCTATTCGACCTTTACATGGATGCGCTGATCGTCGCGCTGAGCAGTCAGCATGTCGGCTGTCATGTTGATGACGTGTGTATCAACAATTTGAGCTATGCAGACGATATGGTGCTGCTGAGCGCGTCGATTTGTGGCCTAAGGAGGTTGATAGCGATATGTGAGGATTTTGCGGTTAAACATGGACTTGTTTATAATATTAAGAAAAGCCAATACATGGTCTTTGAGGCTGGTGGTGCTATATGTCCAGATTTTGTACCACCTATACGTCTAAACGGTGTAGCCTTAGACAGGGTTAATCAGTTTAAATACCTAGGGCATATAGTCACAGCTGACCTCAGGGATCATGCTGACTTGGAACGGGAGCGGAGGGCGTTATGCATAAGAGCTAATATGCTGGCCCGCAGGTTCGCGCGTTGCTCGGATGGAGTTAAAATAACTCTTTTCCGAGCATATTGCACGTCCATGTACACCTGCAGCCTGTGGGCCAATTACACGCAGAAAAGCTACAACGCCCTCCGTGTTCAGTTTAATAACGCATTCAGAGCGGTTTTGGGTTTGCCTCGCTACTGCAGCTCTTCCGGTATGTTCGCATGGGCGCGCACGGACTGTTTCCATGCGACCATGCGGAGGCGCTGCGCGTCGCTTGTGCGCAGAGTGCGGGCCAGCCCCAATGCCGTTCTGAGTATGATAGCAAGTAGGTGGGACTGTCCTTATTTGCGACACTGCTGTGACAGACAAGTTACATACAGTGTCGCCAGTAAGAGACTGCTATAGTGGACATGTTAAATTTATTACATTTTATTATTATTATTTATTATTATTTATTATTATGTGTGTATTATTATGTGTATGATTTTATTGTGTGTAATTTTATTTGTAATTGATTTTATTTTTATTTATTTTTTACAATTATGGGTTATTATTACCTGAAATAAATGGATTTTTAATTTTAATTTTTAATTTTAATAATATGTATGTATTTACAAAAAAAAAGTATTTAAGTAGTGTATCAACCATCTGGTATCCATAACACAAGCCTTAAGTGCTTAACTTGGAACTAGATGGTGCTGTGTGCAATGTCAGACGATATTTATTATTTTTATTATTTATTAAGTGTTAGCAAAACTTCACAAATTAATGTGATGGGAATCAAATGATCTGAAATTAAGATTTTAGATTTTCTTCTCATAATTTCAAGGGGCTACAGCTGATCATGGCATCATGCTGTCAATTCTAAATATTTTAAAGTGAACTCACTTGATCCAAATACTCTGGTTCAGAAGCAGACGCATCCCATCGATTGTTCAAAATGAATATGTTCGGTTGCGATATTTTTGTCGATACTTTGTGAAAAAAGTTCTTTTCCTGTAAGCAGAAAAGAAATATTATAACACAATTGCACAATTTTAGTACCTGCGTAAATCTTAATCTGAATACTTCACTCCTCGAGGTTGTGTTTCACGTGACACGTTGCATGTTACACGTTACTCAGCGACCATGAGCGGGGAATGTACGTTCGTGAAGAGCACGAACACGTCGGCATCGAGGCAGTACTTGTCAATCCACTCTTCACGGTTGTGTGTCACGTGACACGTTGCATGTTACACGTTACTCACGGTGACCATGAGCGTGGAATGTGCGTTCGCGAGGAGTCGGCATCGAGGCAGTACTTGTCAATCCACTCTTCACGGTTGTGTGTCACGTGACACGTTGCATGTTACACGTTACTCACGGTGACCATGAGCGTGGAATGTGCGTTCGCGAGGAGTCGGCATCGACGCAGTACTTGTCAATCCACTCTTCACGGTTGTGTGTCACGTGACACGTTGCATGTTACACGTTACTCACGGTGACCATGAGCGTGGAATGTGCGTTCGCGAGGAGTCGGCATCGACGCAGTACTTGTCAATCCACTCTTCACGGTTGTGTGTCACGTGACACGTTGCATGTTGCACGTTACTCACGGTGACCATGAGCGTGGAATGTGCGTTCGCGAGGAGTCGGCATCGACGCAGTACTTGTCAATCCACTCTTCACGGTTGTGTGTCACATGACAAGTTGCGTGTTACACGTTACTCACGGTGACCATGAGCGTGGAATTTGCGTTCGCGAGGAGCACGAACGCGTCGGCATCGAGGCAGTACTTGTCGATGTTGTGTGCCACGTGACACGTTGCATGTTAGACGGTACTTACAGTGACCATGAGCGTGGACTCTGCGTTCGCGACCAGCACAAACACGTCGGCGTCGAGGCAGTACTTGTCGATCCACTCGTCGAGGTTGGGCGTGACGTCGACGCCGGGACTGTCCACTAGCACCACGTCATCGCGGAGTAGGGCACACAGCTCGCGCGGCCAGTAAACGTGCACTAGCGAGCACTCTTGCAGCCGCGTCGCGCATAGGGCGTGGCCCAACTGGCTTACAGACTGGGAAAACAGAAAAATAAATTACTCAAGTAAGAAGAAATAAAGAACGAAGAAAGACGTTGCCCGGGAGGCGCTCGCTGTTAGTAAACATTTGTGAAATTGTTTTGTGAAATATATTGAAAAACAATATGGCGGCAGTAGTTACGATTACGGCCACACGCCAAAAGCTCCTTGTATATTAAGAAATTGGAAACACAGCGGATGTTAGAAGGACCTGAAAATGAATAAAGGAAGGAGACAATAGCCAAGAAAACCATGAAATTTAATCTGTTCAATAATAAACTAATTTACAGAGCCATCGACGCGTATAAACGACTCTTCACTATCAGGGCCTAGTATTATTACACTGAATATTTAACCATAACTACATACAAATAGAAGGTACAATCACCTGCACGTTAAGCTTTTCCTCGGAACCCTCGGTACGCAAGAAGGATTCGTCGGTGTCTGAGCCCTCGACTTGGAGGAAGCAGTTGGTGGTGTGCCCGATGCCGCTCGGTAGGATTTTGTCGTGCAACATGGCGTTGATCACTGTGCTTTTGCCATTGCTTGTCCTGGAGAGAAAACATAAGAGGAATGTTTTAAGGGGGATGCGTAAAGGCGACCCGCGAAATTTAAATTTTCATATATTTTTTTTGCAATTTGCAGGTTTGTATCAAGTTGTATGTTGAGCAAAATATGATTCGCGACCGTAATAAATATGTATTTACAGAATTATAATCATTAGAATTATCAATATAACTGTCAACTGTAAAAAATCGTAAGAAAATTTGAATTTCGCGAGCAATCGCTTTCGCCTTTATAGAAATATCTTCGAATCGCACTTTATATTTTAGTTGACTTCATGAAGTTGTATCAAAGCAAAAAAATATAACTTTTCGGCGCCTCGCGAAATACATCGGTCGGATAATTAACATCTTGTTCATGATATACCTAAATAAATACACAAATAATTTCTGCTTTCAAAATATTATTTTGCGAGTTTTGTTTATGGTTGTATTTTTTATTTATATACAAAAAAAAATGGTTTGGAATATGCTTACCGACCAAAGAAGGCGACTTTCATGTGATCTCGCTTGAGCACTTCCCGTATGGCCTGAACTTTGGATACATAGGCCTCCACGTTGGCCAGGTCTTGAGGCGTCGCGATCCCATTCTCGCCCGTGACCGCTGCAACAGTTATACAAGCTTCAAACGCATGCGGAGCAATCTTTCGGCCGAAATTCTAACATAAGGTCTCAGCAGAGAATCGGATGATATCTACGTGCGAATTGAGATTAGGCTAATTTATATAAAAACATAAAATTCATGACCAAATAGAACATGGCATAGTCAGAAATTCTGCATCTTGTCTCTTGTCGATTACGATTTACGACGTATTAGTCTGACATGACATAGACTAAGTATGCCAAAACTTGAAAATACTAAAACAGTTTGAACCGTAAAAGGTAAACTCAAAATAAAATAAGTACATAAAGGTACGAAACAAATAACAGTTCAGTATCCAAGTACGATAAGAAACTTGTCTTCCGAATCGTATTTTTCTTGGTTTACATTTTTCATGCTTGGAGAACTGTTGAATCTAAATAACAACATACTTTACGTAATATAAAACGCTTGGCCCCCCGCACGGCGGCGTCCCGCCACCGTTTATTCTGTTGAGTCAGTATAGCCTACAACTCACACCTCTTGCCTTCAGCACACATCACATATTATAATTATATTGTTATGCAATTATGTTAAATACAAACAAGTGATAGTTTAGTTGGAAGCACGCCAACACAACAATCAACTCAAATATGAAATAGGTATCATGTTACTAGATAAATTGACCTTTTGTACGTACACGTAGCGAATGTGATGTGTATTAGCTTCAACTCGCGATTTCGTTCGCATGGAAGTCGTAAGAGACCACAATATACTAAAATAATAGCCACAATTCCCGCCTGCGCTATTAGTTTTTGCTTAGCGTTCTATCAGCCTTTTTTTCTTTTTGCTCGACTCCTAAGGGTCGTAGCTTGATGTTTGACCTTCCTCAAGAATCGGACTATCAAAAGCAATGAGAATTTTTATTTTTCAAATCAGACTGGCAGTTCCAGAGTTCACGCGTTCAAACTGTAACGAGTTTTAAACATCGTCACATGTACGCTTCTCATCAATTATTAATTTCGGAACGTCACTTTAGCTGTCATTGGTTGTCTGTGCGCGCCGAGTCACCGAGCTGTGAATGTGACATCGGGACTTTGCGAATTTTTCTTTACTAGACAGGATGCTCTGAACTATTTTTTTTTAACCCGGCGGCATCCAGCCCTTACCTTCGCCTATTGATGGCGCAGGGCACTGTTACACCCTCTGAGAGGTATCGAGGCAACGACCCTTATTTATATTATTAAATTGCCTTAGCGATTGTGGCCCACAAGGATTTTGGGTGCGCTGAGGCAATGTCATTTTTGTTGGTATGGACGCTGGAACACGGCGTCCTTTTCCTTTTCCTCTTTTTCCTTTCTTTTCATTTCCTTTTTCAATTTTTATTTGCTATTCTGAGAGGCCAGACTGACGGGGTGTACGTTTGGACGCCGTCTATGGAGGTTTAATTAATCCATTTTTTTCCTTTTATCTAATATCACAAGATGCAATAATAATAATAACAATAGCCACAATCATAATAACAATAACAGTAATTTAATATCTTCATTGGTCATAGTTTTACTTACTTGGAAGCTACTGGCAATTAAATGAGGCATTAACAAGGTGTTATTTCCTTTGTTTAAATTATCTCACATTACAGCTACCTCCGGCGGATTAAAAGTGTGACTCTACGAAGGTAAGTTATCCGGAATTAAAACATAGTGTGCAATCTCCACGGCGGCGGCGCCCGAACATCTTTTATTTGTTTTACTTGTATTTTTTTATAGGAGAACACACACTGGACAAGCTCTCTTTACAATCTTGTCCAAAATTGTATATATTTGACACGAATCACACTTTTTATATATTACAAAACAAACAACCTCTTCGTCTTTACTAATAGTATAGATTAGCAAGTAGAAATTGTTTAGCTTCTCATCTAAGAACCCCACATTGAGGAGCTCAATGCGTTGCACACTTATGCCTTACGAACACTTCCCTTTCTGTAAAAGTACAAGAACAAAAATGTTCTAGTACATTCAATAAAGCTACTTTCAAAATCGTTTTCAAGCATCGCAGAGCTGCGTGAAAATGCCTGGCTGTGCTGTAAGATCTTGTAAATAGCGTTCAAATACGTCAAACTTACATATAGACTGAATAACCTTCCATAAGTAGGTAATAATTTTTTTATAATATTTAGTCATGTTTTTATTGAAAATCAAAATCCTAACCTCATAATACAATCAGATTTTTCATTCGATACAACATAAAACATGGCGTGAGTATTTTTGACGCATTGCTTTTGTGACGTCACCGAGTCTCGCTACACCTCGTTTGTTCATAAAGTTCAAAATACTTTGCTTTTGCATTATGAAAATATACGTCAAATCAGCAATATTGACATGCGCTTGATAAGCGATTATATCTTTTAGTAAAAATAGCTATCGAGACTACCGAAGAGGAGGTCATGTTGAAACCAAAATTGACATGAATAAAAAAAATCGATGGTATAGACTTCTCTTTCCGGGTGGCCTGTAGCAGCTTTTTTTTATGTTAGCTACCACGTCCCCCGCCAAAAGTGACAGACATTTTCGTTCAGAAAATTGCGCTTAGCCTTCTCCAGTGTTATATACTCTAAGGTTGCACAGGACAGTGCGAGATTCGCGTAAATATGTTTTATTTTTGCTACGTTTTAGATAAAAGTAACTGAAAATTAAAAAATGAACATAGGCGTACAGTGCTGACTTCCCTTCTGCTCCATAGCAACGTTCGCACAGATGTAAAAATATCGCGGCGGGATTCTATGACGCACTAGATAATCAACTTTCGGTGTTGAGCCGAGCATTGAGAATCCAACAAAGAGCAACCTATCGCGACAAAAAACACACAGTTGGATTTTCAACTCTCGGCACTAAGCAGTGCGTTGAAAATCCAGTACGCAAAAGGGCTTAAAAATGCATGAGTACACAATTTGACAGTTGCGTCACAGATTACTAAATAGTTACTACGTAACAGATACTTCACTCAGTAGGAAATTTCCAATACCTATTGAGATAATAGCCTACTCCGTCGCCTCAACAACCACTGCATGCTAAAATGTGCCTAAAGGCTCAAGCGTACAGTTGTGATTGCTTCGCACCGCGCGATCCTACAGCAATCGCAGGGAACCGAATTTGGACCGCAAGCGGTCCGAGAGCGCTCGCTCGAGCGGTAGGTAATTATAGCGCGCAAGTACATGGAGTGACGGAGGCCTGGTTGCTTTTAGTGTGATGCTCTTTAGAACAAAAGCCGTCTTACGATTAACATGTTTCAGAATAAAATTCATAAGAGAATTTGTAAATAAACAATTAAATGTAAAACTCAATAATCAATATTAAGTTATGTTATGTAAACAAATACATAACGGAATTTTCAAGATGCGTAGATTTAGTAGGAGAAAAGCCTGCAGTACCAAGTTAATTTTAAGAAAAATATAGTCTTATTGCACAGTTTCAACTAAAAACAGTATAGACAAAAGGGCCACACTTTCACAGGTGTATGTTAGAAGCAATTAAAGTATTATCAGGGATAAGGTGCCAAGTTCCAATACTATTATATTACTAGAACCAAGTTTCTGTAGAAGCTCCGAAGGTCAGACGGCTCTTTGTGACTGGACAAACAAGAACAACATTGTACTTACTTGAACAATCAAGAGCAAAACCGGAACTAACAAGGACTGACTTAATACTTATTAAGCCAAATTAAATTATTCAAGTGATTTTGCCGAATATTAATTATGGCTCGTATTCTATTAGGGAAGACTTAAGAAAACATGGATGGACTGTGTGAAAGATGATATGGCTAGAAAGGGAGTGACTGCCGAGATGACGACTAATAGACAAGTATTGAAGAAAAAGACATGTTGAGCCGACCGCAAATACATTGGGATAAGGGCAGGAGAATGATGATATTTCTATTAGGCATAGGTACAACACCCGCGCTAGTTCATAAACAGGTGTGACGCGACTTTAATAGAACAATCTCTATGAAAACTTCATGGATATTGCCTGAATCACGTCGCACCGTCGCGTCGGCCTGTCTGCGGGAGCCTAAAAGCGCATAGTACTCCACAGGCCAATTAAATATGAATGATAATGACCTTTATCCAAATTAGCCATATACGTTGGCGCGCGACCTTAACAAGGCGTTCATAGATCGATCGTAGATATAACATTCTACTGATAAAATAGTTTAGATTCGGCCATAAGATTAGTTACAACGGTATCACTCATCATTTGTGAATATTTTATTTTTATGAGTATATGTCATTCACATGTTTGTTATCTTTTTCGTTTACGTTTTTCGTCTGGCTGGCATTTAAATGTCACATGGGAGACTTTTGTTAACAGTCTTGGTTGGCGCAGTGGTTAAGCGATTGACTGCTGCGCTGCGTCTCGCGGGTTCAAACGCACGGAACAAATATTTGTATGACCTGCAGATAGTTGTTCCGGGTCTGGCTGTTTGTGTATGTGAGTTTAAATGTTTGTAAAACGCACCCACGATACAGGAGAAATTCCCAGTGTGGGGCAACGTTTAAAAAAAAAATGAAATTAATTTTTTTTAACTCAAATTTTAATCAAATGGTTTCTGAGCTTTGTAAGGGGCACTAATTGCAACACATTTTTCAGTTAGTTTACTTCCAGGCCTGGATCGTTTAGCCTTGTTTTTATACCAATTTAACTTGTTGACATTTGCCCTGCAGTGTAATTACACAGTTGTTAAACAAAATAATAGATTCCTGCATATCCCCTGGGAAAAAGGCGTGAGTTTGTTTGCAGTATATACAGCGTGGCGCTGCTATGGTGACCTTAATTTAACACACATATACGTTTTCACATTTTCGTTTCATGACAATTTTTTATTTCCATTAAACGTTATTATTTACAGATTTATTAAAGAATTTAGGAAATAGCATCTTAGAGCAACCTGTACTTAAAGAACTGTCGCGCAGCGGTCATTTCCCTCGGTCACGGATCATAACTTCGCATCAATGAAATTAAAACGAATAAGCAATACTATTAGGATGAAACAAATGCATAGAGTAGGCGAATTTAAGGAAATTTCCTTTGTTGGCGAGCAGCGCAGGCGACGCGCGCTCTCCCTTCCACCCACCCGCCGCACCGAACACGAATTCTTTTTTTGCTTTTCTAGTGCTAGTCGAACCCGTGTCCTTGACGCACTTATTTACTCTAGTGCGCATAATTACGTCGCGAAAAAGACTCTTAGCTATTGTTTTATTTATTTCTTTTTGTGTAATTAGGATAGTAATTAGATCATGGTACTGCGATAAAGACACTTTGATTGGTTTTCGTTTTCTTATCTAGTAGGTACGTTTACACCTCTTGCGATACGGACGCATTTATTTGTGCTATTAGTGCTTGTGTAAACTTATGATCGTGATGGCAGTGATTAGTGATGACAGTTATTACTAATAGTAACAAGAGAGGGTGATGTGATAAGTGTTTGTACCACTTGCGCCGCTCGGTTTCTTTGATACTGGTGCCGATTCCCTTGTTTACAAACTAAACCAAATTTAAGTTCAGTGCATCTTTTTCTTTCTATTTCATTAAGAAAAGGACAGAAGATAAATTTTAGTTTAGTCCTGTCAAATTAATCAGCGCCTGACACTACTCCATACAAGTTTAGACGTGATTAAAAAGTTGACAACTAAAATTACATCAAATTACGTCAGGTGCTGACTAATTTGACAGGACTAAACTAATATTTATCTTCTGTCCTTTTCATAATGAAATAGAAAGAAAAAGATGCACTCAATTTAAATTTAGTTTAGTTTGTGAATAAGGGAATCGGCACCAATATGCCGTCAAAGAATCGGACCGATCACGAGTAGGTACAAGACGCGACGCGCGGTTGCCAGCCCGCGAACCGACATATTGCCGCTCCGAGTTAACGTAAGCGAGCTAGGTAAGTAATTTCATGAATGAATTTTTGCAAGGGTGATCCCAATTTTAATGACTTTTTTATTATTTAGTTTGTTTGAAAATTTTTTTTTTTCAGTTTACGTATTATTTTAACCTATCAATATTTATATGGTTAATGGGCACTAGCCCTACCCGTGTATTAAATTAAAGTCACCATTGTAGCGCCACATTGTATAGTAAATAAACATGTTGGAATCTAATAAGATCAGCAAATAAGATATTTAGAAATCTTTAATGGTTGGTTGAGTATGGAAAAACAATGTTTATCATTGATGCAGACTCAGGGTTTATTCAAGTTTTGTAGATGTCTTTCAGCAAGTAAGACAAAGCCACAGACAAGTTGACTTTAACACCTCTCTGTGTCTCACTGCAGCACTATAATATATTCTAACTAGAGCTTACATATTATAAACAATAGCATTCTGAATTTCTAGTTGGTCAAGAATTTAATAATGCTGGTTATTTCAGCAATAATATGATTTCCAAAGAAGTGGATATATGGTTAGCAGTTTCCAGTTAATCATGTATGTTATAGTGGCTACTCTCTTACACACTAAAAGAAACAAAATATTTTAATTGCTTACCATGCATAAAAGTGACAGCATCCTTGACATAATCATCAATTTCAACAAATATATCATTGATCTTCTTCTTGGCCCTCACAAATATCTGTAGCGGCGAGTCCACATTTGACATATTCACACGGACAGCACCATTGTTCAGCATCGCAACGTTGTGGGGCCCGTCGCCAGCCATCATTGATATTGTACGGTTAACATATGCAGCCATACGGGAAGGAAATATTCACGGTTGTCGTTAGGTGGACCTTATACAGGACAAGCCAACAATATAGTCACTGTATCACTTCTACAGTTTTAACAATACATGCACGGTAAAACTGCAACAAAAATATAACAAGGCGTAAAAAAGTGCAAACAAAATAAAATAATATATATACCAATAAAATACAGCTTTTTATACACAAAGCCTGTGGACAACTAGAGAAGCTTTAGATATTTATTTTTTTTGTCTACTGTTATTAAGCACTACTTAATCATTAGATCACGGCTAGTTTTATTTCACTTCTCTTGGTCTGCTTCATTGGCATTGAAATAAATAATTCATGTTAATGATTGATTAGGGTTTTGTAAACATTTGATTCTGACCATTGGCATTTAGCAGGGATTGCTGATCAATCTGTGCTGATTTTATCAGAAAAATGAGACAAAAATACTTTAAAGATAGCATAGGGGAGTGTGACAGTATATAAGCATTTTGTGTTTTGGTTTTAGTGCAAGAGCAGTTCTACCCTAGTTTTTGACAGCATGCAGCACAGGTAATAACACACAATGTGATGGTAATCACTGGTGCCATGTACTCGAGTATCAAGTGGCTACTTGTATTGAGGTTATGTTTGTGATCAAACGAAGTAAAACAAACACATTTACGGACGGAATATAGAGGGTAAAGAAGAAGAAAGTGCCAAAAAGCAAAACACCAATAAAAAGCTATCAATTGCATGTAATTTGCACCTTATCATCTCGTTGCATCATCGCAATCAATGCGCATCCCTGTAGTCCAAGCCGCGAGAAAATTTGTACACACTTTAGCGATCACATTGGAAATAAATAATTATGAACAAATTATTGAACGATGAGACGTAAAACAACTGACAGCCGCTAATTATAAGTCAAAATTCATTAATGATAAAATTCACAAATACAGTCCATCGCCTAAATTTTGCACTTTTATACAGCGAGAATCAATAACGCAACTTACCTTTGTTTAAAGCATATTATTGGACATGTTACTCCTTATTTAAAATTATTTTCGGCAGAATAATACCAATAAATTTTTCATAAATTTATTCCCCTGTTTTCAATTTTCGATTTTTTCTGTCCTCTAAGTTGTTCCGTTCCCTATTTCATTTTCATGCTCTACTATTGGTCAGACACCAATCAACTAGTTTAGTTAGTATAGTACAACCAATAAAACGCACGTATATTATGCAAGCAAAACCGTTTAGTAATCGCTACTTAGGTTCCAAGATTCAGCAAGAAAAAAAAACCAAGGTGTGCCTTTAATTTTTTTTATATTAAATTTTAGATTTTAGCGTAATTTAAAGTGAATCTTATGCATCAATAATGCCATAATATAACCGTTACCTTTAATTTTATAGATTTCAGCCAGATTTTGTAGAAACAAGACGTGCTATCTGGATTGGTTCAATCACGTTTTATTATTTTCCGTATCTTTATTTAATGAAATATTGTATTTTATTTCAATGAAAGTCAGCTTATACTATTTATCCTCTAAACAATAACATTTATATCAAAGCTACAATTTTTTGTTCTAAATGTGTACAAATACCAAGTTATTAGTGTGTGATTACTTCAGCGTTAAACACTCATATAAAGCGCAACTAAACGTATCATATTCCAAATGTCAAATTTTACAAAGCAAAGTCAATGGCGGATGAATGAATAGATGAAGAAAGCCGCTTGTAGAAGCGAACTCAGTTCAGTTTATATTCATAAACAAATATTCTTTTCTGTCTTAAAAAGTTGTTACAGATTTATTTGACTAAAAGCGCATTTAAATAAGCAAAATGTCTCGTTCTGTCCGAGCGGAAACTAGGAATCGTGTCAAAGATGATATCAAAAGAGTCATGCAAGCTGTGGAAAAAGTTCGCCATTGGTAAGTTGGACATTCGTAGCAAATATTTTCTATAATTTGTCAAAGTCTATGAATTATTACTGTGCCCATTTTCAGGGAGAAAAAATGGGTGACGATCGGTGAAACGACCATGAAAATCTATAAATGGGTTCCGATATCTACAAATGAGCAAAAGAAGAAACACGCGGCTCAACGTGAGAATAATAAGGAAAACACATTGACGCCGAAGAAGGTGCACGACTCCTCCAACTCCAACTTCGGCATGGCTGAAGACTCTAACACATGTGAGTAAACAATATTTATGACTGCTAATTATAGCAATAATCACGAATTTATTACTAAGAAAATAGTTTCAAGTTTTTAAGATGGATTTTCGGGTATAAGCAAGTAGGTCAGGGTTCATATCTCATGTTATGAAATCTCCAGCATAGTTTTAAATTACTTTACTTTGTTTGAAATAAGTTACAGAGCTATAGGTATTGAAAAATATTTCTACTTCAATTTCAATGTTATTGTATCTAAAACAATTATATAGCTGACCACAGTAAAGGGAAAACAATAGAAACCTAAGTACGGTAAAACGGGGTTAATAGGGATGCAGGGGTGAATCGGGACGAAACTTTAAAAGGGATGTTAACGTTGAAATAATATAGTTGGCTGCCAAAAAGCACTCTAATGCGTTTACTGTATTATAATTAACGATTAAGTGCCCTTGTTGGCAACAAACTATATTATTTTAACGTTAAAATCCATTTTAAAGTTTCGTCCCGATTCACCCCTGCATCCCTAATAACCCCGTTTTACGGTATATAGATAATAGATAATAGCCAAACTTTTCTGTAAAATATTACTAAGTTTTTTTGAGAAATATAATGAATATCTTTATTTTTCAGGTTTCTCAACAGTGAGTGACTCCCAAGGGCCCACAGAGTTCACCTCCACAGCAATGAATTTCTCTGAAGACTCAAACTCTCAGAGTAGCGGCACCACAACGCCTGCCAAGCGGTTAAAAACTGACTGAGGCTTGCTCAACAAATAAAGTTTTCACACTTAAAAACTGTGCTTACACTGAACAAACATTAAGGACTTGTTGGTATGTGCTGTGAGTTTATTTATAAGTGTGCATTCAAGGAGTATCAACAATTCACCACTCATCGCTACAAATGCGTTAGTGTTTTAGTTTTATACTTTTAGAAAAGTTATGACCATTAATTTGAATGTGTTCTTAATTAATTTTGGTCACTATGACCGAGAGTGATGTAATTTTATTTGAATTTAGCATTTTAATTTACTTTGCTAGGTCAAGGTCTTCTTTCTATTGTAAATATGGTTTCAGTTTCATAAAATGTGACTTAATTAGATTAATTTTAGCAATATGACTAATTTAATATAATTTTTTTAAGATTGAGATTGGTGTTTGCAAAATGTGATAATTATCACATAAAGTTGAATTTGGATGTTGAAGAGCGTAAATAATTTTTGTACAACAGTTTCTTCTTCTATGTGACTCAGTACAAAACCCTGCAGTGGATTGTGTATTTTAAATACTGCTTAATGCGAAACTCATAGACACTGGTGGTTTTTCTGTTCTGTTAAAAATACATTAGGTTTTGCTGAGCAGCGCTAAAGTAAACAGCCTACATTAATTTTTATTGTCTTATAGTGACACCCTTTCAATTTAAATGGTTTTCATTGATTATAGAGCTCGGTTATTTATGCCTATTTAGCTTGGGCCAATGTAGACATTGTCAGCCACATGTCACTCTGACCGCTGATTATTAATTTATTGACAATAATTTTAGAGAATTTCCATCATGTTGCTATGTTGTGTTCAAAATATGTAATTTTCTAAAACATAAATTTTTCTTAGACATTAATTTTGCTGTGTGAGATTGATGCCATTTATGTTTAAATTATTGAATTAATATTGTATTACAGTTCATAAATCACCAGTATGTAGGTTAAAGAATTCTGAATGTTTCGTTTTTATCAAATAATGCAACAAGTTATTATAAATGTAAATTTAATGTATTATAAATATTGATGTAATATAATAATATAGTAAATATTAAGATAAAAAATAAAGATATATAACTTATTAATTAAATTTTTCATCAGAATCCACAGATCCATGTGAGGAAGCCATTGATGTACCAGACGGGACAGACCCATTATCTATTTCTTGTATGCCAATTATTTCAGTTACAAAGTGGCTGAATGTTATTTTCTGAAAAGAGAATATTATTACAATTAGTAAATAGCCTGCTAAAGTCAGAAATAATAGAAAATATGGAGTTTCTCCTAGAGAGACTACATTCACTGTTGAAATTGACCACACGTATTGTGTTGTCTGCAGGTCCACGATGTCGATAGAGGTCAAGCCAAGTTTATAGAAGATTAATATGATGACCCCAAATAGATCCAAAGATGATAGTGGTAGTATAGTATAACAGGCTGGTGTCCGCAACACCACGTCAAAGCGGGTATTTTGTGTACGGTACCGCGAGGTATATATAGGTACCACACATTCCATGCCCTCAGGGTCCGTTAATTCAAAGACGTTCAAGTTCGGTCGGTCATTAAGACTGCTGGTAACACCGTTATGATATGTTAGCATATATATAGATAGTATTTTATTATATCAATAATTAATTATAGGGAAGTGACAATAACCTCTGGTAAAAATGAGAAGTCGTCTTCATTCATAAGTGCTCTATCTTCGAAGCTGTGGCCGGCGAGGATAGTCAGCAGGTACCAGCACAATTCGCGGGAGAAGAATTCACCTGTAAAGCAATAAAAAGTAAGCAAAACCCTTATATTTTCTTACTGCTAATGTTACGAGATACAGGGCTGAAACTTTCATCTCAGCTTTGAAAATTATACGAAAATTTGCTAAGCCCACTTTAAAAGTAAGTCCACCCGTTAACATGATTAGTAGCGCGAAAACTACTGGGAACCGCGTGTCACCGGAAATCTGAGGAAGCCCTCTCGAGAATAAACGATTTCGCCACGATTTCAGTCCCACGTTGACACGACTGAATATGTATCAAACTCAAAAGTATAGAATATAATATATCTGAATATGTATCAAAATCTCAACTGTAAGCATTTATTTCAATTATACCATTTACAGGCACTTTTGAAGTGTAAAGGACTAAGGAGTTGGTGAGTTAGAAATATGAAGCTAGTTGCCCATTCCAAAAAATTCCATGGACACTTTTAAATTATATTTTTACATAATATTAGTTACATCCTTATCCAATTCTGAATTTGTGTTACACACTTATTCCGCTGGGGACAAGCTTCAGAAGCTCGTGCAGTCTTACCATTTGTAGAGAGCATTTCGATGAAGTCTTCTCGTTTCATAAAGTAATCCTCAGGCTGATTAGCGGCAACGTTAGCGAAGGTGCGGAAGGCGGAGCGCAGGCGCTTGAAACTCTCGCCGAACACCGGCCGGTGGTTCAGGTACAGCTTCACAAACTCTTCGAAGTCTATCTCTGCCACCGGCTCCCGGAGATATACCTTATATTTAGCTTCGATTATCAGATTTTCCACCTAAAAATGTTATGATTGAATTAAATAGGTACCTACCTAGTTATCTCAAAATACTGGGTAAACGTTATTTCGAGGGTAGAGCAAGTTAAGATTTAGTATGTACATACGTGCCGCAACCATTTTTTTTTTTTTTTTTTGTTTCCGGGGTGGAAAATCCTCATGGATGTCCGCCGCCCTGGGGCGGGCGACGGGGTCTGTCAGACTCTTACTGACTAAAAACCACCCCGGTGTTCCATCTCACACCTACGCCGGGGGTCGCGGGAACATACGATCCTTCCACAACCCCCGACTGGTGCCGGCCCGCCACTGCGGGCCTCTTCGGGTCTGGGGGGGGAGTGAGGTGTTTGACTCCCCCCGCGACGTCTAAGAGGGGCGCGCGTGGAACACTACGCGCCGCCACCTCGGGTCCTGGTGTGTGGGGGGCGACGGACGTCCCCGAGTCCGTCGCCCCTGGACCCATTTAGGGGGGCTGGAAGAGGGCGTTGTCCGCCCTCCGCCGACGCCCGGTGCGCCTTCTGCGGGCCGGGTGAGAGGACGAGATCTCCCTCTCCCTTTCCGCAGCCTCCTTCTGCGAGACGACTGTCTCACAGAAGGAAACCACCGCGGCCCAGGACTCGTCGCTGCCGACCATCGACTCGACTACGGCCGGCAGCGACAAGTCACTGCCTACTTCTGAGATGAGGGCACGGCGCGGCTCCTCCCAAGCGGCACACTCTGCCAGCGTATGCCGCGCCGTGTCCTCCCGGCAGTCGACGCAGTGGTGACACCGGGCGTCCGGCTCCCTGTTTATGCGACACAGGTACTTCCCGAAGCAACCATGCCCCGAGAGCACCTGCGTCACCCGAAACGACAGGGAGCCGTGCCTCCTCCCGAGCCAGCGCTCGAGCACCGGCCGGACCGCCTCGATGGTGACGAGGCCGGCGGTAGGGCGTGAAAGCCTGTCCCGCCATTCCGCCACCAGGACCTCGCGAAGCTGAGACCGACGCAGCTCTATGTGTCGCTGCATCGGTCCCTCGCCCCGCGCCCTCGCTTCCTCGCGCCACCGATACAACGACGCGAGTACTTTCGCCTCGAGGTCCCAGGGCGGGATACGTGCCGCAACCATAACCCAACCAAAGAGCCTAAATGTGGTCGGACACAAAATAGTATGACTTCAAAATTGTTTAGTTACCTCATATTCCGACGGGAAAAATCCCAAAGCCCTCATTAGATCAGGCAGCGAGTCTATCGGTATGTAATCTTTGACCTGCCTCCTGGCCGGGGAGAAGGTGCCTTGGCACAGGATCTGGATGTAGTAGAACAGGTCTCGTATTTCCTGGAACAGCCAGCCAGGCCGGCCGTCTTCCACGAGGCAGTAGTAAGGATCCAGGTCTATTCCACCCCGCTTTGCTGTCAGGTCTACAGATCTGATGATTTCATCTCGGATAAAGGAAACTTTTTAAGGTTTTTGGATGGAAGAGTCTCAAGGATACTGACTAATTACCTGATATACCTACTATCTAGAAATACGACGAAAAAATCACATTACACTACGCATAACCCCTAACACATATGTGAACAAGAAAAATATTACACACTTGTATTGAACGGACCATTGAGAGAGGATAGTGTCTTTCGCACCGATTGTGAACAGAATCCCAAGGTCTTCGCGGAAACACATATGCAAAACCTGAAAATCCAAATGCATTTTTTTAAATATAAGGTTACAGAAACTGTTGCTGGCTACATGGACTGTTGCGGTGTTACTGGCAACATGGTAATATTCCATATTCATTATGGTAATCAAAAAAAGCATCTCGCAACATCAAATTTTGCGGGAACAATGATTCCGGTGTATACCTACAGGGCTTAACCATTAAGATTCCTAGTTGTTGATTTCAGTGAAGAAGATCCACATAGGCTCCATGGGTACTTACTGTTTTAAAATAGTATTTAAAACAGTTTTGAAAGTTGTATACGACCTACTCAACCAAAAGACTTACCTACCTACATAAAGTAAACAAACAACCTGTAGAATGTAGAGATACCTTATTTGGATGTGCCAGCAACCCGACATGTTTCCAGGGATTACCATCGAGCGGCATCTTCTGCAAACCTACGACTTCCTTGCAAGAAAACAGAAGGTACTTGTCTATCTCGTTGCCCTCTTTCCTGGTGATCAGCTGCATCTTGGAGACGGGGTGGTCGTATCGAGGACCCAGCACCGTCGCGAGGGTCACGTTAGTCGCGTAGTTCACTATCTTGTACTTGAACTGTGGGATTATAAAGATGGGACTTTGGTTCCAGCCAAAACGATGACCTAAAAGTGTTTGTTGCAATTCGCTAAACTTTTGTACAGTAATTCAAGTGCGCAATGTGCTTGAATTACTTTGAATAGTGTTTTAGTGTTCTATTTTTCTTTCTTAAGACACAAATCGCATTTTGAATTAAAATACACCTCAAAAGAGATAAGTTTCCAAAATAAAACAGACTGCAGAGCAAAAACACTAAGAGATCCTGTTCAAAAATCAAATTACCTCATCGTTAGCTATGAGTATTATTGGTAAATGAGTTCTACATTCTGCAGTGTCTATGTTGTCGGGCGTGGGCCAGACCATGGCAGCCAGTGGCATCGCACTCTGGTCCACGCGGTCCAGACTGGCGATCTCAAGGAAGCCATTGCCGCTGGCCCCGATATCGTACTCCACCAGGCAGCGGTCCAACCCCAGTGACACCAGCTTGAACTCTCCGCCGTACGTCCTGGCAGGCAAGAAGGTCACAGCAGTAATTTCCTTGTAGTGCGAGCGGTGTTTGCCGATGAACAGCCACTGTAGCGATGTACAGTTGTACTTGTAAACGCAAACTGTTCTGTTATCGTCCTGCGTTAAGAGATTTTGATTTAGTTTAGCTGATAATAAAATACGAGCATGCTTGTATTGTAGTTATCTTACAGCAGTAGCCATGTTTTTGGAGTCTTCACTAAAGTTTATGTAGTTGATAGAGCCATCGGTTTCGAAGAAAGGCGATGGGCTCAGGATCTCGACGGTCGTGGGGTCGAAGAACAGGATCTGACCCGTGTTCAGACCGCAGGCGAGGTGCAAACCTACAACCAACGTTCAGTTTAATTCACATAATACCTATACTTACGTGTACAGTTTTTTTGATTGCTTTAGAGCGCAGTCAGATTGAGCTAATAGTTATTTACAGGGTTTTTTTTTTCTATTAAGAATATGTCGCTCCGATTATTGAATATAGCTAACTAGTTAGCTATTATATTGTAAAGGCGCGGTCAAATTGAGAGCTCTTGCTGTCAATATTAGAGCTATAGCTCTAAATTTGACCACGGCTTTACAATAAACATAGTTACCAACTACACAATTAGGTGAGATATCGAATAAAAATTCTGATATTGTACTTATTTTGTTATCAAGACCTCTACACAAACCTCACACAACTACATAACCATATCAAGTTTCTACATATAAAGGAATTCATTTTGAAAGTATTCCGAAAATTCTACTTCTTAAATAATCCACGTCATCGTAACACTCTCAAATCTCGCACGTTGGTCGGAGTAAATTAACCTGATTACCATACGCAGGAGTTAGAACAAGTACACACAGCAGCTGGTCAAGTTACCACAAACTGTAAAAATTTCTCATTCGATTTTGAACATAACCTTCATAATTTTAAGGCTTAAAATCATTTGGAGAAATTTGACATTTTCGTATAACCTGATGTTGTGCTGGCGACTGTACAAACTGCCTCGTCACCATTTTCCGGTGGATTAACGATAGCTCACTTACCACCTGACCAGCGTGATTGCTGTCACCTAACTCATTAATAGTACCTAGGTATCTACTTAGAGAATCCTAACCATTCGTTTTGATGTATTTTTTCAATTATACTACAATAATTAATAATCGAAAAATATATATATTTTAATAATTACTCTGCAAACCCTATATAACAAAACAGTATTAATATAGGTACTTATCAATCAAATAACTAGTAGTAACACTTTCAATCATACATCATGTTGTTTGTTAAATCGAGACGATTAAGCCTAAGTAACATTGCTTGGATTATGCTAGTTTACATTAAATGTAAACTAGCATAATCATAAAAAAAAAAAACAATAGACGGCTACCGGCTGAAATGATGATAATGAATTGGCTTCACCTGACGGCGAGTACTGCAGGCAGGTGACAGATAGTTCCGGCAAGCTGATGTCATAGTTGCAGTTGATGGAGTCGTCGTGAGGTGGCACCACGATCGCGTACTGGCTCCGAAGGTCGAGCCGCTTGATCAGCTTATGGCGCATGAAGTTGAACAGCTCCACCACACCGTCTTTGTAACCCACGCACATCAGGAACCTGCGGGTGGTCAATGATTACCTCAAACAGCAACGATTTACTTATAACTTACATTATAAACTCGATTAAATAAGTTCCAAGGGATTTCTGACCAATTTTTAATAATAATAATAATCCTTTATTTCAGGCAACTAATGCCCATAAAACACAATACATTATATAAGCATATAACAATAACTATAAACTAATACATATCTAAAACTAAAGACTACTGCACACGAAGTGACGGCGTCGAGTTACACTGCGAGGTGTCGCGTAGCCGGCCGCGGAAACGCCGATACAGCACACCTTTCGGCCAAAACTCTTCCTTGAGGAAGGTCATCAAATTGTTAGTAGGAACGCGCACCACGAACGACTTGAAATTAGTGTCATGGCGCCCCTCCAACTTCTCCACCCTCAAGGTCCAGTTGGTCTTCACCGGTATGTAAATTTTATGTATTCTTAGTTCGATAGTTTGCTTTAGGCATAAGAGATCCAGAAACGTACATTAAATTGTGGTTATGTTGATGATCTCTAAAAGTATCAGAAAACAATTACCTACCATTGTTTTACCTACATCAAAAAGTGAGAAACAAGCAAACAAATGATTGATCGTCACTCGTTGCACAATTTAAATGCGCGCTGATTGTACCCTATTGACGTTCTTAAATCTCCTGACACAAACATTAATAAAATAAAGAACAGAACTCACTTCTCCGGATGTACGGCGAGGGCTAGGACGCAAGATCTCTTATTATCTAGAATAGTGTGGTACTTCTCGGTGACAAAGTCCACAAAGCCCACTCCCTGGTTATGTGTGCCTGTTGAACATATTCACTTTGGAAAAGGAAAGTGCGGTAGATTCTGTGCTATTTCATTGTTGCTGCTACAACAACTTTAAACTGTCTCTAAATAAATTTGATTAGGAAACATTGTGATCTCTGTTTCTTCGATAAATTCAACACTTATCATTATTCGTAACACAGGGGCGGTGCGTAGGCAAAAGCCTCGTAGCCCTACGAACGCTAGGTGGAGCATGAGCGTGTGGCGTAGCAATATAACTACTTAAAACTATGCGCTGCGTAGCAAGGACACGCGGCGTAGCATAGACAGTGTAGCAAGGGAAAGCAGCGTAGCAAGGGAACGAGGCGTAGCATCAGATCGTGACGTAGCAAAGAAGCGCTGCGTAGCAAGGAGTTACAACGTAGCAAGGGAACACAGCGTGGCATTGTAAGCATCGTGGCATAGCAAGAAAGTATTGCGAAGCACGGAGACGCGGCGTAGCAAGGAGGTGCGGTGTAGCAAGGACGTGCGGCGTAGCACTCATGCGATGCGCAGTTGTAAAATTGTTTCTATACAGGCGTAGTGGCTCACCGAATATGACACATTTTTATATTTTTTCATATCTCGGGACCATGGGGTCTCGGTACTTTGGAAGGCGTACGAGGGGCCGAAGCCAACTCGCAGAGGCCCCATATTTAATTTTAATGAAATGCAGCATCAACCGACCATTATCCCTGTATGCACTGTGCAAGTGCACTCAATGACAACCCCTGATTAGTGTAGGACTATTGTAGGGTATGGAAAAAAAGATATTGGACTATATGTTTGGGTGGTTTAAGTGGACTGGTTACCAAGAACTATGGAAGGACTATGGGCCCTGCCTGATCAATTCGATCGATTTTATCCGTGTATAGATACAATATTGATTGTATAAGTATATACACGGATAAAATGGCATTATTTAGTGTGCAAGTCACCCCGACTTGCACACTCAATAATGGGCCCCCGGGAACTGTCGCTAGCACATAGTGACGAAGCGACAATGGGTCAAAATGTCCTGAGGTGCTCGAGGAGTGGAGAGATATTTCAGGGCTATCAGAACAATCCCAGAGCCCGGAAGATGGTCAAGATCCCAACCAGCATTTACTGGAATACCCCCTTCCTCCATTATTATTATTATCTATTTGGCTTAAAACCAACGCTGAGCTTCTTAGTACACTGTTCATCATTAGCTGTCATAAGCAGCCAGGTTGCCACTTACTAGCAGACGAACTATCTAGCTAACATGATAATGATGATGAAAAATATGTACTACGTAATTACACACTTTGTTTGAAAAACAATTTTATTGTCTTACAAACAACAAAGTCCCTGACGAGGAATTGCTTGCAGCTGATGGAGGCATCAGTCGGCAGGCGCATCTTGATAAGTTTCTGCTTGGTTTCGCCAGTGTCCGGGTCCTTTTGTAGCTCCACTTTCTCCCAGCAGGGGCACGGCTTGTTACCTGTGTTGAAAGTCACAACACGTAACACAATAAACCCTGAAAAGTTAGGCGGTAGAGGCGGCGGCAGCGTCACAAGGACGACTGCTGAGTGTGGAATCCAGGGTTCGATGAGGTCCTCGCGCAGGTTTGGGAGTGGCGCGAGGAGGCGAAACGCCGGAGCGTAGCTCCGCTGCCGCGAGAAATCACGGTACAGCGGACAGAGCTCCGGCGGGATCTTAGGGCGGCATGGAGAGTGCGATTGTCGCAACCCAGCGCTGGGCACGCCACAATTGCGGCGATACGTCCCCTCTTTGAGGAGTGGCTAGAGAGGCGCCACGGCGTCCTCACCTTCCGCCTGACGCAGGTCCTCACCGGACACGGTTGTTTCGGGAGGTTCCTGTTCCGGATAAGGCGGGAGGAAACGCCAGGGTGTCACCATTGTGGTGGATCGCCCGGAGGACACGGTGGAGCATACGGTGGAGGTCTGCCCGGCTTGGGCGGAGCACCGCCGTGTCCTCATGGAGGCGATTGGCGGTGGCGATCTCTCGCGTCCGGCCTTGGTCCAGGCCATGGTACGGAGCGAGAGGGCTTGGGAAGCCGTCACCTTCTTCTGCGAAGCAGTAATGTTCGCGAAGGAAGAGGCGGAACGCGTGAGGGAGAGGCAAAATTTGCGCCCTCACGCCCCTAGCCGCCGCAGGAGACGCCCTGGGCGTCGGGAATCGCAGGCCGATTCCCGGCCACCGTAGGCGCGGGCTTGCGAACGGCGAGCAATGGGCAGCTCGCCGTTTGATAAGGACCAGGCCCGGGTCGACGGCGCGTTGTGTTCCACGCGCGCCTCAAAGAGATGTCAGCACCAATGACGGGGTTTGCTAGGACCGATGCCTGCTAGGGTTGCGGAAAAGTCCAAGAGGGTTACCGTGGCCCCTGGCACAGGCAACTGAAGGAACACGGTTGGGTTTTAGTCAGTAAGAGTCTGACACGCCCTCCTGCTCTGCCCAGAGCGGGAGAAGTTATTTGATGATTTCCCACCAACAAAAAAAAAAAAGGGTTCGATGAGGTCGGAAAATTGTGTTATTTGGTTTTTTATCAGGAATCCCTCAGTAGCAGTCCTGTGTTTGGATTTGTGCTCGGTCGATGTTAATAGGCTCGGGTACCTCTTGCATGGAAATTAGAATTAAGCATTACTAGTAAAATGTCTATTTTCGGAGAGTACAGGCGTGATTTTATATTTATTATATCTTTTTTTTTTCTCAATTAACCTATATACAGGCGCTTTTAATTTGTCGAAGGTTTTGGTCAGTCAGAAAGATGTAGCTATAGCGTGGCAATAGCACAACAACTGTGATACAAGGCCGGTTACATCCTGAATCAACATCTAACGAGATCTTTAACATATTTCAATAACGAACAACCATATTAGTTTATTGTTGCGGTTCAACACTCTTCTAAATTGTTGTTAAAAAATATTAGTTACATCATTCATGTGTGCTTACAAGCAGGGTCCAGGACCATGAAGCTCCTAGGCGAGACGTTGAAGCTTAGCCCCTTCACGCGGTCCACCGTGAAGCCATGCACCCAGTACAGCAGCTTGAGCTGGTCATCATAGAAGTGGATCTCGCCGGAACTGTTGCCCGTCACTATTACTCTGGGGAAGAGAACTCGGTTAACCTACAATCCTACATCATCATAGTTCAGCTGAAAGATGTCTCCTGGATAAGGCCTCCTTCGAGCATCACTACAACGACTACTCCTTTGCCTGCCGCATCCATCGGGTTCCCTTCACTAGGTCTTCAGTCCACCAACAGACCTTGGTAAGCATTGCAACTGTTTTTTTTTTATAAATATGACTGTGAACCCGTTTCAGCTTTCGTGGAGTTTATTCATTACTAAAACGCTAGTCAGGCAAAATACACTATAGCTACCAGCATTCAACAGCACAGCTATTCAAAAATGTACGACACGCTTTCGTGTCATATCGAACGTCATCTACGAAGTCCTATAAACGCTATCCATAAATCCGGTACCGTACAACTTTGACAGTTCAAATACGGTATGAGGACATCAATTCTTCCGACAATTATTTGCTGTCTGAAGTGATATCGAACAACGAATATTGTTTAAAATAAACTAGTTTAGGTACCTACTATCTGAAGTAAATGTAGGTACACAACGTTTTGACCGCTCACGCTGCTCCAGATCCAACTCATCAGCCGCCTAGCCTTGTCCCAACTGTGTTGGAGTCGGTTTTCGTAGAGTTTATTTACTAAACCCGTACTCAGACAATAGGTATACACTATAGCTACCAGCATTCAACAGTAGGCCAATTCTCGTACTTAAAAAACGTTCAAATTCAAGTCGGAATCTCATCTCGGCGACAATCAATGTCAAAAACCTGTCAAAAATGTATGTAAGTTGATAGTAATTTTGACAGATTGAGACTGAGATTAGAATGCGAACGGTCTTAAAAATACGGAAATTGCCCCTCTGAGGGGCAATTCCCGTATTTTCTAATTCACGCCGTTTTTTAAGACAGAACTCGTCACATTTCCCGTTTTTTTCAGTTTATGAATTTTTGTCTAATTTTCTATAACAAATAACAAATTTTAACTAACCCATCAACATTCTTAATCACATGGATCATTCTCTTATTCAACTTCAGCATCTTGATGTATCTCAACTTGTCGATGTCTTCAGGCTCCGTATTCATGCTGTACTCGATAGTGTATCCATACAGCAGCACGGCCCCACGACTGGTACCCACTATGATCTGAGAGGTGCTCGTCACGAACGTGTAGCACAATAGCTTCCCATACTCCGGGTTCACGTCGTCTTGAGCATTAACCTTTAGCTGCCAGCGGTCTGTCACTCGTACTAGTCCTCGCTCAACCACTTCTATTTTCTGTGATTGATTGGTGTTTTAACATACTTTTCTTGTGACAGTGTAAACTATACATGATAAGGATTGCTTATGCCGTGGTCAGTCTACAAAATGGGAGCGGGGCTGTCTAGCGAGTGAGCGTTAGACGTCTGGGAAAGGGACATTTTAGGAATGGGACATTCTGGGAAAGGGGCATTATGGGATGGGGACATTTCGGGAAAGGGACGTTTTGAAACCAAGGGACATTTTGGGAAACGGACATTCTGAGCCTGAGCCATTTTAAGCATCGTCACTCCTATTCCAGTTAACCAATCAGATACCTAAGCTTATCGTAGTCAGTTCCTAGGTGAAGTGATAGGCTTCTTGTACTGTCTATGATTTAAACTTGTGATTCGAAGTTTGACAAGCCTTATTTTAACTTGACTGCCCCAAAAGGAGGGTATTTTTTTTTCTAGAGTATTATTTATAGTAGAGTATAATTCTTGGGTACTCACGCTCGAATTGCCGATATAAATATTTTTTCTGGTCATTATCAGAAATTGATCAGTTCTCGATGGATTAAAACCTATTTCTACGACGCCATCTCGAGGTATATTGGGTGTTTCAAATGTGGCTGAAAAACAAATATAACTAGACTTATCAAAATCATTAACTCAATATACGAGTAAGTGCTCATATACACGAGCGGAATGCGTCAACGGCAGAGGCAACGCGCAACGGCAGCTGTTGTCGCATCCACGGCTGCCGCCGACGCGTGTCGACAGCTGCAATTGCGCATAAACGAGCGGCGATGTGTCGACAGCTGCAGTTGACTCTGCCGTTGGCGCGTGCCGCTCGTGTTTATGAGCACTAAGAGATTAGTAGGTACCTAAGATATGCCGTCGGTAAGGTACTAAAGTGTAAACAGAGTTGACCTTTGATACACCTCCAACATTGCCGATCGTTACCTATCACACACTATGTGTTGAACTTACCGTGTGGAGTATCTTGTCCGTAAGACCATATCCACCAAAACAGGACCATCTTTTCAGAAGGGTAAGCTAAGGTAAGCATGTACTTAGCATCAGCGCTTACTGCCACTTTAGCGATCTTCGCGTTTCCGTGCGGCGAGAACAATGTCTTCTGTGGGAACAGGTCCTTGTAGTCCCACACTATGAGCACGTTTTCTGGCCCGGAGTCCGCTGTCACCAGCCATTTACCCTCTTCGTCAGATGCTATGCATGTGATCATGTGCCGCTGTAAGAAGAATTTAATATGGTATGCGGTGTAGAAAGGGCATAATTTTCATAGCAGCACGGATAGGGCCATCATTTTCCCGCAAGGAAACAACACTTCTCGAATTTAACACTGCAGGTAAGTAACATTTTTTTAAGTCAAGTTAGCTTTGTTTTATTTCCATTGAACCATTTAAAGGCACTTTTTAAGTATCAAGGAGTACCGACTCCTTGATACTTAAAAAAGTGCCTTTAAATGGTTAGCCAGAAAATTTAAGACTAGGCCCGTTTCAAATCGACCTGAGCATGATCAGAGATTCAGAAAATTACATGGAGAACAAACTACTGGGAGAATAACTGATTTATACGTGTCCTTGCAACAGCCACATTTGATGCGTCGTCCAGTTGTATAACACCCCGCAGTTTGAGGCTGAGTAGAACAGCGTGGTGCTGCCCATATTGTTCAGGTTGATCACTCCTACTTTATGGTTGTACCCGTTCATCCACTGCAGTTTCTGCAGCATATAATTTACGTTAGCGTACGTACTTTTGTGTTCTCTTCAAGTCTACGTGACGTCTAGTTAATTTGCTAGCAAGCCATCTCGCGACCGGCGGCTGTCTGCCTTGACGGTCTAAGCAATTTTTATTTTTATTTAAGATGGGTTGCTCTTGACTCTTGTCTATAGAATGGTTGTAGACCATGGTCTGAACAACGTTTGTTCTAGCAAAACTGTGATTCATGTCACCGTGTATAAACTAGAAATAGGAAAGGGCAAAGAATTGAACCTTAAGGCACGCCCATATTAATTAAGGAGCCCGAGGACGTCGCCCCGTTAACGTTTACTTTTTGCTGCCTGTTTGATAGATAGGAAAGAACAAGATCAGCAGTTTGTCCAAGAATTCTGTAGTGGTGTAATTTACAGATCAGTGCAGCCTTTGAAATCCTCTTAAGCTACGGTTTCCTAGAACAGCAGAAGAGTGGTGGCCGCCACATAACGGCCGCAGTGACGGCTGTCATGAAAATGATGGCAGCGGGGTTTGATTTTACGCGTGTCAAAAAACGCTGTCTAGGAAAACACATCAACTTACTTACTTAATTAACGTTTCAGTAACTCATTCGCCGGAAAATTGCGGATGCTATTATAGCGGCCACTGCCCTTCGTGGAAACCGTAGCCTTGGAGCATTATTATTACCATTTTATTTGTTTCTACCTTTTTAGGGTTCCGTAGCTAATTGGCGAAAACGGAACCCTTATAATTTCGTCATGTCCGTCTGTCCGGTAATCACAGTCGTTTTACTCGGAGACGATTTGCAATATATCGAAATAATTAAAAGAAGGTGTATTCTGTGCACTGCTAAACAATGGTGGAGTGAAATTAAGAATAAATAATTAACAGGGATATAGTCCCCAGAATTTAATTTTTCGTCTCTTGTTTACATGTATACATGTAAACAAGAGACGAAAAATTAAATTCAATACACATAGCGTGTGGAACATCTTTGGATTCCTAAAAAGATTATAATGTTTCTAAGGGCTTTTTAATTTAGTTTTGAGTTATGAAATATTCTCCGTTACATCCGCAGAAATAACTTTGATTATCATCGTTTTTTTGAGAAATGCGATGAAATACAAATTAATGTTTGCGGTCGATTAAATCAATACTGTGTTTGCGAAGCTATATTATGTAGGTATTCATTCCAACAACGAAACCCTTCACTGTGCGTGGTCTGACACGCACTTGGTTGGTATCTTTTTATAGCGAACAGCCAAAAATAGATAGACAGGTGTACTAGGCTACTTGTATAGTAAATTGAAAAAGCACTTACAAAAGGACTAGGTTTTTGTAATGATGCATTAATATTGAATTCATCCTGGTATCTTGAAAATAATTTGGATGGACTTTGGAATAATCTGGATCCCGCCCGCACTGACAACAAACTAGAGACCATAAACTTTTCTCTTGATTGTCTAGACAACATTTTGACTAAAGTAAGTTTCTTTTCTTTGGTAAAAACGTGCTCAAATTGAATTATTCGTTATGAAAAGAATTCAATTAATAAATTCAACCAACAATACCTTGACAATATGTAATTTTTTTTTTGTACAAATTAATACGTTCGTAGTATAAGGTTTTGGTACGAAGGTTTTGTTCGTACATGTAGGTATGTCTAACCAAAACCTTATTAACCTTATATCCTCAAGGTTGACGTGGAGAACGCCTTTAACTCTGTGAATAGGGACACTTTGTTGGCTGAAGTCAAAAAAGAACTGGCAATGTTACAGGTACCCTTCCTAATTATTATACAAGGACAATGTTTTGGAATCTGCAGTAGTATGCCAACAAGGTGACCCTCTCGGGCCAGTCATTTTCAGCTTGGCTATTCATACAATTATCCAGAAACTAAGTTCTAAATTTAAGGTGTGGTATTTAGACGATGGAACCCTAGGAGGTGATGTAGACACCGTTTTGAAAGGCCTTCAACTTCTCAAACAGCAATTTAAATCTAATGGCTTGGACCTTAACCCCTCAAAATGTGTTTACCTTTCTGATATTACCGACAGACAATTGACCCTAGAGAAATTTAATGCAATAGCCCCACAAATCAAAATTCTAGAAAAAAGTTCACTGCACTTCCTAGGTTCCCCAATTTTAGAAGACAGCTTTTCGCCTTTCATTGATGAACAAATCAAAAACTTCAACGAAATTTCGGGCAGACTTTCCAAAATTAATTTACATTCGGCATTCGCCCTGATTAGATACTGTTGTTTTGGCCCAAATTTTTATATTTTCTACGTTCTTCCCCTATATGGAAGCAGCCACATCTGTTGGACAAAATTGACCAAATTATTCACAGTACAATAACATCCATTTTAAATGTGGCCTTGGACGACCGAACGTGGCTTCAAGCCACACTACCCATCCGTTTTGGTGGCCTCGGCGCCCGCAAAATTACCATTATTCGTTTCCTGTCCTCTGTCCACAGCACCACCACCAATTTTAGACCCTCCCTGGTTGACTCTGAAGTGCCGTGCTTGACCGATGCGGTGAACGCCTGGACAGCAGCTTGCCCGGGTACAGATCGGCCCGTGAACCCATCTTCCCAGAGGCAGTGGGATGAGCCGCTCTGCAGGTTGGTACGGAATAATCTTATCAATACGTCCTCCAATACTGCTGAGCGTGCCCACCTGCTGGCTGTAGGAGAATGGGAGTCGGGCCTCTGGCTTCAGGCGCTACCGTCACCCAACAAAGGCACTATGCTGGGTGACACCACTTTCCGGCTCGCTACTTGTCTGCGTCTGGGCGCTCCTTGCGGGGCTCCGCATCGCTGCCAGTGCGGTGTAGCTGTCGACTACCTCGGACATCATGGCCTATCTTGCAGTAAGAGCGCAGGCCGGATAGCTCGGCACGCCAGCATTAATGACATCATCCGCCGTGCTCTATTGTCACCGCCGGGGAGCCAGCTGTTTTAGAACCCAACGGCTTGGCACACGACGATGGGAAGAGACCAGACGGAATGACCATAATGCCCTGGAAGTTGGGCAGGCCTTTGGTGTGGGATGCAACATGTGTCGACACCCTTGCGCCATCGCTTCTTCCTAGTACAGCGGGCTGTGCTGGGGCGGCTGCTGCAGGTGCGGAAAACCTCAAACGGCGAAAATACTCCAATCCTATTGGGGGTTATGGGGGTGGGGTGGGGTTTGGGGGGTTGGGTGTTGGTGGGGTTTTTCAAGATATCCCCAAGCGGTTAGTTGACTCTTCACGTGACCAGAGGGCTGGCCTATTTCTTGGCCAAAGAATCAGCATCGCCATACAACGTGGCAATGCTGCCAGCCTTTTGGGCACTTTTCCTGTTGACAGCGATGCGGACGAATTTTTTGATGCCCTATGATTCTTTTCTTTCTTTTTAATATACTATACATATTTTAATTTTAGTTTCAAGTCTGTTAGCTTATATAATTCACTTACATAACAATAAATTTAATATGTTTAGCTCAATGTATATCGGGTGTGAAAAGCCCACCACCACACCTACCCTACCCATTCTTTGGATATTTATTTTCCACTATACCATACCACATCTTGGAATCCATTGGTTTTGGAGATGTTTAAGGTCAAAGTCGCATTTTTTTTAATACTTACTTTATTAAAAAAAGAGTTTCAAGTGTCAAAGCTCAAAGCATCAAACTCAAAGCATTTATTTCAAATAAACCAATTTAAGGCACAATTGAATTGTCAAGGGGTCGGTCAGTCAGAAAGATGAAGCTAGTTGTCCATTCCAAAGCGTAGTACCTATGGAGAAGAATGGGCAAGAAACTCCATGGACACTTTTAAATCAAAATATTGTTACAAAAAAAATGGTTACATCATTCATGTAGAAAATATACATTATGAGAACGATGTAGAAACACATACATAACCTGACACTGATCTGCATGATGCAAAAATGGAAAGAAAATTTTAATTTCGCGAGCCACCTGGCGATTGCGCTTCCCTCATAAGGCCTTTATGCATACAACGTCTGTCGACGCGCATTTATCGCAACAAAAACGCGCTACAAATGCAGCAGTGCAACTTTATAAAGTATGCATGCATACCTACTTATAACGCCCGAAAAAAAAAGGTTATGTGAATGAGCCCTTACGGTGAAAGAGTACTTAGTTAACTGAAACTTAAGTGGAAAGTAAACTATCAATATTGTTTTTTGTACAAATGAGTAACAGATCTTCCGCCGAAGGCCGTTAACCAGATCACCGCGCATCTGTACCTAATGATTCATTATCTGAAGCCAAAGGTCGCTCCAGTACAACCCGCTTGGCATTATCGCCACTCATTCTCCCAACATTAACATGTACGTGAAGAGCGTTTTGTGTTTACTTAGCATAGTTTGCTACACAGTGACTTGCAGGACTATCTATGTGGAACCAAATTCACCGACTACTGGACAGGTCAGTGTTAGCTACATACCTTACTACCTAAAGTACCTATCTCTAGACTTTTGTGAACCGCGTGTCGTCAAAACTATAATGCTTCGATAACACTTTGTGTGTACCTACCAAGTTCTTTGTTTTTAAATAAACAAGATTTTATTCAATGATGTTATATTGGAATGCTGCATCCGCATAATGCGTGACACCCGTTTAAGCTATCTAATTAAATATTGTGTACTTGTGTAGATTGGTGGGTCATTGTTTCAGTTTTAATCATGGTCTGGCAGTTTAGGTAGCTTATGCGGCCTACGCAAATGTCCTTTCTTTGGTGTTGTTCGTCGAATCGTTGAGCTCCTTAAGTTCTGAGTTGAGCTGCACGGTTACTGAGAAATGCGTGCACTGACTGGACAGGTCCGCTTAATCTGTGAGGTTCTTTCTTCAGAAGACCATTTCAAACATCAATCTACATGGTCCTCAAAGATTATTATAATATTATTCTAATTATTGTGAATGTGAGAACTATGTCGGTCATTGATTTATTTATATTTATTTTTGTATTTTTCTCAACGTAATCATGATCTGGCAGTTTGAGTAATTTATGCGGCCTACTCAAATGTCCTTTCTTTGGTATTGTTCGTCGAATCGTTGAGCTCCTTGAGTCTAAGTTGAGCTGCACGATTACTGACAATTGCGTGCACTGACTTTGATTATGTCTGGACTTTAAAAGAGACTGTGATCTCTGAGTTTGTTTCGGCCTTTCTTCTCAGAGTAATGCGCTAGGAAACGCCGACCTCATCTAGCTTTTAATATATGATTGACGTGTAAAAGTGTTTGTACAAACCTACTCGCAGAAATAAAATCATTTATCATATAAATAGGTGCGTAACGTAGCATTAATAAACATAAGCCATAACTCGGCTACCTACTGCAGCGTTTTGTAACCATCCATATTATAGCCAATGGCTTAGTGAAACCATAGAGCAACACGGACCACCGGCGGACCGGATCCGGTCCGTGTTGCTCTATGAGTGAAACAAAGCAAAGGACACGATGCGCCGTCGGCGGCGCCGCCGCCGTCAGTTGGACCTGAAGGGCAATTCCCGTATTTTTAAGAACGTTCGCATTCTGATTTCAGCGTAGACAGATGTCTACGGATTGCAGTATCATTGACAGATTTGTATAGCGTTTACCTAAGTCTAATCAAGTCGCAATCTCATTTCAGCGACAGTCAAATGTCAAAAATGCATTTGACTGTCGTTGAGATGAGATTGCGACTTGATTATGCACGTTTTTAATTACGGGAATTGGCCTCCTGGTCGTCTCTTAGCTACCATTGCTGTTTTTTATTGTTTTTTTTAATTCATTATTATGGACGCTTTTAACGTGCACGTCTTTCTTCGACCTTGTCAATGTATATTTCAACTTTAATGCAATATTAAGTAACAATATTTTGATTTAAAAGAGTGTCCATCGAGTTTCTTGCCCACTTTTCTCCTTATGTACCTAATGAGTACGCTTTGGAATGGGCAACTAGCGTCATATTTATGACTGACCGACTCTTTTACAATTCAATAGTACCTGTATTTTTTTTAATTGAAATAAATGCTTTGAGGTTGAGTTTGAGCTCTATCGTGAACAGAGTAGATTCGGGTGTTCTCCCTTAAGTCTCAAGACCCCAAACTGTATATTGGGCAAACGACAAAACATTTAAACGGAGACACTATTTCACACAAGGACTTGTGGTAAAAGTTCAGTAATAATAATAATACAAGGTCTGAAAAAGACATGAAAAAGTTAATAGATACCACAACAGAATTTAGTCAAAACATTAACATGCAATTTGGTTTAGATAAATGCAAAACAGTTCACATAATAAGATGCAAAATAAAACCGGGCGATTATTCTATCAATGACACAGACGCAATTACAGCTTTAGAACCAACAGACATATAGTTATAAGTACTTAGGATACAAACAATTAAATGATAAATGATTTTATTTCTGTAAGTAGGTTTGAACAAACACTTTTACACGTCAATCATATTTTTTTTAAACTAGATGGGGTCGGCGTTTCCTGTCTGACTACTCTGAGAAGAAAGGCCGAAACAAACTCAGAGGTCACAGTCTCTTTTAAAGTCCAGACATAATCTTGGTCAGGTCATGTGAAAGCTATGTAGATCGGTGTCTGCAATGGTCTTTTGAGGAAAGAACCACACAGATTGAGTGGACCTGTCCAGTCAGTGCGCGCAATTGTCAGTAATCGTGCAGCTCAACTTAGACTCAAGGAGCTCAACGATTCGACGAACAATACCAAAGAAAGGACATTTGAGTAGGCCGCATAAATTACTCAAACTGCCAGATCATGATTACGTTGAGAAAAATACAAAAATAAATATAAATAAATCAATGACCGACATAGTTCTCACATTCACAATAATTAGAATAATATTATAATCATAATCTTTAAGGAAATAAAAATGAAAATGGACTGGATAAAAATGAAAATAAGAAATAAAAATGGACCTAGAATTGAGCCTTGAGGGACCCCCATTCTTACTACCGATCCGGGAGCTCTTTTCCCGTTAACATCAACTCTCTGAATCCTATCACTTAAATAAGAAGTAAGAAGATCCAGAGAGGCGTTCCGGATTCCGGAATTAAAAGGAATGGACCACACAGCTATTAAAGACATATTGAACTCAGAATACAAGAGAAGAGTGATCGCAGTATGTAAAACTCAACTCTCCGGCAAACATTTAATAAAAGCATTAAACACCTACGCGATTGCAATCCTAACATACTCGTTTGGAGTTATCAAATGGTCAAAAACAGACATCCAACAAATAGAGAGATCGACACGCACCACACTCACTAAACACAATAACCTACACCCTAAATCTGCAATAGAAAGAATGACCATCAAACGACAACATGGAGGGAGAGGCCTCATTGATGTCCATCACCTTTGGCAGAAACAAATAACAGAAAAACATTCTTCCACTCTAAATCACACACAAGTAGCATCCATAAAACCATAAATAATTACGATACGAATTTTACTCCACTGAACCTAAATGAACCAACATATATTGAACAAATTAGCAACGAAGACCCACAAAAGGAAAAGCTAGAAGATTGGAAGAAAAAAGTTTTGCACGGGCGGCCTCCCCATGATCTTGAACAGTCACATATAGACACCCTAGCATCAAACAAATGGCTTAAAATAGGAACTTTATTCCCGGAAACCGAAGGATTTATAATTGCAATACAAGACCAGATCGTAAATACCAAAAATTACAGGAAATATATAATAAAAGATCCCACACTAGCAAACGATAAATGCCGCAAATGTCACAACCAGCCAGAGACAATACAACACATCACAGGGGCATGCACAACACCACAACACTCACACAAACGGATTACACTCACAGACACAATCAGTTAGCAAATATCATACACCAAAAACTGGCACTCAAACATAAGCTCATTCAGGATACAAACACTCCATATTACAAATACCAACCAAAAACATTTCTGGAGAATAACACACACAGACTCTTTTACGACCGCGCTGTTCTCACCGATAGGACTATTCACTACAATAGACCAGATATAATCTTAATAGATAAAATTAATAAAGTCACACACCTTATAGATATTGCTGTTCCTAATACGCACAATTTACTAAAAACAATTGGTGAAAAAATTTGTAAATACGCGGAACTAAAAGAGGAAGTGACCAGAATTTGGAGTCAAGAAAAAGTGTATGTAGTACCCATTGTTGTCTCGACTACAGGTGTCATACCCAACCACCTCCACCATAGCCTCAAATTAATAGATCTGAAAGACTCAACCTACATAGCACTTCAAAACGCCGCAATACTAAATACATGCAGAATAGTGAGAAAGTTCTTGCAAATTGAGGAAGATGACATCTCCCCTCATAACATTAATTCCACATCACTCACACACACGCTACATTGACCTGGCTATATTGGCCCGTTGATGTAGCTAAAACTAGCCTTGAGCTAAGAAACATGTATGTTTACCAAAAATAATAATAATAAACAACATCCAATCAATCCACACAAGGACACACACAGTCTTTTTTGGGTGTCTATTTAATCTTTAGGTCAGGGTTTCTCAACATTAATATTAATAGCTGACCCTTGAGAGATAAAACATAATGATCACGGACCCAATAACATAACAACGCCTGGATTGCCCGAGAGAATTGGGCAAAGGTGTACCTACTGTACCTCGTAGGTATACACACAATTATTAGTCTCTGTTTTAGCTAAATTTCTGTTCAGGCTATAAATAATAATGACTAAGGGTGCCTTTGAAATAAAATCTTGACCTACCCTTTTAAGTGCATCTGGAAACATAACGACTTTAATGATTCACGTAGGGACGAGACTTCACTGACACTGACTATGCCATGTTTATTGAGGTTTGAGATTCTTTATTTATTCTAAAAGAACACACATTGCTCACTTACGAATACATACATCAAATTTCAAGTTCCTTCATGACACACTTTGGATATCTCGATCTCGAGGTCAACGGAAAACTTAAGACTAGAGATGCACTCCACCAGTTTTTATGACAAGTCTTTTACAGTTTTAGCAGTACGGTTATGGAATGCCTTGCCCGTGTCGATAAGGTGTCCTCAATCTTTTTCCACTTTTAAAATGCTGGTTAAAAAGCACTTCTTCTCTCCTTAAACAGCATCAATACATATGGTTTCTGTGCTCTTGTTTCATGTTTAATATATATATATAACATATACTTATAAAACATAATTACAACAAATACTTACAAAACAACACATATAAACCACACTACAAAACAACAAAAACAAACATATACTTATATACCTACATATATGAAGTTTTTTTTTTTTTTTGAGGATCGGAAATCATCAAATGACCCCTCCCGCTCTGGGTGGAGCGGAAGGGAGTGTCAGACTCTTACTGACTAAAACCCACCCGTGTTCCTTCCTTGGCCCTTTATGTTCCGGGTCAGCGGTACCCCTTTTGGATGATCCCGCTTTCCCGGCAGGCTTGGGCCCTAGTGGGCCCCCTCTTCGATGCTGACATCTCTTTGAGGCGCGCGTGGAACACGTACGCGCCGTCCAGCACGGGCCTGGTCCTGATCGGACGGTGAGCTACCCATTACTCACCGCCCGCAGGCCCGCGCCTACGGTGGCCGGGAGTCGTCACGCGGCTCCCGACGCCCGGAGCGTCCACCGCGGCGGCTTGGACGGGAGACTCTCCCTCTCCCGTCCCGCCACCTCCTTAGCTAGCATGACTGCTTCGCAGAAGGAGGCGACTGCCTCCCACTCCCCCTCGCCCCGGACCATGGCTTGAACCAGGGCCGGGCGTGAGAGGTCGCCGCCGCTGCCGATCGCCTCTACGAGGACACGGCGGTGCTCCGCCCATGCAGGGCAGGCCCCCACCGTATGCTCCACCGTGTACTCGGGGCGATCATCGCAGTGGTGACACCCGGGCGTTTCCTCCCGCCTGATGATGTGCAGGAACCTCCCGAAACATCCGTGTCCGGTGAGGACCTGCGTCAGGCGGTAGGTGAGGACGCCGTGACGCCTCTCTAGCCACTCCTCAAAGAGGGGTCTTACCGCCGCTATCGTGGCGTGCCCTACATATATGTAGATAAGTATATGTTTTATTTGTGTATGTATTTATTGTATATGTAAATGGTACACCACTGACTACCTGAAGTATTGTCTCTCCTTCTCCCTTTAATCCATCCAAAGTATTACTTGGTGTAAAATAAAGTCCAGTAGCTATAATTTTATTTTAAGTGTAGGTGTGAAACCTCTTACATCGCGCTATATAATTGGCAGTATAATTCCTAGATTTGCATTGCAAGAAACGTAGGAACCGCTTTTGAATTCCCTCAATTCTGTCAATATAAATATTATAATTAGGGTTCCACACTTGTGAGGCGTGTTCCAAATGGCTGCGGACAAAAGCACAATAAAGAACTTTATAAGTTTTTACGTTTTTTAAATCCACCAATAACCTAAGTATAAATCCAAGTGCTTTGGAAGCTTTATTAACAACATTTTCGATGTGTGCATCAAAAAGCAACTTAGAGTCAACCGTTACACCCAGGTCCCTGATAACGCTTATTCTATTTATAATTGAATTACGTAACTTATACTGAAACGTGATTGCATGTGGTTTGCGTGTGTGGGTTTGGTTAACAAAGCATTTAGAAACATCCAGTTCAAGCTTATTAAGGAGACAATAATTTTGAAATCTATCTAAATCCAAAACAGTCCGAAAGTTCTGATATAGGGCATAAAATTTTCATATCGTCGGCGTAAAGAATAATTTTGGAACGTGTAAAGCACGAACCAATGTCATTTATAAAAATAATAAAATGTAAAGGACCCAAAGGGGATCCTTGTGGTATTCCCGAGGTATTTTAACAGTTACAGAAGTGTATCCATTCAGTACAACTGTTTGACAGCGAATCTCAATATAAGACGTAAACCATCTGAATAAATCGCCTCTGATACCGACTGCAAGCAGCTTACATAAAAGGACACCGTGGTCTATAAGGTCAAATGCTTTGCAGTAATCAGTGTAAACCAGATCCACTTGAGAGGGTTTAGACATGGTAGAGGACAAGTAGTCGGAACAGATAAGCAAATTCGTCACAATAGACCTGTTTTTTAAGAAGCCATGTTGACAGTTATTAAGTGATTGTTTAACACTATAGACTGAAGAGTAAACAATTTTCTCTAAATTTATTCTACGTTTATTACTTATATCTTTCAAATAAGTTAGTCTTTCTTATCCATTGATATGTGTATTAAAAAATAAAATCAATCTAATTGATAAATAAGCAAGCGTGGTGATCAATGCTCGTGTCTTCTCTGCATCAGAAGAGGCCGATGCCGCTGGGGGACAGTAATAGTCTGGTATTGGGTACGAGTATTTTAATTGATAAGTACATGCGTATTCATTGACACCACAAAAACCAGCAATCCTAATGATATAATAATTACATACCTTAATTAACTTACAGCTCAGCTTTCTAAAGAAATATGGCTACTTGCCGGACGTGCCTACCGACGCAGACTTTGCCTACACGTTGACCTCCATCTCCGAAGCGTTGAAGAAGATGCAAGCCTTCGCTGGTCTCCCTGAAACTGGCACGTTGGACAAAGACACCAAACAGGTATTTATTTGGGAGCAATTTGGGAAGAACCAAAGATGAGCGCAGAGTGGAGGATTTGCTTATGGCATTTAATAATAAATCTTAAACGACAATTGTAAAGTGCTACCAAAGCACGTGCCATGACGATGGAAGGACCGTTTGATATCTGCGTCGCACGTTCGTAAAACTTACACTTTGTGACACAGAAAATAAAGTGCCATCGAAGCTTGAAATCAAAGCCATCCGAAAATCTTTTACTTGGCGCCCCTCTTTGGTCTGCGCAGAGCCAAGGACCATAAAGAAAGCCTGGGGTTTGATTGAATTCTATACAGGGGTATTGGTAATATGTCGGCAATCCATTAAGGGGATGTAGGGGAGGTCATTTGCAACCAAATGACTCCTTATGACCCCTATACAAACGTCGACTATTTTCGTGTTCGACTAATTTGACTTTTTTTTTTTGCGGTACACAATTATTGGGAAAATTTATAAAAAAAAAACTAAGCATGTTTTTTGACTAACACGGTTGATTTCGAGAACCAATCACTTTTCCGATTTTTTTTTGTTCGAATTTCATTTACCGAAAACTATTGACCGACATCTTTTTTGCTATAATGCATTATTTGACATATTTTAGATCATCGAATTATCACACAGAGTACTTTTTTTAGATAGGTATTATCATGTGTCATGTATTATTTTACCGAACTATATTTCGCCGATTTACAAAATAACTTTTTGCTATTGGCCGAAGCCTCTTTTAATTTTTTTTCATTTGCCATATTTTCACCACACCGAAACAACATTTTACGGAATATTATTTGGTCACAAATATATAGCTGGATACTTGGTAGTAGCATTTTCAATATTAAATTAAAATAATGTCATAAAAATTCATTATGTTGTGCTACAAAATTTTGTGACAGAAACGAACCGCTGCAAAACCATCTTCACGCAGTCTTGTCTGCGCTACCCCTAGATTGTAATTTAAGCCCGCGTAGGCGCGGAGAGGTGGGGCAGCCCGCGAGCTGAGGAGCAGGTGGTTTGAAGGCCCGCCGCCGTGGCTAAGACTAATCGGCGAAGCCGGCCAGCAAGCCGAAGCTGCCGTGCAGTGGTGAGCGTTAAAACCATCTACGACAATAAGCTCGCGTGGGGCCGCCCAAACCCCGCAGCGCCGGAGCCGTGACAGAAACAATGCTTGCTGCATGTTGCATGCCTGCTTGCATAAAAGGTCGCTCGACCATATCCAATCTCGTGGTCTGTATCTAGTGACTATCTTTCAGAGCACATGTCCAAACGGTCTCAGGTCGACGTTATATACGAGTACACTGACTACAGCAAGTGTTTTGATAGAATTGGTCATGCGCTTCTTATGCGTAAACTCTTATTGGTTAGTGTGAGGGGTAATTTGTTTAGATGGTTCTCGTCATACGTGGAGAATAGGTGCCAGACGGTGGTTCTCAACGGGTATACGTCGAGACCGATGTACATTCCTTCGGGAGTTCCCCAAGGATCCTTGTTGGAACCTCACTTATTTAATATTTTTATAAATGACGTTGCCTCTTGTTTCTTTAACTCTAAAGTCTTATTGTATGCGTATGATATGAAGATTTTGGGTCAAGTGTCAACTGTTGAGGACGCACACGGTTATTACAGGATGATCTGGACAGGTTCCACGAATACTGCGCTAGAAATAGGTTGAATTTAAATATATCCAAATGCTATGTATGCACATTTACGCTTAAGCCAAACCCTGTTAAATATGACTATTAGACTTTCGAATGCCTTGGTGGCCAGAGTTAGTGTCATCAGGGATCTTGGAGTTACTAAGCTTCTGTTTTATGCACATATTAATAACATAGTTAACCGGGCTTCTAAAGCCTTGGGTTTTATTTTTGGGGTCTCTTCTGATTTTAAGAATGTCAAAACAATGAAAATTCTATATTATGCGTTTGTCGGTAGCCACCATGAATATGCTTCTCAGGTTTGGAATCCAAATTATAATGTATACATTATTATTTGAAGGTATTCAAAGGCGATTTTTGAAGTACACTCAATGTCGCTCAAATACCTATCTCCCGAATTATATAAGTCGGTGTAAAAAATTTCATATTCTGCACATTCTACATGAGCGAAGGAAAATTGCAGATCTTGCTTTCTTATTTAGCGTTATGAACGAATCTACTGACGTTCCTGAGTTGGTGGGCAAGATTGGGCTTCGTGTACCGGGTACGTTTCTTCGGAGACCACGTCTTCTCCATGTGCCTCAATTCAGAGCTATCTATAGGCAGAACTCGTACGTGATAAGAGCTTTTCGTGCTTTTAACATGGTGTGTCAGGATGTCGAGGTTGATTTAGATTTATCTACTAGTAGCGTTAAAGAAGTCAAGAAAAGTTTGAACAATTGTTTTTTCGATGTCCATGTTTTTTCTCTCAGTTTTATTGTAGTTTTTGATCATGAGATAATTCAAAGTCAAAGTCAAAGCATTTATTTCAAATAGGCACATAAAAGGCACTTTTGAACGTCAACATTTACATTTAAATAGAATTGATTCTAGTCGCCCCTTCCAAAAGGTAGTTTCGTATGGAGAAGAATGGGCAAGAAACTCCACCGTTACACTTTTAAAATGTGTTACAATATTTTGTATAAGTACATCAATTATATAATTATATGTGAAGACGATGCACATATTATAATAAAAATCACCCTACCACAATAGGTAAAAAGAATTTAATAAACGTAGCAATGATAAATAAGTTAATTAAGTGACAGATACATGGTGTTCACATATTTACAAACATTGTAAAATTCATTTGCGTATCTCTTATGTCTCTAATGTTACTCACATTAATCGTTAATGGAAGCTTGTAATTGGCCATATTTACACATTGTACAGACGCCAGCACATCAAGCTACTACAATCTATCAAATTTCTTTAATAGATTTTCAACTTTATCGCTAAAGCATTAAGGTTCAAGGTTGATTGGGAAAATTTGACAGTTTCGGGTAGCTTGACCTGCTGGCGTCTGTACATGCTTAAACAAGCAAACGCATGCTGCATGCCTGCTTGCATGCTGCATGCCTGCTTGCACGCTGCATGCCTGCTTGTTTAATGAATGTTCGGAAACATAATACTTCAAACAAATGTTATTTCGGCTAAGTGTAACTTCTTATCGTATGTCAACTGATACAGTGGCAGACGTGACTTCGATGAAGTAAAAAAAAACGAAACGATAATTTACTTACTTAGTTGAAAAGTTTTAGTTGAAATGAAATTCGGTCAATATTTTTTGATCTTATGATAGGTACCTACCTAACCGTTGATTTCTGCAAAAAAACATGGATATAATATACTTTATCGGCAGAACATTCCAAAAATATGTACAAGTTCTCAGCTACAGCTAGCTACAGCTACAAGTTCCAACGAGATACTATAAGATACCACTTACACCTATATGTATATCTTCAAAAAAATATAAAATGTCAAATTACTGGAAAATGGTAGACATTTGCATAAGAGGTAATTTGGTTGCAAATGACCTCTTATGCAACATGTCTCAACTCTTATACATGACATCCCTTTAATGGATTGCCGTCGTATTACAAATAACCCTGTATATTATTACATTTTCATTGTAACGCCTGGCTTCTAGCTCTTCAACAAAAAACGGTGTGGGGTGAAAGACATCGAAACGTCGTCCACATCTGCGAGGAGCCGGAGATACATCCTACAGCAAGCGTGGAAAAAGCAGTTCATATCGTACAGGTACCTATGAGCATAGTATTTTTTTAAATGCGCAAATAGGAATCTTAAGGTTGCTGCATACTGGACGGCGGCGACGTTAGGACAGGACGTGGACGGGGCGGTGTCAGATCCTGGTGATTTAAAAACACGGACGGGTGTTTAATGCATACTCTCCGCGATAGTGACGCGAAGCTACTTAACAACAACAAAATATGGTCACTATACTTAGCTCTCCGGAGCGACCGGTGCCACTGTGTATACCACAGAGTAGAATAATATACCTATACAGGAGAAGAGTGCCCTCTTGTGACTTTTTTTGTTAATACAATTGACGCCATTTTGCGCCACTAGCGGCATCTGGAAAACAGTTCCATAAACGGCCTGTATACTATAGCTATATATAGGTAGATAAGTGTTTTGAGTTGATTTGTGTATTCATTGGAAAAGTTACAAATATCGATAATGTACTATTTTTCTGTTCCTGTCTACATGATTCGAACTGTTTAAGGGCAAAAATTATACAAATATACAAAGAAATAGTATTAAAAGGAACAAAATAATAGCACATTATTGATATTTATAACATTTCCAATGAATATACACAAAGTTTTTCAAAAAATAATATTCGTTAGACATCGTTAACTAGTCGTAAAAAACTAGTAGTAATATGTATTGTATGTTGTAATAATGTACTAAATAAAACATGTATTTCAATTTATTTTTTATTTTTGTTATGTTTATGCTTTTCGTAATACAACTTCGCTGCTACTTTTGTTTCATCCTCACCATCATATGTTATCTTTCCTGCTAAAATCCTATTAATTGATCTACACCAACTAAAAATAATTAAGTTTATAGTGGTGTCCACAAAATATTGTTTTAACTTTTCTTTATGCGTATTGCAATGAAATGGGTAAACCACAAGAATATCCGCAAGTAGAACATATTTTTTTTTTTATATTTAAAATTGGGACATTTCTCTTTAATGAAGATGTGAGCACATTTTGAACATCATGGAAGCATTTTTCCAACTCATCAGATGGATAACAAAGCCATTGCTTATTTTTATTATATTCTTTTAATCTTATGTATGCATTATTTTTGGCATTTTTATTGCCTATCAATGACGCCCTGCAAACTTTACAATTTTTAACAACATATTTTAGACATTTCGTCAAAACCCATCCACAAACATAATTACTTTGACCAGCATCAGCTTCAATGTTTTCGGCATATAATGTTTCATAATTTATATTTATTTCTTCTTCGGGAACATCAGAATCCCTAACAATATTAACATCTTTTAAAAAGAAATCTAAATTTTGTAAACATGAGTTCGAATCATCCTCACAGTTAGATTTTATTGAATGGGGCGAGTTGTAATTGTTTACTAACAAAGCTTTATATGCACTTTCGAAAGCAACACTATTAGGAGCATTATTTCTCGCCCCATAACTTCTAATATTCCCAAAGAAGTTTTCAATTGGGTCTTGATTGAAATGCCTAGTTAGCATAGCGTCAAATGAATATTTCCTTGAAAGAATTGTCCATAATGCTTCCATGCCTTCAATTGTTTTTATAAAGTTCTTTACTGACGGAACTGTTGTGTCTACATATCGAATTTCATTGCCATTTCGTTTTTCCTGGATGAATTTTACAGTTTTTAAAACATTTTTAGCTTTTAACCAGAGCTGATGGTGAGGTGAATTTCTTCGCACTGGCCCTTTATATATTTTGCCGTTCGGTATATGAAAAGTATTAGAGTTTAATGAATCAAACAAATCGTCTAACAATTTTACAATACCAATCATTTGCCGACATTCTGTTGGTAGGTCTCCTCTTCCTGTCAAATGTTCTGTAGCCACTGCAACACTGTGGCTAAATGTTTGGACTGCTGTTTTTACTTTCATTTTATTCATTTTTTGAGGTTTCACGTGCTCTTCTGTCATTTTTTGCAAGAGTCGCAGTTCTCCATATGATTTATCTGCAGCATACAACATCTCCAAGTATTCCCATTTCATGACTCTTTCGTCGTCATCGATCGTGTATTTTAAATTTTTTGTTATTAAATTATTTCTAATTCCCTTCATTAAGTGGGGAACGTCATACAGCGGTATTAACGTTTTTTTATTCACTTGGAATATATCATGTCGCCACTCTTTGCCTTTTCTCAAATATATTTTTTTTGTGTCTTCTATCAGGCTTGTAATTGCACTGACATTTACTGTGCTTTGATCACACACGGTATTTAAAATAATAAGTCCAGCATCCTGTACATGTTTTATGACTATTTTAATTAATTGTTTTAGTTCAATTTTCTTCAAATTATTGGTGAAATAGTATGCTACTGGCTGTTTATAATTTCCTTTAATGCCTTTTATCATGAATACTAAGACATGATCTGCAAACTTTTTTTCTACTTCAGCAAAACCTTGCAGTTCGTCTTTTTGGGCATTATAGTGGATTTGCGGCGTTATAGACATTTCATCAAAGATGAGTGAACACAAACGGTCAGAGGGATCTTTTTCAGCCACAGTCTCCTTAATTTTTTCAAACACTATTGTGTTAATGCCAGACTTAATTTTTATTTTTGCCAATAGTCTTTTCATAACTTTCGCCGACGGCAATGTAAAAAATTTGGATAAAAGACCATAAGATTTTGGACTTTTTTTGTACATTGATAAACACAACACTTTTTCTTCTATACTATAACGTCTTCCCTTAGGTTTTTTGGAGGTCTGAAAAATTTGCATCTGGGTAAATAGTTTGGCAGGCGTTGTCATATTCCTTGTAAATTTGTTGAACAAATCATTACTGGATAGCTTTTCTGCGCCATTTAACCTTGCTTTAAGATTTTTTCCTTTTTTTCTTAGTCTGCATATTTCGGACCGCAAAGCACGAACTTTTCGGTCTGTCACAGATTTTATGCATTTTCTTGCATCTGAAAAAATAGATATGTAATGATTAGTCAAAGTAGTCTTATTTTTTCAGACATACACACAATATAATCACAAAGAAATATTTTAGTTATGGTAGGCCAATAATTATGATCTCACAATTATTAAAAACATAATAACAATTTTACTAGAGCAGAATAAAACGGTGCAAATCCTATTTGCATTATTCTATTTATTGGGAATTATATAACATTAGTGTATTTTTGACATTGCTTCATTACTTATGAAAGAGTTTTTTTTTTAATTTAAAATAGTAACAGCAACACTTACATTTCGCTGTGGTTTTATCGTTAGACCCACAGTAGTTGTGCTCCATCATAACCACATCTCCTGTACTGGAAGCATTGACTGAAAACATATTTTTCATAAATTAATAACAATAAAAAGACACAATTAGGATATGATGAATTTTAATGCATAAAAAAGTTCCTTATTTGTATAAATAAATAAAAAACCTGTTAAATTCTATAAATATTAGAAAGGCAAAAGTTTCTACATTAGGATATTTGTTACTTGACCACGCAAAAATACCGACCAGCACACGAATTTCCTTAGCAATCTGATTATCAATCCCTTTCATTTTGACAATTCAACAAGATCAATTGCTTCTTGATTGAAAAACATTGAAAACAAATGCAATGAATGAATTGTTGAATTGTCAAAATGAAAAGGATTGTTATTTGGACTGCTAAGCATGTGCGAGCATATCCAAAAAAAAATAAAAAATAAAAATTAAATATCCCGCGTTCGCGATTTATGGAAGCTGGTGGTGTAGTAGTTCAACATTATTTACCCTAAAGGGGAAAAAAGTGTTCCGATATGGATGAAATTATATATATTTATTATTATTAATTATTTTTAAGTAATACTGCATTATTTTGGGTGGCATAGAATAATAATATTAATATTGAAATTTTACCTTTGAAACCCAATGACATTGTAGTAGAAGCAGTGTTTTCAGATACGGAGTTTGTACATAGTTCTGGTACATCAGGAATATGAGCTGTAAAACATAAAAAGAATTTAAAGTAGCTATTTATATGTAGCAGGTGATAATTATGGGATACCTCTAAGACAAAATGATAAAGATTATTATTAGACTGGAAACATATAGCATGGTTGGTTCTTATTTGATAAACTATACCGAAGCATAAACCATGATATTTATATCTACATAACTTTACACCTGTTATATTGATAAATGTGTGCTTCTAAAAATTAAAATGATATTGTTTACTAATTACCTGTGACAGATGTTGAGTGTGGAGTGAATATACTTTCAGAAACTGAGCTTGGGCTTGTACTTGGTTGTGGCTGTGTTTTGGCAGCAATCTGACCTGAAAGACAAAATAGTATTTAAGGAAAATCCAGGTTTCTTTCTATATCATTACTATTATTTAAGATAGGACACCTGCCTAGACAGGACAGGTGATCAGCCTACTAGTGTGAGCTATTTCACTCAATTCTTTCTTTTAATATCACTTTAAATATATTATAGTGATTTGGGATGTGTCATATTTATATGAAAAGAGGGCAAAAAAAAATCGAACTTACTTGGCAAATGGACAGATGGAACAGCTAATGCATTTAACCGATTATTCCTGTTTCGGTCTTTTTGTGTAAAATGTATGTCACAAAGTTTCTTCTTCCTGAATTCTTCATAATCATGAGGAGTTTCTAACTTTCCACCAACAATTCTGACCCATTCTCTAAACCGCTCTGGATATTTAGTTGGATCTGGGAATGTGTGGAGTGAAACATCTAAAGCGAGAAAGAAAATTTACATAGTTAAAAACATTATTTAAAACCACACAAATGTATGTCTGCCAGGGAGCTTAATATGGAATCATTTATGAAAACATCTGGAATGGGCAGATAAAATACTTTCAAACATACATTGGAAGCAAAATAAAGTAAAAACATCCCACAGTATCTATCATGTATGTTATATTATAATCCATGTTATTGTCCATAAATGTGCCAGACATTCAAATTCATTCAGTTGTTATTCAAGGGTTACACGCTCAGTCTGGCGTTAGTCTGGTCCGGCTAAGACTGATGCCAGAATGATGGATGAAAAACACGGTTAAAACGTATGTGAACTGGACCATCAGTCCGTCAGTAAACCGGTTAGACAATAATTCTCCCGTCATTCTGAGCAGACTGATTGACCAGACTGACGCCAGACTGAGCGTGTAACCCTTGAATTAAGAGAGTTTGTATCTTTTTCATATATTTATTCTTCTTTCTATCTTTTCCTCATGGTACATTGCTTCGGAATGTACCACAACAAATAGGATAAAATGATGCCATACAATTTTAAGAGCACATTGACACTTCACCATACTTATGATAACTGATAAAGATTATATTTATTATTCAGTCCTGCTGTAACGGCTGGTTCAATTTTAGACATACAAAGACAATATCCTAGATTAGCACACTACTTCTCGGGTAGGGTACTTTTCAGACTACACACTGGCTTATTTCTTTAGGATGAAATGTGGGGCTAAAGCTACATGTGAACCAGTTTAGGTTGAAAAGTAAATATGCTTTTACGATAGGTACTTACCAGATGGTTCGCATCCCAAATCACAGCGTCTAGGCATGTTGATAATGCGAACACACAGCACAACACAATATTAGAATAGCGTCTCTTTCGCAAAACTGTGTTCATGTACCGTCCTTTGGCAGAAGTCTATACCGGCCGGTCGGTCACTACACTTCACACCACGGATCGCAAATACTAATCGGAGGAGAAGTCCTAGCAGTCGTACGGAGGATCACGAGGCTCAACTCAACGTAAACTGTAGAAATCTGAACCGAAAAAGGCACAAAGTGGGACAACAAGAAATACGCGCACACGCATCAAGTAGTCAACACTTTGTAAAATGTCAAATCAAAAATTCAAAATGGCCCCCCTATTTTAGGGAGGGTAGATTTCATTATTACATGTACAAAAAAAAAAGTTTGTTCTTAAATTGATATAACTTTTTATCTACTCAACTCTACAATATTACGATAATTTTATGATTAATAATTAAGTAATCCATGACTTTTCAGTTTAATTTTTATAATAAAATGCTATTTGAGTGCCATCTATCGACACTTTTATCAAACTTTGACGGAAATGAAACATAGGCGGCGCCACTTTCTTTTGAAAATGCGACTGTAGGCAACTGTCCTCCCCCTGGTGTATACGCAGCGGTACCACGGACTGGTTGTGACGCGTGCGTGGTGGGACGAGCTAAACATCGTCGCCGACGATATTTTTCCCGTCCCTTGGGTGCCACGTCACCTTCCCGTAAGTCCACCTTCGACGTATGCTCTTTCGAATACATTTTCTATGAAACTATGAATCCAAAAATGGTCGTTCCGTTCCGTCCGGGTTAAAACACGTTACGTATAAATTGCTACAAAGTGGCGAATTATAGGAAAATAAAATTGCTAGAAAAGGGGCGATGTGGTGTTTAGTATTTGGTACTTACGCTGTCAGTCACGATTGTTGCCAAAAGTAAATTAAGATAGTCTTGTATCTACATTTAAAACTTGCGTTGGTTGCCTGTGATACCCATTCATGTCGAAATAAGACTTGTATTGGTATAGGGGAAAAGTGGCAACACTGCCCGAGTGACATGTAAAATTTTGTTCCGTGTTTTAAAATTAATTTAAATTAGTAATTAAGTGAAATTAATGTGTAATTTTATGTGCAAACCTAATATAATTGCATAAATACTCAGGATTATTGTTTTCCTGTAAATATATAACGTAAATCACAGTTTATTGGTTACACACCGGTAACCTAAAACCAACAGCTGACGTTCGAATTGCGGATTTTAACGGGGAGTATTTGTTTACTTTTTACTTTATAATAGCACACAATCGTCACTGTAACTCTGTTACACATCCTCGTTATTTCTAAGCATAAATAGTTCGCTGATTTAGCACTTATTTACATTAGCCCTAAATTGCATTGTTTACATCCTAGAAAACCAAAATTAGCGGTGATTCTGTTAGCCTCAATCTGATCTTTAATAATATATTCAACAATAAAAGCGTTAATGATCATTACTTTTACATTGCTGCTATACTGGATTAACAAAAAATAACTTTAAAATCTAGGCAACCTACCCACATATGAAAAAGTAAATTCCTAATTCAATAAAAGCATCAAAATTTTTACATTCAGTTTGATAACATAGCTTTGATAATAACTCCTCAAGCCAATTCAAAACCCAACTTCATTCCTCCCCTAAAGTACACTATTTTCTCCCATTTTACGTTTCATTTCCAACTTTATTTTGTTTTTCTATCCTTTTTGTTCTCACCGTTACTTTATTCTAATTTCAGTAACAAATCTTGAAACCATGCCTGTGATGACCCGTAAGGCTACTGCTCAGGATATGGAGCTTAAATTGAGAATGGCCCTCCAAAAACTTGAAGCATCGCAATCCCAATGTCAACAATTGTTACAGGAGAATGATGAAAGTGAGGAGGAAGTCAAGAAGATAGTTGACAAAAACTCAAGCCTTAAACGGGAGTTAGTAGACCTACATCAGCAATATCAGAATGTTGTTGATGAACGCAATCAATTGAAGGTAGTCACGGATGGTTTCAACAACTGTAGTAATTTGTATGAGGAGGCTTTAAGCAAAGTTAGGGACCTAGAAGATGAATTAAGTTATGCTAATAGTCATATTATCCGGTTAGAGAAAGAAAAAGAGCATACCCAGGTTAAAGAAACTAACCATTTGTATAATGAGTTAATAAATAGTAAATGTAACCCTCATTCCATAACAACTATTGACCTAACTGAAGATTCCTTGCTGAAACAGAATTATAATAACAAAGTTAGTCATAACAAAATAAAAAAATATGCAAAACTAAATAGAATAATTAAAAAATGTAACCAAGTTAGGAAACAACACAAATACTTTTTCAAAAATATTCCACTGAGAAAAGAACGTGTTGAGCTAATCAATAAATTAAACAAATATCAAATCAAATTAGAGGACAGCAAAAAAATCTATGAAATTGATACACAGCGCTTACAGACTGACATACAGGTACTTGAAGGTAGACTCAGTTCCCTTTACATTAAATATGTGGGTTCTCAGAACCAAATTAAAGAACATATTCTTGCTGCTAATGAGTTAGTTATGTGTCAGTGCACTTGTCAGAAGGTTTCAAAACCTGATGCTGTCCAGCCTGAGGTAACGGAGGACCCGTCCCAGACTGAGAGTTGGTCTCAAGACTGTACTCTCAACCAAGATAAACCAGATATAGTACAACATCTATCCCAAGTGCCTGAGATTGGTACTTGTCCAGCTTTCAGTAATCATGATTGTTACAATTCAGTTATGTTCTCAGATAGTATAGGAAGAGGTTTAGGTAAATTAATTAGTAACAAGCAGAGTTATTCTACCCACAATTATTGTATGCCAGGGTCAACCTACAAACGAATAATGGCATCAGTAACAGGAAAGGTATTTAATCCTAGAACCACTATTACTGTATTTGTAGGTAATAGTGCTAAGGTCAAAAAGGAAGAAATCACTGAATGTGTAACTGAGTTGTTAAAGTTAAATTGTAGTAAAATAATATTGTGTGCTTTCCCATATTTTGAAACTTTGACGAAAAGACAAAACAATTATATTCATATGCTTAATAACCATATGCACTTTTTAGTTACTCATTACAGTGACAAGCTTGTGTATTTTGACACCAATAGTTTTGTGGAAACTTTAAAATCGACTAGAGATAACTGTGTATCTGCCTGTTAGTTTTAGACACATAATAGCAAGGCTATTAGCTTTTTATATAAACTCAGACATAAGTAGTATGTCGAAGTCTTGTGTTATTAACACCACAATGGTTAGTAATAGTACTAATAATAAGGTGGTGAGCTTGAATAAAGGTAGCTCAAATGCTATAAGTATTTTTACAAATTGTACGAAGGAGGTTCCATGCCCCTCACTCACTAGGAGCTCATTGCCTGGTGATGACATTGAAGTATTGGGGATAACTCCGGATAATCATTTAAACTAGTTTGTAAGACAACAGAAGGTACCAGTAAGAATATTCCTATACGTAACAACTACAAGGTATCTTCTTGCTTTAAATTAATTAATTATCAAAAACATCAGCAAAATGTCTTGAAATTATTTCATCAAAATATTCAAGGTATTTCTTCCAAATTATTAGAAATTGAAATGTTTTTAGAAAAAACAAAGTTTGACATTGTTTGTTTTACTGAACATTGGTTAAAGGATTATCAAATGCTAATTAATTATGAGAACTACAGTGTAGGCAGTTGTTTTAACCGTAAATCTATGCTGCGTGGAGGTTCTCTAATCTTAATTAAAAATTGTTTAAAATCTAAGCAACGGAATGACATAGTTGGTTTATCAGTTGAACATTGCATCGAAATGTCCTGTGTTGAGCTAGATAAGCATGTTGTAGTGTGCGTTTACAGACCCCCTAATTATCAGAACTTTTCTTTATTTGAGTCAATAATGGAAGATGTCCTAGCGAAACTTGCATCCAGTAATAAAGCTGCAATTATTTGTGGTGATTTTAATATTAACATTTTGGAAATTAATTCAAATAGCAGTAGATTATTAAGCCTTTTTAAATCGTTCAATTTATCGAATGTTTTTACTGAACCAACTAGAGTAACTCCAAGTTCTGCTACTTGTATTGATAATGTCTTCTGCGATTGTGATTATTTAGTGAAAGCCATCGTAAATTATTTGCCATCTGATCATAGTGGACAAACGGTAACTTTTAAGTTTAAAACACCTTTGCAAAAAGTGCAAATACAATTTAGACCAATAACGACTGGCAAATTAAGTAGATTCAATAGTACCCTAAACAATAAGTTAAATGTTCTGAGTCATATTATGGACGATGCAAATAAATTGTATGAGAATTTCTTTTCAGTAGTGCACAATGAATTCAATAAAACTTTTGAAAAGAAAACAAAAAATATTTGTCCTAATTTTATTTTTAGTGACTGGGCAACTAGAGGTATTAGGATAAGTAGGGAAAGACTGTTCGATCTGTACGGCCTTAAGCCCTACATTAACACTGAAACTTTCAACAAGTATGTTGCTACATATTCAAAAATTTTTAGGAATACTTGCAAGATAGCTAAAGCCCAGTACATTAGCAACAAGATTAAATCAGCAGAAAATAAAATAAAAACGGTTTGGAAAGTTATAAATAACGAAACTAGTAGGAAAAAAATACGTAGCACAGATTATACATTGGAGACTTCACGTGGTGCCATAAGCTCTAACTTAGAAGTCGCTCAAGAATTTGTAAATTTCTTTACTAATATACCAGTTAAAACGACGGAAGCTTTAAATTCCTCACCTGATGTCTCGATTGATTTATTAAGAGCGAACGTTTTAGGCTGCCCGGTTGAATTTCAATTTAAACATATAAACCCTATGATAGTTATAAAAGCTTTTCGGCAAATAAAAATCAAATTGACCGAAGATCTATGGGGAATGTCTATCAAAGTTTGTACAGCAATAATCGAGACTATAGCACCATACTTAGCTTTAATATTTAATTTGTGTGTAGATCAAGGAGTCTTCCCGGATTTAATGAAATACAGTAAGGTTATACCACTTTTTAAATCTGGGGACAGCAAAGACACCAACAATTATAGACCAGTATCTGTGTTGCCAGTATTCAGCAAGGTGTTCGAAAAGGTAATGCTCAATCAAATGCTTAATCATTTTAACACCAACAAAATCTTACACGATCAGCAATATGGTTTCACCAAAGGACGTTGTACGACTGACGCCGGTGTCACTTTATTAAAACACATATTTACAGCGTGGGAGGAGGCCCAAGATGCCATAGGGATCTTTTGTGACCTCTCCAAGGCATTTGACTGCGTTGATCACGAAACCTTGCTCTTAAAACTTGAGCATTACGGACTAGGTAAACTCGCGCTTAGTTTAGTACATTCTTATTTAAATGATAGACAACAAAAAGTGCAAATAAATGGTATCAATTCACTTTATTTAAAAGTACAAATGGGTGTTCCACAAGGATCGATATTAGGTCCCTTCCTCTTTTTAGTATATATTAATGATCTACCCCATTTATTTAAAAACCAACCACAAATGGTATTATTTGCTGACGATACTTCTTTAATCTTTAAGATAAATAGACGTGCATCAAATCTTGACGACGTAAATAATGCCCTACTGCAGGTACATAATTGGTTCACTGCTAATAATTTAGTATTAAATGGGAAAAAAACTAAATGCATAAGATTTGCTTTACCGAATGTTAAAAGTAGTGATTGTGACATAGTATTGAATAACGAGAAACTAGAATTTGTCGATGAAACTGTTTTCCTGGGAATAACGCTAGACTCAAGGCTGCAATGGGGTCCTCATTTAACATCTCTTGCAGGACGGCTAAGTTCAGCAGCATATGCTGTAAGAAAAATCCGTCAATTTACTAATGTAGATACCGCGAGGCTAGTCTATTTCAGCTATTTTCATAGTATCATGTCTTACGGTATTTTATTATGGGGACGGGCTGCCGATATTGAGTCTATTTTTATTCTACAGAAAAGAGCTATCAGAGCAATATACAGCCTCCGCAGGCGCGATTCTCTAAGGGAACTGTTTAAAGACATTAACATCATGACGGTACCTTGTCAATATATTTATGAAAACATCATGTACGTAAGGAAAAATCTAAATCTTTTCAGTAAAAGAGGTGAAAGACACAATTATAGGACTAGAAATAGGGACCAATTAGTTCAACCAGGTTTCAGACTGGCTAAAATAGACTCATCCTTCATGGGGTACTGTTTAAAATGTTACAATAAAATACCTCCCCACATACTCCAACTGAATGAAACGAAATTTAAATCCTGTATAAAACGCACACTATACAGCCAAGCATATTATAAGTTGGGGGATTATATCGCTGACAAAAATGCTTGGCTCAGGGCTGGTCCTGCTCCACAAGGGCGCGTAAACTAATTAATTAGCATTCGAAAATAGTGTTGGAGCTGATGAAGATTGTACAACCTATCTTTGCATTGTATAAATTCAATCTCATAGTATTGTATAATTGCATAGCACATGTGTGAGCACTATGTACCCACTATAAAGAGAGAGAGTATGTCATGCTCACTCAAATGTGTCGCTGGTGGTGGCGTGTGTAATGGATCATTGAGTTCCCTTCAAAATGGTTGAGCTGAATGGTGCTGATCCATACGTCATGTTCGTGAACGGGCGCCGTCAGTAGGCACTGGTCATTTCTTAGCTGCCACGGCTTATTTTAATTCCATAATTGTTTTTATCTTTTTATTACGGACGCTTTTAACGTGCACGTCTTTCTACATCGTTCTCACATGTATAATTACAACATGAATGATGTAACCACTCTATTGTAACAATATTTTGATTTAAAAGAGTGTCCATGGAGTTTCTTGCCCGTTCTTCTCCATAGGTACCTACTACGCTTTGGAATGGGCAACTAGCTTCATCTTTCTGACTGACCGACCCCTTGACAATTCAAAAGTGCCTGTAATTGGTTTATTTGAAATAAATGCTTTGAGTTTGAGTTTGATTAACTATTTATGTGGTTGCAGAGTGATGAATGGCTCCAGCACTCTGGACAAGACCCGTGTGGAGGAGCTGATGGAGTTAGGACTGGCAATATGGGCACCCCACGGCAACCTGCGCTTCAGTCCCATAGAGCAAGGCCGCGCAGACATACAGGTCTCCTTCGTTAGTGGCGACCATGGAGACGGGTAATATAGTGACGCTTTTGTTAATTTACCGTAATATAGTGACGCTTTTGTTAATTTACCGTAATATAGTGACGCTTTTGTTAATTTACCGTAATTTCTTATTGTTTCTTTCAGTTACCGTTGTTAGGTAGGTACCTTGAAATTTTGGAAACCATTAGAGAGTTCATTCAAGCACACTGCGCATTGTTTTAAAAACCTTTGGGCCGTGCACAAAATCGACAGATTTTAATCAATTTTGTGCATTATTTGTGAGAAAGGGAAAAATAATTTAAACAAAATGATTTATGATTTGAAAATTCGAGTTCTCTGTTTTGCATGTGGGTGAAAGGGATTTTTCAAATAAATGAATAATTCATGTTCACGTTCATGTCAAATCACTATTTCGCAACAAGTTTACCAAAAAATGACGCGAGACTGACGTTTGATATATTTTTTACTAGAAACTACACTTGAGAGCAATAAAATCGCACACCTTGACTTTTTTTTGTTAATGCAGTTTTTTGTCATGAATCTGAATAAATGTTTTAAAAAACACACACACTAATTGAAAGTCTACCTCATTACCTTTTTAATGATATCAAATACAGTGTGAAAAATACCCATAAGAGGTTTTACGGCACAAAACCCAACAAACGGGTAAAATTACCCAATTTTACCCGTTGCGCGTTGCGTTGCCCAATGGTTTAGCGCCACGAAAGTGATGAAAGGTGTTGTGACTGACACGAATGGTTTAGCGCTACCAAAGCGATGAAAGGTGCTGTGACTGACACGAATGGTTTAGCGCCACGAAAACTGTACCTACACAGACATAATGTTTCAATTATTTCAAGCTTTCTCACAATTAGATAAGACATTGACAAAAACGGGACTTTTTCGTGCACGGAGCCTTAAGTGCATGTGATAAATGATTTTAGTTCTCTATATGGTTTTGTACAAACACTTTTACATGTCAATCATATTTTTTTAACTAGATAAAGTCGGCGTTTCCTATCAAACTACTCTGAGTAGAAACTCCGAAACAAACTCAGAGGTCACAGACTCATAGTACTTATCTTTTAAATCAAATCAAATCATTTATTTCAGATAATAATATCCATAGGTAAATTTTACAGGTCTCTCTACAAAATAAAATCACAAGTCATAGTAGGTATCTACACAATAAAATAAAATAAAATCGCAAACTTATAAAATTAAAATCGAAACCAAAATTAAATTCAAAATTAAGCTCAAAATTAACACAAAATTAAAATCAAAATAAAAAATAAATACACACATTACATTAAATAATAATCTGCAGCCACCTCCGCAAAAAAGGCGAGTCCTACCGCTCAGACAGCACACCTAGGAGCCTGTTCGAGCTGCCACGGCCACGGCGCAAAAGCGACGCCCTCCTTTTTCTAAATAAACCGTGAAAATCATCGGTTCTAGCCTCGGCGAAAATCGCTGACGCGCTACAAAATCGTGGCCGCCCCAACAGAATCCTAAACGCATTGTTGTACTGAACACGCAGTGCGTTGTACGCCCGCTGAGTGAAGTTGATCCACAGGCTACACGTGTAGAAGGTCTGGCAGTAGTACGCCTTAAACACGGTTACCTTCACCTGCGAAGAACAACGCGCAAACCTGCGAGCCAACATGTTGCACCGGACAGACAACGCCCTACGTTCCCTCTCAATGTCCGCATTGTCTGACAAATCCTCAGAGACCCAGATACTTGAACCGATTTACCCTGTTCAAAAGTGATCCGCAAAGAGTGACAGTTAAAGTCCAGCCAGTCCAGTCTTCACATCAGCGACTAAGTAAAATATCCGAGCACATTGCCACATAAACACCACACCAGTACTTCCACAGATTTCCGTTCGACGGTCCCGGCCACGTGGTCGCACACGCATTCCCTCCACCGCACGGCGCCATGCACTTCGACGATGACGAGATCTGGGGTGACAACCCTGAGAAAGATGAAGAAGACGCCACGGACTTCTTCGCCGTCGCTATCCACGAGATAGGCCATGCGCTAGGGTTGTCGCACTCCAATGTGAAGGCGTCAGTCATGTACCCCTACTACCAGGTGCCGGTCGAAAGGCTGAACATGGACGATATTTTAGGAATGCAGGAGCTGTATTGTGAGTAATTTTAGCGCATATCTGGCTTATATGATAGAAGCCATACCTTAGCAAGTTGTTGATTATGGAGTTGATCACCTCTTGGCGATGTCTCGCTTTCTCTGTCTGACAAAAAATTCAAATACGTGACATCTACGAACCCGCACTGGGCCCGCGTGGTAGCTTACAGCCCACTCTACTCGAAGACAGGAGGCCTGTGCCCAGCAGTGGGACATTAAAGGCTGATTATGTATTATGTAAAAAGCTTAAAATCCCTAAGTTTGGAGCGAACTGAAGTATCCACCTTATCGGATGTAAAATAACGTCTAACGAAACCGAGAGTCACTTGTTCTTCCCGATTGTGATATTTTGCGTCGACTGAACTATTACCTGAGAAACTTCTGGTTACGGAGAGAAAGGCCAAAGTTCCAACTTTTTTTTGAAACTTGTAGTAATGTTTACTTGTTTAAACTTACTTTCAATACTCCTACAATCCCTGTACCGTTGTATGCATCCATATGCACTATGCTTTGCGTATGCTACATTGCGCCGTCAATGAGTTTTCACATTAAAAATTAAAGTAGTTTCCCAACAATTATTTTAGCACAAAGTCACTTACTTTTATGTACAGAATGCGTAGATGAAGGGTTCTTCATGAGTCTTTTTACATCCTGAATCGTTTGCAGTAAAAGACCAAGAGGTGATCGCAGAGAGCACGGAGAGCCCTGTGTCGCATACCTCGCTGGTGCCGCGGTTCACCAAGCCAAGCAGCGACGAGGATGAGAAGCCCGACCTCTGCATGACCAACTACGACACGCTGCAGGTCATCAACGGCAAGATCTTTGTGTTTGAGGAGGAGGTTAGTGTCTACTTACCTTTGCACTTCCGAAACTTTTAGGTTTATTGATGAGAACTTATAATAGTTCCGGAATGGTGGCTAAGAACTGGATAGAGCATAAGGGGCTTACGTTCCATCAGAATTCATAATATTAACACTAGAAACAAGGAGAAACTACGTGCTCCCTTTCACCGGCTTCATAAGGTCCATAACTCATTTGTTGGGCTTGGTATAAACTTTTATAACAAGCTTCCCTCTTCTTTGTTAGAATTGCCTTTTAATGCGTTTAAAGCTAAAGTAAAATCCAACCTTTGTTCAAAGGCATACTATTCAATCAACGATTACTTAAACGATAAAAATAGTTGGTCGCTGTGATTAACTCAAGACAATGTTTATGTTCTTTCTCCAAAATTAGCTTACCTACTGACAAGTTATACGAGTTCATATAATTGTTTATTTTATTTGACTATATTTATTAGTCACCTTAGTTTAATTTAATTTTTATTTATTATTGACATAATCTACTCATTTCAATGTTTTTTAATGAGTTGTATTGCAATATATGGTTAGCTAGTGACCTCGACAGTTCATCATATTATTCTTTTGAGCAACCGGCAGCAAGTTCGTCATGCTCCCTTAGATGTCAATGCTTGCGGTAGCGTCGGGGGTCGGGTTGCCTCCTTCCCTCAAATATGGCGAGGGGGGTAATGGCTGATCTTTGCGTTATGCTCGTGAACGGGTGCTGCTTGTGGTGACAGGTCAGCTTGCTGACTATGGTTTTGTTATTGTTATTAGAAATTAATGTTTCTTTATTTTACTTCGAAGGTCCTAGTTTATCATTTGTGGCTACTAGTTACAGCTATATACATATAAAAAAACATAATGCAGCATTGCATATGTAAGCGGGCACGCCCTTTATGTCAGGAGGCTTTTTATTATGTATTAAGTTCTGTTTGCGTTTTTGTTTTTATTATTTATTTATGCTTGAGTATAGTTTTAAATATTGGCGTGTGCTAGCTGACATATGGCAAATAATTTTAATATTTTTGTGTTTCGTAATGTTAATTTATTTATTACTATATGTATAGAATCCAGTTCTTCTAACTGAACAGACAGCAGTGCTGCTGGGGAGTTTGTTCCGCCACTTCTTCTTCCCAGCTAAAGCACTAGGAAGTGGTGAAGGGTGGGCGTTTTGGGGGGACTGTCTTATGTGATTTTGACGTTCAAAAAGTGCTGATTCTCAGCCTAATTTGAATAAATGACTTTTGATTTTGATTTTGAATAGATGAATTGGATTAGTAACGGCCGCAGGTAACCGTTGGACGCTCGCATCCAAAAACGCTCGCGTCTTACGATAGAACATTGAATGGAAATCCATACTACTTTAGGTACGCAGCGATGGGTATGTCCAATGTTTGATGGAAAATAAGTAGTAAAGTTAATTTCCACATTCGTTCCCCAGTGGGTGTGGGTGCTCAGCGACAGGCACGAGATGGATAGAGGCTACCCGCAGCGCTTCCACGACGTGTTCCGCAGACTGCCTTCAGACGTCAAAATCATCAAAACCATTTACCAGAAACAGGACAGAAATATTGTCATTTTCTCAGGCAAGTACCTACTTAGTCAAGACCTTGCGTAAAATTGGGGAACATACAATTAAGCGTCACTAGTGACAGACCATCCATATAGAATGTAGATTTCTCGAACGCTCATGGGGCAGACAGCCGACTGCCAAATCTTTACACCAAAGCATGACCTGTGGTAGGTAATGTCTAGTCAAATCATTGTTCCAATGCATGCTGTTTACATCGATGTTATGTACACTTATAATTGGTGTAAATATTAGCAGTAAGTATTACCTTCTCTAAATAAGTATAGTAAGCCAATGTTTATTGTATACGCTATTGGTGTTCTGTATTAAATAAATAAAAGTTTCATGCAAATGGTCGAGTTGAATTATCTATTCTAGAAGAACTGCAAAGGTTCCATTCAAAAAGTCATCGAATATTAAAGTTGCAGCGGAAACTAAACCTTATGAACAGCCTATTATTGTCCCACTACAGGAAAAGGCCTCTTCTCATATAGAGAAAGCATGCGAGCTTTGATCACCACGCTTGCTCAAGACGGGATGGCGATTTTTTCTAACTTATATTAACTATAAGTCCAGGTTTCGTCACGACGTTTTCCTTCACCGATGTCGGTAATGCCCAAGATAAACTCAGAAAGTACATACCTATAAATTGAAAAATTCACATTGATACTTGCCCAGATTTGAACCCACAGCCTCGTGTATGAGAGTCGGGCTCTTAACCACTGGGCCATCACGACTACCATTAGATTACTTTTCCAAAATCACAGTTTAATAAAGCTCATATCTTCTGACATGATAAGTCACAAAAACGAACATTTAATTACAGGCCAAAGCTATTGGGAGTTCGACTCCACATTCCACTACATCAAGAAAGGCGCCATATCTGACTACTCAATCCCCGACGAGGTCCCGGAGCTGACTACCGTCTTCCTCTCTAATTACAACAATAAGACGTATCTGATTGAAGAGGAGAGGTACTGGCGGTATGACGAGAGTAACGGGATTATGGACGAACGGTACCCGAAGGAGATGTCCATGTGGAGACAAGTGCCTTATCCTGTGGATGCTGCTGTTGTGTGGAAAGGAGGTAAGTCAGTTTCAGCAGATTAGAACTTAGAATAGAATACTCTTTTTTGTGTATACCTTATGAATTAAAGATATGAAGTGTAGAAATTTTACATAGGGCGACACAATGGTCTTATTGCTAAAAGCGATCTTTTAAACACAACTTTTTACTTCTTGTGCATGTGTATCGCCTTTCCTAGAAAGGGTAGCCATAGAATACCTTTTGCCTAGGAAAAGTTTTTATTTTGTGATGTTCTCGAGTCTCCCTCCATCCGAGTTTAAGGAGAACGGCGGGTTATGTCAGGCTCCTTGACAAAAAACCCACGGTTCCTACCACTACCATGAAGCTACCATGAGTCGGGCGCCCGGATTCTCGTACATGACCTCTCATTGACAAAAAATGCAATAGATAGGAGGGTATTTATTTTTGTCTACCCGGTTAGAACATAGCTGTAGATAAAACTATACAGGGTCAAATTAAATTAGCCAACGAAACTGGATACGTGATAGCTATCGATATCTAAAGCATGTTTATTTTTGGGGTTTAACAACCGCTGGTTGTGTTGTTACTGGAAGTATGAGTTGAGAAAATCTGTTTACACTTGTGTTATCGTGTTTAAATATCGATACCCATGACGTCCGAGGAGTTACGCTAGCTTATTTAATTAGACCCTGTATAAAACATTGTTCCGTTCACCTTTTTCAGTTTCAGTTTTAGTCTTTCATACTCTCCTTACCCTCTGTTATATTGGATCTCCTTGCGTTCTAGATACCTACTTCTTCCAAGGGCCTCGTTTCTGGCGCTTCGACAACGAGCTAGTGCAGGCACACGAGTACTACCCGCTGCCGACGGCACAGTTCTGGTTCAACTGCCAGACCACCAGCGACATGGACCGATACATCACTAACGATGGGCCCTGAAGAGTCAGCTTTTCGAAGGACGAATGAGTGCTTTATATTCACAGGTTATGATAGTTCGCAGCTTTGTTTTATTTTGTTAGGATGTGTGTAATACGTACTATAATTATAATCTAATGCGTGTTTTGTTAATATTGCCGTTAGGACTTCATTATTTTGTTAATATTGCCATGTTAGGATTTCATTATTTTGTCCTGTGTGCTACAATGTCCGCTTCAGGAGGTCTAACAACGTCCCAAACCAATCAATAAAAATCAAAACCAACCCAACTAGTGTTTCATTAAAAATATATCACTTTATTTAAGGTCAAAATTACATATATTAAATTACACAATAAATAGTATGAAACTGATTGTTTTACTGTTAGTCGTCCGGAATGTTGCATGGCATTGATTGCAGAGCTGAGCATAACTGATAATAACGATAATACTGTACCATTTTATTTTCTTCAAGTTACAATAATTATCTTAATACATTTGTTCCTACATATTTTGAGACAATTCATAATTTTAGAAGGATTTGTACTATATAAAATTGAAAGTAAATCCATCTACAAGAAGTGTACTAGTAGATGGTAAAGCACCGAAAGATTGATTTCTGCGACATTGTATGTCCTATCACATATAAATACGTTAACTGATCAAATATTAATAACCAATTACTCCAAAACATTGCGAAATACATAAAAGGTAGTTGAATTTTAATTCAGTAGCTGAATGGAAGGTTTTAGAGGTTTATAAAATATAACAAAGGGAATACAAAGCGAAGAATATTATTTTAAAAGACTTAATACCTCAACCGAAACAATCCTTACCCCCTTACAATTCAACTACAAATAAATCTATAAATGCTAAATTTCTTCGTTACAAGTATCAAAACAATCGGTATTAATATCGTGAGGGGCGCACTCTTGGACAGAGTTCATTATTAACAACGTCTGTGGAGATAACTGCCGACAGCGATGACATAGAAAAACCAATTAATAGTGATGTGAAATATCCACAAATCGAATCAAAGACAAAAAAATCGTATCAATTATTTGATAATCACTTGCGAAGGTTGTTGTTAGTGAAGATTGGTTTTAATTTAGTCGATTTATCGATATAATCATCCAAGTCGACTATCGGGACATACAATAGTAATATTAAAGTGTTAATTTAGAACTACGTGTATTTCGCTATAGAGATAGAGTTATACTGTGCGAATAGCTCCATCACTTTCGCGCAGTCACAATGATGGTTTGAACGTTTAACACTTTAAAGTACGGCATGTTTCATTATATCTTGCTGCGGGCAGGGTGCGTGTGTGCTCGGCCGTGGGACAGTAGCGACAGGAGCAGGTTCCTAGCTGCAGCAGGAGGCGGGGTTGGGGTCGCGGCCGGAGCGCTTGGTGATGTTGAGGCGCGTGAACTCCTCCGCCACGGTCGGGTGGATGCCCACCGTGTTCATGAGGTGCTCCATTGTGATGCCGCATCTGGAAAACGAACAGTACTTTAGAATACACATCATTTCATTGTTACAATTTGATAGAATGGGAAATATACACGGTGCGGAGAGGCGTAGTTGGAAGTATCTACGGTTATTCACTTTCTGGTTCGTCTCATTTGGTATAAATACATTAACATAACGTGACATTCACATATGAATTGTTACGTAGAGAACGTAGAGGTGGTTAATGCTCCCACATGTCGCCAGTTATGTTTACGTCCCAAGTAACAGGGGGGCGAACCTATTGCAATTAACCAGGCACAAATGTAAACGTCGACAGATAAATTCCGATGGAATGACCCGATGACAGTTTGCCCAACCTGGGAACGAAACGAACCACACGCTTAGAAATCGCGTTTGCGACCACTAAACCTACGAGACAGTGGGTATCTTATATAATGCAATACATACTTGAGAGCGGCTGCGAAGCCCTGGATGACCTCTCCGGCGACGGGACCCACGAAGTGCAGTCCGAGGATCCTCTGCGGCGCCTCGCGGAGCGCGACGGCCTTCAGGTAGCAGTTCTTGATGTTGCGCTGCGGGATGAAGAACTCCGTCGGCTTGTAGTACGCGTGGTATACCTCCAGGTTGTCCGCGCCGAATCTGAAGAGGACAAGTTATTGTTAGGGTTATAGTTCATTTATTCATTTATGTAACACAATTGCAGGCTGTCACTACGTTAAACTCGTGAGTACATGACCCTGTTAGGGCGCAGAAAGTTAGATTATAATTAGCTAGAGCTATTGTAAATATGTCTGTTTTTTTTTAAATAACTTGGATTTATGTCTGTTTTTCCCAAACAAACACTATCTAACAGATTTAAAATATGGAACTGTATTCATACGTAGTTTGTCGGATAATCCAATCGCAACTTATCTGGGGGTCAAACTGGTTGTAAATGTTGTTTATTTTAAAACATGCAAAACAACTCGTTTTACTCTTTTAGGGGTTGAATATTCTTTAGTAGTTAATTTATTTATTTATTTATTTATTATCTATGGAAGACTTACAGCTAAGATAAACAGATTAAAAAAAAAAAACAGTATGTGAGACTGACAGCCAATTAAAAGTCCTCACTTCTAAAAACAGATTATAAAAGAGAACAACACAAATAACACAATACAGCCACAAGAAAAAAAAAATAAAATACAGGATAACATTCAAACTTAAACTAAGTCCACACTATTCATACTACATACAATTCAATACCTAATAAAAAAAAAACTGAAAAAACAAAATCCTAATTAAAAAAGCTAAGGCTCAAGCACTTTCTAGCCGAGAACACACTCGTTAGGAAAACATCAAAATCATGTTGCTTACACATGTTATTAAAGCTTCTACTTGCACGCACTATAAATGAATTCTGCCTGTAATTTGTAGACGTAAATGGAACACGCAATGGCACGTTCCATCTTTTAGACCTTCCGGGAACGTTAAAATAAAATTTGGATAGGATATCAGAATTATTAATCGAATTACTGAATACCTTGAGTAACGAAATACAATCTGAAATTGCTCGCCGATTAATTAAGGGTAATATATGATACTTCTTACAGAGGCTGAGGTAATCTTCAGACCGGTAGGGCACTTTCTGATGGTAACACAAATACTTGATGAACCTTTTCTGGATGCTCTCTATACGATCAATGTACTTGTGATAACATGGATTCCAGATTTCAGACGCGTATTCCAAGTGACTTCTAACGAAAGTACAGTAAAGAATTTTTAAAGTTTTTGCTTGACTGAAGCTCTTGGACAGCCGCATTATGAATCCTAGTGCTTTAGATGCTTTAGCGACTATGGCATCGATATGACGTTCAAACGTTAGCTTAGAATCGTGATATACCCCCAGATCTCGAACGCAGTTCGTTTTAGGTAGTAATTGATCACCCAAGCTATACGATGAAGGTATAATTGAGCGTTTTCGAGAATATGTTAGAACCGAACATTTAGCTGGGTTGAGGTCAAGCTTACTCCCACGACAATATGCCTCCAGACGACGTAAATCATCCTGAAGTGCAATCACGTCCGCATGTGATGATATTTTGGCATAGATCTTCATATCGTCAGCAAAACACAACAGTTTGGATGAGATCAGGCAAGAGTTGATGTCGTTTATATATATAATGAAAAGTAATGGGCCCAGTAATGAACCCTGGGGGACTCCGCTGGGGATAGGCACCCAACTAGACATGTAATTGATTAATACTACTGCTTGGGACCTGTTCTCCAGATAAGAAGAAAACCATCGCAGTAAATCACCTCGTATTCCCATAGTATATAGCTTTGATAATAAGATCTCATGGTCAATACGATCAAAAGCCTTACTGTAGTCTGTATAAACGACATCAACCTGCCTACCGTTATCCATGGCGTCAGTAATAAAATCATTGAGCAGAATTAAGTTGGTGACGGTAGACCTTCCCTTCAGAAAACCATGTTGGAAGGAACTAAACGAGTTTTTAAGAGCACTATACACCTGGTTGTAGATTATCCTCTCAAAGATTTTTGCCACAATACAGAGCTTGGATATCGGCCTGTAATTAACAATGTCAGTTTTGACTCCTTTCTTATGGATAGGTGTTATGAAAGCCGATTTCCAAAGTTTAGGTACAACACAGGTGTCCAAGGATTTTCTGAAGAGAAGCGAGATAGGTTGGGCAATCGAAGTCGAACACCGAACAAGAAATTTTGAAGAAATATTATCCGGGCCAGCCGCTTTCGAAGTATCCAACTTGCGAAGCAAGTTAGAAACCTCTTCAACGTTTACTTCAATGCTACTTAAATCAGATAGGCTGGTAGATTCAGTCAAAAGAGGGGGTGAAGAACTTCCCCGACTCGGGTTGGTATCTAGAAATGTAGAGTGAAAGTACGCAGAAAACGCTTCGCATATGGTTTCTCCGGTACGCAACGCTTCGCTATTATAGTTTAACGTGCTCGGGACTGCATTTGAGTTGTGTCGTTTTTTAACAAAAGTCCAAAAATATTTTGGGTTTTCTTTATTAGATTTTTCAGTTAAGTTCAAGTAGTTTTCATAACATTGTGATTCTAATACCTTTACCCTTTCACGGAGAAGTCTAAATGCTGACTCATCAGATATATTGCCGTAAGTCTTAAATTTTTTGAAATATTTATATTTTTCTTTAATTGATTTTATTAATGCTGAATTGTACCAGGTTGGATACGTTTTGTGACGGTGTAGTTTTTGTGGAATAAATTTAGCGTGTAAATTGAGAATAACTTGATTAAAAAAGTTAACTGACTCATCGATTGATCGTGTCGCAAACTCGGATTCCCAATCAGTCGTGGAAATGTCTTTGTTAATAGACTCATAGTCGCCTTTGTCGTAGAGATATTGTATCCGTGGCGCGCACTCCAATAGAGGAGCCTCAACGAAATCCATACCAATTAGTAGTGCCGGATGGTAGGCGTCGATGGGAACCAGCGGACTTGAACATTCAACCACATTAACTAATTTGTTCGAAAGTACCAAATCTAAAATTTTACCATACTCATTAAGAACACCATTGTACTGACCAAAATCAAGGGTACATAATTCGTCACTAAGTAAAACTTCGTCAGAACTGTTCGGGTTCGTTGGCACGAGCGATAGATTGTCCGATAGGGCCCAGTTAATACCGCTCATGTTAAAGTCACCAATGATGAGAAAGGTATCAGAAGAGTTACTTATAACTACTTGGTTTAATTTTGCGAGGTAATTGCGAAGTTGCAAAGAAAAAGAAAGACCTAAGTTTTGCTGACATAAATAAACAACACAAATATGTAAAGTAATATATTTACGTGAATTAGAATTTTTCAGTCGTATGCTGAGCCATAAATCCTCCGCTGTAGAATGGAAGGTGGGTTGGCATATAACGGAAAGTTCCCTACGTGTAGCAATAAGCACACCCCCTCCACGCGATTGCCCGGTCAAAACATAATCTCGATCACGACGCCACACGATGTACCGTTCGTCAAAGAATTCAGAATTTAAAACTCCGTCCAATAACCACGTTTCTGTAAGAACAATAATATCATACGAGTTTAGTACCATTTGACGATAGAAAGTATCACTTTTAGTTCTAAGCCCGCGAACGTTTTGATAAAATACATTTAACTTAGAAGCCATTAAAAACCAAAAGTAATAATAGTGTATAATTCATTAAATTAAAGTATTTCATTAAATAATATTGTAGAATGAGGTAAAATATAATTAAATAAGTAAAATGTAGGTAAAAGTCAAAAAGATGTGCGCGAGCGCAAGAATCATACGATATTAAATAGTAAGCAACTGTGCGAAAAAGCAAGCAATAGTGCGTGGCGCGTGCAAGTGCGAGAGAGTAAAACATATTATAGTGCGGCAGAGCTTTAAAGTAAACAGCGCGATAACGAACACAAAAGAAACCAGTAGCTAGACAAAAGAGAGGTGTCAAGGTCGTTAGTGCGGCAGAGGTGTTAAACATTTTGTAAAAAGTTATTGTGAAACAAACGATATTAAATAATTGGAGCCATTGATGCAAACTGTAATAGCAAAACAGAAAAATACGGGTAAGTATTAAGAAGCATTTTAGACAATCTTGTTTAAATCTGACTCCTTTCTTATGATAAAAACTTTCGAATGGTTATTTTTAAGTAAATGAATTTTACCATGCTTAACCCATACGTACTCATAATGTTTATCCTTGGCAATGACTTTAACTTTGGATAAAAGTTTTTTATACTCGACGCTTAGGTGATCGTTGACGTAAACACGCTGAGATGATCCTTGAAACCCGATGTCACAAGCAGATAAGTTCTTCTCGGCACGTGCCGCCGCAATGAAGTCTTCCTTTACATAGCGGTTTAAAAAACTCACTATGATTAGCTTTTCATTGGAACCAAAGATAGGGACCCTTGAAATATAGTTCACCTGGGCTTTGGGGCAGCTGTAATGAATTTTACGGCCAATAGCGTCGATGATAGTGTACAGGTTCTCATCCTTCTTAACAGGAACTCCCTTTATTTCAACGTTATTTAACCTGGACCTCTGCTCATAAGTCGAAAGAAGATACTTCATGCTCGCCATGTCAGACTGTAAACAACTTACTGACTCTTGAAGCTTTTCAAATTCGGACACCTTTGCTTCAACTTCCACGAGTCTTGTGTCGAACTCGTCGAGTCTTCCACCAGTGCCCTCACATGTCAACTTAAGCTCAGCCAACTCATTCTTGATCACGCGCATGTCATCCACCAAGGTCGGCAAGTTAAGAAGCTGTCGTTTCATGTCGCGGATCTCGCTCAGTATGGTATCCAGCGACGCAGGTTCAGGGGTAGACACAACTGGTGATGAGGTTCTGCAAGTGGGGCATTTCCATTGTGCCATCCTATTAGCACCCAGCTTCCTCCATCCGGTCTCAGTGATGTTTGCACATCCAAAATCCAGGTGTTTTTTGCAACTACCACACTGGACACCATCGTTGAACTGCATATTACAAGCTGCGCACGTTTGCATTTTCAAAGTATGTACTATTTATCGAAAGTAGATAAAATATCACAATATGAACTCAACTTAAATGAGAAAAGGTTGACGATCTATTAATTTTGAGTGGCGCGTACTGTGCGTATGAGTGTTCACACACGAGTGATTAAGCCTGTTTATTTCTCTGTCAGTAACGCAACGAGCTATAGCTTGGTAATTTATTAAACGACGCATGTATAATGCGAAATGCTAAAAATATATTAATCTTTCGAGGTTCGTGGTCTGTCAGTTTCAATTCTCTTGAGGTTGTCATAACTAACAGCCGTATAGGCTAGCTGTATGGACTACAAAATGTTGAAAACTGAAATGTGCTCCAATGTGCTCTATTATAATTTCTAACGTGGCGATATTATCGAGGACGTCACGGCATCACGATAACACAGGGAAGTAAAATTGTATGGATATACATATATATGAAGACGCTTTTAAATTTCTGTCCACCATAACGTTATAACGTGCATGTATTTCCATACATTTTATGGACGTGGACGGGGAAGGCCACGGCAATATCGTGACGTCAGCACTGATTAAAGTAGTTAAAAATGGCACATTTTAATTAAGATAGAAACAAATATTTCCATCGAGCAAATGGGTAAGACAAAACAGCAATTTAGCTACTAGCTAGACATCATTAAAGTCGACCGATTGGAGTACATACTTTAATGATTTGCTTATCTAAGTACAATCATATAATCCTAAAACGTGTTTCTATCAAGATATGCTAATACAATACCCTTGAATATTATCAATACTTTCTCAATTTGTGTGAGATGTAGAGCGATAGAATGTAATCAGTGATGCAATCTCACAGTGTGCACTGTGATGCCGACCATCACAAGGTATTTCAACTCTTCAACTTTGATTTAGAAACTAAAGATGTAAATCGTTAGATTCGCCCTACCGCGTCAAACGATGGTCACATTTTTGTTTCGTTTGGATACCCGTGACACACACAATATAGCAGTCGCCATGGAAACGACATATACAGGTATAACTCTCTCTCACTCTCTTCAGTAAGGACACTTTCTGCGCGACATAATTACGATGAGGGCAAGTCTGACGATTGAAATATTTGTTAGAAACCACTTTATTTTAAACAACACTAACCTGATCTTCAATTGTTTTCTCGTTATATTAACTAAGCCGAATGTCAATGACAAAGTAAGCGTGAGGTGACCTTTCTCATAATGAGAGGAGCATCATGTGTGGCCACGTATTGTAGATAAATTTACCGTATATAATTATTTTGATGTCTTGTTCCATGTTGTGTTTACACAGCCTTTTCCTGCACTTTACGATACACAGTAATATTATGGATGTTAAATATTTTAATATTTTAAATTTGGTGAGCCATATTCGTGTTGATTATCACCTATCGAGGTTGAAACTAATCGATAAAACACGTGAATGAAACGTGTTAAGTACACTACCTTAAGTATGACACACCGAGTTTTGTATTGCATCCTTCGGGATTAAAAAGTTGCCTATGTAACTCTCCGGACCATAGACTATGTCTATGCTAAAAATCATATCTATCTATTGCCCCGTTGCTGCGTGATAGAAGAACATATAAACAAACATACCTATTTATATTGGTAGGGATATACATACTTTTCCGTAGCAGTCTCTTCGCTAAGCCCTACGCAGCCGTACTCAAGGGGTGTGAAGACAGTGGTAGCGACGTTCTCATAGTCCATGTGCTGTGTGGCGCCGGCGAACATCCTGCGCGCGAGCAGGCGGCCGGCGGCGATGGCCACGGGCGTCAGTTCTGGCCTTCCCTCCAGTACGTCACCCACAGCATAGATGTTGGGCACGTTGGTCTGCTCGGTCTGAGCGGCGATCTTACCGTTCTCCGATATACACTGGAAATAGGGATTTTTGGTTTAGAATGTGTTTGCGGCAAACAGGACTGAAACTGGAGGTTGAAAGCGTGATTTAAAATGGTAAGGTTTCATGTCAGGAAGATATAGTATACATACAGGGTTACTCGTAATTCGACGTATATCCGTCAGGAGCTGATGGCCAAAATGCAATAAATGTAACCCCCCATATGTACGGCCGAAATTCAATAGTTTTCGAGATATTTAATTATTAAGAGTTTTTTGATGTTTGACATTTATTCCAAATAAAATAATCTATATTTTGAATAGGTACCATTAAAAAATGATATTGTAGCAGACACTTCAATTAAGCTATGAACATACTTAAAAGTCCATAGGTCAACAAAATAATTATTGTAGAAGAGAAAATGAACTATTTGTACCAAGTAATTGTTATTTATACTAACCAATGAATAGTATTCAATTTCAACGAGGAAATCATGCATCAACGCACATTGTTGTAATACTTATAAGAAGCCTCATTTAATAAGGGCGTGTCTATGCCATTAGCTAGGCAGTTGGCACAAATGCAGACGCGGGTTGCTATTGGGTTACTTGATGTTTTTTTTATTTTTTTTAATCTATATTCAAGACGACAACTATGTAGGTACTAGTAATACTGCGTATCCTACAAGGCTACACATTAAGGTAATTGATAAAAATGATAATACAACGTAATTATCAATGTTACAATTGTCTAATCTCTGTACTCTGCAGTACCTGCATACAGTAGGTACGTGTCACACGTGCATTAAGCAGAATGTTTTAAACATATTTAAAACATTCCGTCGTTGACGTCTTCAAACGATTTCCGGAAACAGAACAATGTTTTAAATTCGTTTAGCGCTTGCCCATTCTTCTGCATAGGAGCCTACGTGCTTTGGAATGGGCAACTAGCATCATCTTTCTGACTGACCGACTCCATGACAGTTCAAAAGCGCCTGTAATTAGTTTAATTGAAATAGGTAAATGTTTTGAGCTTGCGTTTGAGTGGTTATTGATGCCAGAGCGCCTAAAAGTCCATTAGAAAGCCCCTGGGTGGTCATCATGTCGTTATATTTGGATTATTGCTGAAATGGCCTCGCCTAGTCGTTCGTACCGCGCCCAAATATACGTCGAGTTACGGTTTGTGGACAAACTAATAGTCAGTTGGTTGTCGTACTTGATCAAACGCTCCTTTGCAGTATGTCCAATTTGAGCCTACCCAATCAAGTTAGAGAATTTTACTGTCAGGCAAATTTGGATCTTAGTAATAAGGTGCACGTCTGCACAGTCAAGATTTGTTAACGAGCATTTGTGAGCGAGCGTTCGCCGCCCAAATGGTTGTAGCGGCTATTCAGATTTCGCACGAATGCTGGGGATGTGAACGCACCTTTACAAGGGACGGTGATTTATTAAAATTATGCTTTTGAAACGAGGTATTTGAGATCCCTAAGTTTTAGTTATTTAATGTAAACTCACGGTTACTCCAGCGGCGTCCAAGTTAAGTGCCTTGGTGAGCGCGTACCGACCGGTCGCGATCAGCACTGTGTCGAATGTATCTTCGAATCTGAAACACACCACAATTATTAGAGAAGTTTTTTTTTCTATGTCATTCTGAATGCATGTAAGCGCCGCTTATTATATGGCCATCTAAAGTAGGTAAGTACCAGTGGACTCGTAGCTGTGTGTTGCCACCTAAGAGGCAAAGCTGAAATGTCTTATGACTCGTACTTCCCTAGACAAGCTCCTTCACAAAGAAGCTCTTCTACTACCGAAATCCTTCAAAATGGTACAAACTATTCTATGTCTCGACAAATATAAGAAGATACATACTGCTCCTGAAGTTCCGTGTTCAACCAGCGAGCCTTCAGCTGTCCACTCTCAAGTTTCTCCACAGACAGCGGCACACATCTGTGCTGGAACTTGACGCCCCTCTCCTCCATCTCGTTGGTGACCATGCGCGCCATCTGCTGGTCGAAGCCTCGCAGCGGCACGGAGCGGACCAACACGGTGGCCGGGTAACCCATCGAGTTCAGGAAGCCGGCGCACTCGAGACCAATGTCTGTTGTGTCGAGTTAAGAAAGTTCAATGGTGTGGTGCGGGTCTAGATAGATACTTAAAAAACTTTCTAACAAAAAGTTTAACAGACGAAAAAAGTTACCAGAAAGCGAAAAATTTACATAACTAAGCTCCTAAATTAATGTCAACTACTAATTCTGAGTCGGCACCTAAAATAAGATACGCGTTGACTTGAGAGCCCCTTCCAGCTTTTCGTAAGTTAAAAATCAAAACGGCAAAATCATCTCAAATTTTTGAGGTTCCAAGTCCAACGGAAACAACGCCGTCTGGTTGTTCGTCACAAGTCTGTAGATATCTTTATGGCGCGTACTAAGTAGCCAGTTTATTTTATTTTACACAGAAAACGTGTTACTATTGCCATGGAAAATAATGAGGTAAACTATGGTAGTTTTTCTTTTCAGTGTGACTAAGTAAAAGGAAATTAACTTAACTATGAAGTTTCATGTTGACTCCGACCTTAAGTTTGCATGTAGTGATAGTATCGATTAGATTGGTGTTGCCGGTAGCGATTATGAAATTTGCAAATCATGCAATGATCATACAATTCTAAGTTGCTAATTGTGTGATGGTAAGGACGGTCAATACGGATATGATATGTTTTAGAGATGGCGTATGGTACTGCGCCGATCCCAAATAAATTAGGATAAGTGCAGGAGGATGAGTATATTTGTAAAGGATACATCCAGCGCCAACGACGAGCGTCTTGCCCGGGGGGTGACTGAGACTGAAGATGTCATCACTGCTGATGCAGTGCTCCACTGCCCCAGGGATCTCCGGGTAGTGCGGCCGGCCCCCCACAGCAATCACGATGTTCTTCGCAGTCATCTCCTTCTTGGACCCATTCTTCAACGTCGCGATAACCGTGTGCGCATCCTTGAACTCTCCCAAACCATTGATATACTCGATCTTCTTATCCCTCAAGTCAACTCTAGTCACCCAGTTGACGGATTTAATGTGGTTCTGTACGGACTCTGTGAGCGACGGCCAGTTTATTTTGATGTCCTTCACGGCAGGTACATCCCAACCGTAAGAGATGGCCTCCTGTAATGTTAGTAGCGAACGTTCTAATGAATGTGACGCCTTCAGACTTACCTAATACAAATAAACAAGTTTTATCTCAATGTTCTTAAATTCTTATATTAAGACAGAGATAGAAATCACATCACATATCATTTTCATAGCTTCAGTACACAATGATAAATAGTCAGCTGATTCTTCAGACGTTGCTTGTGCTCGGATTATTCTTGTCGCGATATTTCCAAGTCATTCGTAAAGATCGTAAAGTATCATGTAATTGGATTACACGTGTTACGTTTAGGTAAAAAGTGAACATTGAGCACCTCAACATAGTGAAATCTTTATTGTTTTCTGGTCGCAATGTTAGTGACTCTGTTTCAATACTTCAATCGCTTAGGGGAGAAAAAAGACTGAGGTCAACAACTCAAATTGGACCAAAGATATACCTACATAGAGAATAGGATAAGGAGAGGAGAATGATGAAACGGTAATGATTTTCCAACCCCTGGTGTTTTACTTTCTGATTAAACTTCTCATAACTTTGTCACGTTTCAGCTTACGTTATAGAATCAATATCACTATGAAATTCAGTAGTAATTGTTGGTCAGTAAAGAGATGGTAAGATGGACTAAAAGCAGAATTGGTCAAATCAAGCTGATTTCTACAAACAATCGATGGAGGTACTCGTACTCCCTAAATGATTGATAAAAAATCATGCGAGTGTCTGCATTGTTAGCTCAATGATTATTATATTATCAGTCACTACGCATTCAATAGGGCTTATCATGATAACGAAAGATTACAATAGGAACAGGATATAATATAAATTAGCAGTTAACTATTCAACACAAAATATTCTAAAGGAGTTCGAAGCGATGCGAGAATGAATGACGAGTCGCGAAATTTCACGACACTTCGCAACGGTCTGTGTATTTACACATGCTAGTGAACGTTTTTTTTAAGTCATTGCAAACCATGTATTGATATGAACGATGTATTGCTAGATTGGTGCCAATATCGTGGACTTATGAACTAAATCTGTAGTAACTAGTATACATGACCGTGCAAAATTTACTGCTGGGGCACACTACTATACTTAAAGACGAGATTTCAGTAAAAAATTGGACAAAAGCGCCATCTGCTATCGTCTGCGCAAAATAATAATAATGTTGTTTAATTTACAATAGATAGTGCTTTAATAAAAAAAAAATCTGTTTAATTTTACAACAATTAATAATTTTAATAAGTAATATACTTAATTTATTGATCAGAGATTTTTGAATGGCTTGATATTTCACAAATAAAGCGTACATGTACTTTTGGGGCTGTTTTTGAATACATACGAGTACCTACTACTTTTTACTTATTTTAATTTACCACAAAAATAATAATGGAATATCAGGTTAGTGTACGATCAGGGTAAAAGATGCATAAGTAGAAAATTACCATAAAGTTATAATGATATAATTGTTAATTTTTTTCAGAAATGCTGAAATCTACTTCATCGCCTGACAACAGCTAAAGCGTGGTCACTGTCTGAGTGCATAGAAATGAAAGAGAAGGGCGAGGACACAAAGCTGGTAATTTATTGCAAAATATGAAGCAATTTTTTATTTACAAACAATCTATTGATTGGATTAAAAACTGAAAACACTATCACGTTAATGTTGCTTGAAGAACACAAACAACTTAAGGAAAACATACAACATTATAGCTTAACATTGGTAGAAAGGATTACATTAATTTCTAGCATTTCTGGGATGCTAAATAAAATCATAAACCTCAGTAGTTAACAGCATATTCGTCTGCAAAACATGTACAGCCACTACCTATTCTAATATATTAAAAACAAACATTATTACTATAGTAAATTATTCATTTTCTTTACGACTATTTGTGTTAACTAAACCCCATAACTTTATCACCACGTCTTTGCAGTGGATGTATTAGTAAACATAAAACATGAATCGAAAGTATTGATCAACTGGTCGCTAATGGCGTACGTATGGGAAATACTTGACTGCTATGATCGGTTTGCGACCTTGCGGCCGCTGACTGAGGTCAACGGCTACCAGCTATTAACATTAAAACATTAATGGCACCTCCGTTGGCTTTAACCATTGGGTTACTCCAGTTATTTATAAAAGTAGAGCGAGACTATACGAATTAAAATTATTTAAAAAGATTGGTGGTTTTGCTAAATCTATATTTTTAAGCGATTGAATTTAAACATCTAATATTAAAGTAAAAACCACTTGGGAAAATTATTAACAATGAAACGGGTAAGTCGGGCAAAAACAACTTGAGATTATGGTCGATAACAAATTAATTAATAAAGCAAAAAACTATGAAATGCCTCTGGCATTTCATAGTTTTTTTGCCAACATACCTATAATTACGACTCGCTCCTTAAATTCGTCCCCGTCTAATGCAGAAAACTTTTTGCATAGTACTGTGCCTAAATGAACTCGCTTATTTAGCTTCGAACTTGTAACGCCTCGTGAATCCTGATGTAGTTAACGTTTTTAACACAATTGAGTCTAAAATCACTGTGATTACTGGGGCAACTCCATTAAACTTTTAAGTAATCTAATAGATATCGTAATTCCCTATCTAGCTGTTACTTTTAATAAATGTAAGAAATTTTCTGACCTCGTGAAGAGTAGTAAAGTCATACCATTATTTAAATCAGGTTATAAAAGTAACGTTGGCAATTTCAGGCCTATTTTTCGATAAAAAGGTTTTGAAGAAAAGGCGTTACGTTTATTTTACCTTTTGTCTAGGATTCTTGGAACATTGAAGCTTCTTTATAGAGCGCTGTTAAAGTGTCGATAAAAATTTAGAATTCTTATTAATATTGTCAAAATGCGGGTTACCTCTGAGAAAGGGCCACTAAATATGTTTAGTGGCCCGTCTCATTTTGAGCATAAGATCTACCTCCTCATTGCCAAAAGTGTAGGCGGCATTACGCTGTTCACATTATGCCGTGACTCCCACGCTAAGTATACGCAATCATCACATTGTGCGTCGTGCGACGATTTATAATGGAGGTGATTAGTGCAGCTAAACATTAGGTTCGCTTTTAAGTACGTATTATGTACTCAATCCGTTGCCAACCGGCACAATGTGGCCTAATCTAGACTCGTTACACTCACTGAACATTGAGTGTATTTACTAGTGCTGAGAATTCAATCCTTGAGGTCCTGAGTTCAGTCAAAAATCAGGAAGTGAATTTATTTTTTCCTCGACTCTTGAGTCATTGAATGTTTCACCTCAAGCCGTATGAGTACATTTGAGTCAAATGTATTGCAAAATGAGTCATTAATAGAGGAAACTATTAACCAATTAAAGTCTAACCCTACCAGGAACAAGAGCATTAAACGGTTTAACCAGAAATTTTATGGAAGGAAGGAAATCTAATGCCGTGCGTGGCGCGTTGATAATAATGACTCAATAAGTTGAAGTTATTTACTCCATAGAATCATTATGAATAGTATTATACTGTCTGCAAATTATTTATGATCTATCAAAGGCGTTATAAGTCAGTTAAATTCAAGAGGCGAACAAAAATCTAAATAAAACAGGTTTTAGATGAGACTGCAAATGTAATGCAGTTTCATCTAAAATATGCTTAATATCTTATCAATTTCTGGTCTAAGTGGCTATTTTTGTTTCTAGCCAAAGCCAATAATATATGCTTTTAGGCACAGATATGTGCTATGCTTTGGGGTGGTAAAGCTAGGTCCAGATGGTAAACACTTGACGCGCGGTTTGGCAAGACTTACTAAATGCTAAAATTTAACTAAGCGAAATGCAATAAGCTATTTTACTTAATAATTTTTCGAAGCTTTTTTACCTTATCCCTTAGTTAAGTAAAGGCTGTATTAAAATTAACAATAATATTATTATTAAAATCCCCCTTTGTGTCTCTAACTCCACTTATCAAAATCAACTCGGATGTATGGAAACCACTCTAAATAGCCGCAACAATATTGGTAAATCCAAACATGTACTTCATTCCGGCGCCAGCGCATGAAACAATGCACAAAGTGACATACCTGTACAAGTCCCCCCCTACATTGTTCAAATAACGATGCTCCGTAGTGATGATACATAATATAAGATAAGGCATACATGCAACGAGCCATTATAAACCAAACAATGACTTGTGAACATTTGCGCGGCATCGTTACATAGTAATATGTGTGTATGATGAGAATATGACTGTTTGTATTTTAAAAAATCTACAGGACAATGAGGCATATTTTTTGTACAGATAATTAAAAAAGGATATCTCTGTTTAAAAAATAGAGTTTTTATTAAACCAAAATTAGCATAATATCATAATGCGCATCTGATTTCGGCACTGTTGATGAAATCCTCCGTATCAAAAAGTCCTAAAACCAAAATGATCCTAATAGCAAAACGTCCTATATTCAAGGTGTCCTATTAGCAAAACGTCCTATTTGTAAAGTACAGTAATACAGAACAATCTCTGTCGATTTAAACCTTTTTTTTAAAGCAATTTCAAAAAGCGTAGGTAGTTTACCTGTGGGTAACTTATCTACATATTTTTTTTTTGTATGCTCTTGCATATATTTCACAAATATGCACTGATTTGATTTATTTGTTTATTTAACGTTTAGTTTTTTTTTTTTTTTTTTGTTTTTTTGTTTTGTTTTTTTGTTTTGCCTAATGGACATTATTGCTATATTTTAAGACCTTTTCTTTGTACCCATATTCGCAAATTAATAAATGATTTGATTTTTAAGTATTTATTTATTTTAGTACATGGAGGACTTACAGCTAATAAAAACAGACAAAGAAGGGCACCAAAGTCACCAGCAAGCCAATTACAAATCCTCATGTATAGACTTATAATAACAATTTGTGGAGTGAGCACAAAAACAAAAAACACATTGCCTATATTTCACAAATATGCACTGATTTGATTTATTTATTTTAGTACATGGAGGACTTACAGCTAATAAAAACAGACAAAAAAGGGCACCATAGTCACCAGCAAGCCAATTACAAATCCTCATGTATAGACTTATAATAACAATTTATGGTGTGAGCACAAAAACAAAAAACACATCGCCATAATAAACAATATAAGTACTTGGTTTACAATAATAATAAGACTGACACAATAGAGAAAATAATAAAAACTAAAACAACTAATATAACCTACCGCTACTTGATAAATGGCCGAATTCACACTAATAGTAATAGTAATTGGTTTGAAAGAGTACTTCATGTTTTATTTGGCCGATTTATGCATTAATAATTTGTATAATAATTATTATTGCGTCTGCATGAATACAATTAGACGCCAGGCTCTTTCCCACTGGCTTGTTCCGGTGTTTGGAACTTATCAAGCCTCCTAGCGAGTCGGTTCATGACGACCCTCGAGAAAGCTAGTACTCGTGTCTCAGAAATGAGATGGGTCGACGATGGGTGGGTGACGGTAAATAAATAAGTCGCGCCAAATTTACGGGGGCGCGGCGCAGGTAGTGTTTCAAATGCTTAGAGCCCCAAATATCCTGGCTTTCATTTATAAAATCTTCGGAGATAGAGAATTAAAAAAAAATTGGCAGCAAATTAGCAATGATTAGATTAAATGATAGCTGTAGTCGCTTGTCTATAGGTAACCCTTACAAATACATTGTGTCTGTATGTAGCTATCGTAAATAGGTAGGGTCATGTATTGTACCTATGGACATTTTAGATTACCTGAACTTTCGAACAACCTATCTCTGTATATATATGATAATGACTTTATCAGGTCATACAAATATTTGTTCCGTGCGGGAATTGAACCCGCGACACGCAACGCAGCACTCAATCGCTTAACCACTGCGCCAACCGTGCCGGCATCATAAGTTTACGCTTATTATTAACATAGCACGTGGAATTAACATAAAGCTCTATAATGAGTGACAAAATAATAATAACAATTATTAATAATAACCCCATCGCCAATATTTATGTGTGGTATGACTGTAGGTACTATTTCCGTTCTTTTGTTTTTATGACCAATTCCTTGTAGGACGATTTGCTAATAGGACATTTTGCTAAAGGGTCGTTCTGAAGGTCGTTTTGCTATTAGGACCATTTGATTTTAGGGCTTTTTGATACGGGGGGGGATGAAACAGACTTTTTTACTATTTCATAATATTTCTATTTTTTCAACTACATAGTTTTACCTTCCCAAATAAACTCTGGGGTACATATCATTTTAGCAAATGGCATGTCTCCTAGAGCTTCAGTTATGAAACGCCAGATAGATGATGTTTCATCGCACTTAACTTATTGTCATAGGTACATACATAATGATTTGCAAAATAAACAACTATGATGTTGTTTATATAGGACTAATTACAAAACAAAGACTGTTATCATCAGGACAAAGATTAGATTAATTATTATTATTATAATACAAACTTAATTAACTGTAGGTAATAATGCGCATTTTCTGCAGCAATTTCGGTTAACCCCTTGACTACTGTTAAAATTACATGTTTGTTTACCCTAAAATTGTGAACCCAAATAAATAATTTGTGACAACTAACTACATAATAAAGAAAAAGTTGTATAACCGTCTCCAAAGGGGAACAATCCAAGTTTTAGGGTTTCATGTAGGATGTGGGTAGGATTCAGGTATATGTAGCATAGGATAAGAGCCAGGTAACTTACCACCTACGAAAAAGTAAACAAAAGTAACATTATGATTGAAGCCTTAAAAATTAAAGGCAAACACTAATATATCTCGATAATATAATATAACTACGGGGGGTCACGCTGAAAGCTTTTATAATAGGCCAGTAAGAAAAGCAGCCGATGAAAAATTTATTTAAATTTTGAATTAACAACTCTTTGGGAATCTGGTCATTTGCTTTTACAAACTGGCGGCAATTTAAAGTGTCTGTCGTGCGTCGAAATGGATTTGACTAGAGACATTTTTTGTTCAATGATTTATTACGACTTTCGTAGCAGTCTTACTCAACAACAATGTTATGATAGACTTCCATTAGCATCTCATGACGAAGCCCCATCCCGTGCCACTATTTACAACTGGTTTAATGAGTTTAAACGTGGTCGAAGCAAACGCACTGATGATTCGCGAGAAAGACGTCCTTCTACGGTGACTACTGAAGATAACGTTGAGTGTGGTGGGGCTAATGGTAGAACTTGATAGAAGGGTGACATATCAACAGATTCGGGAAGCTTTAGGCATTGATATGAGTCAAGTACAAAAAGACATGAACATTTAGGCGTCAGAAAGCTTTTTACTAGATGGATACCTCATAATTAGACGGAAGATCAAAAACGCCGTCATTTGGATTGGTGCCGCTCAATGCTTGAAAAGTATGACGGAGGTGACTCAAATGCTGTATATGACATCGTCACAGTTGATGAAAGCTGGATATATTGTTGCGAACCCGAAACCAAAAGACAATCTGCGCAATGGATGTTTCCATTCGAAGATTTGCCGACAAAAGTAAAGAAGGGCAGAAGTCAGGGGAAAAAGATGATTGTCTCATTCTTTGGACGGACGGGTCTTTTCGCAACAATTGTCCTAGAACATAAAAAGACTGTTACTGCAGATTGGTACCTATGTCAGTCTTTGTTTACCAGTTGTCTTGGAAAATGTCAGACAGCAGCGCCCAAGAATCAGGATCCTCTTCCACCACGACAACGCTCCAGCTCACTCCGCTAGACGGACTATCGAATATTTGTCTATCGAGTGTGGAGTTAGTAAGTCATCCTCCTTACAGTCCTGACCTGGCAGCTTGGAACTTTTATTTATTTCCAATAATAAAAGATAAACTTAGAGAAATTCGTTCTATGAACCCTGTAGAAGCCGTAGCCGCGTTTGTAAAAGGCGTGGAACAAATCCCTAAAGAAGAGTGGGCCCACTGCTTCAGTCAATGGTTCCATCGCATGCGACGATGCTTAGAAAGGAATGGAGACTACTTCGAACAGCAATAAAAATATTAACAGGCTTCTACATAATTCCGTTTTTTATTTTCTAAAAACTTTCAATGTAACCCACGTAAATAATAGGTAAGTATTCCAAGTCTTATTTCATGGATGTTACTAAACAATTTAATTTTACTCTTGCTTAATCATTTATTCAGAAAGAGATAAAGTGCTGTATCCATTTTAAGATAATGCATTTTTTTAAAGGTAAAAAAAAAACTCACGTGAATGCTTTCTCCTAGCAAGGCAGCCTGATGCATCAGCTTCTTGGGTATACAGCCTACATTGACGCATGTGCCACCGAGTCCCCATTTGGTGCCCTGCGGCGATGGGGTCACGTAGTCCAGCACCGCGACCTTCGCGCCGAGGTTTACGGCCTCCTTCGCACACGCAAGCCCTCCCGAACCACCACCGATAACGGCCAGGTCATAGTCGAAATTTCCATCTAAAATGGACATAATAATCCTGTCAGTGATGATGTTATTGGATGTTACTAAACATGTTCTTGTTGGACTCTTGTGACCTCAACCTAGGCCAGCATTAGGTGCATAAAATTTTAATAAAGACACAATATTTTTAATGAGGATCAGGCACATTTTTTACAATACTTAATTATGCAGATCAATGGAAACCACAAACCTATTAAATACTGTGAAAAAATATAGAACTCGAATTAGAAATAACGAAGATTCAGCAATTGTAGTGTAAGCAAGGTCGAGGTCCGCCCATTTTAGATCAACAGTTTGGAAAACTTGTAATAACTTCGCCATTTCTTAATGGATTTAGAACATTAAAAAAGTAACAATATCAGTATTCTAAAGTGCATGGTACCGTCGTTAAAAATCCAAGATCTGATTTTGCGCATGACCCTCATTAGGCATTCAGTAACAGAAATGAAAATTATCCTGCCAATGTTTTGCATATCATGTTGAAGTCCCATTAATAGTTAGATATGACCTGGAAGCCAAACAACCGAGCTGGTTGCCCAGCGCTCCCGTAGTAGAGCACTAAAAGAAGAAGCCTCAATTAGTCACAAATGGATTAAAAAACACTAAATTCGTAGTAGTACAAGTGTAACTACATCCAAAATAATAATTATAATATCATGTAAAAATAGAGAATAATAATAAAATTTAAATTACAGTGGAAATGAGAGAAACCTCTGCTACTGATTGATGATGAATTACAATTATGTCCCTTTTGAATGGAAATACGTGTTACTGGGAATAATTAAACCTTTATCAACTGCAAATGCATTGTTAAATTGTGACCTCTATAAGTGCCAAAGTCGGTTACAGAACTTAGCGATGGGAAGTTCAAAACCTACGTTAAACATATCCTTAGCAAAAAAGCATATTATAAGATTAAAGGCTACATTGAAGACAAGGAAGTCTGGCATAATTCCTTTTGCACATGTGGCTTCCCTGGTACCTCATTAATGGCATCACTATGTAAATGTTAACTGCTCCCAAATTACGATGTTTATTTTTATTTTTTACATACTTTTTTGACATAATCCCGATTGTAAACAGGGTGTGGCGTAAGTAGTGGCCCATCGTTCAGGATTCGATAAACCAGATAATTAACTATAACAATTAAAAATTTCAACCATTTTTACCCAAGGGTTACGAAAATATTTCCTTTTTGTCTTTTATTTACGAAATTTCTAAGTACCTTTTATTACAAATTTGTTTGTAGTTTCAACAAAAACCATTATTTTTTCATTTTGATTTCTGTTAATTACTGCTGAATACTAGAGCTATCATGATAAATTATGTTTTTTTTTATGTAAATTCAGCTCTTTTGAAGAAAAAGTTGGTTCTTCTCTAATTTTAACCCTTTTTTTTTAACCCACACCACATCAAGTTCAAGAGCGATTTTTGTAAAAAAAACTTACTACTAAAAAAAATTGTTATAGTTAATTATCTGGTTCATCGAATCCTGAACGGTGGACCACTACTTACGCCACACCCTGCATGTATAATGAATGTGAGAATATTGTAGGCCTAATTTGTAAACTTAAGATTTGTAGACCATTTTCTATCTTGTTAAGTACCAGGTACCTGTTGACAGACTTAGAGTCCTCCCATACCTATAAACACTAATTTGAAAACATTGTAAAAGCTAATTATTTTTAAAAGAATAACCATGGAGTTTCTTGTCGGCTCTTCTCCATAGGAAACAACCAATTGGAACCATGCACCTAGCTTCTGACATTGCATAAGTGCCCATGTAGGTTTATGTGAAATAAAATATTTTTATCCGATTTGATTTGGGACTTTTATAGTTCTACCGCCTGTATACGTAAGACAACTAATAACCACAAACTGACTAGGCAGGTCCACTCAATGCGTGTGGTTCTTTCCACAAAAGACCATTTCAGACACCAATCCACATAGTCTTCAGATGATCTTGTAGCGGTATCTAGATCGCCACATGCGAGCTGCGCGTTATACTGACGTCACGCAAATCCTGCATCGCGCAAGCAGAGTTTATCGCGCGACTAGCATATACGTCCCGACATCAATCGACGGGCAGTTGCCTACCAGACACGACACACGTCTGGTCGGAGGATCCTCCCCTTCTCTATGGAGATATGAGTGAACTTTACACCCTGTTCCTCGTACCTCTATATTGGTGACCCCGACGTGATGAACAACAACAACAATCAACCCACAATCAACAACCAACAAAACAACAACATCAACTCGACCCACTATCGACCTCCGGTCTCCGGAGGGGAGTAATATAGCGGTATCTACATATTCTACATCGCCACGTGCGAGCTGCGCGTCATACTGACTTCACGCAAATTCTGCATCGCGCAAGCAGAGTTTACCGCGCGACTAGCATATATACAACTTCCCAACATCAATCGTCGGGCAGTGGCCTACCAGACACGACACCCGTCTGGTCGCAGGATCCACCCCTTTTCTATGGAGGTATGAGCGAACTTTACACCCTGTTCCTCGTACCTCTATAATCTGACCAAGATTTTGTCTAGACTTTAAAAGACTGTGATATCAGAGTTTGTTTCGGCCTTTCTTCTCAGAGTAGTCAGATAGGAAACACCAATCTCATCTAAAGAAATTATGATTGATGTGTAAAAGTGTACAAACCTACTTAAGTACAGAAATAAATTATTTATAAATAGTTTATCATAAAATATTTATATATACCTACTGGGTAAATGATAAGCCTCTATGTGATAAATAAACCCAGGTCCCTTGGGATCCCACTTTTCCCGGTTTCACTGTACTCATATAAATCAAGAATCTGGAATTAAATTTTCATTCTAATAAACATTGTTTGAAATATAAATTTAATTTCTGCGACTGAGTGCTTTTGTACTATTTTGTAATCAGGTACACAGATGTATAATGAATACAAGGAAGCTTGTTTTCTTAAAGCAATTGATGACCAAACCATTCCCTGTGGATAGCATTTACATTCACAATGAAAGTGTAAACATTTTATATTATTTATCTAAACATATATAGTTACTCATAACAACCCAAGTTGTAATTACTATGTGTTCCTTCCCATAGATGTGATAGCATGTGCATGAAAAATATTACTGCGAGGCTTGACAAGAGCTCATACCTTCAGGGATATTGTCTATAGGAGCAACCAACTTGGCATTACGGCTACAACACAGCCAGCCTGATATCACCAAACAAATTCAAACTGTAGCATGATAAAGGAAAAAACAAACGGAAAGAAAGTATGTAATATTTCATAAAAACTATATCATGGGTAATCTTATTTAAATATTATGGTCAGTTTCATTTTTAAGCTTACATTTACTTTCAAATGCCTTAGTTGTGCCAAATGGAATATGCTAGACATTTGGATTGATTCCACCATCCCAAGGATGCAAATAATTTCTTGCAGATGCTGTTTTAGAACAAATTATTTGCTGTTTAACAAACAATAGGCATGCAAATAATAAGTTTTTAGGACTTCCTTAAACTATGTAAAAAATCAAGATGCAAAAAATGGATTGTATGAGTTGCTCAATCAAGAGTGAGGTTATACAATTATCTGCACTTCAAGGTTAAAACATCGACAATTATGGACTACTTACGAGAACTAAGTGTTCGTTGGGCCAATATGAACGCTCTCTCAGTTTTAATTATAGGTTTTAACCAATTATTTATCCTTACAAAATTACTTAGTATTGTCATTTTGACGTAAATGTGACAGAGACAAGAAAAATACACACACCGGACCTTTCGGGTTTCGGGGTTGTAAAAGATAACTTTCAGCAAATGTCAAGGCGTTTTATCTAAGTTCAGTTCACAAGATGAAGACCGTGTTGATCACCGGTGCCAACAGGGGCCTCGGCCTCGGGATGGTGAAATATCTCACTAAACAGAACACCGCGCAGACAATAATCGCGACGTGCCGGACCGTGTCCGAGGTATGCTAATCTTATTTCTTACTAACCTATAGGTGCCATCACTCCAATATTTATTTAAACACAAGTTATATTCACACTTTGTCTACTTTTGATTGTAATTGTAGCGCACTGAAACTGCACGATGTCTCTCGATGGAATACTAATACTATTCGATCAAAGGCGTAAAGTTGCTTTTTGTAGCAATCCAACAATCCGAGAGTGCGAAAGAGATAGCGAATCCGCCTAGTTTGACAGCGAATTGCTGCGACAGGTGACGTCACCGTCACTGTCATTGAAAATAGTGCTGTGATCGTGACGTATTGCTTTTAAATGATGTCATCCATAGAGGAAAGTAATAATATCATCACATAACATGAGTGAGACTAGACAAATAATTACGAATGTGTGCATGAGTGCGGAGTTCTAACGGTGCGGCGCGTCGAGATAATTCCAGAATTTCAACATCATACAATCGTCCCCCTCCAACACAGACAAACTTTCTACTACCGTCAAATGGGGTTACTTTGATAACAACTTTAGGCTTATGAAAAACTTAATTTTATAATAACTACAACGCTATAATACAAAGAAACTATCAGTAGTGCCAAGTACTGATAGTTTATTTTTTAACTGGTGTTGTAGATATTATAAAATTAAGTTTTTCATAAGCCTAAAGTTGTTATCAAAGTAACCCCGTAGTATCAAAGTAACCCCATTTGACCGTATTAATAATTCATAGTAACAACAAAAATAGTGTGATGCCAATTAAGTTAAGTACCTACTTAAACGTAACATAATATCATACCTGTATTCCCAGAAGGGGTATGCAGAAGTGTTTAGTTCATGCACATTCAGCCAAATAACTTCAAGTTCCATGTAGTAGCGAGTCTATTGCCACTAACTGGGCACAAATCCAGGCTATATCGTAGCAGCTGGCGTTCTGTAGTTTCTGCCTACCCCCATGGCAAAAAGGCGTAAAATGTTTCTGTTTAACAGGCAGTGTTAAAATAGTAAAGTTACCTGGGGAAGTAGTCATATTATGTTATTAAAGAAAATAAATAATCGTTATTGACTTTATAATTAAGGAAGCTCCATGGAACAGACATCGCATAAGTAGGGTAGCGAGTCTGTAAGGTATGTTACTGTCCTACGAGTAACCTACTGCCTTATCTTAGACTAAATCTATATAACTACTAATAATAAAGCTGTAGAGTTTGTTTGTTTGAACTCGCTAATCTCTGGAACTGCGAGTCCATTTGAAAAAATATTTTTGCATTTGATAGTCCAATTCTTGAGAAACCTTATAGGCTATTTAACATCACGCTACGACTCTTAGGAGTTGCGCAAAAAGAAAAAAGTCAGGAAAGAACGCTAAGCGAAAACGAAGTAATAGCACAGATTACTAAATAGTTACTACGTAACAGATACTTCACTCAGTAGAAAATTTCCAATACCTATTGAGATAATAGCCTACTCCGTCGCCTCAGCAACCACTGCATGCTAAAATGTGCCTAAATGCTCAAGCGTACAGTTGTGATTGCTTCGCACCGCGCGATCCTACAGCACACAATTTGGACCGCAAACGGTCCGAGAGCGCTCGCTCGAGCGCGTAGGTAATTATAGCGCGCAAGTACATGGAGTGACGGAGGCCTGGTAATAGTGCGGGCGGGCGATGCCGATGCGACGCGGTGGGTCGAGGGCGAGGGACCAAGAAATTTTACGCGGACGAATTGGCGGGCAGAAGATGTATAAAATGGTAGAAATACTGCCAAGTTTAACCACTAGCGGTACTAGCAGCATAAACAGTAAACAAACGATGTTTTCTCAACGCATGTCAAATATTTAATTCCGTTATAATTGACATTTTATAATTAGAAATGATTTCTTCAATGATGCATGTAACGTTCGGATGTCCAATTATTTATTTACTATTACCATTTCCATGTGTACGTTACCCTAGCAGGAAAGTGGTTCCTAGAGTGATATGAGTGAAACGTATAATTAGTGCATAATCTGCTGTGTATGTGCACCACATAAAAATTTGTGCGCTTTGTCGTTTTGGAAATAAAACGGAAAAAACGATTTCTGCTAGAGTAACATTTTTCCAGCAGGAAAATTCTAAACGAATGATCGGAGAGAGAAATATTGTTCATGGCCAGAGAGCTTATATTTGTGTAAAAAAGTGCACCGAAAATAGAATTTGTGCGTCTTCAGGTTTTCGAGATATTGCATTTCCTGCTGGAGTAACGTTTCGCAGAATCGTGTACCTCTAAAACCATTGCATGTGCGCCTGTAGAATAAACTTACACGAGTAGCTCTTTATTTGTGCGTATTTGTGACAGAATGAGATTTAAGAAAATATTTATAATTTCCAAGTAATCGCGGTTTTTTGAAAACCCGAAAAAATATCGCAGCGCCTAAATGAGAAAACGTATAAGCTCCCTGAAATTCGGTCCTTCTTGACGCTTATAATAACCATAAAAAGTTTCAAAAGTGTACATGCATGCGTTATTGAATAGGTAATATTGCTAAAAGTCAAAACGACCAAGCGCACAATTATTTTATGTGGTAAACATATATACACAGCAGATTATGCACTAATTATACGTTTCACTCATATCACTCTAGGAACCGCTTTCCTGCTAGGGTAACGTACACCATTTCCATTTGTTTTTACAGGTGGGAACCCAATATAACAATGTAACTAGTCAGCATTTGCCACACTCAGAGACCCCGCCGAGTCGATAGGTGGCGCCATCAGCAAAAGCAGTAAACAGAACGTTTGTTCGTTTTCTAATCATGAGAAAATTAGATTTTGGTGGTGATTGATGGGTTTTAATCACCACCAAAATTTAATTTTTTCATGATTAGAAAACGAACAAACGTTCTGTTTACTGCTTTTGCTGATGGCGCCACCTATCGACTTCTTTTTGGCGTACCTATACTTTTCCAATAAGAAACTTCAGGCTTCAAAATAATGTATGAGTACTGCCTCTTAAATATCTTTTTTCTAACTTTTCAGGAACTGAAAACATTATCTACAGAAAATAAAAACCTGGTTATTTTGAATTTGGGTAATTTTCAATTTATTTTATATTTTATTTTAATTTTGTTTTGCGCTCATTCATTTTTCTCTACACAAAAAATATTTGAATGTTCCTAAGTATACTTTTCCATAATTTCAATTCATTTAAATCATCATCAACAATTTTAAATTCGAAATGTTTCAGATGTTAAGAATACGTCGTCTTTCGGTGATTTGTCCGCGAAAATAACCAAAGTTGTTGGCGACCAGGGGCTAAACCTGTTGATCAACAATGCTGGTGTTACCACCAAGTTCACCAAGCTGCCATTCGTGAAAGCTGAACAGTTGTTGGATAACCTGACCGTAAACACGATTGCACCAATTATGCTAACAAAGGTTTGTGAAGTACAAATTATTAATGATCATTCGATTGTTTGCTGACAGCTGATAGAGATATTCGGAAAAAAGATGAACTTGCGCCCTTATCCTAATTTATTTGGAGTAGCCGGGTAGGCCCATATAAATTGGGACTTTCGAATATCACTATCACTACATCACTACTTAGTATAATAAAAAAATACAATATATACAATGCCAATAGTAACTATTAATCGTCTGGAGTTACTGTGTTTCGGCTCCAGAACGATGTAAAATTATTCGTGTATAATAAAACAACACAAAAACCCGACTGCGGTAAATAAAGTCGGGTTTTTTTTATTTTCTTTACTAACCCACTTCAAAAAAGGAGGAGGTTACATTTTATCGTTTTTATTTTCAGCTTTTTGATTTACAAATGTGAAAGATTTCGCAGACGATTTAGTTCTAGCCAGGAGTTTTGGTCGTAAGGGTTATTTAAAAGCTTTTTTGGATCAAGTGCACAAATAGCCAAGCCTTCGACCGTCCTAACTCTGCTCAAAGCAACATAGGCTTGACCTTTTCTTTTAGCATTTTCCATTCCAAATTACTTTTAAACATAGAAGTTGCATAAATTTTTGCAAGCTATTTATGAAACCCTTTATTACCCGACTGCGCCAGGAGAGTTATTTTGATACCCCAAACGATAGGTTTTGAAAAAAAAAAATCTTTTGAAGACACAATATGGCGCCAAAATATGCCATTTATTTTTTTTCAATTTTGATACCCAGTCACTCTCACATTTAAGACAAATCTAACGGCACCTCTCAAGCTAATATCGATCAAGCCGTTCACACTACAGAGCGTGCCAAAAAAATATACATAGGTACATACATACACTCGAAAAACATAACCCTCTTTCTGGCGCAGTTGGGTAAAAACAAATTACCCCCGCCGCACCGCGTCTGTCTGAAAACTCTGAACGCGTTAATCCAAAATCATGCCGACTGCGTGCTTTACTCGCGTGCGCCGCTTAAACATTGGATGAAAGGCACACATAGTTTTTAGGCTGGATTAACACATAGGGTACTTTAAATCCCAGTAGTACCTATGTTCCCGTGGGATATTTTCCGACAACCACGCGGGCGCACCGTGGGCAAAAGCTAGTCGATGATAATTTTAGATAGACATTATGGAAGGAACACGTCACCGCCAGAACCTGAATAATGATACACTATCACTATTATTTATTCTTTCTAGACTTTACTGACCCTCCTCAAACAAGCCGCGGACGCCAACAGTGACAAGCCCATGGGAGGACATCGTGCAGCCGTCATCAATATGAGCTCTATTCTCGGGTCCATTACACAAAATGACCAAGGAGGCTTTTATCCTTACAGGTGTTCTAAGGTACAACACTATCACACGAGATAGTCCAATTTGTTTTTACTATGCCTACCACACCACCTGATCCATTCTTCGTTAATTTCAGGCAGCATTAAATGCAGCTTCAAAATCAATGAGTATCGATATGAAAAAGGATAATATTCTGGTGGCGTCAATGCACCCAGGGTGGGTGAAGACAGATATGGGTGGCAAGAATGCGGATCTCGATGTCGAAACTAGCGTCTGTGGGATATTTAAGACCATAGACAAACTTTCCGAGAACGATACCGGAAAATTCCTTAACTATGATGGCTCCGAACTTCCGTGGTAATTAATGAGAAATTATTCAGTTCTATGTAGTTTTGGCGTAAATAATTATATTATTCCGTTTTGTACGTGTTTTGTTTAATTTCAAACACAAACCAATAAACTCAAGGAGTTACCAATTTAATATAGCTTTGTCGCCTAGTCGTGTCTTGCTCTCATATTTTATTAGGCATTTAGGGCGATTTTATGATAAAAAAAAATACCTACTTTTCCTCACTTACCTTGCCAACCGGCATGCTGATTCAGGTCAGTGCTCAAAGATGGTATAAACTTCCTGGCTCCTTTATGTGAAACTGAAAACGGTAAGAAAAGGTGGGTTTACAGTTCAGAAATAGAATACCTATTACTCAGATTGCAACACCCAATATTTGTGATTCAGCATAGAGATCGACAAATCCGCATAGGTTCCGTAGGTATTCCTTAGATGATCGAAACAATATTCTATTTTGCTCTATTATCTTGACCCCGAACTTCGATCACGGGCCGGCAACCACTCCCAACGGATATTTATAAGCACACAGATATTATAGAGTGAGTGTGACTCACACTTGTGCACCTGTGTCACTCAGACTCAGGTGCAGTGTCTCATCCCTGGGAATTGAACCCAGGACCGCACGCACAGCCACGCTAGGGAACACTAGACCAACAAGGTAGTTACTTACGGACCACCACTAATCAATTCACAATTAACGTAATGGCGGAGCAGAAGATGTCAAAAACGTGTAAAATCCAGTAGTTACAACATACCCAACCAACATCTTCAGAAACTCTTCAAAGAGAGCGGTTTATTTAGTAGTCTGGACCGTAGTGTTAGTGACATTATAATGATAACTAGATACGTTACACATAAAATTTGAAGGAAATTTAGGCTGTGGGATTAGGTAATTCGTAGCAAAACGAAATGCTAGAATGTCACCGTCTAACTTCTACCACCGTAGATATACCTACCTAGCACATGATGCGACATAAACATCGACGCATCGCCTCGACTCAGCGAGGTAATGGCGTAACACACTAACAGTAGGAATGCCTTTCATTTTGACAGTTCAACAACACGCATTGTGTTATTTACGTTGTTGAGCAGACAAAGTTTTCGAACTTAAGAAGCAATGGATTAGCAATATCCTTAAAAATGATTCAGATTGTGATTGGTACATGCTCTCCCTCTGAGACAAGCGTTTAGGGCCTCATTGAATAATAACAGAACATACAAAAGAGCCGGTCAATGCGCCCTATTTGAGTGCAGCCGTCACTTTGCATAAGCTCGAATAAAGGGAGCCGCAGCCCAGCCGTGGCCGTGGCTTCTTGTGAGACAGCAAAAAAAAACTTGTGGTGCAAATGGAGTGGTGTGCAACGAAGGACGAAAATTGTCAGTAATCTTAGATGTCACTTTTAGCTGCCGAGTTTTGACTGTACCGTAGAGTAGGTACCTAATGATTAAGTCATCGTGGAAGATTCTAAGTATTGATGTTAAGTCAATAGGTACCAAGTAGCTGTACCTACTATAGCATGTTGACAGTGTAGGTATTATTATTACAAGAAGTATCAATAGTCATTATTGTAATGCCTTTTACACTCTTATTATTAGGTTTTTATGCCGCAGTTCTGTAAATATAATTGTCTGTGTGTACCTAAACTTATGGAAAACTCTATAGAATGAATGTTTTCATATTTTTCCCTATTGAGTTAAGCATAGGTACCTATACCTACCGCCACGTGTTACAGTTACCAAGGTGCATACGAAAGTACCTAAGTAGGTTAAGATATTTATAAAGTGGTCGATCGATTCCTCCTACAATATGTATCGTATGCTATGTCGGTATACCTAGAGGTACATTTTCTAAACGACAGCAGCTGTTCGATGACAAAGCGCCCGCGCCTCGTACGACTCTACACGTAGTTCTCTATATAGTCTGTGGACTCTACTCACAGACGGTCAACGAAGTATAATTATGTAAATTGATTGATTTGAATTGAAGACTCTTTTGTAGTTTTTTTAGATGGTAATTAGGTACGCGCAATATTAACACGGCTTGGCGCTTCATGCTATCAGCTATAGGTAGGTAGGTAAAATAAAAAATTAAGGGTAAATGAACTCTGAAGGTCTGTGGGTCTACACAGACCTGCACTGCTGGTAAATAGTCCGAGATAATAATCAAGGACTCAATATTTAAAAGAAGGTCAACATTAATTGACAACAAGTCTAGTATGTACAACCAGCTAACCTAGTACCTACCTAACGTGTGTCGCACTGCGAGGTTGCAAGCGGTTTTGAACCCTGTGCGCTGCAACTATAGGTACCTACCTAGAAGTTATAGGTACCACCAACTTCCCCGTTTCTTTGTTCAGAAGAAAGTTGTTTGGAGTAGGTATGGTCCCAGCCCAGGCACACAGGGCTGTGGGTTGTGCTACTCCCTATGGAGGAGTTGTCTCAAAGGGTGGTTGGTAACCGTCCCCAAATTATAGTAGTTGTTATTGTTTTGTTATCGTTATTAGTGTATTGGGTTGTTTGTACAAAACGTTATAGATACGTTTTGTTGAGCTATGGGTGATCCCGGTGCGGGCCCAAGTGGCTTACAACATACAAGTTTTTAGGCTGATCGAAGCGAACTGCAAAACAAACGTGGCCCAAAAATTGACCCCCGTGACATAATAATATCTCCCAAGAAAAAGGAATGAAACAAACTTCATGCTGTAGAAAATCAAACTGTAACTAATAAAAAAAAAATACGCAAGCAATTTAAGGGTGTCCTGGTCTGCAGGTACCTCTCTATATACCTACGATTGAGATGATGAAGAAAATCGCAGAAGTTGCCGGTGAGGATGATTTATAGTTGTTCCAATTTTCTGCATACTGAATGTTTTCTTTTATTTCAGTTACATACACTGATAAATTGATAATTATTATAACAGAACGACTTGAATACTTACCTTGAGAAGTACAATTTATTGTTTTAATAATATTGTGAATTTGAGGACTATGTGGGTCATTGTTTCAGTTTTAATCATGATCTGGCAGTTTAAGTAGTTCATGCGGCCTACCCAAATGTCCTTTCTTTGGTATTGTTCGTCGAATCGTTGAGCTCCTAAAGTTCTGAGTTGAGCTGCACGGTTACTGACAAATGCGTGCACTGACTGGACAGGTCCTCTTAATCTGCGTGGTTCTTTCCTCAGAAGTCCATTTCAGATACTAATCTACATGGTCCTCAAAGATTATGTTCGAATATTTATATACACATTGACATTGATGAATTTTATACATACAATGACATGAGTAATTACTTTGTAAAGTATTATATTATTTAAATTATTGTGAATGTGAAGATTATGTGGATTATTACTTTTTTATTTTATTTCTTAGTTAGTTTCACGATCTGGCAGCTTGAGTAATTTATGCGGCCTACCCAAATGTCCTTTCTTTGGTATTGTTCGTCGAATCGTTGTGCTCCTTAAGTTCTCAGTTGAGCGGCAAGATTACTGACAAATGCGTGCACTGACTGGACAGGTCCGCTCAATCTGTATGGTTTTTCCTCAAAAGACCATTTCAGACACCAATCTACATGGTCTTCACATGATCTGACCAAGATTATGTCTGGACTTTAAAAGAGACTGTGACCTCTGAGTTTGTTTCGGCCTTTCTTCTCAGAGTAGTCAGTTATGAAACGCCGACCTCATCTAGTTTTAAAAATATGATTGACATGTAAAAGTGTTTGTAACAAACCTACTTACAGAAATAAAATCATTTATCATTTATCATTTATCATTTATAAAATGATTACTATAAAAATATTTGAACTAATAAAGTTATAAATGTTGTTGCTTCTCTAATATAGTAGGTACCTATATATGTATAAGACCGATTTCCAGCAGTGAAATTATATAGGGGTTACGGACTATTTGGCTTGCATTCATTTTATTTCACAGGATCAACTGAAAGGTTTTTAACGGACGCTGCATTAATATTTTCATGATGCAAAGAAAGATGATGTAGAAATGGATGGAAAGTGGTTCAAGTAAATTTAAACAACATTGAGTGTGGCGCTGTATATAATTGTTATCGACAATGCGCCATACTACTCAAGAAAACTGGAGTAGCTGCCGACTACAGCCACACTAATGGTATATTATGGGCTCACATGAAGAGGTACCTATGTGGCCACAACCTCTGGATAATTATTAAGCCAGAAAGATGGCAGTCTTGCGTTGCTCATGCAATTAAAGAAGAGGAAAGGTTTTGCCAACTTGATGGCATAATGGATGATGTAGTAGAAAAATGTATTATGAATGTCGGTGAAACTTCTTCATCTTCATCATCTGACAATAGTGATTAAATTAGGTGATGAAGACAAAGAAGTTTCCTAACGTATGGAATGTGTGATAAAGATGTTATTATAAATAAAGTATGGTTTGAAAAAATACTTTTTTCGTTTTTCTAAGTATTTAGAGTACCTACCTACTGTCGTAGAACAATTTTAATTGTAATTAAAATGGTTTAAACTTAACTTTAAAATAAAATGTTTTGCACTTCTGCTTCTACGAGCCTCTTATTTCTAATGCTATATAGGTAATATAGGTCTAGATAGGTACAGTGAACTATCTATAATATATAAAGTATATAATAATTTTAAATATCGGTCCACAACTGACGAGGAAATCTGTGAACATCATAAAAAAAACATACATACAGCCGAACATATAACTCCCTTTTTAGAAGTCGGTTAATACAACAGAAGGAATCTAAAGTTGGACAGGATTAACCCTTCGGTTAGTACCAGCACGGATATTATAATACTAGAGATTGTACACTATTGTTTATCTGTTTTTGCTTGTTTTTTTATGCCCATAACTGGTGTAAACAATCGTTGGTAGACCAATAAATAAATAAAATAAATAAATAGAGTGTATAATTATTTAAACTTGTACGCAATGGTTCATTTAGTTACCTACCCAATAGGTATCATGTACGGCTAGTATCATTTTAATACACAGGAACTTGTGTAAGTACAAAATTTAATGAACTTGTGTCTTAGACAACTTTCTTGTACCTACCTATTTCTTTTTAGACTTTTCAAGTTGAATACAATAGGAATCTTACCTAACTTGTTGCACTGATCCTTATTAGGACACAGACTAGATAGATCCATTTTATTGCTACTTTTAGTGGGTTATCGTGCTGCTGCAAATTTATTTTACAAGAGATACAACACTGGCATTTTACCTGTGGCTGTCTTTGTGACATGACATTAATTTAACCATAGATTTATAACTTTTGAAAATAGGCTTAGTGCACCATCTCTTTCTAATTTGAAAAGCCTAAAAAACGGGGTGTTCGCACTGTGGCTGGTGGCGCGTCAGCTTTGCAGGTCCATTAGGTACATAACTCTTATGACACGTCCAGATCTGATCAACAGACAACAGATCGAGGTACCGACAAACATACATGTATGCGTTGAGAATGCTCGCCACACGTGGCGGTCTAGACGCCTTAACGAATTTTTAATCACAAGCTAACGGCGAGCTTTGAGCTTTCGAACTATAATTTATTCAATTCTGTTTTTTTCAGCGTCGGAGACCTATGCTTTACCGAGGCCCTTGTTTTATTCTCCGCTCAGGATCCGGAGTTACTGCTGACTCGCGAGTTAGCGGGTGACTTATTATTTATTATAATCTATACCTACAAGTCAGAAAGAGATAGTTCTCTGTCTACGGGTACCACCAAATAAGATGTGTATAACTCTTATAATAATTATTATTCTAAGGTATCACCTCAGAACAATAACTATCACTCATAATCTTGACAGTTTTTCGTTGTCGTTATTCATCATAGAGCAACACGGACCACCGGCGGACCGGAGGGGAGTAGCCATAGCGTGTATTCCCGATACAGAATTGTCTGTCATTTTTTGGGGGGGGAAATCTGCGCCACGCACACTTTCTCAGACTCCCACACAAAAACAATCGGCTGTCACCACGAAACCCACACTTAACAATTATAACAATACACTAACAATTTCACACACACATAGCTGCATTCGGTGTCATAACAGTGTAATGAAGTGACACAACTACATTGACAAGTTGCGAACAGCCGTGGCTGTAACAACTGTCGATATGCATTATCGATAAATTCGAGAACTCTGTTAGGGAAATCAGGTTTAAAAAGTGATACAAAGGTGGATATTATAATAAAGATAGGATTTTATTTATTCATCCAACAATTTATCATAGGACAGTTAACTTAATGTTTATATCATTTTGAAAACCAGCGATAGTTTTATCTATCACTGGTTTTTAAAATGGACTATTTTTTTTATAAATATGTCGAATACGTTTTTGTGGGTTTGCCTTTTCCATTAAGAAAGAAATTCCTGTATCAGTATATTTTTTCCATTATTAATCTGGCCAGTTCCAAATTATGATTTGTAAAATCATTTTCATGTGAATGGTAACTGATAGAGGGAAACAAGTCTTTGCCAATAAACTTTTTTAAAGCTTTTGGCACGATTTGGTGTGTGGTACAAGATCGTGTAGGTTTATTGTCGTCACTTATACGATGTCTTATTTCTTTCTCACAAATCCGGCATAAAAGAATGACCTCTTTTGAAGCATACAGCAACTTTCTTCTGCTTTTCTGATGCATTAAGCTTTTTTCATCAATCGGCCCGAGCAAACCTTTGATGCACGTATTGCACTTAATTTTTTTTTGATGTCGAGAAAATAACAAATCCTGCTATGTATTCCACTACTTTCTCGGCAAAAGGAGATAAAAAATTTAGAGCTTCAATCTCATCAATCAAATCGTCAGTAAAATTGGTAAAGTTGACTTCGTTAGTAGCGTCATTCGTATTGTATTGTCGTACGGTTGAAGCATTATTGTTTTCTAATGCAGATGTGCAATTCAGTATGGTAATTTTTTCCAATGGAATGCAGTTCGTTCCGCTTCCAGTTTGTGTTAGTTCTGTGTTAATAAGATTTTTTTTATAAATTGTTTCAATCTGGGAGCTTGAGGGATTATCGGAATAACCACCATCACTTCTTACAATCGAATAAAACAGCTCGATGTGATCTTGACTGATCCTGTGGAGGGGCATATATTTCAGACCATTTTGTTGGTTTTGTATAAAATCTTGAAAGATCCTGTGGAGGGGCATATATTTCAGACCAAGTTTCGTATAAAATCTTGAGAGAAATTCCCAAAAAACCTGTGTATCGTGGAGAATCTAATAATTTCATTTTAGTAGACTCTCCATTGCGTTTTTTTACATAGGTTGATAAGCTCAATAAAATCTTTTGAGCTTCGTCCATTTTTCTAAAAGCTTGCTCATAGTTTTCAGAGTTTATTGCTCTCTTATAACCATTTTGACGTGACCGTCGTTTATCGACGTCGTTTATCAGTGAAATAAACTTTGAAGTTGCAGTCGATCCATAAAACTCCGGTAAATTTAATTCTTTTTCACAAAACACAAGTGCGTCAGCAACACTTGCGCTGAACAATTATGATATTAGATTTTATGTAATGCCTCCACAAATGACTATTGAATTTTATTTCCATTGTCATCGTAAAAACATTTGTAGTCACAAAAAGTGTTTCGAATTAATTTTAACATGTGACTCGGGTCTAATAAAAAGTAAAATTGTTGCCCCGTTGTAGGATCTAATATGGTAGTTTGCAATTTATTTGCAACTAAGCAGCAACCCAGTTCTGTTGCCATCGCTAAATGTGCTCTTGCGCCGTCACATGTTAATGCTTTTATTTCCACTCCAGTTTCATGTATTAGTTCAAATGCTTTAGTTATAAGCTGAGCTTTTAACTTAGCACTTGTGCCTTTAACAAAAAAATATAAATATAAAAAATATTTTTTGAAGTGGAAAAATTTATGCTTCATTTAACATCTATGACTAACCATACTACATAACCAACATTTTACTGGCGGCACGAGGCATTACATCGGGTGGACATGGTTTTTTGCCTTCTCCATGATATAAAAAAAACTTACGGAACAAGTACAGTGTGGTATTAGAGTTGGCTTGGTGCCCTCGACCAATCTCCTTCTATTGTTCGCCAACACTTGAAAGTCAGAGGTCTTGAAATTATCTGAGCAAATGACACTGTTTCCTGTAGGTATCCAGGTAAGTCTGTTATTACAAAAGTTCTTCAATATATCCTTTAAACTCGAATCTTTAGGAAAAATATGGTCGAGCTTCACACTTAGTAGTTTTAATGTAATGTATTAATACTCGTAAGTATTGTATTAAATTAAATTTGACGCAATTTTAATATTAAACAATATCAAAATAAAGCTCACAATATACATAATTATAATAATTAAATCAGAAGGCATAATCTCAAAAATGATTATATGCATGAGAGATATAGCTTTAAAGAGTCCTTTGCATTTGCCATTTTTATCGATATCTAACCGGTAACAACACTATCGCTCGGTGACAGCGAAAACACTCGGATCAGTCGCTCGACCGATCCGCATATTGTATGAAGGCGAGCGGCCTGTGTTGGTAGACGAATCCGAAACAACACGACCGTTATTATTGTAAATTATAAGTTTAAAAAGGAGTAAAATGTAATAATTTGATTAAAAATTCCTTACATATGAAAGGTAACGCCATCTTTTTGTAAATTTGACGTGGCAAACCTCTTTTTGCAGCAAAAAACTGAACAATTCGGCATTTTTGTGGGACGTCGATTCAGCCGCGCAACTAGATTTAGTCTAGTGAATGGAGCGGCTGCAACTAGTTTTATTGTACGCATAGGACCGCGTGGACTTGTACTTTGGCAGAGGGGAACGCCTGCGTATGGCTACTCCCCTCCGGTCCGTGTTGCTCTATGTTATTCATGTACCGTAGACAGAGAAAACTATTCTCTGTCTACGTCATGTACAGACCAAAATGGCCACTAATGCGCTTACATGTCAAATACTATAAGGTCGCTTTTTGCATATAATTTTTGCAATAACAAGTTATCGTTGTATAAGTACCATTCTGTATTTTATATCCTTCGAGCCCATGATCCAAGTGAAATATATCAGTGTTTCGGATAATTTTAGTGACCCAGATGCAAATGTTCCAATCGCAAAAATTATACACTGTCCACGCCTGCACTAAACAGCACAATAATCCGAGCATATAAGTCTTCAAAATAATTCGTACCTACCTATACTACTACGTTACTAACAATTTATGGATCTTTTAGTTGTCTGAAATAAAATTATTTATTATACGTACGCGAGCATCTGCGAACACACTATTTCCAACTCTAATTTAGCTGTGATATAAATCGATGTAGTTTCTCGAGCATTATTCTGCTGTGTGCGCTGACCTTTATGAATGTTGGCGAAGAAGAGGCGTAATAGTTAAGCTGCTTCGCTTCGCCTTCAAGACTACAGCTAAATTGATCTAGGTTGGTAAATAAAACTGCTTGAATTGGTATCAAAAATCGGATTTATATTTCCGCTTGTTGCATTAAGTTAATGTCATTAACAATTTGCCAGGTTACAGATGTGGCCGCACAGCCGGTATCAAGCATAACATGTACTTTTTTATAACAATGATACATTTTTTTCAGACCTAATAACCTAAAACTTACAGAAACTACCTACACAGATATACAGGTAAAGCCTAAATTATCTACAATCGTCAATAAGTTATATACAGATATAATAACAATACAGCAATGTTATATACACTTAAATTTAATTAGAATTATCTGTAACCTGAGAAACTTTGATTTTTCCTACATTCGGGACAGTACCATTTGCCTTTAGGCGGTACCATGATACCGACGCATTCGAAATGAAACCATTCGATGGGACAACCTTCGGCGTCGCAAGCGATCATCTCTGACACTTCGTCATATGGACATCGACAGTAGCAGTACACGCTCTCGCCCTCGCGCGCCTCCCGCACCGCGGGTCGCTGGAACGCGTACGGCAAGCTGGAGGTGCCCGAATTCAAATAAGTTGGAGGCGGCGGCACAGAGCTCTGACCGCCAGGCTGATATATTTCTAAGTTTCCTTCGTCGCTCGAATCAGAGTCACTCGACTCCATAGATTCAGAATTCATTAAGATACGTGGCGGCTCGGGGTCAGGTATGGGAGCGGTCAACCTAATAGGGTCTGTATAATTATACAATCTGCTAGAAATCACAGTTGATGGTACTTCTTTCTTCGCCTTGTGCGTCACTGGAGATGGTAAATCTTCCTTTCTCCACTCCAGTTTAGGAGGTTGTTGCGGTTTTAATGCTGTAAGTATTACTGGAGTCTGTTGCGGTGCTTCCTCATCGCTAGAGTATCCATAAAATTTGTTAGGAACTCGTCTTCTTTTCGATGCTCGTTTTTTTTCAGCCGCCGTTGCTGCAGAGCTCGCTTCTGTCATGATTAGGCTTGGTTTTGGTGCCTCTGGGATTTGTACTGTGTTAGATTGTAACGATATTGTTATCTTATTAGGGATTAAAGGCGGTGTTGCCTCAACTTCAGATTTCAATATGACATCTTTAGGAATGTTGATTTTTATGGGTCCATGCTTTTTGGAATTCTTGGATTTCTTTTTCTTTTTGCTCTTCTTTTTACTACTGGTTGATTTTACTTTAATTTCAGGCTCTTCTTTAGGCTCTTTTTCTTCCTTTTCTTCTTCTTTAACGGGTGTTGTAGGTCGACTAATTTCACCGGAAATAGAACCGGCGTCTGAGGGAGCCACAGAAGATAGATTCATCAACTGGTTACGTTTTTCTTCGTGTAGCTTGTTGGCTATTCGTTGCGGATGCTCATCATAAAACTCTTCATCTGTTTCACTTTCATCAGTTTCGAGATCTGTTTCCGCAATAGGAGGCTCAGTTTTTTCAGGAATTAATATTGGAGTCTCGGACATGCCCATCACATCAACATTAGAGCCAGTGCTGTATCTCCTATTGGGTAACGTCTTTTTAACGCGCTTGGTCTTTTTCTTCTCTTTCTCATTTCCTGAATCGTCCGACGAATCAGAGTCGGAAGAGCTCGATGATGAGGAGCCACTACTAGATGAACAACTACAGTTGGAGCCACAGGAGCAGCTTGAATCAGAATCACTGCTGCTGCTGCTAGTTGATGATAAGCCACCAGCACCACGTTGTTTCTTAGGAGATTTCTTATTTTTCTTTTTAGTATCACTACTGTTGAATAAATCATCATCTCCATTCATATCAGTTGGTACCAAACAATAATCGTGATCAGATTCACAGACATGTTTTCTGATAGGTACTAAAGGAGGAGTTTTGTCTTTTGTCTTTTCAACTTTTGCTTGATATTTTTTGAAGTTATCCCATATGTCTAGAACCTGCTGCTCGTTCGGATTTTCATCTAGTGGCTCTGTTTTCTCCTCAGTCTTCGGAGTCACTTCAATATCCGTGTGATTTGTTTCCGTTGATTCGACTTTAGGAGCATCTTCCTCCTTTACATTTTCTTCTAGTTTCTCAACCTTAACTATTGGTGCAATACCACTATCCGATTCGTCACTGCTATCGCTTTCTGAAAGATTTAGTGCTGGCAAATTCACATCAAGCAAAAGGGCATCCTTTTCTTTTAATTTCTTTTTCTTTTCTTTTTTGGTTAGCTGCTCAGTTCCAGATTCGGCTTTCGGCTCGGAAGTACCAGCTTCCTCTTTTGGTTTAATGTCTACCAAATCCATAACAGGGACAGGTTCTTTAGATGTTTCTGGTAAAACTTCAGTTGGCACACAAGGCTTTACTTCACTCAAATCTTCAATTATTAATTTCTTCCTATGTTCATCTAAATGTTTGTTAAGGAGTTTCTTAGAAACAAACTTTTCAGTACATGCTTCTTCTGTGCAAACATGGGGATACTCATTGGTGTGAAATCTTTTATGAACTTTTAAGTATACTGCTTTTTTAAATTGTAAACTACATTCTTCACAAACAAATATAGCAGGAGGAGTACAGAAGTGATAGACATGGGGCCATTTTTTCTGTAAACATTTTTTACACATCACGCTTTCAGTGCCATGTTTCCAAAACAAGTGATTAGTTATGTCTGGCTTATTTCTATATGCAATGCCACATCGGTAGCATAAGTGGTGCAGTTTATGTTTCCAAACATGGTTGGACAAGCGAGCTTGGTTGTGACAAAGTTCCAAACAGACATCACACGTATTATGAATCTTGCGCAGGTGTACCATCAATCTGAACGGCGATGGGATAGCATCTACATTGCACAAACAGCATCTAAACTTAATTTCATACTCAGAATCATATGTTCCAGGGCATATATGACATATTAATTCACTATAACTATAAAAATTAGATTTACACATAACACACAGTAAGATAGTTTTTTGATGCATTTTACGATTATGTAAATAGAGATCTTTATGGATAGCAGTTTTGAAGTAACACTGAAAACATTCAAACATATAGTCATACTGTACTTCATCACACTTTTCTACACTGTCATAGGAGTCCAAGTTTATGTAGACCAAATTTAGTTCTGGAGCACCTGTCTTCAATTTAGCTGTTATAGTCTCAGGCATCAGCTCCTCTGCAGTAATGCTATCTACAGTTGCTGCAAAGCGGTGTTGTGAGACCATGTGTAAAGCAAGTTGCTCACAATTAACTGCAATCTTACGTACATGATTGCAATATATGCAACTGTAAACGGTTGATGATAAGAACACTTTTAGTAGATCTTTAAGGGGATATTTATCTAGTGGCTTGTCTAGAGATAGTTCTGTAACAGGTATTGTTGGTTCCTCAACTGCTGGCTCAGCAGCTGGCTCTGGTTCCATTTCTGCTGGCTCTGGCTTGAGCTCCTGCTTAATGTCTTCAATCTCGTCTTCTACTTCAACGTCTTCCTCTGGTTGCAAAGGTTCTTCTACTTTCACAGCAGGTAGTTCAGCAGGTGGTGTTAAGGGTTCAATAGGTGGATGCTCAATTAGTGACTCATCTATAGTTTTATCTTGTTCTTCTTCCTTAACAGTGTTATTTTCATCTACTGTCAGTTTATCACTAACATCACTGTCAGAAGAGTAATCACTAGATGAATCTTTATCCAAAAGTTCTTTGGGAACTCTCACGGTTAACTTGGGTACCCTGTTCATTGTATTGATTTCTTCCAATTTGTTATCATAAATTGTAGTTTTAACTGTGTTCTCTGACTTAATTTCAGGTGTTTTAGATGAAGTGTCAAAGTTGTTATTCAATAGTGTTTTCAGTGTAGTCTCTTTATTATTTTCGAATATAGTTGTCTTAACAAAAGGACTGTCCGCTCTATCACATATTGTCATTCTTATTGAGGGAGTTTTAGGTGTTCCTCCTGGCTCACCATGTGCATCTTTCTCATATCTTTTTGGTGGTCTTCTCACTCGTGTTGGAGGTTTGTGTACTTTTAGTTTTCCAACGGTGGGATCTACAGTGGAATTTATGATAACAGGTGAATTTGCATTATTTAAACTTAATTTTAACTTTATACCACCTTCTTTTTCTTTTTCTAAAGGAACACCAACTGCCTCTTCTTTTTTAACAGGTGAAGCCTCTCTTATTGGTTCATTATTTTCATCAGAAACAGGTGAGTCACTGTCATCTGAATATTCTAAGCTCTCATCGCCATTGGGAAGCATGTGTGTGGTTCTGTCCGGGCTAAATGTATTTTGATGCACCGGAGTTGATACAGGCTTTGTGTCAGTGATCTCAAGTTCCATTCCTGAATCAGCTGTATTGTCTTTACTAGTTGTTATAACTGAGCTGTCAGAGCTGATGCTTGTATCACTGATAGCTGGCTCACTAGCATTGGCTTCTGGGATTATAACTGCAGGTTTATGTGTTTGAGATGTGACAGTCTCAAGTTTACCATCAATATCTTTCCTATCAAAAGCAGGTTTTATTAGATCTTTTGCTATACTTGAGGGTCCATTACTTGATACATCATTGAAAGTTTTAGCATTCTTTAGGGTATTTGTTTTGACTGCATTTTTGCTAATAAGAACAGGCACTGGTTTCGGCTTAACATTATTACAATCATGGTTGAAAAAATCATCTTGTTCACTGCATATTTCATCACACGCACAGCACATCAAATATAAAGTACCACTGTAAACATTGAAGAACTCTTCTTTACTTTCGTAGCTGAACTCTTTAACATTGTGTTTATTTGTTAGGTGAGATGACAGCTTCTCTGCTTTTGAAAACATACCCAAACAAAACAGGCAAATATGTCTATTGTGCACTTCTCTCATGTGTAGAAAGAGATTCCAGTTCTCATAGTAAGTCCCACAAGCTGAGCACAAGTATACCTTTCTAGTCACCCTAGATGGTCCACTGGTATTGGGTTCTGGACATGGTGCTGCCTCGGGGCTCAGTGCAGGCTCTTTTGCTTGTGCTCGACATACCAATTGATGTTCTTTCAACATGGCTAAGGTTTTAAATGACATAGAACAACATTTCCGACACTTAAACTTCACCATAGGTTGCAGGCCCAAGCTTTGTGCATACTCTTTCAACTGGGCTCCTTTTTCTGCTTTACCTTTTTTGAACTGTAACAGCTGGCTTTTAGGCACAAGCCGAGGCACTGGTTTGTCTCGTTCACTGATGGCATCACTCTCTGCTTGTGATGAGACATTGTGAAATTGACTACGGTCTAGGTGCTTAGGGATAAGTTTGGGCACTCTGGGCACTGAGTTGGCAGAGGTGCTGCTATCAAAAGTTTTATTTGCTGAAGGCTTTCTTTTCTTGCCTGTGCTATAGTATTGAAGAGAGTTATCAACAAAAGGCCTTTTTCCAAGATGTATTCTAAGAGGGTTGATGCGTTGTTTGAACTTGTCGTCGATCGAAGTGTCGGCGGGCTGCCGGCACTGCTCGTACTTCTCGTCGGGCGGACTAGACGGCTCGCCAGCGAATTCGTGCCCATTAGCCGTTAATTTTACTGGACGTTCGCCGTACAAGTTGGTCAATGATGCTGTGCTGTTTTTATCATCTTTCGTATTGACAATATTACCATCTTCCATAGTTTTCTGGAAAAATACAAACACGTGCTTTTGACTACTAGGAAACAAAAGACGCTCAACTAAGAGGAAATCGAAACATGATTCAAATTATCATCATATCAACAATAATATAAATATACAATATTTACCTCGGAATTCGTCCGTCCAGCACGAGTGCAAGAATAAAGATTCGTTTCCATGCATCCGTTTGAACAGAGCAATCCTTACATCAGGCTTAGTATGAGGCAGCCGCGGGCTGATCATTCCCGTAAAATGGCGTCACTCCGCACAGCGAAGAATCGTGATATCAAAAGCGTTGCCGTTTATTTGTACCACTTAAATCACAGTTCACGGACATTTTTCAGGTTTTATATTACACTATTGAACACAAACAAAACTAAATTAACCCCAATATATTGTTTATTTCCAAACACATTATCGAAAATCGTAGTGTATTACGAGAAGCTAATTCATGAACCATAAACTAAATTTTTACTTCTTAAATTCTATTTTTTTAAACTTCTCTGGTCGAGTATGGCGCTAATCATGAACACGTGGTTTTTAACCATAGACAGATTAAAAAAGAATGACTAACATAAAATTCATCTGAGATTTCGCACATATTAATATTGTTTCATTGAAGTTACTCTCATTTACCATTATTTTTACAAAAAAGTACGAATCGTCTTGTATTAATGCACCAGCGTGTATCCGAATTCTAGAAACCTTTCACTTACTAGTGGTTCATTTTGATACTAATTCTTTGTTGTCAGTATTTTAGTCGATAATAATCACGTCCATTTTTTTTACTGAAATCTGTTCTAAAAATATATACATTTTTTTATAGCTGTATTATGTATTTCTGCGTTTACCTTTATCTTTTTTGACTTGTATTTTCGCGTATCTTCCCTTAACCACACGACACCCAAAAACTACTAATCGACTAAATAGTGAGATAGTTACTGCGTTTACCTTTCGCTGTTTTTTTTTTTGCAAATTTGTCAGGGAAGCTCTCCGTTCGAAGTGAGGGTGTTAAGTTTTTATCGTTTTCTTTAGTGAGATTTTCTTTTCTTTACGTTTGTTATGTAGACAATGCAGATGCAAGATGATGTCTGATCAGTTTAGAAAAGTAGAGCCATATTCCCCGAAGTCCTCGCCGCGAGGCGCGAGATCACCAGTGGTTTCTCGTCAGGATTCCTCTGGAACACTCAAAACTACCATCTCACTCGGCAAGAACCCGTCTATAGTGCATAGTGGACCATTCTATTTGATGAAAGAACCTCCAGGTACGGAATTACTCCTTATCGACATTGTTGTAATGATTTAATAACAAGCTATAACATTATTGTCAATATTATTTACAGGAGAATGTGAACTCACAGGAGCAACTAATTTAATGGCTTATTATGGACTTGAGCACTCTTATAGTAAATTTAATGGCAAAAAACTTAAAGAATCCTTATCTTCTTTTCTTCCTAATCTCCCTGGTATTCTTGATGGGCCTGGACAGGAAGATAACAGTACTTTAGGATCGGTGATAGCCAAGAGGCCAATAGGTGGTAAGGAATTGTTGCTACTAACGAGTGCCCAGCTGGCTGGGTTCCGGTTGCACCCAGGTCCATTACCTGAACAGTACCGCTATGTAAGTGCAACCCCACCAAAGCGACATAAGACCAAACACAAGAAACATAAGCACAAGGATGGAGTCCCCCCAGGACAAGAGACACCACTGCAAGGTGAGCAGCATTGCACTTACATTTTACTTCAGTCTATCTAACAATGGACCTGTAAATTATGGCTTAAATTAGATAACCATGACATATATTTTATACTGTCAACTATTCGACTTTGGAACTTCACTTTTTGCCTATAATCTGGAAATACACTCTAATGTTTTATGTGGTATGATGCTGTGAATTTATGTAATAATTCTATGCAATGATCATAAAGGTATTGTATTATCCAGTAACTGGTTTGTGGAGGTTAGATGGCAGTTGCTCCAAGTAAAATACTGGTATTCAGCCGCATCCAGTAGACTGGAAGCCGACCACAAAAAGTTGGGACAAGGCTAGACATATATTATGATGATGATGCCATGCAATGATAAACAATGACTATTTTCGAATTTTTATATTGTTTTAATAAATAAAGAGGAAACAGTTTTTCCAAACATTTTAAACTTATTTTTTGTAATTGTTATTCTCAATTGAAAAGTGATATTATAGCTAGTCCCATTAAGAGGAATATAATTAAATAATAATTGCTAGGATCTTTAGTACATTTTTAGTCAAGTCAGCATTCTGGCAGGAGTTGATACCCTGAATCTGATTACAATACTGCTAGATTTTAAAGTGTAAGTAGAGTAAGAATGATTACTAACAGTCATTGTTTTAAGCCACTACAGCATTATATCAGACAAGTTTCTGCATGTGACTTTGTACACCAGTTTTTCTTTTTTTTTACTCTCTGCTCCTTTTGGCTGTAGTGTGACGTTAAATAGCCTGTACTTAACCTTATTCGAGAATTTGTCTATCAAATAAAATAAAAAAAATCAAATCCATCTGTTCATTCCAGAGACTATGCAGCTTTATTATATTAGTATAGATGGAAAGATTTTGCATCTACCTATTGCATAATAATTAACTTCATAATTATGTTCCATGACTGCAGTGTCTCTATTTACCATAATTGAGCATTGAAGTTCTCGTTAGCTTTTTACTTCCAAAGAGCAGCTATTCCGAGACTTGCAGTACACTAAACATGTATATTATAATATTTTTCGTAACATTAACAGATTCCTCAAACCCAGACACATATGAGAAGAAACACAAAAAGCAGAAACGGCACGATGATGACAAGGAACGTAAGAAACGGAAAAAGGAGAAAAAGAGGAAAAAGCAAAAACATAGTCCGGAGCACGGCGGGCTCACCCCCAGCCAGCACCCCATACCTTAAGTGATGGTACCGTAGTGTGTCACTTGAAGCTATTGAGCCCAAAGAGACTGCGCCATATCGTCTTATTACTCAGTTACACAACAAATGGGCTACAACCAAAAATATATTCTCTTGATATATTTGCTAGGCTGGTCAGCTTGCATCATTTTTGGTGACAAAGCTGCAGTTATTGTAAATATGTATTTTATTTTATTTTATTCTATTCGGGAAACTTACAGCTATGATAAAGTGAAATATGAAACTGAAGGCCATTTACAAATTTCCACAGATAAACACCAAAATAACAAACGAGAAAAAAATACGAATGTTGGTACAAAATACCTTATAAATAAATTAGGAAAATAAATAGTAGGTACACGACCGACGACGAGTAGTAGTATTATCCCTCTTATTCATCATAGCTCAATGTTTATAACCACTTCATGAGTCTCATCTATCACTGCCGTTCTTTTCTTCCGGGAGGCAATCATTTTGTATCGTTTTTTAGATTATTGAATTATTTATGAATAAGGTCACTAAGGACAGTTGAAAGATTGCTGTTTACAAAAAACGATAAGAACTGAACTGATTGTAATGTTTATATTTTTATTAGGTTTGTAAATGGTGACGGATGCTAGATAAAAGGGTCTGGATGTTAAAAATATATTGTAATATCTGAAAGAATAACTAAATATTTTTAATGATCCCATATACTTAGCTATAATTTTCCTATTTGAACTTTGTTTTAATTTGTGTAAATTTGTATAGGAATGATAAGAGATTGTTGTTTTGATAATTTTCTTAATTTATGCCATCGCTTGCAATTATCTGACTGTAAAACAGGTCTAATCCAAAATCTTGTTGGGTAAGCAGACTGAAAGGAGTGTGTACATAATAATTATAAAAAGATAAAGATAAAGCAATTTAACTGATTTGTCTAAACATAGGATAATTCTCGTCATCTCTTTGGGCTTGACTCTTATGAAATTAAGTATTAAGTAAAATCTATACAGTAATAAACATTCATTTTACCATTTTGTTAGATTTATTTCCTTGTTTTCATTAAACCGAGATTCATTGTAAATATTCATACATCATTTTTACCACATTTTTACTTTATAATTAAGAAGTACCACTCTCATAGACGTAATAAATTTGATAAAACGTTATAGTGTTGTTTTCTTTATTGGGTTTGGGGATGTCAACTTGACTCCACTCGATCTATTTTTTCTAAAGCTACGACTACATTACGGCCATAAAGCGAACTACACTTGGCGCGCACTGACGATGACGCGGTGTCCTGCGTGAGCGACGAACGCGACCGACGCGACGCGACGCACGCTGCGAACGCGACGAACAGGACGAACGCGAACAACTCAACGGCATACCCTACTTGCGGCCTATAATGACAGTCTGCGGCGAGCACAGAACCTATTACTCCTAGGCGGCGAGACGCGACGTAATGCGGACTTGTTTTGAGGGCGACCAGATGCGACATACACCACGAACTACGTAATGGTTGATTCAGAAGCGTTGATCGCCGCAGTGCGTTATCAAAGATTGTTGTGGGACAAAAAACATAAACATTATAGGAATCGTTTATTAGTATACAAAGAAGTTGGAAGAATGTTGCCGAAGCAGAAGAAGACTCAGGTTCAGGAGATGCTCATCAACGAAATATCAAAACTGATTACCCCATCAAACACGAATCTTCAATGATGGGTTACTTCACTTCTGGTGATTCATCTCGGTGATAATTTCTCATGTGATAATTTCATAATAATTAAAATATTTTCAATAATACAATATTATGTAGTTTCATTTCTATGTACTCACCGCAATGTCAAGAGTAATCTTTCTTCACTAGAAATAGGTTTTTGAAAATTTGTTGTTTTTAATTGAAATTCTGACTTATTAACAGCAATAATGTAATCGAAAGTAGACGGTAACACTCCACAATATTGTTTAAACATTTTAGAAATAAATGATGGAACACGCCAAATGTGTTTCTTTGTAAAAATATTATAATTACTTATTTGTTTTCTTTCTGTTTTTTACGATATTTTTTTAAAAGTCTGTACTTTAATATGAACTTTCAAGCAAAATTGTACTGTACTTCTCCTTGATTCGAGAAATAATGACCAAAAATCACGTAGGACATTTGTCGCGTGTAGCATCGCGTCGCATTACGTCGCGTCGCGTCGTATTCGTCGCTCACGCAGGACACCGCGTGACGTCGAGCTTATCGCGACAACACGCGACGTAGCGTTGGTGGTGCTATTGCAGATATCTCAAGAGACATCGAGACGTCTCTGTTGACAGTAATGCTAACTATCGATAGTCTCCGCCAAAGCACTGAGCAACCATCCTTCTCTACATGAGAATAAGCCTTACGGTATGAAAAAGGGTATATTTATTTAGGTAGGTACCTACTCATTTGTTCATCAATGGAACCTACTCTCATTCTTGGGATATAAATCATACATAGGTACATACGCTTTTCTCGCCTTTTTTGGGATAAAGTTTGTTACAACAGGATTGTGAGACATAATCATGCTATATCGCATCGCATGGGGTAGGTACATTACTGATTCGATTCGTGGCTCAGGCAAAAGCATTTTCAATAAACAATTAGCAGTTTTATTTTTCTTCAAAATTGAGGCTATCGTTCCTTTGCCCGTTTCCCTATCTACTACTACCCGTAGTTTCGAATTGTGCCATCGCATGATCATGTTCATTTACGCGATTGACGTAAATATATTCCCCTCACTTCCATGCAGCTGACTATTGTTTTGGGATGACGAAAACCCTAAAAATCGTCCCTTTAAGGTTCTGGAGCGGTATGAACTCAAACTCAAAGCATTTATTTCAAATAAACCAATTACAGGCACTTTTTGTCAAGGGATGAAAATTCTTTTGAAAATGAATTTTCTTTTTTTACAACTTTGACGTGTTTGTCGTGTTTTGGATTCCCCCTTGGGTGCGGCGACTGACCATCGACTGACTCTATAAAGATTTGAATAATAATCAGCTACTGGCAATAAAATTAATTCGGTATAAAATTTACCGCAAAAATCGAGCAGTACCTCTACTATTAGAACATTCAGCTATTTCTGCCTAGGGTCCATGGACAAATGGTTTGAGTGTTATGTAGTCTGCATCGAGGATAATATATATGTATAGGTATTATTCTAATGCCCACTTTTACTGCCAAGAACCCGGCTCACGGGTGCAACGATAATTCGTTCGCGTGCCGACAAATCGCCTCCCGTGTCCTACAAATTCAAATTCAAATGTCATTTATTCAAACTAGGCTGAGAATCAACCACGGAATAGAACTGTTTTTTCTATTCCGTGGAATCAACACTTTTTGAACGTCAAAATCACATAAGACAGTCCCCCAAAACGCCCGCCCTTCACCACTTCCTAGTGCTTTAGCTGGGAAGAAGAAGTGGCGGAACAAACTCTCCAGCAGCACTGCTAAGCTGTCTGTTCAGTTAGAAGAACTGGATTTTAGACAGTAATTTAAGTAATGTTTATTTAGGTAGCTGTAACTTGTAGCCACAAATCGCTCGCTTAGTATCAAATTGACCGAATAAAAAAAACTAGTTTTTTGGCATATCGCAAAAAACGTGTTGCAATTAGGCCTTCGGCTGTTTATTTGGACATAAATGTAACAAAATGTTAGATGCATAATTAACTTTTATTAACTTTTTAAGAGTTACTTAGAGTATGTCACAGATGGCGTTGAATTAAAGATGACAAAGACTGATTTTGATTTCGGTCAATTTTGATTTTGTTACTAAGCGAGCGAAATGATAAACTAGGGCCTTCGAAGTATAATAAAGAAACAGTTAATTACTAATAACAAAACCATAGTCAGCAAGATGACCTGTCACCACAAGCAGCACCCGTTCACGAGCTTAACGCAAAGATCAGCCATTACATAAGATTTATGTAGGACGCTGGAGGCGAGTTGTGGGCACGCGAACGAATTATCGTTTTTATATTGGCAGTGAACTATCTTACTTTAGCAGGAAACCTTTACCTGGCGGATCAAATCAATCGTATCAATAGCTAATAGGTATCTAAGCAGGATATGCAGCGATCGATGGGAGGCGAGCGGAGTAGGTACTCAGGGTCGCCCGATCGTTCAGCGATATAAGTAAACGGTACCTACCATTGCAACCGTGCCCATGACATGTTTTGTGTGGCTTTCACCGGGTTCGGCATAAGGTCGATACATTTTTGAGAATCCTATTTGAAAATAAAACTGTTTATGATTATTAAAAACCACTTGTAAATTATAGCGTGTATTATCTTTGCATAGGTACCACCGCAGCGACATCCCATCGACAACTTCTGAGGAGCCTTGGGAAGAGTTTCCAAAAAACGATGTAACAAATTTGCAATTAGTTAATTTATTGTGTGTGTTTATGTAGACAAATAATAAATAAATCAAAACTAGCCTCCAGGAGACGTGAGGCGAAAATAAAACAACACATTCAGAGCGAAATTTATTCAAAATATTCAAATTTATACAATATTAAGTCTGTTTTCGCTTCTTATAAAAAGACAGTTGGTCATTCATAGTTAAATTGAAAACAAATAAATTAGTAATGCAGCACCAAAATACATACATCGGACTTAAAACAATTACGTTCCTACTTACAAATTATACTGACATTGATCTTTACTACGCAGGCCGAAGAAACACCGACTGTCGGCCCGTCAGATTCGCTCAAGCCTGTATGTGGACGATACACTCCCCTCGTATTACATTGATGGCAACCATATATATTACAATACCGCCTACATACAAGTTTAAGGTATGTCGAAATGCGCGACGCAATAATAATAACTGTGAAAATGTTGGCTAGCAAACACGCAGAGTTCTGGCTTGATATCAGTTTCGATACAAATTGGCGGCTGACTATAACCAGAGAGATAAGTCGGTGGTGTGTAGTTCTTATCTGGTCACAGTCAACTAATCTATATTGACACCAATTTGTACAATATTTTCCTCATGCAGCAGGCAAAAACCCTGCGTGTTTAAACAAAACAAAATTGACTATAAAGTTGTAATTTAACGCCGTAAGAGTAACATTTTAATAAAAAAATTACAGATATACATACATGTGACACGCATGCGCAGTACACATAAACATCTGACAAGCGCGCGTTTCTACTGCTACCCGCATTTCCAATTCATTACTACTCGTAACTACAATACACATATTAATGTATTACTAATACATTTTGGTGCGCCATGGCACTGTACGTTAAAGTGAGCATCACTAAGAACTATATTTATATATAAGCGACAAGTTCGATAATCTCCTGTACATCGTTAGATACTACTACGTTTTATTAAATTTTTCTCCTACACTCAACTAGTTCGAGATCTAATCGAAATGTTCACAGTACTTATTGTAATTAAAGAATGCCACAATAACAAGATAAAAATAATTTACAATGATATCAGTTCAACAGCATGGTAACTTTGTAGAATCGTGAGTAAAAAATCTCGAAATATAAAAAAATACAATGGTCAGTCCCACGAAAACTCCCGTCTTCGAGTCCCTAATCCTATTGGACGTTTTATCTTCTCAATAGACTTCCACATACTCATGGGATACAATTTTGAGCAATTATATTACAGATAAAAGCATTACAAATAATTCAAATCACATGAACGACAAAGTGTTAAGTAATAGGGAGTTGCGTCAAAACTTAAGTATTTGAATTTGTGATACCAATGGCAAGTAACAAATCGGTCACTCCAATTTGTTATTAGTAACAAAGCGAATAAATTCGGCAAGCTAAATAAAACTCTTACATATAATATAATACCTATACAGAAAATACGAACATAGTTAAAATAAATAATTATTTATTAAAATTAAACAAAACATTAATTATACACATTATTCTCATATTTTACAGGGAATATTAAATTATAAAAGCGATTTACCATAATTATATAACGGTTATTCATATTACAACCATATTGTTTGCATTACAGAGGCTCTCTTACAACATTTTTGCTTGGCCGTGACATGCTGTGATAATTCATTGATAGTGTTCCAAGCATTTTAAATAGGCAAAAATGTTGTCAGTAGCGATAAGCGTTGGGTCAGACGAGCCAGAATTGCATTGAGTCTGACTCATTTTCCTACATACTCTCTAATAACTATCCAAAATGTATATAGACGCCTACATCTAATGTGCAGCTTATCTAGCATTGCAACGTCTGAGCCAACCGAACCACAATCTCTTACAGACGACGAAAGCATCATCTAGCGTTCATCCAATGACATAATACATCCCAAGTGGAAATGCCAGCATTATATAGAATAGTACTAATTCACCAAGTATTAGTTGGGCTCATAATATGAATAATTGTTGGATATTTATATACTTTTTTATGTAAAACTTTATGAATTCGTCTACTTTTCCCTCATAGCATACACACAGATACACGCCACAAGTACTTACCACTCGATCTATACAATTATTTAAATCTCATTATATACACGGGTTGTACCCACTGTTCCTACCAGTAGGTATAGTGTGAATTTTCTTCACAATCTACCTACAAATTTTATTTCTTTGAATGTTAGTAGGAATAATGACATTTTATTGAATGAATATTGTTGAAATATTTATATAAAACTTTAATAATTGATTGTATTCATCATAAGTGTGTCAGTAATGGGTTATTGATACATGGGTTTCACATAATCGCGTTAAGAAAATAGTTACTCATTGTTGTCACTCGGCTTAGCCACACCCGTTGACCAATTAGATCATAGTAAATTAGAAAGCCGTGTTCACATTGACCAGTTGAAGTAAGCCTTTCAAACAGTATGGAAGCGCCTTTTGTCAATTTTAAAAATGAATAGGTACCTCACCTATTCGCAAAAATAAAAGTGGATCAATAATTCATAACTGAGAAAGACGAAAGAAGAAGTGATTTATAATGTGTTTAAGTACTTTAAAATCTTCGTAAGTATTTCCATGTATCTCGCACCAACTGCTTTTGAAATGGTTACCCATTCGTCAGCGCAGAGAGTTGAGGGCTCTGTCTACGTTGTTCTCTATTCTGGACAAACCCACTTCTCCTTCTTACCTTACGTCCTAAATTCAATATTTATGCACTGCCCATAGTAAAATTCTTCGTTCCACCAACAATCGTCTACAATGTCCTCCTCACCGTTCCGGCTTCATTCATTCTTCGTTCTTTGTCCAGGCGGTTTTTCTTTGGAATGCGCTCCCTCTGAAGATCAGGACAGCAACCAGTCGGTTATCTTTTAAAGTGAAGACACGTGAACATATCCGTCAGAAGTTGGCCCAAACATCCCAGCGCTGAGTTGCTGGATTCGTTTTCTCCTCTACCGATCGTTATTTCTCCTGACCAAGGTTTATTTTGTTAATACGTATGTATCTGTGTGTTAGTATTTACTCTTGTATTTTAGAGTCATTTCCGAGCTATCTATACCGTATGTTGCACCTGCCGTGGTTTATCTCTGCATCACCCTAAGGTTGACTGGTAGAAAATGCCTCGGGCATTAAGTCCGCCTTTGTACAGTATTTTTTTTTACTTGTGCATAATGTTTTAATACATAAATAAAATAAACATAGACAATGTTATGGAACTCGCGGAAAAGAATTATTTTATTATAAATGTTGATGAAAATTCTGACGATTTTTATTAAATTTTACAATAATTACTTGATATTAATATTTGAAAATACTGTGTAATAAAAAGATGCTTTAATATTAATGGTTTTAAGTTTTACCCCAGTATGAATACAGCTTTGCTTTGCAGTTGCTCTGATGAGTCACTATTTTCTTAACGCGAATAGACTATAGTAGGAATAATGAGAAGAAAATTCACAATATTCCTACTGGTAAGAATTCATGTTAGGAATAGTGGGAACAACCCTTAAACGCGCAATACTTTCCAGGCATCTCCATACTACATAACAGGTCGCGTGAACATGTATTGCGCGCGTCCGACTATTTAATATCAAATAAAAGATAACCGTTTATTTTATGATCAACCTAATACAGGTCGAAACGATAAAATGTCAAGTTATTACAATTAAAAAGAAAATCAAATTATTATGTTGAGAATATTAGGTTATTATCCACTGATTACTTCAATGTTATTATTACGTGGTACACTGACTCTCTCATGTAAATCCAATGAAACATTTTGTAAATGTAAAGTAACATTTACAAGAACGTTAATGCATTGTTTTCTCGGTTTTTCTCAGTCAGTACATATAGGTAGTCCTCGTACCTCCGACACAGGCTGTGTCTACGTTACCTGCGCTTGCGCAGTAACTCATCGTATCATTTCATCGTTACATAAGTTGCTTCGTTATCTCTGTCACAGGTCTTTGAGGAGTGCAGACTTCGCGTTCTTGAGTTTGTCGAGTCGTTTTGTGAGGTGGCTGTTCTCAGTTTCTAATTCTTCAACCCGATTGAGTGCTTCCCGAGCCTGCAATTCAAAAATAACTCTTAGTATGTTGACATAGGGAAGCAATTCGCGCAAACGAGGTTGGTAGCGTTATGTACAGTTTATTCGTAAAACTTGACATCTACACAAAAACAGCATAGCAATATAGAGTTATAGAGCGTTTAATTTATTGTATTTTACAACGCTTTTACAAATAAATGGAAGTTTTATTTTACATAATATAACATGCAGAAGGGCTAAACGTTATATTTACATATTATTTAGTATTTGATAGTTTTATTTGATAGATTAATAAACATTTAGTATTTGATAGTTAGGGAGTACACAGGAGTGTGGGGCCATATTATTATCACAGTATTATGTGGCGCAGAGCATTACGTAGGTACCGGTTGCGTGTTTAGGGTAGCACACTCAGTGAGTAAGGTGTACGCGACTGTACCGTTAACTGAGTAAGGTGTGCGCGACTGTACCGTTAACTGTCGCCATTATTGATAACGGCCCAGAAGTCAACGACTTCCTGAAAATCAAATCATTGCATGTATCTTTTGTCGTTTTGCTCTTGAAACCTAGGTTTAGATTGTAACCTGTTTATAAAGTTTTCTTTGGAGGCGAGACTCGGTAGACGAGAATCGCCAGGTGATTTATCGAACTCATGTGTTCTAGTAAAAATAATAATTAATCATTGATGTGACGATTCTAAAACACAGCAGACAAGACCATCTCAAACGCCGTCTGGTTGAATATATATATATGGTGACAGTTATATAATAATAATATTTCTTTGTTGGCATAACAAAACACAACAGTACAAGATGAAACCCTGACTCCTGCGGCTAGGTAAAAACACCTGTGTCACGTGCGCCGCCTCAGCCTCGGCCACGATGTAGGGTGTGATGGTACCTCTCTCTGCAGCTTGCGTCGCTCCTGCTTGAGCTGCTCCTCGTGCTCGTCCTGGTGGCCCTGGCGCGCGCGGTGCCGCGCGAGCTGCGCCTCCAGGCGCGCCACGTATGTAGGGTGTGATGGTACCTCTCTCTGCAGCTTGCGTCGCTCCTGCTTGAGCTGCTCCTCGTGCTCGTCCTGGTGGCCCTGGCGCGCGCGGTGCCGCGCGAGCTGCGCCTCCAGGCGCGCCACGTGCGCCGCCTGCAGCGCCGCTTCGGCCTCGGCGCGCGCCGCGCGACCCTTCGCGTCCGACACCGCCTTCCGGACCGTTTCCACTGAGGACCATTGAAGCTTTGTTAATTAAAATGACATCGATAGAACTTAAAAATCAGAAAGGTGACCAGTTACCATGGATACATTACATGTTTCTAAAACACGCTGCGTTGAAATTTTTCGACGGTTATTAAAAAAAAAGTTGGACTGAGTTGTTTTGATACTTTTAGTTTATTTTATATTTTTCTTGATTAATTGAAGTTTCTTCTAATATGGTTAGCTAGCGACCTTGACAATTGATAATATTATTATTTTGAGCAACCGGCAGCAAGTTCGTCATGCTCCCTTAGATGTCAATGCTTGCGGTAGCGTCGGGGGTCGGGTTGCCTCCTTCTCTCAAATATGGCAAGGGGGGGAATTGCTGATCTTTGCGTTATGCTCGTGAGCGGGTGCTGCTTGTTGTGTCGGGTCATCTTGCTGACTATGGTTTTGTTATTGTTGTTAGTAATTAACTGTTTCTTTATTTTACTTCGAATGTCCTAGTTTATCATTAGTGGCTACAAGTTACAGCTACATATATAAACATAAAGCAGCATTGCATATGTAAGCGGGCACGCCCTTTATGCCTGGAGGCTTTTTATTAAGTATTAAGTTCTATTTGCGTTTTTATTATTTATTTCTGCTAGAGTATAGTTTTAAATATTGGCGTGTGCTAGCTGACATATGGCAAATAATTTTAATGTTTTTGTGTTTCGTAATGTTAATTACTTATTACTGTATAGAATCCAGTTCTTCTAACTGAACAGACATCAATGCTGCTGGGGAGTTTGTTCCGCCACTACTTCTTCCCAGCTAAAGCACTAGGAAGTGGCGAAGGGCGGGCGTTTTGGGGGACTGTCTAATGTGATTTTGACGTTCAAAAAGTGCTGATTCTCAGCCCAGTTTGAATAAATAACTTTTGATTTTGAAAGCAAAAGAATTCTATATAGTTCGGAAGGAAATTCCAACAGTAAGGAAACTGTTACAAATTCTTCGACAAGATATTGATTTCAACGGAGAGAGAAAATCTTTGAGGTAAGAAAAATATTAAGGCGGGGTGTTATCTCAATATTCCCAAAAATTGGTTTCTTAGAACGTCGAGTATGACGTAATGTAATAAAAATAAGTAACGCGAAAAATACAGTGAACAGAGAAGGGTATAAAGAAGAATTTAAACCGAACAGAATAATAAATAATAGTTTGATATTCCCAATAAAAAATTGGGAAGTTGTAGCACAAAAATAAACTTTGACGTCGAAGATCTCTGTATTTCCAGCGATAACAACAGTTTTTTTTTAAGAATTTAGTAGGTTTTCCATTTTTTTAAAACTTTAACCAAACCATTATTTAATTTTATGTCTATATTTTAAATAATCTAAAGAAAAGCAGTAAAATAAATGCCCATTCGCAGCTTACGTCACATTTCAACACAAATATAATTTTCAATTTTCAATCTTATTGACGCTCCATAGTGGTGACAATAGTTTACGCGGTCATACTTTAGTCGTCGAGCAGCGCTCGACTTGGATGGTTGGCACCGGACGCTCTGTGCATAATTCGATTGTAGTTTTCAAGTAATTTATGACTGAAAACAGTGTGTGAATTGAACTAAAGTTCTGTGGCGGACTACTAAGGCTACTCACTGCCTAATATTGAAGTGAAAATTCAGTCTCAGTGGAAATATGGGCAATAAAAATAAAATGTTGCGAAAGAGTTTTACAAGAAAAAGACGAAAAACTCGAAAAAATGATGGAATGTTTGGGTAAGTAGGATGATTACGGTATTGTATCATAATAACATTTGAAATTTGTATTTAGTTTAGTATACTTACGAAACTGTATAAATCTATAGAAACGGTATTGACAATTTCTACAAACATTTTGCTAAATCCAAAAACAAATAGGTGCACTCTATTTTGATGTCTATAGAATGCATATTTGAATGCGCCTAGTGCAAACGTCTCTGGTCGAAGCAACCATCGCGGCATCGAGGCGATAGTCATATTGCAATAGTAGGTATAAGTAACAAAAACAAACTTGCAGATAAATCAGAGTGCGTTCGTAATTATTATAATAATATAAATATTGCACTAGTTATATAAAAAGCATTTTGATTCTTTTGTAAGATTATTTTTATAATATTTATTGAGTCATTAGACCAGTGCCGATAATTTTTGAAAACGAAAAAAGTCACAGTAGGATGAAACCCATTGGAAAAGAAAGAGAATATAACAAAAATGAAAGGAAAAATAATTTACGGGCGATCCGAGGTCGGGAAGTGGGGGTTATCTCGATTTCCGGCAAAACTACAAGTCTTATGGAAAAAAGTGTAATAGCAAAGTTGTAGGTAATAAAAAGATCTACAACTTTTGTATTCACACTTTTTTCAAGTAACCTCAAAATTTATGTGAAAAATTCAAATAACCAAGTTTTTGGTTTTATATTTTTATCTTTTACACAGCATTTTTTTTTATGAATACTTACCTTTTTATGTTTCAAGCACACTGTATTTTTATTGATTTAAAATATTTGTTTTTTTCACCTTATTTTGACCTAATATCGAAAAAGCACCCTAATTTTCAATCGAAAATTCTCACGTGAAAATATCTGCTTTTTTAAAAACTCGGTAAAAAAAATAATTGCTGTGTAAAAGATAAAAATAAAAAACCAAGAACTTGGTTATTTGAATTTTTCACATACATTTTGAGGTTACTTGAAAAAAGTGTGAATACAAAAGTTGTAGATCTTTTTATTACCTACAACTTTGCTATTACACTTTTTTCCATAAGACTTGTAGTTTTGCCGGAAATCGAGATAAACCGCTTTTTACCCTTAAACCCCCACTTCCCGACCTCGGATCGCCCGTAAATTATTTTTCCTTTCATTTTTGTTATATTCTCTTTCTTTTCCAATGGGTTTCAGCCTACTGTGACTTTTTTCGTTTTCAAAAATTATCGGCACAGGTCTAATGACTCCTACCTCTGTCGTGTGGTCGAGGCCTATTTGACGGACAGGGCCGTCATCTACCCCGGTCACCAGGGAGTATGGAACCGGCAAGAGATGTCGTGCGGTGTCCCACAGGGATCGGTCCTGGGGCCGCATCTGTGGGATATCGGCTACGACTGGGTGCTGCGCGCCGACCTCCCCAGCGGCGTCAGCGTGGTTTGTTACGCTGACGACACGCTAGTCCTGGCGCAGGGGAGGTCGCACCAGGCGGCGGCCGAACTAGCGACACGCGGGGTTGCGATAATCGTCGAGAGGATCCGGCAATTGGGACTCGAGGTGGCCCTGCACAAGTCCGAGGCCATGTGTTTTCATGGTCCTCGGAACACGCCACCGTCGGGTTCCCAAATAACGGTAGGAGGGGTTCACATCGGCGTCGAGTCGACGATGAAGTACCTGGGACTCGTCCTCGACAGCCGGTGGAACTTCGTGGAGCATTTCCGACGTTTGGCTCCCAGACTGGAAAGGGCCGGGGCTGCCTTAAAGCGGCTCCTGCCCAATCTAGGGGGGCCAAACGCCTCCTGCCGGAGGCTCTACGCGGGGGTCGTGCGGTCCATGGCCCTTTACGGGGCACCGGTATGGGCGCGTTCCTTGAGGCGGCGGCCAGCCCGCTGGTTGAACGCGCCCCAAAGGGTCATGGCCATCCGGCTGGTCCGGGGATACCGTACGGTCTCCAGTGAGGCGGCGAGCCTCCTTGCCGGATTACCGCCATGGGATCTGGAGGCAAAAGTCCTCGCGCACGTTTGGGAGTGGCGCGAGGAGGCGAAACGCCGGGGCGTAGCTCCGCTGCCGCGAGAAATCACGGTACAGCGGACAGAGCTCCGGCGGGATCTCAGGGCGGCATGGAGAGTGCGATTATCGCAACCCAGCGCTGGGCACGCCACAATTGCGGCGATAAGTCCCCTCTTTGAGGAGTGGCTAGAGAGGCGCCACGGCGTCCTCACCTTCCGCCTGACGCAGGTCCTCACCGGACACGGTTGTTTCGGGAGGTTCCTGTTCCGGATAAGGCGGGAGGAAACGCCCGGGTGTCACCATTGTGTGGATCGCCCGGAGGACACGGTGGAGCATACGGTGGAGGTCTGCCCGGCTTGGGCGGAGCACCGCCGTGTCCTCGTGGAGGCGATTGGCGGTGGCGATCTCTCGCGTCCGGCCTTGGTCCAGGCCATGGTACGGAGCGAGAGGGCTTGGGAAGCCGTCACCTCCTTCTGCGAAGCAGTAATGTTCGCGAAGGAGGAGGCGGAACGCGTGAGGGAGAGGCAAAGTTTGCGCCCTCACGCCCCTAGCCGCCGCAGGAGACGCCCTGGGCGTCGGGAATCGCAGGCCGATTCCCGGCCACCGTAGGCGCGGGCTTGCGAACGGCGAGCAATGGGCAGCTCGCCGTTCGATAAGGACCAGGCCCGGGTCGACGGCGCGTTGTGTTCCACGCGCGCCTCAAAGAGATGTCAGCACCAATGACGGGGTTTGCTAGGACCGATGCCTGCTAGGGTTGCGGAAAAGTCCAAGAGGGTTACCGTGGCCCCTGGCACAGGCAACTGAAGGAACACGGGTGGGTTTTAGTCAGTAAGAGTCTGACACGCCCTCCTGCTCTGCCCAGAGCGGGAGAAGTTATTTGATGATTTCCCACCCACAAAAAAAAAAAAAAAAAAAAAAGGTCTAATGACTCAATAAATATTATAAAAATAATCTTACAAAAGAATCAAAATGCTTTATATATAACTAGTGTGCAGTATTTATATTATTATAATAATTACGAACGCACTCTGATTTATCTGCAAGTTTGTTTTTGTTACTTATACCTACTATTGCAATATGGCTATCGCCTCGATGGTTGCTTCGACCAGAGACGTTTGCACTAGGCGCATTCAAATATGCATTCTATAGACATCAAAATAGAGTGCACCTATTTGTTTTTGGATTTAGCAAAATGTTTGTAGAAATTGTCAATGCCATTTCTATAGATTTATACAGTTTCGTAAGTAAACTAAACTAAATACAAATTTCAAATGTTATGATACAATACCGTAATCATCCTACTTACCCAAACATTCCATCATTTTTTCGAGTTTTTCGTCTTTTTCTTGTAAAACTCTTTCGCAACATTTTATTTTTATTGCCCATATTTCCACTGAGACTGAATTTTCACTTCAATATTAGGCAGTGAGTAGCCTTAGTAGTCCGCCACAGAACTTTAGTTCAATTCACGCACTGTTTTACCAATTTTAGCAAATACCAACTAATATTCAGCCAGCAGCAGCTTCCATTCCCGTGGATGATCCCTCTATCGTCTAAATTTTTCAGAATTCTAGCTTCCGTCCCGGCTCCGCATTTTCTTAGAAACATTATGGCATTTGTCACTTTGGAGCTGTGATATTATTGCATTTATTTAGAGTTTATGTGATTTCTAAGTGGTCCGAGGGCCTTTATGTTGGTTTTGTTTTCTACTTTTTTACCGCACCCACTAAGTACCTATCTAAAACACAAACATTAGTTTGAAATGGCATAACTACCCATTTAATTAACCCTTCCATCCCTGATACTGACTTACACCCGAAAAGCATAATTCCCCTTCTAGAGCAGTCGGGTAAAATTCGGAATGTTTATATTTGACCTGTTTATCATGTACTGTAATAAAAATAAACAGTAGTGATGTTTTTTTTTAAATTGTTATGTGTAATTATTTATTGTATCATATTATGAACCGACACTGTAATTACATCGAATTTTAGAACGCACGTCATAAGTAAGTATATTCAACAGAAAACATCTGATTTCCTTACGTATACTATGCAACTTTCCTTGAGCACACAAACGCCCGTGTTAGCGTTTGCGAGTGTGTGCATAATTACCGTAAAACGCGCAGATGCGGTTGTGTGAGTGCGGTAATAGCGATTAAAATCGTAGTCGGTCCGCGCCTTAAGTAATATTCCCTCTCCCTCTCACTCGTAAGAGGGGGCCTGTGCCCTGCAGTGGGATCTATATAGACTGATGATGATGATGATGATGAATGACTAAGTTATCGTTTGAGTAACATGATAAATTTTATAATTTTTTATAGACATAAACTTAAGGAGATTGGTTATGAATATGTTAAATGCCACTCAAAAAGGACTATTTTGGTGGAGAGAGATGACATAAAACTAGAAAGATACAAATTTTTGAAGCGTATTAAGACAAGCCGCGAAGCTGAAGAGCAAAATAAATTGGATGTAATTTATTTAGATGAGACTTACATTCACGGTTCATGTTCTGTGAACAAGTGTTGGCAAAGCAAATATATTGCAGGTTCATCTCAACGTATTTCACTTGGAGCGAGGTGGATCATTGTAAAAGCTGGTGGAGAAAATGGCTTTGTACTAAATTCTTGTCTGGTGTACAGGTCAACAAGTGTATCTGCTGACTATCACCACGATATGAATAAGGACAATTTCACAAGATGGGTGACCGAGAAGCTAATTCCAATTTTGACAAGACCTTTACTAATTGTTATAGATAATGCTAGTTATCATTCCGTACGGGTGTACAAACCGCCCACACAAGCCAATCGTATCGCTGATATAAAAGAATGGCTTCGTGCAAATGATGTACATTACGATGATCTTTGGCGTAAATGTCAACTACTTGAAGTAGTGAAACAAAACATATCTGCGCCCTTTTATCCTCTCAGCTGTGGGTAATACCGATCCGCTAGTGTGTCAAAAAACGCGGAACTGTGGGTGCGCCCGAACATGTAAAGATAATTGAAAACGATTTCATCGAGCAAGATAGAATAATCGAAATGCTGGAAGAGCGATATATAAAAAATACCTCTTTATCTTCATCATCTGATGAAGAACAAAAAATGCAACTGGAGTTCTTGGAATCGTTTTCTAGTTGTGAATGAGGTCTTAAGATATTAGTATAATTTAAATGATACATAATAAATTAGTACATAAAGTAATGTACGATTGATTTATTTTTCATGACATATTTTCCTATGTTAAGAACCCAATGTATCAACATTCTTCATACACATACCTAATATACTTCATGTCCATTAATACTAAAGAAATAAATAAAAATTAAACAGTATCAAGATTGTTTAATCCAATTTCCCCAGTACTGCCCACAACAATTTTTTATTTCCCATTTGTCATGAGATTCCGGTAGACCTATACCCAGTAACTGGGTTGTGGAGGTCAGATAGGCAGTCGCTCGCATGTACAATACTGGTATTCAGCTACATCCGGGAAGCCAAATCCAATATAGTTAAGAAAATACAAATAATAGTTTATTTTATCATTCCTAAAATTACAAATGTTTCTTAGTCTATGTACAAAATCATGGCACACACACATATTTATAAGAGATTACGTAGATGACTATACTAGTATAAACTGTTTCACAGTCGTCAGCGTCTTCCACACTATTTTATTAAATCCACAATGCGTAGTTTTAATCACAATGTCTTTAGGTGCAGCGCAGACGGCACACTTTTTGTGCGATCGAGTCTGCGGCGCACAAAAAGTCTGCATGGCGCGCAAAAAGTCGGTCGCGGATTTTTCACAGACTCAACGCACACGACGCACATCTTCGATCATTCTGTCGGCAGAGCTGTAGGGACGTAGACGCTATGGAAATCGTGCAGTGATCGCGAAGTATTATTTTGTACATGAAGTACAGAAAAAGAAGAAGAAATAGAGAATTTTGGGTACATCCTATACTTTCGGAAAGATTACTGAAGGGACAGTTCCATACTAAACATTCAATTCTGAAACAACACCCGGATTTTTTTTTAAATTTTATAAAATGTCTTCTTCCCACATTTTTCTTTTTAAGTGTCTATCATGATATTCTGCCTTAGAAGTATCATAAATTGCTGGTCTGTTTTGTATTTCTTGAATTAACATCGTTACATCGACCTCTGGCGCCATGATAATAGATCGCGTGCGTTACGTACACCCCTAGCAAATGCAGATTGCCGACTAAAGTGTGCGCCGTCTGCGTTAGCGCGCGTTGAAGCAAATGTTCAATTTTTTTCTCACACTTTTGTGCCGAGCGGCGCGGCGCGGTCTGCCCGAATTACACGGATTTTTTGTGCGCCGGACTTTTTGCGCGTCGTGTGCGTTACTGCATATAATTGCATAGGTTCTGTTTTCACAGACTAAAAAGTGCGTCACGGATAGTCTGTCGTCTGCGCTGCATAAAATATTACTTTCAAAGTCAAATCATTTATTTCAAATAGGCACATAAAAGACACTTTTGAACGTCAACATTTACATTTAAATAGAATTGATTCTAGTCGCCCCTTCTAAAAGGTAGTTTCGTATGGAGAAGAATGGGTAAGTAACTCCACCGTTACTCTTTTAAAATGTGTTACAATATTATATTGTATACATTAATTATACAGGGTGTTTTTGACAGCCCTCCACAAAAACACAGGATTGATTCAGCTCCTTATTCTGAATCATATCCCACTGGAAATTTTTTCAGGAAAAAAAAATTATGCCGTAACGTAATAAAAGACGCGGCCCAGGTGCGCCGGGGAGCGCGCGGAGGGCGGGGGCAGCCTTGCTCAAGCTCGCTGCGCTGCCGTCCGCTACGTGCGTTTTGCCACGGTAACGATACATTGCGTGTGAGGTAAGTGATCACGATGTCCCCCCATAAAACAAATCTGGTTTTTTGGATTCCCTTAATGTTCCTGAAAGAATTTCATGTACCGATCATCTTAATATGATGTACTGTAGCCACCCTATCAGTTTGCGGAGGGCTGTCAAAAACACCCTGTATATTTATATGTGAAGACGATGTACCTATAGTAAAAATTACCCTACCACAATAGGTAAAATTAATTTAATAAATGTAGCAATGATAAATAAGTTAATTAAGTGATAATGGTGTTCACATAATTTTACAAACATTGTAAAAGTATACGATTTCCCACATTATGTAAACAAGTAATATGTCAGTGTCTGAGTTAAAGTAATCACAGAATGTAAATCAATGTCATAAAAATAATAAACCATACAATTAAAGTAGCAACAAGTTTAATTTTGTCTAGACCCTCGATTGTCCTATGGAGCTGGACCAGCATGTTTCCAAGCATTATATCTTGGATATAATCCTCTAATTTGTAATATGCTTGTTTATACAGTGAACTTTTTATATGAGTTTTAAATTTTCTTTCATTTAATTGCAATATATGACAAGGTATTTTGTAGTTTTGTAACATTTAACACAGTACCCCATAAAAGATGTATGTACTTTAGCTAATCTGAAAAATGGTTGATATATTTTATCTTTATTTCTTGTATTAAAATTATGTCTATCACTTATTTTATTAAATAGATGTAGATTTTTTCTTACGTACTTACATAATATTTTCATAAATGAATTGGCAAGGTACCGTCATAATATTAATCCTTTTAAATAGTTCCCTGAGAGATTCACGGTGACGTAGATTATAAATGGCTCGGACAGCTCTCTTTTGCTAAATAAAGATGGATTCAATGTCAGCAGCCCGACCCCACAGTAAAATGCCATACGACATAATGCTGTGGGAGTAGCTTAAATAGACCAAACGCGCGGTTTCTACATCTGTTAAACTGTCTTATCTTTCTAACAGCATAAGCGGCCGAGCTTAGCCGCCCCGCAAGAGATGTTATATGAGGTCCCCATTGTAATTTCTCGTCTAGCGTGATTCCCAGGAAAACCGTGTGATTAATAAATTCCAGTTTTTCTCCATTCAACATGATGTCACACTCGCTACTTCTAACATTCGGTAATTTAAATTTAATGCATTTGGTTTTTTTTGCCATTTAGTACCAAATTATTTACCGTAAACCAATCATGGATAAAAAATATTTAATGGCGGAAGTTAATCCGGCCACCACTCATATTCATATTCACTTCACTTCACTACTCATATTATAGTCATCCATTATTAATAATATTTAATAACAGTAAACGAACTACTCTATTAAAAAAAATTCCGCGTATGACGCCATGGGACTGTCAAGCATAGACGACTGTGGCGTTCCCGGCACAGACAATACAACAGTGTGATAGAGATGGGCATTACAGTCATTACAATTTTATTAATCGATAATCAACTAACACTCGACTTATAGAGAGTGCATAGTTCAGTATTATAAAATTTTCTTGATTTCTCGAACGTAAAAGTTCAGTATGAAATGTTTTATTTATTTACTAGTGCAGAATTCAGAGTAAATTAAATATAACGTAAGTTGCCGCGAGGTCGATATTCCTGTTATATTGACTACTACCTGCATCACTACGTGTCCTGTTATGGTGACTGTGGCGTCGAGGGCACTATGTTTTTCGAACTTTATGACTGGTTTTCGTTTTTGTCATCTTACGTTACTAAAAATGAAATCTAACGAAAGCAGTTCATTTCAAATAAATTACGAAGAGTCAAGGTACATAATTAACAAAGGAAATGAACAAAAAAAAATTCGGTCACGCTGTCGCGACCGTGGCGTGCTGGGCACATTTTGGTTTGTCGTCTATACACGACTGTGGCGGTCAAAAGGTTAAATTGAGTGTTTAATAGTGAAAAGAACTCGGCGTAGAACTCATTTGGGTCACATATATTATTAAAACCATGAACACATAATTTATTGGCCAAAGAATTATTTAATTTCTCTAAGTTTTTACATGTTATTGGCCTAAACCTTATTTGAATTTTTTGTAAAGGCATGTAGGAAGTAAATGTTATTGTTTGTCCACTGTGATCAGATGGCAACTTATTTACAATTAGTTTGTGTAAGTAATCACAATTACAAAAAATATTATCTCTACAAATGGCAGAAGAAGCTGTCCCTCGGGTTGGTTCCATAAAAATACTTGACAAATTAAATGACCTAATAAGACTTAATAATCTGACAGTATTTGAGTTATTTTCTAATAAATGTATATTGAAATCACCACATACGATTATTGACTTACTACTAGCACTAAGTTTCTTTAGCACATCTTCCATTACAGAATCAAACACAGATAGTTTCTGGTAACTTGGAGGTCTGTATACGCAAACTATAACATGCTTATCTGTAGGAGTTTGTATAGCTAACTACCTCTTTATTCAAAGACTATATATAAACTATGAAAAAGAAAATGTCAGTCAGTGTCTTGTGTGAAAAAACAAAAAGTGTGTTCGTGCTGTGATAAAATATAATATAACATTATTAATAATCACCACAATAATCTAAATTGTGCTAAACACCTAAACCTAAAATAAGGACTCTTACCGATAGGGCTAAAATAGATCGTCTACTACTACTGTAAATTCTTCATCAGTGCAAATCATATGATACTTTAAATCTCTGCTTAACGGAACTCAATCAACTCTAAAGAGAGTATCCGCAACATTATCAGGCTCAACACAGGACAATTCAATGGTGTGTTCAACAGACAGCCCGATGATGTCTTTTCGTTCTTTCGATTTAATAGAACTTTTAATTAATATTAATGACCCACCATGTATCATACGATTTCGGCTGAATTGGCTAACTACACAATAGTTTTCATAATTTATTGACATTACTTGATGATCCTTTAACCAATGTTCTGTTAAACAAATGACATCAAATTTGGTATGTTCTAAAAACAATTCAATTTCCAGTAATTTGGAAGAGCAACCTTGGATATTTTGATGAAATAGTTTTAAAGTATGTTGCTCTCCCTTTGGTTTTTTATGATTATGAGTAACATTGCCAGAAGATACCGTTTTATTATTCTCTAATAATGCTTGCAACATAATACTGTTGTCTAGCAAACTGTACCATTCTGTGAGGTATCCCTTGAGGAAACTCTTGTTTTGTCTCGCTTTGAAATCAGGATATATACAATGTTTTTATGCTTACGGAGTATCGTTGACAAAATAAAAACTTGTCTAACAGTTAAAACAGAGCACTCACTATATAAAAGATCAGTGCTGTACCTTCGTGGTCGTTCATCCGTGACCTTCAATATAGCTCTTTGTGCACGCTCTAGAGGAAGTAGGATAGTCTTGCCAACCCCTCCCCATACAACGACACAGTATTGCAGTAAACTTTGAACAAGGGCATAATACACACACAATAAAGTTTCGTGATCACCCGAGTTCATGAGTTTTCTAAAGATTGGCATCAACTTTCTTTATAATTATTTGCAGTCCATTTTAGGGAGTTGTCTATAATGAGACCAAGATATTTTATATTGGTAGAAGGAGTTAGTTTAGGGCAATCACAATTTTCTATTATGTCACAAGAATGTACCCTTTTTTTTTTTTTTTTTGAGGATGGGAAATCATCAAATGACCCCTCCCGCTCTGGGTGGAGCGGAAGGGAGTGTCAGACTCTTACTGACTAAAACCCACCCGTGTTCCTTCCTTGGCCCTTTATGTTCCGGGTCAGCGGTACCCCTTATGGATGATCCCGCTTTCCCGGCAGGCTTGGGCCCTAGTGGGCCCCCGCTTCGATGCTGACATCTCTTTGAGGCGCGCGTGGAACACGTACGCGCCGTCCGGCACGGGCCTGATCCTGATCGGACGGTGAGCTACCCATTACTCACCGCCCGCAGGCCCGCGCCTACGGTGGCCGGGAGTCGTCACGCGGCTCCCGACGCCCGGAGCGTCCACCGCGGCGGCTTGGACGGGATACTCTCTCCCTCTCCCGTCCCGCCACCTCCTTCGCTAGCATGACTGCTTCGCAGAAGGAGGCGACTGCCTCCCACTCCCCCTCGCCCCGGACCATGGCTTGAACCAGGGCCGGGCGTGAGAGGTCGCCGCCGCTGCCGATCGCCTCTACGAGGACACGGCGGTGCTCCGCCCATGCAGGGCAGGCCCCCACCGTATGCTCCACCTTGTCCTCGGGGCGATCATCGCAGTGGTGACACCCGGGCGTTTCCTCCCGCCTGATGATGTGCAGGAACCTCCCGAAGCTTCCGTGTCCGGTGAGGACCTGCGTCAGGCGGTAGGTGAGGACGCCGTGACGCCTCTCTAGCCACTCCTCAAAGAGGGGTCTTACCGCCGCTATCGTGGCGTGCCCTGCGCTGGGTTGCGACAGTCGCTCTTTCCATGCCGCCATGAGATCGCGCCGGAGGTCCGTCCGCTCCGCCGCGATTTGCCGCGGAATCGGGGTTTCCCCCCGGCGTAGTGCCTCCGCGCGCCACTCATACAGGCGCGCGAGGACTATCGCCTCCAGATCCCACGGCGGCAGTCCGGCAAGGAGGGTTGCCGCCTCGCCCGAGATCGTGCGGTACCCCCGGATCAGCCTTACGGCTACCACCTTTTGGGGCGCGTTCAGATAGTGGGCGGCTCTCCGCCGCAGTGAACGCGCCCACACCGGGGCCCCATATGTAGCCATGGACCGCACGACCCCCGCGTTAAGCCTCCGGTAGGAGGCGTTTGGACCCCTCAGGTTGGGCAGGAGCCGCTTGAGGGCGGCCCCAGTCCGTTCCAGTTTGGGGGCCAAACGTCGGAAGTGCTCCACGAAGTTCCACCGGCTATCGAGCACGAGTCCTAAGTACTTCATCGTGGACTCGACGCCGATGTGAACCCCTCCTGCCGTTAGTTGGGATCCCGATGGTGGCCTGTTTCAGGGCCCATGGAAAGACATGGCCTCGGACTTGTGCAAAGCCACCTCGAGACCCAACTGCCGGATCCTCTCCACGACTATCGCAACCCCGCGTGTCATCGCGTCGGCCGCCGCCTGATGCGACCTCCCCTGCGCCAGGACCAGCGTGTCGTCAGCGTAGCATACCACGCTGACGCCATCAGGGAGGTCGGCCCGCAGCACCCAGTCGTAACCGATGTCCCACAGGAGCGGCCCTAGTACCGATCCCTGTGGGACACCGCACGACATCTCTCGCCGTTTCCGCTCCCCATCGCGACCGGGGTAGATGACGGCTCTGTCCGTCAGATATGCCTCGACTATTCGACGGAGGTAGGTTGGCACCCGGTGATACCGGAGTGCCTCCCCAATGCAACTCCAGGGCAGGGTGTTAAATGCGTTGGCGATGTCGAGTGACACCACCACGACAACCCCGCCCCGAGACACCGCGTCCCCCGTCGTGAGGGCTCTAACGCGCATGATAGCGTCCACCGTCGAGCGCCCCTTGCGGAAGCCGAATTGACTATCCGCAAGATCCGGCCCCGTCCTCACCAGGTGCCCGACGAGGCGGCCTGCAATTACTCTCTCAAAGAGCTTGCCGACCTCGTCGAGCAGCACAATGGGCCGGTATGCGGACGGAGAGTCCGCAGGGCGCCCTGGCTTCCGAATGAGGACCAGCTTCCGCGTCTTCCAACGGAGTGGGAACTGGCCTCTCTCCATACATGCGCTTAAGAGCGCCTCCAGTCGAGGCCCAAGAGCCGTCGAGGCCAGGACCCAGGCTTTCCCTGGCAGGCCGTCGGGTCCTGGGGCGGTATTTTTGGCCTTCAGCCTACCTACCGCCACTCTCAGATCTACCCCGGTCACTTCAGGGGTGTCGTCGTCGTCCGCGTGGTCCGCTTCAGGCACCGCGAGCGGCGGAGCCATGGGCGGGGGAGTATGCTCCCCCCGTGAAGGGAACAGAGCGCTCACCACCTCCTCCACCAGCTGGGGGCGGAGACTCTGCGTCAGCGGGGGGGCCCAGGTGCGGAGTTTATTCCGCACCATTTTGTAAGGGCGCCCCCATGGATCTCCGTTCAGAGTCTCCACCAACTCCTCGCGGGCCGTATATTTGGCCCGCTGGACAGCCTCTTGGAGGGCGGTCTTCGCCGCTCTGTATCCCTCGTACAGCTCCGCCTCCGTCGCTTCCGCATCCGGAGGGCGGATGCGGAGCCTACGGTGCCTGGAGTACAGGTGTCGCACTGCGACGCACGCCTTGCGTAGCGTCTCCAGCTCCTGCGACCACCAGTACACCTGACGTCGGGCGCTTCCTGGACGGACTCGGGGCATTGCCACGTCGCAAATCTCGGACATGGCCTCCCGGAACCACTCCGCCTCATCGTCAATATCGGCAGGCCTGTCCGGTGATGACACCCAGGCCTGCACGATCGAGGCTTCCAGGAGGAGCTCCCGGTCCATCTGCTTCAGCGCCCACCGCGGACCACTCGGGGCCTGTTGGACCGGCGCGCTAGAGGTCTGGGCGGAGACGTCGAACCGGATATACCGGTGGTCGGAGTAGGTCTCCACCTCCTCCATGACGCGCCAGTCAATGACACGCTGTGACAGAGCGGGGCTGGCAAACGAGATGTCCACCACAGACTCACCCCGCATCCGCACACACGTGGGAACAGAGCCCCGATTTAGGACGACCAGGCCTGTCTCCAGAGCCCAGTCCTCCACCATCCTGCCCCGCACATCAGTGTTACGGGAACCCCAAGCCGGATTTTTGGCGTTGAAGTCCCCGAGCACTAGCACGGGGAAGCGATGGTACCCGGCGACGACGACACTTAACTCTGTTAAAGAGTTCTGGAACTCGGCGAGAGTTCGGCTCGGAGAGAAGTACACTCCCACTACTACTATCTCCCCGAACCGTGCTGCTACGCACCCCTGTCCCTTCGTGACACCTTCGAGGGATGGGGTGCCGGCGGCGGCCGACGAAATTATGGTCACTGAGCCGCTCAGGTCCTCAACCCAGTCATCCCTGGGCAGGACAAAATACGGCTCAGCGACCACGGCAATGTTAATCGACCACTGCGCCATGCTCTGGAGCAACAGGTCCTGAGCGCAAGCGCAGTGGTTGATGTTCGCCTGGAGGAGTCTCAATGGAGCCGTTACTCCTCCATTTAAGTCTCCTCCCGGGTGGCGGCAGTGGCGGCGGCGGCCACAGTGGCAGTGGCACTGGCCGCGGTGACTGTGGTTGTGGCAACGGTAGCGGAGGGCCTGCCTCTCCTCCTGGTTCCGGCGGGTGGAGCGCAGGACTTACTGCCCGCCCGGTGATCGGCCGGCTTGCCAGCACCCGCACATGCTGCGCAGTGCGGCGCGGCTAAGAATGTACCCTTACTTCGAATTCTGGTGGAGGCTGGGTATAGCCACGGTGAGTAAAAGTGATATAATCTGGTCTTGTCAAAATTCAATGTCAAAAAGTTATCATTAAGCCAGGTCATAGTTTCCTTAATCGCATGCTCTGTGTTATGCTGCTCTTTCCAGTCATTACCTTGCACAATTAAAGCAGTTTGGAAGAGCTTTTAAACACAAGCTGTTAATGTACAAAAGAAAGAGGGTGGGTCCAAGAACACTCCCTTGCGGAACGCCGAAAAAGAGAGACGCTTCTGAGCTTCCTATTCTTACGCACTGGGTTCGGCTAGAGAGGTAAGATCGAAAAATCTCTAGTGCAATCACGCGAATGCCAATCGATTCCATCTTCGAAAGTAACAAGAGAACAGAGACAGTGTCGAAAGCCTTTGACATATCCAGAAACACACCTATAACTTTCTTTTTGGAATCAAGGTTTTGAGCTGTGACCTCAGACAGAAGTAGAGTTGCATCTTCTGTAGAGCGACCCCTCATGAAGCCAAATTGGTTATCAGCAATAACATTATTGTGTCGAAGGAAGTTTGTTAATCTAGAATTTAAGAGTTTCTCCAAGATTTTAGAAATAATTGTCAGCACAGATATGGGTCTGTAGTTTCCGACAATGTCTCTGTCACCACTCTTATAGATAGGATGAACTAACGCCCTCTTCGGGAAAACACCATAGGTTACACATGTGCGTAAGGGGAGAAATAAAACTGCACTTTGCACTTTTAATCACTAGTGTAGGAATGTTGTCAATACCAGTTGCTCAGTCACTTCTCAAATTAAGAAAAATGGACCCAATCTGTACAAAGTTAGTGTCAAGTAGCACCATAGAATCTCTAGATGACTGCGATAAATTACATTTATTGAATTCATATGTCGATCGATTGGCACTCTGTTTATTTAATATTGCATTTGCAAGTGTTTCCCCAATTCCTGCAAAATAATCATTAACTACATTAACTGACTCGCATGGTTCTTGAGCGAGAGTCAGTAACTCACTGGGAGGAGGTGAAATTTTCTTAAGGCTAGCAATTTTATTGATGGTATTCCACATACCCTTTGGATTATTTTTATTCTCCTAATACTCGTTTTTTTTTTTCGCAAGTTTTTTTAAAAGTTTGATGCAAAAATACCGGTACCTTGTATAAGTGACTCGAGTAATGGCATTGTCTGGATCAAGCGTTGCTTTTTTGTGCAATTTGTCTCTATGCCTAAGGCACCGTACTAAGCCCAGAGTTAACCAAGGCTTAATGGTTCGCTTACGATGAGGGATAGTTACAGGTATTGAGTGCGCAATAATTGCTTGCGAAATTAAGTTTATTAAGTTGAAAGCGGAAACACTCGCATCGGCGGTATCATAAACAGGACTAAAGTCTGTACCTGTATCAAGAAAAGGCTAGGCAGCTTGATTTTGACTTTACGCGTCCTTTATTCAAGGGCGAAATTTTCAACGCACTGCTTAGCTCCGAGAGTTGAAAAGGGCGCTGCGATGGCTTCTGTTGGATTCTCAATGCTCGGTCCAGCACAAAGAGTTGAAAATCCTAGTGTATTTTTTTTTGAGGGGCTGGGATGATTTCTGTTGGATTCTCTAAGCACGGTTCAACACCGAGAGTTCAAAATCTAAAGCGCGAAAAAAAAATCGTCGCGTAAAAAAAACCCCGTACGAACCTGGGCCAGAAGCAATAAAACAGCTGATCACGGGGTCATCGCCCTCGTGACGCGCAGTAGCTTGAGTGTTAGTATACTCACGTTCATTCTCGTACTCTTGGTCGTGGTGGTTGCTGACTCCGTTCTGTCTCGCGGCGCGTTCTTCGTTCAGCTGTAGTTTCAACTTGCGTACTTCTGACTCCAGCGCCTGCTTCGAGCTTAACAGCTTTTGCAACCGCACGTCTGGAAACATGAATTGTTTTCGTTCATTTTTTGTAGTTGGTTAGACAACGTTAACTATTCTTTCAGGAAGTCATCTCTTGCTTGGTTTATTTTAATCGGGTGTCGTTCGGCAAGAAGTTGATCTGGTCCATATGCTGGTTTTTTCAGCAAAATTATTACGGCCCCGACCGCGGCCCCCGCAGTGTCTCGCGCCGCCGCATCCAGCGCCGCCGCGTCCACGAAGGCGAAGTTTAGTGTTACGTACCAAGCGTGCCCTCCCCGGCATCGTTGAGCAGCTGCTGCGCCTGGTGCGTCACCAACGCGAGCGCGGGCACGGCCCCGACCGCGGCCCCCGCAGTGTCTCGCGCCGCCGCATCCAGCGCCGCCGCGTCCACGAAGGCGAAGTTTAGTGTTACGTACCAAGCGTGCCCTCCCCGGCATCGTTGAGCAGCTGCTGCGCCTGGTGCGTCACCAACGCGAGCGCGGGCACGGCCCCGACCGCGGCCCCCGCAGTGTCTCGCGCCGCCGCATCCAGCGCCGCCGCGTCCACGAAGGCGAAGCCCGCGCCCGCTGCCGCCGCGTCTCGTGCTCGCACCGCATCTCGCGCTGCGCTCAGCTCGCGAGATACGGACTCGTGTTCCCGCTTTAGACGCTCAAATGATGAGCATTTTTCTCTGTGTTCGCGCTGGTAATGAGAGTTGTATGTGTTATTGGAGAATTTACCGTAATCTGGCGTCATAAAACAAAAATAACATTCTAAGGAATAGTGTTTGTATTAGATCGCATTTTTGGTGTCTCAAAATGCTATTCACTTTACACAACTTTTGTAGACTGAAAAGTGGTGTGAAGTCTTAGACAACGATAGTCCTTGTCTAACCGAGGTAGTTGTGAAAAGACAGCATTTCAGTACCAGTCTTTTGATAAGTTATGGAATCAGGCATTACTATGCGGAAATCCATGACAATCAAAATAAAGTTTGATTGTCTTTAGAAAAATAGCTTCTTCATAAAGCGGTAATTCTCAGCTTAATTTGAAGGATATGGACCTACCACCATATGGAATAACCCATGACTCCGTTATTACATGTTTATTACCTGCAGCTGCGCGTACTCCTCGTGCAGCTCCTCTATCCTGTCCTTGAGCAGCTCCAACTGATAGCCGAGCGCCGCCTTGTCATTGTCCAGCTGCGCGTTAAGGATCATCGCCTTTCGGAACTTCTCCTCCACCTCCTTCAACTCATGCTGGAAACACAAGCAACCTTATTAGTCGAATAGATATTAAATTGGTAAAGCTACTTCATTGATTCTCCAGGGATCTCGAAAGCTAGATCAGTTTAAAACAATAGTCATAAATTCTTCTTCATAAAAATCTTAAATACATTACAGAATCGCACAGCCTCAACCGCTGGGTTTAGAAACATGAAATGTTGCACAAGAGTTCCTTATACAACAAAAGTGAGCACTGCGGAATGATTTTTCAAAATTCATCCCTTATAGGCTTAATTTTTCTTTTTTATGGAAGCTCGTCATTTTTGCCGTTGGGAAATCCCATCTGACATAACTAATTGCTTAAGCTTTGTCATTGATTGTCCAGAAATTTGGAAAGCCAGCTAAGTCTATTAAAAGAGTCATAAATCATAATGCTTAAAGCATTTATTTATTTATTTAACCATTTATGTACACACATATTATATAAACACACAAGAAGAAAAGAACAGAAAAATAGGAACCCAAAGATGATGCTTATTTCTAATGAAATCTCTTCCAGCATACATTATGCATTTATGATTAGTTGCGGTTAACAATTCTGATTTTGTTATCGTAAGTTTGCAGAACAATATTCACCTTGCAAGAACCGCGAAGAACGTTGGTAAAGGTGGCGTAAAACCTGACCATGAACCCCTTAAACCAAACCCCGGCAAATCCCTGACAGACACATGGTATTAGATATGATCCACACAGTTTCAGGGTTGTCTACTAATTATTATACGTACCCTAAGATCCTTGATGCTGAAGCCATCATCAACGGAGTCTTCCGAGCTTCGTCTTGGTGAGTGCACGGCGGGGCTGAGCGCCGTTAGCCTCGTCACCCCGCGACGACCCACCGTCTCTGCAATCAAGAACACGTTATCATCGTAGACCCGGGATACATTAATCTTGAAGTTCATTAGGCACAATGTATTGCTTCTTTATTGTTATTTCGTACTAAGAGGGAGAGTAGAAAAGGTGTTTAAATAAAAAAGAATTTGACAGAAATTCTTCTGGTATCAAAGTGTCAGATGTCAAACAACGGCAATTTTTTTGGCATTTGCTGCTAGAACAGTTAGCCAGTCAGATAAATCGTAAGTTAATCCAGGAAAAAGTTATTGCTCTAATTGTACAAGGTGTTCACAAATGTTTACCAACAGCGCCCCTCTGTCAACGTCATTCAAGTGCCAAAAGATCTTTGTAGCACTGTATTTAATATTTGAGCACCTACAAGTTTGTACACGTGTTGTGTTACACGTGGTATATATATTTTAGAGATCGCACAGCCGAACCTATATGTATACCTGGTGTCTTGCCGGCATACATATCGTACGCCTTGTCGGCATGGTCCTCCTGTTCGCGCTGCTGCCTCTCCAGCTCACGCATGCGTATTTCTCGCGCTTCAGCCCGCGCTGCTCGTCGCGCTGCTAACCTCTGCTCCGCCTGGAAGAAACACATGAAAAATTTAGATATTATAGGTGCTTTGTAAACAATGTTTCTTGAAACCTTCAGTGCATGAGAGTTTAGACACGAGCGTCCTACAAGGAATTGAGGGATTAGTCAAAATAGTTCGGTTGACACACATGGAAAATTAGATAGACTAATAAGGTTCCGTACTTCATACCTCAACCGTACTAACTGTTCTGCAGAACTAATTACTTAAAAACGGCCGCGTTACTACTAAATTGAATAAAAAGATTAGCTGGTCGCCGCTTTACCCAGGCAGACGTAGACGTCTCGTCTAGCAAACTGAACAAGACAAATTCAGATCATCGATGATTCAAACTAAATCAGTTGGCAGCAAACATTGAGGGGAACGATATGCGTGCTTAGTTTTTAACGACCTGATTAATAATTTGAATATGATATTTCAAAGCGTTGCCAGCAGTGAGGCTGCGCTTGCGCAAACTGTGGTGTGGGCGGAACATCGTGGTCGTAATTTTACGCGTCTCCAATTAGCACGCACACCGGTAAGTGTAATCTGTGTTGGACGTGTTAAGAGGTTTATTTATGCTTTAGTATTTGCACATATTCTGTTATGTTGCGTCTTGGTTAACTGGAAGCCTGTACGTACCTATACCTAATGATTTCAAGTAGTGGTTTATTCGTCTCGTCCATAGATAGCCCATAAAGGACAAAATGTGAAAAGGATTTCTCTTGAATTCCATATAATTATAGTTAAGTACTGATGTTTACATTAGATACTCACATCGCACCTATTGTCGTTATTTATAGTTAGTATCTATTGATATTTATAATTTCCGTTTTGCCGGATGATTAATAAAACATGTTGTATATATATATCCTATGATGTCAGTTATTGCTATTGCACAATTAATCTGAAACGCAATACTAATAACAAGAGGGCTCAATCAATCACTCAGCCTATCGCACCACCTACAGACATGATCCTTGCATCTTTAAGCCTTGCGTCTCGAAGGATCATTGATTTAGTTTAGATGTTTGTACAACTTCCATTGCTCTGATTTCAGTAGGCCAAATTTAGGCCAATTCTCGTACTTAAAAAACGTTCAAATTCAAGTCGCAATCTCATCTCAGCGACAATCAATGTCAAAAACCTGTCAAAAATGTATGTAAATTGATTGTAATTTTGACAGATTGAGACTGAGATTAGAATGCGAACGGTCTTAAAAATACGGGAATTGCCCCTCAGGTTCAAATCTGTCGATGTCGATGTCAAAAATCCATATCTGTCGTGGTTTAGCGGCCAAATAAAAAATTACATAATATATAGAATAGTAAACTCATATCTATCGTGTAATTTAAAAATGGAACGATCTTTTATTCCGAAACATGGCAACCAATGAGGTAACTTATCAAAGGTTTTATTTAAATTTCGAACTGGCTTGAAATATAAAGCTGTTTATTGAAAAAAAAAACAAATGAACCCTTCAACGCGGGAAATATTATTGTTGTTCGTTGTTCGTCATTGATTTTGAAAAGTAGTTGTATTTTAATTTTCGCGCATTATTTGAGAAAAGTACTATAAGTACAAGCCTTGGCCATAACTAGTCATTGATGGACTTACGTATGTCTCTTTTGCTGGCCGCTGCAGTAATGTACTATAATTCTCTCAACGAAAGTAAAAACGGCACTAAAACTACAACATTTGTATGAATTGTGTACGATGTGCTAACGACCTTACATCATAACTATGAAAGGAAGGTGTTGAAAGAGTGTCGGAAGCGAGCCATCAATTACACCTCGCGGTGAGGAAGTAAACGGTGAACGTCATAGTGTACTCCGACGTGGAGATTAGCTTGTCATGCTGTCAATCAAGTAAGGAGATTCGGCGAAGGAAGATTTTTTCAAGTAGATAGTACAATCTCTAAAATATTTGTGCCAAGAAATCACGTCTTAATAAAAATTACAGTTATAAATACATAAAAAAATAGCTTGTACTTGTACACCATGTACCTAATTTGAAAACCATGTGACCGGATTTGTAAATAATAGGCATTTAGTACAATGTCGTTAAAGATACGTATTACGTATGACCTTGTTTTAAAACATGCATAATGCGTAGATCAACCTGTTAGAACAATGCGTATTACGCAAAATTTATACAATTACGACAATCGTTAGGGCTAAAAGCATTGCCAAATGATGACAATTAAAATGGTTGGGGCAGAAACTTTCAAAACTCTGATGACAAGAGATTCATTATAATTTGAAGAGCGAATTTTGGAGAGTTAAATAAATGTGTTTTGATGGCGTGAGACGATAATGGGATCGTAAAGCATAGCCCATCGTAGGTGTGGCGTGGGTTTGCCCCGCACGGTCTGCCCAGACCAAGGCACACATCACATAATTTACATAACACGGGATTGGGGAATACCTGGTCTAGACACGCGTCCATTAGTGATTCCCTAGTTGTTGAACATAACGGGTGTAAAGACACTTAACGAGGCAGAGAGTCACGTGTACTACCCGTCATTGTGATCATTTTGTTGTACTGGACCATACCTGGGAACATTCTGGTTAGGGAGATATTGAAGATCAAAATTCCAACTTTTACCGACTTTTTTTTACGAAAACAAGTTTTTAATGTTATAACACAACTTTAAATAGCCCCACGACCCCTGTACCGTTGCATGCACCTATAAACACAATGTTTAGCGTGTGTTACATTGCGCACTACCGCAAACAGCAAATGTCCACACCAAAAATTAAATTCGTTTCCCAGGAGTTATTTTTGCGCGATGTTACTTAGTTTGATGTACAGAATGCGTAGTTGACAGCTATGTTATGGGTCTTTTTACACCCTGTATGTATTTAAAAGTTTATTGTTATAATATTGTTGGGGACATAATTTGTATAAGGTGTTCATACACCTTATAGTACCTATATACAGGGTCAAATTAAATAAGCTAGCGAAACCCAGCAGACGTGATGGGTGTCGATATCTAAACACAATAAAATAAAGATAAATATGATGTTTTTGTTGTTGGGGGCCTGCGACCTCGGTTTGTGTTGTAACTTGAAGTACGACTTCAGAAAATCTGTTTTCTTTTGTTTTATCGTGTTTAGACATCGATACCTATCACGTCTGTGAAGTTTACACAAAAAAAACTGTTTTTTACACTGATATTTCAAGTGAATACACTAACTGAGGTCGATGACCCCACAAAAAAAAATCTAATTTATTTCATTTCTGTTTATCATGTTTAGCTATCGAAACCCATCATGTCTGCAGAGTTTCACTGGTTAATTTAATTTGACCCTGTATACAATATAAATAGGATCATTTTTTAATCTAATGATGGAATGTATGCAACTATAAGTGAACAAAATAGTATAGGGACATGAGAAAGTTCTTTTGCTTTTGTAAGTTGTAGGTACAGTCAGCGTCATGATGTGGGTACCCCCCTTCAAAGTTAATTTTAATACAACTGGGGTAACCAATTGATGCAGCCCACCGTACATCAGCCTGGTCCGGTGATACCGTACGGTCTCCGGTGAATCGGCGAGCCTCCTTGCCGGATTACCGCCATGGGATCCGGAGGCATAAGTCCTCGCCCACATATGGGAGTGTCGCGAGGAGGCGAAACGCCGGGGCGTAACTCCGTTGCCGCGACAAAACACGGCACAGCGGACAGAGCTCCGGCGGGATCTCAGGGCGGCATGGAGAGTGCGATTGTCGCAACCCAGCGCTGGGCACGCCACAATTGCGGCCATAAGTCCCCTCTTTGAGGAGTGGCTAGAGAGACGCCACGACGGACGTCCTCACCTTCCGCCTGACGCAGGTCCTCACCGGACACGGTTGCTTCGGGAGGTTCCTGTTCCGGATAAGGCGGGAGGAAACGCCCGGGTATCACCATTGTGTGGAGCATCGCCGTGTCCTCGTGCAGGCGATTGGCGGTGGCGATCTCTCGCATCCGGCCCTGGTCCAGGCCATGATACGGAGTGTGAGGGCATGGGAAGCCGTCACCTCCTTCTGCGAAGCAGTAATGCTCGCGAAGGAGGAGGCGGAACGCGTGAGGGAGAGGCAAAATTCGCGCCCTCACGCCCCTAGCCGCCGCAGGAGACGCCCTTGGCGTCGGGAATCCCAGGCCGATTCCCAGCCACAGTAGGCGCGGGCTTGCGGACGGCGAGCAATGGGTAGCTCACCGTCCGATAAGGACCAGGCCCGGGTCGGCGACGGCGCGTTGTGTTCCACGAGCGTCTCAAAGAGACGACAGCAACAATGACGGGGTCCGCTAGGGCCGATGACTGCCGGGGTTGCGGGAAAGTCCTAAAGGGATACCGTGGCCCCTGGCACAGGCAACTGAAGGAACACGGGTGGGTTTTAGTCAAAAAGTCTGATATGCCTTCCCGCTCTGACCCGGGCGGGAAAAGTTATTTGATGATTTCCCACCAACAATAAAAAAATAAAAAGGCACATCAGCCTATTGTCAGCCAGCGTCTAGTTTTTGTTTATCGGCCCTTGTGTAGTTGTGTCCTTTTAGATTAAATTCATAATTTCACCATTCTCTCGCAAAGGTTTTACTGTTTTCTTGGAGGATATCTGTATAATAAAATCAATACAACACTCTCAATATACCTAATGCGTAGATAGATCAGCTTGTAAACTAACCGTATGTAAATGGCTGCTAAATCGATATTAAAATATAATAATTTGAAAATTATGGGCAGAAAGACAAAATAAACTTTTAAACGCATTGGTCTTGTTTAAGCAGTGTCAGTTTAAATGTGAATGTGTCTGAAACTCAGAACTCTTCAAGTACAAATTGCAAAAAATATACTTACAGGGTAAAGTGTTTTGATAGTTAGTTAGTTAATGTGAACATTATGCACAGTCGACCTCATGCATACGGGCGTGAAGTTTAAAGTAACAGTAAAATGCGGGTGACGGGAAGCGGTGGCGTAACAATGTGATAACACTGCCTGCCCTTCCTAAGTTCGCAACGCAGTCAACTATTATTACAGCCTTATCTTGAGTCTTCCGACTATCACTTCCAACCGGCATGCATAGTACACAGTACACACAACGCGAGAACATAAATTTTACCATAACTAAAATTGTGAAAAATTATGAAACGAATGTCGCACACTTTTGTGTCTAACACAAGTAGCCAAGCCAAGACGCAAGACGAACAAAATCCCTAAAAACAAAAGGTATCGCAATCGGTTAATGCACGAATCGATTATAGAGTGAGCTCACCCAAGTGTGATAACCAAAAAGTGCGATAAAACATTCTGAAGAAACTGCAATTTAAAATCTTAATCTTATAGAAGTTTTGCAGAAGATTCGTTACGGGTTACGTCATAGCGACTGCCATCAAATATTTAAAATAAAAAATATTCATTAAAAATATGATTCACACCACATGACACAAAGTAAATAAAATGTGTGTTGGTGACATCATCCTTGAACACAATGCTTTGAGGATACGACGGTCATTCCCCACAGTCCTTGTAAACACGTGAACGAGTCAATTGGTGAAGTTATCGAGCCAAATGAGGAGCATTCGCGGAGGTGACGACTTGGAGGATTTGAACGGTAAAGTAGCTGCCCCAATATGGACGATAAATGAATAATGTACTAGTATTGCGCCGTTAGAAACCAATTGATTAATTGTAAATAGAAATGATAGTTATTGACCAGCAAGGATAAACAGAGGTGTTCCAGTTAAAGGGCGATAATCTCGAGCGGGCGCGGGCGTTGCGGCAGTTTGCCAGTCCTGTCACTGGTTTTACTAATATGTCGACATTTTTATTGCTAATGCACTTCCAACTGATCGAAAGATAACGCGATTATGGTCCCATGCCATTTAACTCTAATAGCCTATTGCCAAGTTGCAATTCGTTTTTGATTTTAACAACATAATTGTCGCATAATGCTAGCTAAATACTGTTTGTCTGGCAATTTGTTGGTTCATTTGATACACTCTTTTCATTTCCGGTAATTGTTTGATTGCTCAATGGAATGCAATGTCTTATTCATACTAATCACCTGTTGCATAACTTTGTCTTTATGTTTTTATTTTAGGAATTACGATGTCAGGAAAAAATAAATCTTTACAAATACATGGGCAGAAATTCGTGGCGTCTGCTATGGCACCAATTTGGAATGTCTTTGGAATTGTAAACAGAGTCATTTGACTGTGAAGAATGAATGTCATACATGGGAAGACAACGGGTGAACATTGCGTGACAAATGGTCGCTGTTGCTTAGCTTTACGTTAATTGTTTATATTGTTATACAAACATATAACAGCTCAAGGATGCGTCGGACTCTGAACATGAAAGCGAGCAGTGAGCGAACACACACATCATCAACATGTTGCTAAAGCAAAGCACACGTGTTGAATGAAAACATCCCAGTAATGCTATTGTTGAATTCATACTAGTCGATGAGATGACACAATACATTTAGTTAAAATAAACACCTACACAGAAAAATATTTAGCACATTACGGATAAACATCCAAGATTTAAAAAATCATGTTGAAGACAGACACTTTTCATTATCATTCGAATCGTTAAAGTTAGCTATAAAACAATAAGGACAACAAGGATATAAATATGACGATTGTGGTTGACCAAACAGTCACAAGATCTGTGTAATTAATACGTCCGCGAAAACTTGTTCGAGACGTTCAGTAATATACTTAGTCAAGGCATAGTTACTTACATAAAGGATCAAAAGACGAGTGGTCAGACAGAATAGTAGCTGCAGCGGTGACATGGTGAAGCTGTGTCTGCTCTATGAGGTCACCAGGCGTGACAAGACCATCACACAAGTGTTCATAGCTGATGTCACGTGTGTACTGACCATTATAATAAACATAATGTATTACAACATGCGACAAGTTTATGGAAGATATAAGAAACAATACCCCATTGAAATTCTATTGAAATTCGTTGCTACGTTAGTCTAGTTCATTTATTTAGAGGTGAAAAGGTGACTTACATAAAGGACCAAGAGTTTGCAGCCGAGTGCTAACAAGCTCTCCGGAAACGTCATATCGATGCAATCTAGCAGCACGAGGTCATCTCACCGCAGCACCGGCGCGATTACAGTACAGAGTAGAGCTCTGACCACTCTAGAGTATCGTAACAACACAAATCACACAGTCACGACAGTATTATACTTTAAGTAACGTTTAATGTGCTAACTTGTACTATATTCCACAAAACACTTGAATAGTACAATAATGGCAAAGTGGCGACTACAGTAAACAATATTCACCTGAGACAACTTTATATTAAGCTGCGACCTTCAAATCACACAGAACGTAGCGAAATATGTATAGTGAGATAAGATAATTCCCAACTAGGCGTGTTTCGGGCCATTAAACTAAATTAACCTCTAAATTACTTACTACAAGTACACATACACAATCTTAAAGTGAGTAAAGGGAAGGGAAGTTACAAGCAGATGGACGTGACTCACCTACAAATCGTTTTGGGAAACGGAAAATATTTCGGATATAGCATGACACAATATAAAATTCAAAGAAGGTTATGAGGTCAACACTTAACAATTTGCCATACGTACATGATTCTGCTGATCGCCGAGAATGCCAACGATTGAAGGATTCTGATCGCCGTGTGAATCTCGGCGCAAATCCGATAATACTAAGTTTTGGTTTTCCATATCACTCGAATGAGCTTCACTATTTTTACGGCCATTCATTTTGGGCTGCTCATCTGCACTACCATTAGAGTGACCATTAGTAGCCGCACTCTTCTGAATATCATCTTTTACAGCTTCATTGATTGGTATGTGAGCAGGTTTGGCTTCATCAAGGCGTTCAACGATCGTCTCATCATCGGAATCACCAAAATCTCCGTCAGTGAAGGCGTCCCCACTCTCCTCGTCACTATTGTCAGGCGTGGCCACTTCAGAGCGCTGTCCCATGATGAACGTCACTGATTACCCGCCAGGTATTGTTGCACTTATTCGTAGAAACCACACAAACGGAGGCGCACGCTGTTTTCTAATTCTAAGATGTGCAGCATGCGTCAACAAATGTTGTGAGTGCGCAGGCGACTAGATTGCAGCATCGCCTCTGCTGCTTGAATAGAAAGGAAGGACGCGATTTTTGCACTGTGCTCTTCTCGAACTGCACTCTATTGTGAAGCGCGATAACATTTATTGTCGCGGTATTGTAGCTTTATCTTATCGGCGATGTTTTCCACTTTATTAAATGCTCCTTGACCAACATTCTTTATTTTAGCGTCAACCAAATTGATGATTATTTTGATAGCAATAAATAGTTTTCTTTAGAAGCACTTATCACAATGATTGGTTGTCTATGTTTACGTATCTCAGAGAACAATAGAACTCAATCGTTAAGAGCTCTCGAAATGTTATTCGCGCGATCGTTATAATTGCCACGTTAGGGCAACCAGCACGCGTGTGGTTGCGGCGATGTCTGCGACCGACTGCGACTACTGCGAGTCACCGCCATGCTTGGGCCGCACGTCACACCGCACTTTAAGCTATCGCTTTCGTTAAAAATCGCATTGTTAACTACATGTCGGAAATTAAAAATTTCGGTAGAGAAGCACTGGAAATTCTGTGAGCAGCAGTTTCTGACCAAAAAACAATGGACCTTTACAAAAAAGTTTTTAGTCAAACAAACGCGGAGCGAAAGACCAATTCCACGCCAGACTGCGTGCATGAGAGCCTGGATCAAATATGCCGCATTCATAATGGGTATTAATTATGTTCTATATCCTCGAATAACTCCTAACAATGTTCAAGTCGAGGAATAACGAATAACATAGCGAAGCGAATGCTATGCGCAGACGGTCCGAGCATCTTCCGACCAGCCGCGTGAGACGCGCATTGAGTTTTGGAACATTGTTTTGATCAACAAAACAAATCTCGCAGGAAATAATATTATGGAGCTTATATCACTCGGCAAATTGTTTTCCCAGTTAACAGCAAACAAAAAATAACAGCCGTTAATAATAAGTTTTACGTTATCCTTTCTAGATACTTGATTCTGTGCTAGTAATTGCTATATGGAAGGTAATTCAGTTCGATGTAGTTGAAGCTCTAAAAATCATGTACTCAATAGCTTTAAATAAAAAAACTGCATATGAAATAGATGTACTTTACTTATTGAATTAAAATCACAATGTTTTTAAATCATTAATCTGACAAATGACATGGACAGTAAAACAATTTTAATAATAGTGACATTGAATTGAACAGGAAATACTTGTTACATACAATTGCGGATAAGCAATCATATCGCGAGTCACATAAATTTTTATGAATATAATATTTATTTACGCAGTTATGAAAATGTTTCGTAGTCTAGGTTTCTCACAATTTTGTTAAAGAGCCCCTATCTGGTTCGCAATTTAAAAACCAAAAATTCAAGTTTTTTCAGCGCTAATTTCTCAATAACCTTAAGATATCTGTATATTTTTTTTAATGCAAATCTACGAATTTAAATTTTGCGAAGTACTCAATATAAATTACAAAAAATAAAAATTTAACACACGTTTTCACGTAAGCACGAAACACCAGGTTTTTCAAATGCTTTTTTAGCTTACTGGTAGCAAATAACAATCTGAGAAAAATCCGAAATAATGGGCATATGGTATATTAGTAAGTAAGTCTACGATTTTTTTTTTTAAGTTGATTGAATTAGTACTTTACATAAAATTTGACCCGCGTTGAAAAAACGCAATAAAATCATGATTGTGCAAAACCGTCGTCTACGCGTATAAATTTATTGAAAATATCAATAAATGTTAAAAAATTTAAAATTTGAGGTGTTTATCTATCAAACTCAATTTTTATATTTTATTTTAGACTACTTATTTAATTGTAATAAAATATCTAAATAATGGCTTATAGACCGATGCGCTTGCTCGAGGCATTCAGTCAATTTCAGTCGCACCCGAGGGCTTCTCGACGATGGACCTGTGTCACCCGTGGCCCGTGACGTTCGCCGCTCCCGACGTAACTTGCGAATCACGCGTGATTTCATACTAGGCCTAACCAGTTTTGAGACTGAGTATTTTTTATTTTATTCATGCAAAGTGTTTTACCTACAATTTGTGAGTTGTTAATGTTATTCAAACATTTTATTTAATGTTTTGTATTGTACTATTAGTAAAATAGTGATAATTTTTTTGAAAATGGGTCGGAAAAGTGAACATTATTATCACGAAAAAGTCAAAGGTAAAAAGAAAAAAGTTGAAAAAACACGAAAGGCAGTTCTTAGGTATTAATGGTTGCCATCATCTTAATTAAGAAAATTGTTATAATTTACTATTATTTCTATAATCTTCAAACGTGTTAATTATAATTGTAGAGAATTAAATAGGCAGAAATAAAAATAAAAAAATTAAAATGACTAACTTTCTGTATACTAAACGGCAATTTCATAGGTAAAGACCTAATATACAATACGCTGGTCACACTTTATAGTTTGCTTTTACTATAGTGAATGCCGTACTAGGTAACGCGCGTAGGGTACCTAAACATAACACGTCATAATCACAATAAAATCCATCCAGTATTACGGAACCTAGCAAGTTAAAAATATGGAGTACTGATAATATCGGTTACGGACAAGGTTATTTTGTTCCCGCCTTGGCCGCCTCGAACAGACAAACCGCGCTCCGATGGTTACCTAAACTAGTAGCGCGCCGAAATTGTTAGGGGCTCTTAAAGGACTTTGTAAACTAAGAATAGACCAACGATGACTTTAAGAATGTTCTGATATATCATTCTGATCAAAATTCCATACTGAGAGAACCCTTAATAGGGGTGTGCTCACACATTGGTTCGGGTATTCATCATTAGAAGTTCCTTACGTAGTCAGTAACTACGAGGGTGCACCAAGAAGTTACTCCAGTCCTGTCTGAATTGTCTGATAATCGAAGCAAAGCATGCCATTAACATCCCAATCGCAACTTTATATGAAAAAGTATGAGAAAGTCTCCCAGCACATCCAAGACACACCATAAAAAAACAATTTCAACAATATACGTAATTGCTTCATCCGGGAAGCTGCAGAGGTTAATAAGAATTAGCAGCTGAAGAAATGTGGTTTGCCAATAATCATTCTAGCGAAACTTCTAGTCTTGTTCGTGTTTAGTTTTTGGATCAACTGTGTTACTTTCAATTTCAATAGTACAATAAAAAGCCTTTCTTTGTGGAATTAAACCGAACATCGTTTCGTAATATAAATCTGGGTGTTTATCTCCGAGTATGTCGCCCTGTATCATAAAGGAGCATGAGGAGGAGAAACGAAGTGATCCGGAAAAGAACCGCAGTTACCGACATAGGTTGCAGAGTAAGCAAGCTGAAGTGGCAGTGGGCTGGCCATACTTGTCCAAGGACGGATGGCCGGTGGAGCAGACGAGTCCTGGAGTGGAGACCGTGTATAGGTAAGCGCAGTGTGGGACGCGGGAACCGGGGAAACAATCAGCTATCCTAACTTTATGGTGATGAAAAAATTGATTTTCGGGGTCCTCAGAAATTATATGCCCTAGTGAAATTGAGACTACTTTTAGACTGGCTCGGTTTCGATTTTCGATAACGATCGGCAACGCATCAATAGTTTTCGTGAGCAGTTACTGTTTACGAGGGAGCTATAAAATCGGCAAAATTGTTGGTAAAACCTGCGCTTATTACATCAAGACACGCTAGTAGGTACATATAAGCTATATGTAGTACCCACAGCCCAAGCTTGGGCAAGCTATGGGCATGTTCTAAAGGAAATTAAAATGGTGCAATATGGTTACGTATGTTTAGTTGCGGGCTGGCTAACCAAGCTGTATGTTTTGCGGGTAGTTAACTACCCCATTTTTAAAGTTAATGCATTGCGGCATCTAGTTTTAATGTTCTGTTTCGTTAGGAGTGAAAACCACAATCACGTTATTGCTTAATATGGCTCGCGTCACCTTCTAAACCTCAGACAATATTGCTAGTGCAAAGAGATTGGTGATACCAGAAAATTGTATTCTAGTAGAGGCGGAGAATACCGTCTGGCCATTATCTTTTGAAAACGATGGCGTACACAAATATTTACTTTTTCATATCGAAGTCTGATAATGCACTAGGCAGCAAAGGTACGATCTCCATGACACGATTACGTACAACCACAGACATAACATAAGTTTTATGTTCTGGGTGGAGGAAAGTGACATCAGCTAAGGCCAATCAATGCAGTGCTGTAGCTGTTAGTTGTAGTCTAGCTGCTGAGTGCGTTGTTAGCCAACCTTAGCGCAAGTCGTCATGCAATTTGTATGCTTCTTTATTGAATTATGCATTTGTAATCGCAAAACCGCTAGGAAGGTCGAAAGTTTAAGGCAAAAAATGAAGGTTATTAGCACAGCGATCTAAAACTTTTTCTGTTCGGCATCAATTTAAGTTTCTAATATTTATATTTTAAAGACCATTGTATTGTATGTTTGAAACCTTTATTGTTGTATTGTAGCTTTTTTATATAAAAGGAAAATGATTCGGATACAAGACCACAAAAAGGTCAACTTTTTTTTATTGTATACAACCATACGATTTCCCACTTACTTTCTGCCACTATAATTTCCTGTGTGATATAAATAATACCGTGGACTTGCTTTCGCCACTCGGTCACACAACGGACCTCAAACAAAGGTACAAGGACGTCACGGCTGCACTATCAAACACAATACCCGCCCTACACTACACTTCTATTAATATGCTCTAAAACCTACTCTAGACTCTAGCTGCTATCGGTTCTTATTGCCTTAACTGAAGGTGCAATTTCGATCAGTACCCTAATAGTTCTTGGTGATAATAATAGAGCAATGGAAAGGTGAGGATCGACAGAAATGTGAATAATCTCTATTTTAATAGCCGTCATTATCGCTTCTCTAAAAATATCTTAAATCCTTATCAAGAGATTCCAATAAAAACCGCATTGGAAAAGGCGAGATCGATTTAGTTTAGGTACTTCACCGTCAAGTATGTGTCTGACTATAGGTTATGTTATTTCCACAGAGTTCTAAACTCCGTGGTTATTTCAAACTGCAGATAAGTATAACGAAACTTAAAAATCTTCTAATAAAAGTGCAATTATTTTAATCTATATTTTGTGAGTTTGTATGAAGGGCTACCTCCTTCTGATCCAATTCCGAAAATTATTTCACAAATAGGAAGTTACAGTATTGTTGAGCGTCATAGGAGTCTGTTAAAGAAACGGGCAAAAGCTACTTCAAAATATTTCCCGCTAATGAACTATGTTTGGGGCGATCCGTATATTATGCTTAATATTTCCATACAAAATTAGTGCTTGACACTGTTTTGTTAGAATAAAGTGTATAAAATTATCCGTTTATTCCCGATCTTTAATTTATTTTATGGTCATAGATTTTAATGATGGCCAACAAGCAATCGATCACAGTCAACGTACTGTGTTATATTATGCGCCGGTTGTAATTTTTTCAAAGTGTATAGAAAGAATATACTTAATACATTTTTTTTTTTATAAATTAGATTTAAGATTTATTTTTTTATTTACATTAATGAGATTTATCGATGTTATTGATTCAGTTTTGTAGCTTAAGTCATAAATATAAAAAAACGGTATAAATGCGTTAATTAACCTGATGAGGACATCACTCAGTCTACACTATCATTTATTTGAAGTTAGAACCGTTTGATACAGGTATCGCACGCGCATGTACGTATCAACAGACCGCACTAACCCGAACCACAACCCGACTAACACTGATTGACGAGCACTCGGCCAGACGAAGGAACGCACGCAAAAACTGCGCAAACGCAACTTGACCACGCGCGGGACAAATAATTGAGATATCTGCTACGCGACTGTCGTAGAGAGCTACGTAAAAACCGATTGCGGACGATTAACTGTTAGGAGATCGAACGGGATCGATGGACGGCTAGGAGCGCATGCGACGCGACGGTACGCGGACGTAAATATCGTGACATTTGCGACGCATCTGCTGCTATGGAGCCGTCGCCAACGCACGTGAGATGCGCTTTCGTAATAGCAAAGGTGAATGATCGATGTCTCGGCTATTTATGAACGACGAAAAACATTCCGTGATATTGATACAATCAATCACACAACGGCGCGACATTGAAATGGAGCACATCCATTGCTACCTTGTCCAAAGTCAAGTGCTTCGTAAATTAAATCGAGAAGGGGTTGAAGTATCAACTGGTCGATAACATGAACAAATACTACACAGCTTTAGTTTGATCGGTAATATTTAACAACGAGGACACGCGTAGTCAATTAACGTTAACGATTATTTCGCTCTAAATCAAAAGAAGCGATAGAGGAGTTTTACGAGACGAATTTATTTTTAGAATTATTAAAGTGTCCTGTGTTATTCATGGGCGAGGCGCCTGTGTTAAGGGACCACACGCGTGCCTCGCCTGTGTAGAGTTTATTGCAATGAAGCAGCATACTACAACTTGTAACAATATGTCTCATATTATGCAGATTTTCTGCTTTCACCGCAGTACGCGGACCGGTCGCGATTCTGTGCTACATCTCCAAATCTTTAAACTCCTTATGCAGTCATCGTTAAGTCTGTTATTGTATAAACCTGTTTCAGTAATTGTGTATATCCTTATCCGATGTTGTAATACTTCCAGTTGATTATTGCTGAAAATACGTCTGCATTTAATTTTGCAATTAACTTCATGAGAGTGCCTCATTAACAATGAATGTTTACCTAGCTGTCTACGATATAATAAATGTTTACCTATTTAGAAATATTTGAAACGGATTTTAGATTAATGTAGTTTTAGCCTTATAAGTTAATACTGAGTTTCCGTATTTATTTAGATTTCCTTACTTTTTCCTGGCAATTGTCAAGGCCACATCAATGATTACAAGTAAATCTACACAAAAAGATTTTGCAAAGAAACATAAATATTTTGTTAAATTCAAGTTCCCAGATCCCAATTGATTACTCACTAATTTAGGTCTAACAAGACAAACAATCGATCGAGCCGACGAATCCTCGTCGCTGCTGCTCTCCAGACAGTCAGACAGGGACGGCGAGCGTTGTTGCGGCCACGACTTGGGAGCCTTCTCCGAGCACGGCGAGGGCAGCCCCAGCGGCGGCGGCAGCCAGCTGCCCTGCCCGCGCCACCACGACACCAGCGCCGGCGCCACACCCACTACCATCGCCAGCCCCAGCCGAACCATAATGACAAGTTTGCAGTCCCCAACGAAACACAAAACAACTAAAAGTCTCACAGAAACATAGTCAACTGCACCGCACTAGGAAGTGCCTGACGCTCGCCTACCTGACAGCATTGTTCATAAATGAAAACGTCTATTTTAGATGGATGCAGTCTCACACACTTTCACACATGCAAGGTGTCACCAAACCGACGAGCGGACGCCACGGACTATCTATCAACGTGTCACCGACAGACAAAACATCACACGTGCGCTTCGAACTATAAGTTATTACTCCACACAAACATGATTAACTAAGTTGTGCAACGTGCCAAATGCCAGGTATACGGACACAACCGGCACGAAACGCATCGTGCCAAACGAGTGAATGTTCCCAATCCACTCGCTAATGTCCACCGACGACTACACGAGGCACCCGGTGCAGGGCACACGCGCGATATTGAACGCTTTGTGAAACTGCGTTATTGAAATAACGAAAGTTGAAAGATGAATCGTCCGGGTGCAGCTTGGGACGGTGTTCCCTCGCGATCGCAGACAGTCGAGTGGCGGTCGTTGACGCTGGAGCCCCCCGCCGAGCCGCCCAGGCGCCCCTCCAGCCGCCCGCCCAAAGGGAACAACCCCCCTAGCCCTACATGCAAGAGAATGTCGCGCGAAATGACCGCTCGCTGAAAGGGCTTCTTAGAAATGGACATGGAAGCTGCTCACGGTTGTGTTTATTTTTAATTCCTGCGGCGAATCCGAAGCGTTCCACAAAACGATTGTACTTTCAGTACCGTTAGCGCAATCTGGTGCCGTAAACTAGGTCAGGCATGTATGCAATACTCGTAATAGCCAATAAAGCATTTGGTAAGGAACATTGTAACTGCATAAAACAACGTTTTAAAATCAACTATAAGGAACTATTACATAAACAAGGTATTAAAATAGAATTACTTAAACATGACCGTAAGAAATGAGGTAACGGACCTAATGCACATACTTCCGTAGCTTCCTGTAAAGCAATCTTGCAAATCTGCAATATCTTAAAATCTGCAATATCTTGCAAATCTGCAATATTCCGTATGAATATGTAATACTTTAGGTTTCCAACTTTCTAAACCAGTCAATGATTAAATGAGCACAAAGCAAGAGAACAATATCTGCAGTGGGCGTGAATATGCCGAAGGCCCAGTCATAGAAACTGCATTTGCAAAAGATGAAACCACAGGATTAGTCGGGAGGCGGGACGGCATCGGCAGTGGGATCGATACACAGATCGGTATTTTACTTAATGACATGGAAATTTATTAAATGGAATATTATGTACTCAACAGCTGTAACATCAGATGAGACATGATCGTACCGGACCAAAGGACCAAAATCTAAACCACCTTTAACTCATGATATCACAATACGTTCCCGAGTTGCATCAGCCGCGGCGTGAGGCAGAGGGGGATGGAACCAGACAGATCGATGCTGCTGCTGACGTCAGTAGAGCCAGACTAGGGGCGGGCAGACACAAATCCAATTTATATTATAGCTTTCTGAGATTGTATTAACTTTCTTTGTTTCATCGTACTCCACTCAATAAAACAAAATCATTATGGACAAGAGGGGGTTCTTTATAAATCAAGTAGGTAAATAGTCAGGGTATCAAGAAAGTTAACAACGCCTGCCTCGTCGGTTTACTTCAATCAAATGGTTGCAAGGACGACAACTTACAGTTGGGTTCTTTGTTTGAAACTTAGGACAACCAGTGTTTTTTTTTAGTCTCAGTAGCAGCACAGATGCAGATTTTTGTCCAAGATCAGGATCTTGGACAAAAATCTTCTCAAAATGCAAATAAAGGAAGCTTGTTGTCGTAGACGAGACGGGTTTAGGAATGTTAATTAAAACAGTCGAATAAAACAAACATTATTAAAGCCACGTTTAATTCCTTTGCGTTTTTTTTACTAATAAGTTAAAAAACGCAAAGGAATTAAACGTGACGTTGACGTGACGATCGTTGATCGATCACACGTGATACTAGACTAGATACTTTGGTGACCGTTTTGATTTATTGGTTTCGATCCACTTCTTTTCCTTCGTATTCTTCATTGCTAAGGACCGATGCCCGCAATTCAAGCAATGTGCTTTAGGTGTAGTTAGCACGTTTGTTGCCAATGGAGATCCTGACCAGATTTAGTACTCATACCACCTACTCCTAGCACAAGTCTTTTGAGAATAAAAGATATTCCACAGGAGGGTTACCTAACAACGCTGCAACGGCGCATAAAAACTGAATGTATAGTAAGAAGCTACAGTGGTCCTTACATAACACGAGCAGGAGGAGGGTAGGCCGCTTCCGCGAGGCTGTGTGGAAGTGGGACGCGGGTCGATAGGGCGACGAACCCAACCACCAGGTTCCATCTGACCTATATTTACTATTCCCACTTATATTCAAACCAGTTACATTCAAATCGGAGCCAATTTTGGTGAATACAATCTAAATTACTTTAGAAAATTTATTCTTGGTTAAAATTGTCGTTTATGTAGTAGATTTCTAAATTGGAAAGTATGAATTGGATGTCTGACTGGTTTACTTCAAACCTGAACATTTGCTTAGAAATATTACTTTCGATTGCGTTGAACAAAGATACGCTTACATACTTTAAATCTACTAAAGATAAACCTTTTAATTGCATCGTAATGACGCACGGTTGGCGCAGTGGTTAAGCGATTGACCGCTGCGTTGCGTGTCGCGGGTTCAATTCCCGCACGGAACAAATATTTGTATGACAAGTAGTTGTTCCGGGTCTGGCTGTTTGTGTATGTAAGTTTATACGCACAAGTTTAAACGCACCCACAATACAGGAGAAATTCCAAGTGCGGGGGCAACGTTTAAAAAAAAATTACAACAGTTAAGTAGTTTCACATACAGCTGACGAAGACATTCGTTTGCAAATCAGTAGTAGTATATAGAAGGCCGCTGTTACTATTCTAGGATGTAGATAATCCTTTAATGGAATACAATTCAACCAATTGCTTTTAAGATTTATTATTGGTTTCCGTTCTGTTGAGAAATATGTGGACTTAATGAGAAGGGATGGCTAACCCTTTGCTTTGCTCTAAACGCCAAAGCGTACGTTACATAATCAATATTTGTATTTGAATTTAAAATGTGCAGACGTTGACACTTTAAAGTTGCTAGCAAGCTGAATAAGAGCTTGGTTCCAAAATATGTAGAGGAACCTCACCCTGAAACGTCTTTCATCAAATCAGAGGAGATAACGTAGACTGGGGCGGTAGAAGTCAAGGATTGGGATTATTAGGACTTAATCTAAATCTGCAAGAACGCCTTCTGACACATAGCGGATTGAAAATAAAACATTACCAAGTTTAGTTTTCATGAGTATTACTACAACAAAGTTGGTACTTTTGGCATAAGATGTAGATATATTTCAAATTGCTTTACGGGCGCCAATTGCAAAAGCTATTAAAACTAGATCAACAATACATGGCAATGGCAGTTCGCATGTAGTCCCATACGCGGGTATCGTAGGAAACGATGCAGTAGGTCAGTTGCTTCCGCGAACTAACGGACTTACTTGGCTCGTGCCTCATCATGCTGCATTTTCCATTCATTGCAACATTCATTTTCATTTTTTTTTTTTGCATTTTCGCCGACCTTTTTGCTTGGACCACGGAAATCGTTTCTACTCTCAAAGACCGTCAACCAAAGATACGAGCCCGTCCAAAAGTAAGTAGATACATCGGAATAAACCCTTCTCCCGATTAATATAATTTTTCGGGCGGGCATATACACATCGAGAGTAAGGACAACTGTCAAATCGTGTTGTCATCCATTCTTATTTCGGGCCCCAAAGTAATCTTACGTCCGTAGGTGACACGGAGTAGAAAATGCCCTTAATTTCAGCCGAAACTACGAATATCGTGCTTTGAGAGTAGACCCCCAGACACAAATCGTCGTACGTAACATTTCGTATATCTGGTATTTTTGTTGTTCAAGTTTGCCTTACATTAATTTGCATAATTTCTTTGGGTTAAATGCAAAATTAATGTTGTATACCTGGATTAAAATAGCTTACTATTAAAAAGCTTTGATAGGATCACCACAACAGGTCAACAGAGGCCATAGGTTCAAATCCTGCTCTATTGGAACTCTCGACCTCTGCCATCGATCAACGCGTTCTCATTAGGTGAAGAATTCAACATAGATTAAGAGTTTAATCGTCAAGTAGCTAAAATAACTCATTTTCGAAAAGGAATTCGTTTCGGGATGGATGTTAACGGTATCTAACATCCATAAAAATTCGACTGTTGATTACTTTCAACCAGCGTGCTATCATAAACAAATAGTTCGCATACCAAATGTAACTAATAAATATCAATACGACTGCCTACAATAACAAATAAATTCCAGCGATCAGTGACTCTTGGCTGCGATTGACTGGTTTTATGATCATGTGAATCGACATGATCGTCATAAGGGACACCTAATAATGGGACACACGTCATATCGATGTTTCCATTCGACCCACTCCCTTACTGCCAATCAGATGTTTGATCATTCAAATATCAATAGAGCGATTAGAGCATAGGTTCTGAATGTGGGCGATATCATATGGGGAATTACCTACCTTTTTTATCATGCACGTGTTTCTGTGACAAATAAACCAATTTTTCTTTCATTGTTTTTTTTCAGATGCAACGGGTATCAATGTTAATAAAGACGGCGCATCCTTAGAAACATTCCGGGGCCATAGCGACCCTAATTAACTGCAGTAGCTAGAGTGTCACTTGCAGACGCAGTGCATCAGATAATGTCGCGAAGGGTCCCAACTCCCGTACTCTTAATATTCGTAAATAGCGCCAGCGACCGGGCCGCAAGAGGCCGCATCTATTTCGGCCGCGCGTCGTTTTGTTTCGCACCGCGTTCCGATGCACGCTGTATGAGCTTACGCATAAATATATTCATGTCATCACTCATGGATGGCAGAAGCTGAGATCTACACATTTATTGAGAAAATTCGCGTACCGGAAGGCGTATTATGGGTGTGGTGAAGGTCGCTGGAAACCGCTGAATGCGGGAGGCACTGGACTATTAGTTGTGGCGATGCTTGGGGGAGGATGATGATGGTGTTTGATTGAGAAAATTACAATTGCATCAGAATAAAGAAGATTCCAAGTAAATAACCATTAATACAAGTCTGAAATCGCCAATCCGCATTGCGCAAGCGTGGTGATCAATGCACAAGCCTTCTCTGTATGGGACGAGGCCTTTGCCCTTTTGTGGGACAGTAATGCGCTGGTTAAATCTTTTTGATTTGGTATTGACACACATTGTGCTTGCGGGGGCATCAAAAATGGACTTGATATCTTGCTTGTTTGATAACAGCATCTGCTTAGACTTAGATAAATGTGTGATAAAAATTGAGGTTATTTTATCTTGCATAATGTCTAGTTGTTTTGTCTTAATTATTCGTGAACCTTGTGACAAATTATAAATATTAAATTTAAAAGAGTCCATTATAAAATTTGCGCGTATTATCGAAGTTAAATATTTACAATAGTTTGTATGATGGATGACATTGCTCATTCAACAAGCACTGCAGTTTATATTTTGATTAGTGAACCACTAATATTTCAATTTATACTATTATAAAATGAACACTAAATGATGTTATGTTGGACCATACATGTATGAACAAAAGACAGTTTATTAAACATCGGAGGGCGAAGCGACTGTGGTGTGGTGGACTATCTAGAAAGAAGCCTGTTCTAAAACTGCTGTTTTTCACAATATACATGTTGAACTGAGTCTGACTAAAACTTATTCCCTTGTATTCGATTAGAATCAAAATAGTTTTTTTTCGTTGTCAACCTTGTGGTGGTAACCCTATTGAATTCACAGCTCATAAAGCAATAATCATCGGATTAGATGGATTCCCGATACAGTCGATCAGCTCAGCGGTATTTCGCGCACACATTCGACTCAATTTGCGAATATTTTATATTGGATCAGCCGATACCCCGCAATGATACATAAATTTACAGTTTCGATAATATTAGCTTGCGGTAGGCATCGCTGTTATTGACCACCTACTGAGCTTGATAAATGATTTTATTTCTGTAAGTAGGTTTGTACAAACACTTTTACACGTGAATCGTATTTTAAACACTAGATGAGGTCGGCGTTTCCTATCCGACTACTTTGAGAAGAAAGGCCGAAACAAACGGCCAGAGGTCACAGTCTCTTTTAAAGTCCAGACAAAATCATGGTCAGATCATGTGAAGGCCATGTAGATCGGTGTCTGAAATGGTCTTTTGAGGAAAGAACCACACAGATTGAGTGGACCTGTCCAGTCAGTGCACGCAATTGTCAGCAATCGTGCAGCTCAACTCAGAACTTATGGAGCTCAACGATTCGACGAACAATACCAAAGAAAGGACATTTGGGTAGGCCGCATAAACTACTCAAACTGCCATAACATGATTAAAACTGGAACAAAAACACACATAATCCTCACATTCACAATAATTAAAAATAATATAATACTTTATACAGTAAATATTAATGTAATTGTTTATGTAAATAAATATAGATACCTAAGCAAAGATTAACAGTAAAATAGTAAGCAAAACAAAATAAAAATAAATTAACATTGCCTGTGCTTTATTGGAGCAACTCAATCGCAAGCCTTTTTGTCCTCAATATTGTCTTTGACAGTATAATACGCATTCTGGCATAGTTTCCTCTTTATAAAAGATTTGAATTTCTTGAATGTGGCTAGGAAGTTTATTAAAAAAACGTATACATTGGCATCTAAACGAGCCACCTATTTTCTTGAGCCTGGTAGTAGGAACAATAAATTTGTGTTTGTTCCTAGTATTTATATTATGGATATCACTGTATTTTTTAAACAGATTAATATTTTTATGTGCATACAAAAGATTTTCATAAATATACTGAGAAGGCACAGTCCTTATATTAATCCCTTTAAATTTGTCTCTGAGCGAGTGTCTGGGACTTAATTTATAAATTGAATGAATTGCCCTTTTTTGTAAAAACAAAAATTGGCTGAATATCGGCGGCATTTCCCCACAAGAGAATACCGTACGACATTACACTATGAAAATAACTAAAGTATACTAAAGTGTGTTTTACTTTGCTGTTTTTTTAATTTTCGCTTTACTCGGAATATAAAGATAATAATGCTTTGATTTATCTTCGCATGGAGTTGTTATGTTCCTAAACCTAGGCTCAAATATAAGCAATTGGCAGAAACAGATTACGACTAGAGTATTACCTACTATTGATTGAGCCACTATAACTAACAGCTTCCTCGTAGTTTATATACCAAGGAGCTGCTAAAAGCAATCTTCTCTGATGCTTTTATATTTTAAAACTGAAAAATTAAACAACGCATCTCTCATCACCGGACTAACAAATGAATCATGAATCTTTCTAAAAAAATAAAGCATGTGGATTTAGCATCAACTATCAATTGATCAATCAACTGCCAATAGCTCGCAAAATCCAAGATTAAGGATATGGCTCAAAGGATCAAACGACACTTTGTTAAATAAAATCCGGGTGAAGTAAGTATGCGTAGATTCACGCATGTTTCCAATAGAGGGAAGGCACTAGGGAAATAGGTTTAACAGAACATCAAGTGCGACGATCGATTCTGACATACTCCTTTCGATTCTTCAACGTTCATAATGAATACATATTTTCATTTATTGCTAATTAAATATATTATTTCACAAATGGTCGTTAATATGTTCCCTGATTCTACTCGTGTGTGATATCAAAGGCGACATCGGTAAAGTCAGTCGGTCGCTGAGGTGTCGCACGCGGAAGTCTATTTCGATCACGACTTATTTTACTACCACTATTTACAGGTGGCAAATTACACAGTGCTTCGAGGAGGTAGAGCTTTTACACGAAACGGTGGACTACTTTTTGATACAGAGGAGAGCTTGGATGGTAAATTAAATAGGTAAGTCATAATTTTAGGATTCGACCCATCTCACTCTCAGATTACTTCAGGTGGTTTTCAAAATAATACTTATCACAGATTCACAGAGCGTGCTGGGTGGGGGATATTTTACACCGATCATTCTAAAATTTCCAATTAACCTAATACCTAAAAAAAATATTCCCAAAATTCTTATTGGAACATACGGTGATCAGACGCTTATCCTAAATCGTGCGTAATGATTTATGTAGTTTAGCCAATCAATTTGTGAAATGTTTATTTCTGTAATTAGATATTTTAAGACACTTTTACACGTCAATATTTTGTTGGTAAATATTTTAAAACTAAATGGCGCTGGCATTTCCTAGCTGACTGATCCCATAGAAGAAATGCCGAAGCAAACTCAGAGGTCATGGTCTCTTTTAAAGTCCAAAAATTATTATTAGAATTTTATGTGAGTCTAACACTGTAGGGCGAAATCAAATTGAAAAAATATACAATCAAAATGACTGTTTGTAAATAAAATGGCGCGAATTATTTGCTAATTCATAGAGTATGACCAAATAGTTGAGTTTTCTGCTAATTATAAATAACCCCAAGCATTTATAATAATCACAAATCAATGCCAATACAAATAACGTACTGCGTATTTTTTCCCAGAGCAGCATGTAGTTGGCACAGAGTGCGGAGTTTTGATGCGCCGCCGTGTGTGCGGCCCGTCTGCCAGGACGGCCAGTCAACAATGTGGATTATATTCGACGGTCGGACAAGCAGGTGAGGCGAATTGTGCATCATAAACACTTTTTATTGGTACTACAAGGCAATCTTAGTGAAGTGTGTGCTATCAGTGTATACTTCCCTTCCTTATCTACGAGTTATCACAAGATAATCAAGTGTTGTTTCGTTAGTCATCATTATGGATGTGATTGGCACTTTTTGCTTTGTATCACGTTTGCAGTATTGTGCATTGATATTGGATATTTTATTTAATGTAGTGATGTAAAATTGGTAATTTGTTGTGATAATAAAAATATCAAGGTATGCGAGCACCCTGTATAATCAAAGTTAAGATTAAGTAAGTAACTAGTGTTAATGTTATTAACTAGAAAGTATAACAGGTAGTTTGAAACTTCTGACTAGGAGTGCCACCTGTTGACTACTTTTCACAACATTAAATTTTTACAAACAATAAATATAATGTCAGTGCATAAAATTAGTAAGATGTGTTGATACATTTGACCTCTAGACATGAGTCCAAGAGGCTTTAGCACTTGTAATTAGCTCAAAGATATTATTATTCTAGACAGAAGGATTAGTAAGTCACATGGGCTATATGCATCTCAATAATATGATTAACTGTCTCTAGGTGACTATTGAGACTAATACATTTACTGTTCAAAACATGCCACACCAATCTTGTACTTTACAGTACTAGACAAATAGTGGAAAGGCATTGCAGAAAGGTATGGATATATTTCATTATTTTGATTCTAGTAGACGCCCTCTAGTTAAGTATGTCAAGCAAAACATTTTGTTTATTTAACAATACATTATTAGACATTACAGACGGTCTACAGACAATATAATTATCTCACACCTTAATTCATTTGCACTTAGCTAACAACAGCCAACAGCAACAGTGCAACAGTCCAATCCAGTTGACCACCTTTTTGCAGGAAGACCTGGGTTGTACCAATACAACTACAAGCTTAATAACTTTGATGATGTATAGTAGGTACTCACCTCTCTGGCTATCTGATCGAGGGCCTGCTCCTCCGCCGTGGCCTTCGTCTGCGTGCGCTGGCGCCGCGACGGATCCATCCCACACGACACGCTTCACACTCTGCACACATAAATAATATTTATTTAGACACATTTAGAATTCAAGTTTCTATGCCAAGCAAATAGGATACGGCCAAGCCTCTTCCTGTATTGGTCTATTCATAACAGTGCAAAAGTACAGAGACGGATAACAATGGTGTAAACCTTAAAATATACACGGATACATTTTTAAAATACTATGAGGATAAATATTTTGTAATTTATCCCTAAAGCCATAACTTTGATCTTACTAATAAAGTAATAAAAATTAATAATTTTAGTTTAAACCTATTACAATACATGTAGAGAAAAGAGCCTTTAAAGTGCACCTTAGTTTGAAAAACTTTAATTGTAAGCAGTTAAACAATTAGTTAATCTTTGAAATAGTAACTAAACACCAGTGATAAGCAGCAGTGTCCCATGCTGACGTAACCTTGGATTAATGGATGGAGCGACACCAATGTGTCAGATGTATGCATTATCAACGGCAGCTACCAGCAACAAGGTTATCTTTAGACAAGCATTTTTTCACTACTGTTTTAATTACTTATTATTTCCATCAAACTCTGAGTTCTGAGTTAGTTTGTAATTGGCTTAACTTACACTGTTGCTAAGGTGAAATACAGTAAAATATTATAATTTCTGACTCTTCAGGTCAAATTAGAAATTGTAAAACTATATTTGCATTTGTTGTAATATTAATAATCCTGCTGGTAGATTTAGAAACTAAAGCCATCTGGAATATACCCCAAAAGTTTGTACCAGTTTTAAAAAGAGGAACTTGAGCTTTAGCAGACTAATAGCTAGGTATCTTATCTTATTTAAATTCTTAAATGTGTTTATAATAGATCAATCAAAAAAGCATTACAAGTTATATTTTCCATAAATTCTATTGGTTACCAGGCCAATGCCTAGCCACTGCCAGGTTTTGATTACCTGAATAACACAATTCATTTATTTTAAGCATTTTAAATGCTAGATTGTCCTGTTATTTGTACATTGGAAGCAATCTATTAAACATAAACTATTTGCACTAACAAATACTTTACCAGATTGTTGCTGGTATCACAATATAAGATTCAATTTAATATAATAAAGATATGATTAGATAAATATGTTGACATAAATAGACTTAAGATGTAGATCAACAATAGAACACTATTATTTGTCTCCCACTATAACACTTAGAGTTGAATCACATGCACTACAACCAGTGACCTACTGGAGGTTCTTACCTAATTCTATTTATATGGAAACATCACTATGTTGACACAATTTTATAAATATTGTTACACTCATCAGTCACATAATGTATCACTTATAACAATACAATCGCCGTGCGGGTATTTTAAAACGAATATTCATAAACAGAGTGGCCACTGGCTGGCCACAATCACAAACTAATTAACATAAATTTAAAAACAGGTTGTCTATAACCTAAGGGGTTCATTGCGCTTATCCCACATGCTTGTTTTCTCAAAATCGTATTGGATTCACGATAACCAGGAAAACGGGTGGGCACAAAGCCAACACAGTTTTTTATGGTAGTCACTACAATGACATCATTGCATACTTACTGGGACAGTTACAGATGTAAACACATCACTGCAACGCTCACTATCACCTACTTATCGGTCATCAGTCCCGACACGATCTCACGATTATGCTAATCAACTCTAAGCGCAAAAGGAACGTAAAAAATTTGCAATATTTTAGGAAATACGGCGACACCAATTCACTGCCTACACGAATCACATTGATTATGCGTCAATTATACACTTTACACGCAAAGTCATAGGTTGTTTGGCACGGATTTAAATTCATACAGTAAATTCTATAGCTTATTTATCGTTAAAATCGTAAATTATGCCATTTCTACTAAAAAATATTTTTTACAAAAGCCATGTATGACATGCATGCCATTGCCATTTAAAACCGTTGCGTTCGAGAATAGCCCGTTGGAATGTCAGTTAAATTTATGGAAGCGTTCAGTTATTTTATACTTTGTTATAACTCTAAAGCCTGTTTTTTTCTGTTCCGTATCTAAAACCAATATCAATAACCTCGTTTATTTGTAGTGCTCACAAAATAGTTGAACTCGAAATTCTGTTTTTATAGAAGAAAAAAAAAGTCGACTCATTTTTGGGGCATTTGTCTCGTTGGATCTTTTTTTTAATAATGTTTTATTCATGACCATAGATACGAGTCTTTCAGTCGCAAACATAGATTGGTTTTAACTTATAATATTACAATAGATTTATGGATAATACAGTAGTTAATTATGTTATTCTAAGACACATTTTCCTCATGTAAATAATAATATTTTAACAATCTGTTCTTTTATCCACTTGCCTCCTTTTCGGATTGGGTGAATACATCTCAGTGATATCGTTTTCATACTAATTAAAATAATTACAACTAATTAACTTAAATACATAGATTACAAAATGAATTAGATTTTTTCTACTGTATTAGAAATATACTTAAACAACACACTAAAATATTTTTTATTTTTTAGTAAATCCTGAACGCTGCGGGGAACACTTTGACGTTCACTTTCACTGTCATTGTCATTTATTTCTCTCAATCAATGACTAAAGAATAAGAGAGGACATGAACTAAAAGATCGTATCGCGTGCACGCGTGGAAAGTAAAATGGCGTAGGCTCCGCCCATTACCTAGTGTTGTCTTCTGCTAATTCTTTGCAATGATTTTGTTCATCGTGTTGATTACAAATCGATTAATCGAAATCACATACATTAAAATAAGGTTTTTGATTTTAAGTAGATAGTAGGTAAGTAGGGTGTTATTCGATTCTCATTCTAGGACGTCGCATTATGGATTAAGTACAAAAAAGCCTGTTGTTGCGTAATCTGACTGAAAAATTGCAAAAATCATCAATTTGGCGGTTCATTTAAAATTAATTGTACTTGATATTATTTACTCTATGATTAATAGTTGCTCGTGATAATCAAGCTAGAAGAAGAGTAAATTAAACTGCAACAAGGAATTCAAAACTACACCGATTATTAACAAAATAAAACAACAGAAATCGATATTATGCATTTAATGGGAGAACCGTTTTATTTCAAATAGATACAATAATATCAGTTTGTAATTAGTGTTAAGTACACCAATAATGTGAAATACAATAAAGTCTGCCTGTCTACAATAAATGTACAGGGAAATAATAATGTATTATGACTCAAACTCAAAGCATTTATTTCAAATAAACCAATTACAGGCACTTTTGAATTGTCAAGGGGTCGGTCAGTCAAAAAGATGAAGCTAGTTGCCCATTCCAAAGCGTAGTAGGTACCTATGGAGAAGAACGGGCAAGAAACTCCATGGACACTCTTTTAAATCAAAATATTGTTACAAAAAAGTGGTTACATCATTCATGTTGTAATTATACATGTGAGAACGATGTAGAAACACGTGCACGTTAAAAGCGTCCGTAATAAAAAGATAAAAACAATTATGGAATTAAAATAAGCCGTGGCAGCTAAGAAATGACCAGTGCCTACTGACGGCGCCCGTTCACGAACATGACGTATGGATCAGCACCATTCAGCTCAACCATTTTGAAGGGAACTCAATGATCCAATACACACGCCACCACCAGCGACACATTTGAGTGAGCATGACATACTCTCAGCCGCCAGGGCACATTCAAGTCAATGAAAGACGAACCCAGTAACCTTAATAGTGGGTACATAGTGCTCACACATGTGCTATGCAATTATACAATACTAAGATATTGAATTTATACAATGCAAAGATAGGTTGTACAATCTTCATCAGCTCCAACATTATTTTCGAATATATGGGTAAATGTAGGCTTACAATGAAAATGTGATAATTTACCTTAGGGAGCCTTGTCGGTATTGCATTGTCGTGAAGTCTCACTATATCAAGACTTCTATTAATACAATACTCTTCAAAATGTAGTGAACAAACAAATACTTTTTACGACTCGACTACTCGAGTGGTATTCGAGTGAGATTGTAAAATGACTCGAATGACTGGAGTGGTAAAATTTGACTCGAGTCGCATCACTAGTACACTCTGAGAAGTACTCAAAACCAGAAACTAAAATGGCGAACCGGCCGATGGGCAGGGCTTCCGTAACGTCATACTTCAATATTGCAATTTTAGAAAACTGACAAAATACGGTTTTCTCTTTTTGACACTTGCAGAATTGCATAAGTTAGAAAGAAACATGTATATTTTTTTATTTCTGTATAGAATCGTATGATATTTCCATAATGTATAATTTATATAGATCTTTTAGTTCATGTCCTCTCTTAGTCTTTAGTCATTGCTCTCAATTCACTGGCCAAAATCAAACGTTGAATGTTAAAACTTGAACACTGCAAAATAACATGATCTAAATCAGCATCCTCTGCTCCACAATGTTGACATCGGCTATTGTTAATTATGCGGAACCTATTCAGGTGAGCTGGTGTTAAACAATGTCCCAATCTCATGCGTGTTATATTAGTTATAAATCTTCTTGTGATGTATTTGAAGTTATGATACCAAGGTTTAATCGGTAATTCATTTTGTATTCCAGCATACCATCTGCCTTTCGTTTCCAGGGTTATGTCCCAATACTGTTTCCATAACTGTCTATTAAGTTCATTAAAAATACTATAGTAATCAGTGAATGGAACCTTGAGCAGTTCGGATCGATCCTCGTCATGGTCTGAACGGGCCGCAGTGTCAGCTACTTCATTTCCACGAATGCCACTGTGTGAAGGTACCCAAACTAATTCTACTTTAATACACTTATCAAGTAGTTTCTGGATTATAAGTCTAATATTATAAATAATATAATTTAACTTAAAAGAAATATTTACATTGTGTAGAGCAGACAAAACACTTTTGGAGTCTGTAACTATCAAAACATTATGTACATTATTTACAAGACTATTTACATGCTGCAGTGCACAATAAATTGCATAGCATTCTGCAGTGAAAATGCTACACACCTTGTTTAATTTAATACATTTAGTGAAGTCTAGCTGTGAATCATAGAAAGCTGCATTTACATTATGGTCTGTTTTAGAACCATCTGTGTATAAAACATAATGTTCTGGTCTATTGTCTTTAAACTGTAAAAAATCAAATTTATTGTGCACCGTGTCTAAATGGATTGCCAAGCTGTTAATAATACTATTAAAAGGAATTTTGTATAAAGGCCAAATATCATTTTTAACAATATTTTTTAAATTATTATTTACATGTTCAAATATTGTTGGCATTTCAGGTAGAGTTCCACCAACCAAAGAAGAAGCAGAGATGGCATTGGAAGCAATTGACTGTGAAATTTTGGGATGTATTGTTAGTTTCTTAAGTAAAGGATTATCATTTGATGCCGTGACTTTTAGTAAAAATCTCTCAGCCAACAACAACCTTCGTAATGTCAAGGGAGGTATACATGTCTCAACTTCTAATGAATTAATAGGTGTGGAGCGCATAGCACCACAAATAAGTCTCAGTCCCATATTTTGAATTACATCTAATTTTCGTAACAAGGTGCTATTGACATTCATGTAAGCTAAACTGCTGTAATCAAAATGGCTTCTCACTATACTTTTGTACAGCATACTCATAACTTTGGGGTCGGATCCCCAAAAAGTTCCTGCTAAATGTTTCAATAGATTAATACCATTCAGTGCTTTGTTACTTATATGTTTAATATGTTCATCAAACTTTAATTTATCATCAATAATGACGCCTAGGAATTTATGTTGCTTAACAGCAGGAATTTCTACATTATTATAGGAAATTTTAACATTGCTACGAGTATTTACATTTTTACTGATAATTAAAATTGAACTCTTTTCTGGACTTATTTCTAATTTAAGTTTATTATGGTAATAGCTGTATAGTTGAGACAAAGCCTTATTGATATTAGCCATTGCTATATCTATGTTTTGATTTATGCTGTACATAAGTAAGTCATCTGCAAATTGCAGGATTTTTACATCTGGTACATCTACATATTTTAATATTTCAGAAGTGTACAAGTTGTAAAGTAAAGGAGATAAAGTTGCTCCTTGCATTGTGCCTTTGTTGACAGTCCTAGATCCATGCAATTTATTATTATATTTAACAAATACAGTTCTATTGTTTAAAAAAGAATAAAGCCATTTTAGAATATGGCCAGGTATACCAATATCATGAGACACTTGAATGAGTTCTTCTATATTTACATTGTCAAAGGCACCTTTTACATCTAAGAACACGCAGATTGCATTAGAGTGACTTAATTTAACCTGTCTTACATCTGATAATAAAGATACAAGGCTTTCAGAGCAACTTTTACCTTTTCTGAAACCAAACTGTATAGAAGGAATTAAGCCTTGTGATTCAGCAAAATAATCTAATCTGAACTTCAACATATTTTCAAAGAGTTTACCCAAACAAGATGATAAGGAAATAGGTCTATATGAAGAAGCACTATTTACAGGTTTATTAGGTTTTAAAATTGGTATGACACACTGTGTTTTCCAAGACTCAGGTATTTCTAATTCATCCCATAGTTTATTATAAATATTAAGTAATGTTTTTTGTGCATTTAAATGTAATTTTTTGATTAACATGTAAGGTATGTCATCCAATCCCGGTGTAGTATCTTTCCTACTCTTTAAAGATGTTTTCAACTCTTCTATGGTGAAATTATTCTTGAGAAATACATTTACATCATTTTCTGTAGCATTTTCGAACAAATACTCAAGCCTATTGTCATCTATTTCAGTAGAATCTGCTAAGTTGTCTAAAAAACTTGGAACCCACTCATCATTGATATTTTTGTTTTGATTTGTTCCAATTTTTTTAAACTTTTTAATGTATCCCCATATCCTAGAGACTGGAGTTAACCTATTGAAGCTATTACATAAATTTTGCCAAGACGAAGAACTTTCTTCCTTCAGAATTATTTTCTTTTTTGCATCTAGTTTTTTATACTTTATCCAGTTTTCAATGTTGGGTTGAGAAAAATAATACTTTAATGCATCTTTTGATTTTGCAACAGCATCACTACATTTTGTATTCCACCATGGTACTGGTTTTTTAATAAGTGTGTTTGCAACTAATTTTCGTTTTGGGATTGTTTTATTCCTTAAATCATTTAATGTGTCTATAAAATGATTATATGCATTGATAGGGGAATCATTTATTGAGTCCAAATGGGAAAAACAAGTTTCTGATAGCCTATAATATTCGTCCCAATCTGCCTTACTATAAATATATTTCTCTTGATCCACAGGAGGTGACATGTCATACATAGATGGTTGAATGTTGATCTCAAGTAAGGTTGGAAGATGATAGCTACCCATGGGATCGTCATGAACATACCAGTTACATAAATGAGCTATTGAAGAGCTAACAAGGGCAAGATCTATTGCTGAAGCTTGTCTATTAGGATAAGGAACAGTGGTTGGTGATCCATCATTCAAAATACATAAGTCTAATTCATCAATTATATTATACAAACATCTACCTCTGTTATTATCATTATGGCATCCAAAGGCTATGTTATGAGCGTTAAAATCACCCATGACTATGCAAGGTTTGGGTATGTTATTGATTAAATCCTTTAACTTTGTTGAGTCAAACCTGATACTTGGAGGGCTGTAAATACAAAGTATTGCCATTGCTCCAAATTGTGTTTCTATAGTGATACATAAGTTTTGAATAGATTCTGAGAAGTGTGTATTAACTACTTTGTACTTTAAGCGATGGTTCACCAAAATGGCTACTCCATTATGAGAATTTATGGAATTTTTGTGGATTAAATTATATGTGGGAAAGTGTGGGATTATAGAATTAGATTTAAACCAAGTCTCATTAAGAAGACAGACATCTATATTTTTTTCCATTAATAAATTTTGTAATAGGCTCTTTTTACTCTGTAAACTCTGTATATTATACTGTAAAATATTTAGATAACTATCCATGTTTAAATTAAATTTGATAAAAATATTTCTTTTATTTTCTTATGCGTGAGTGGCCCATCAGAGTCACTCTTGTTTCCTAATGCAACCAACGATTTAACAATTGCGTTAATTATAATGTCATTATTTGCTACTTGTTTAATATCTAAAATGTCATTGGATTTAGCCTTATCAGTAACCTTGGGTAAAACAGGGAAAGATTTCTCATTAAATGTAGGGGGTGGTTTCACAACAGTGGCATACGATTGCTGCAGAAATTTGGCCTTTTTCTCTTCAATTTTTTGTTTTTTAATTGGACAGTCTCGTGAAATGGCAAGATGATTACCTGCGCAGTTGATGCACGTGATCTGTTCGACATCGCATTCTTTGTAGGAGTGGCGACCAGCACAAGAAGAACAGTGTTGCTCGCCTCTGCAAGTCTTAGCAGAATGATTAAATTTAAGGCACTTATAGCATTGTAATAATGGTGGTATGTAAGTTTTCACCTCGTATCTAAATAGCTTTATATAAGCGTATTGCGGTAAAGATGTTGATGCAAAGGTGACGGCAACTGTATTGAGAGGCACTAATTTTCCCTCTACTTTACGCATGAATCGTTTAATTGAAATTACTTCAGAGTCGCACACTATATTTTTATATATTTCTTCATTGGAGAGTTCTTTGGGCACAAACCTCAATACACCAATCCGTTCTGTCAAATACGATGGTATAAAGGCTTTAAACTTATTTTTCCATAAAAAGTCTTCCATCTTAAGAAAATTGTTGGCCGCAGCCGCCTTCCTGAATGTTATTCCTATTTTATGCGCATTTATTCTGTGTACTCCTAAGACTCCTTTGACATTATCGGATATTAAGTTGGTGAGCGTGATAGGATTTTTATTCCCTACCTTCTCCTGCTCTGTTGACTCCACGTATACTACATATTCAGAATTGGTGTTTTCTATGAACAGTCTTTTATAATTTGGTTTAGTGAAAATGTTATACTTATTATTTGAGTCAGAATTTCGATGGTTGCTGTATTTTCGTTTCTTCTTTTCCCCCGGCTCTGCCGGCTCCTCACCGCCGCTGGTGACACTCATGGTTGTTCGAGGTCTTGTATGATGATATTTAATGTGTTATTTCTGTACAGTTAATTAATTATTAAACTTTTCGTGAAATCAAAATTACCGCCTCGTTTGACTTCCCGCCAAAAAGTCCTCTCGTTGGATCAGTAACGGGGTGTTGCCATGTTTTTAAGGTCCATTGAGTTTTCGAATCTGAAAGAGGTAGGCAGAGATATACAACATGTAACATAATTAACGCAAGTCCTGAAAGTAGTTTGCTCATAATTAACTATTGAATCGATTTGAGTAACTATAGGTTTTTTTATTTATTTTATGTATTTTGCAATACTGACCGTAAATCGAGTCAAAGAAAATTAAATCTTATATCAAGGAAACAAGACTCAATTTTAATTGCATAAAGTAATGCTACGGTCATCACGATTTTCTTATTGATATTAGTTAGCTTTAAAAAAAAAAAAAAAAAATTGTTTTGATCAAATTGTAATAAGCTTTAAACTCAATACTCTAATTGGGGTGTATGAGGTCTTGAGTTAATTATGTTACACGTTGCATTTGATGTTGAATTCACCAATAAATAATATGAGGTCCATAATACGTAAGGTGAGGGACTGCCAGATAATATGCATTCCGATTTACATCTCTTTTTGCTACGATCTAGTTCAGTAACTATTATCTTCTATACATGGTATAAAACAAAGTCGCTTTTCGTGTCTGTGACCAAAACTGCACAATGGATATCCACCATTTATATATTTTATTCCGAAAGGTTGATGTATATTACTTAGATTTAGCACAGAAACCTCGATGTTTGATATGTCACCATTGCACCCGTACGAAGCAGGAAAATACTTTCATTTATAGACTTGTCAAGAAAAAGAAAATTATGTTTAATAAAACACTTGAGTAAATAATTAAAATTTATTGTAATTCACATTTCAAACAATATTATAAATGCAACCCACACTTCCATACATTCTTGTTACTAGCTTTTTTTTTAACCCTGTGCTAACAAGCACACAGAACTATGGGAATGAAACCTAAACTAGAGTGATCTACTCGCTCTTAGTCTTGGGCGTGTCTTCCTTGTAGTAGAGGAACACGAATGAGAAGAGGAATACGCCCACCATCATTGAGAAGGCGCTCACGTAGTAGGGGTACGCGCTCGGGATAAAGCGCTCGTACTGTGTGTGTTGGAGTGGACGCACCGACACCTGGGATACAAATAGAAAAATAAGTAAAGATCGTAATGTTTTGTATCATTATTGATGTATGTGTACATATCACATACAATCTACCGCAATGAAACAAGTTGCTCAATCCTCTAAACAGTTGAAAATACTTGTCTTGTCAAAAGTGTGTGTGTGTTTATCGGTATTTATAAATGAACAATTATACAATATTATTGAGTTTTATTTATTATAGACCTTGTTGGTCTAGTGGCTGGAAGCGCTACTGCTGAGCATGAGGTCCTGGGTTCAATTCCCAGGTCAGGCAGTGTTATTGGGGATTTTCCATCAGGAATTTCTCAGTAGCTAGCTAGCCCCCTGTTACATGGGACTTAAATATAACTGGCGAAATGTGGGCGTACTAGGTGCAACTAAGCCCAACCCTTCGGGATTACAGGAGTAATGTTCTGTTATTTATTATAGGTGGACCAATGTAAGCGCGGCTCTACAGTTATTGAGAATAGTTCTGAGCTGGGCAAAAGGCCTCCCCCAAATCTTTGGAGGTACTCTTTCTTGCACCACCTAGCAACAATCCTGGCATGTGGGTAGGAAGTATATATTTTGTCATATGTCACATTTCGAATGATGGAAAGAGTGGGGCGAGGCCTTTGCCAAGGAGTGGAACAGCATAGGCTAGTAAAAAATTAATATAAAAGAAATCATATTTCTAAATAGCAATCAAACTGACCTGCGTCGAGTGATACAGCCTAGTGTATCCGATTCTGTCATAATCAACCTTGAACTGATAGACACCCCAAACATCTGGCACCTTAAAGATAGCCTCATACACTCCATTGGGCTTCTTTTTTAGTGTGGTGCGGATGAAGGGGTCGATGCGCACAAACTCCAGCTGCACGTCAGTGGCGTCGAATGGCTGCCATTTGCCATTCTTCAGCTCTTCAATTTCGATTCTGTATACCTGGGCAAGTTATTCATGGTTAATAAAATTCTCCTAACATATAATCAGTCAGTTAAGATACTGTTCTCTATGTTTTATTTAAACTTGACGTTAACATATCATACTAATTAAATAAAAAAAGACCTTTGGTTACTAGAGCATAAAGTAATGCTTAGTAAATACTACAAATATCATAAATACTCACGACAGTGTCAGTGATAGTGTAAGTGTTGGAGGACTCCTTCTCTCCCTTGCGGTTGTGGTTCACGTTGCGCACACGTAGACGGCCGACCTCTCCGAACGACCACTCGCTCAGACGCACTGCTAGAGCTTTGTTGCCAGTCTGGCCGGAGCTCACCTTGTCACCCTGTGTGAAAAATTCGAAAACATAATAATATATCCTTGTAAAGAAAGAATAGTCAAATTCAAATATTTTAATTTGTAGAACATATTTAAACAAAAGGTACAGATGTCAATATATTTTGGTAAAAATAATAAAAATCATTTAAAATTAATAGATAGAACTCAATTATAACAATTTAAATAAAATAAATTTAGCCAAATAACAAAACATTAAAATTAAATTAGATTAAATAAAACAATCAGATTATTAGTAATAAATGAAAATTAAGAAAAATGTTATTAGATTACAATAATTTGTCTTCCAGGTACTCATTGGCTTTCTCGCTCAATAAATTAAGAAGAGCCTTTTTTAAATGATGTATGCTGTCAAGATCTTTTATTGCTGTAGGTAGCTTATTATATAACTTGGGTGCCATTCCCAAAAAGCTCTTTGAGTATAGTGCAGTCTAGTGCGAGTGTGGTGCTTCTGATCAGACCCTCTACCACTTGCTGGAGTGTGCCAAGTGCCCATTATTCACTAGCACTTTTGATGACCTAAAGAATGCCACTGATGGTGCAATAAAAGTGGCTACCTAGTGGGCTCAAACAATATAATAACATTCAATCAAAGTACCATTGACACAAACAAAACAAGATTTTACTTTAGTAAACTTATTTAAGAAGGACAGTACAAATAAGTATGACAGGTTGCAGTCATACATAGTTGCTAAATATCTTTTTTCTGGCAATAATGCCAGGATTTTGTTCATAGGATGGCCAGCAGGATTTTGTTCATAGGATGGCCAAATTGTGGTAGGATTAGCCTAAGATGCCAATGGTTCCTTTTCAAACTGGGATGGGTATAAAACAAAGGATACAGCTAGAACTTGTATGTCTTTTTCACGCAATTTAGCACTAAATATATTTTTCATGAATTTGTAAATAACTTTAATAGCTTTTCTTTTTTAATCTTATAAATTAAGTCATGAACAAATAATAGACACTTACATGAACTCTAGCAACGGCAGAGTTGAAAGCCTCATCGGAGAAGAAGAACAGAGAGCCACTGAACACGATGCGCGCGTTGTTGCGAGCTTGTAGCGCGGCGATCAGCACGGTCTTACGTCCGACGGCGTGGGGGTACTCCTTCACCTATTAGAACATTCATATTTATAAAGGCACCAAACTGATAGCCAAATGCTGCGCTGTCTCAATTTAGGTTACCATCAACATGCTAAGGAGATTATCTATAGAATTACGGTTTATAGTTGTTAAAGTGCAGCTAAAGTCAATGATGCTATTTCTAGCTTTTCTTGAAGTTCTGTGACACAGACTGACAGCATTTTATCTAGAAGAAGTATAAAGCTACATAAAATAACTATCAATAATTAGTACACTACAGAAATAAATTAGCATAGACAATGCTTAAGCTTTAGGTAAATTTTAGTTTTTTCTTATTTTTATCAATGTTAAGGAAATATTTGTATACCAATACATACAGCTAAACATGATTGGACTGGATAAATGATGTAATATCTTGCATGCTCTTGTATGTATATAATGTTTAAAGAAATAAAGAAATCTTATCTTATCATAAGCAGTTGAGTTTCAAATAAAATTACTGATTGATTAGCCTGTGTGATAAAAATAAAACAAACTAAGCAGAATCAGTTAAGGAATTCAGCTATAACTATAAAACAGTACTACTGTTTTATGTGACTCCATACCTGGCTCTTAGGATTGTAGCTGTATGCAGTAGAGTCAGCAGTCAGGATAGGCAGGACCAGGCTGTTGTCCTTATCCAGGATGAGACCGGTGCCCTCGAACAGTAGGGGCTGGGTGTTCTGTGTTCCAACAATGGTGGGAGAAGAGATCAGGTTCTTGGGAGTCACCACGATCTTGGTGTGCTCACCATCATCAGACGCATCATAGTTGAAGTGGTCAATCACTGCAGCAGATTCTTCATCCATCTAGAAAGAGAGAATATTGTTTAATTTCAAGACTTTATTTATTACCCAAGGGGGATTCTTTCAAACTAGGTTTTTCAAAATTGCAAGGAAAGTTGGTACACATGGCGACATAACAAGCTATATATTTCCAGTTTTAGCTGACCTCGCATTGTATAGGCTTTTCATACAAATGAGAAGGCAGCGTATACTGGAAATATATTGTCGTGCGTACATCAGGTTTTCTGTATCAAACTGAATTTTAAACGAATTATTATACAAAACAGCAATATATTAGATATGGATAAGGAGGCACATGAGCTAGTTTTATTAGCTTTCACTGTTATAATTTTAAGAGATCATAAGCAGTAAGTTGTTTACCTCAAATCCACATTCAGATGCGATCTCTCTGTACACGTCGCCGGCGGCTGCGTTACCAGCCATGAGGAGGTTGCCGCCATCGTCGATGAACTTCGTGATAGCCTCCGTGTCAATCTGACCGCCGAACTCGAGCACCGACGGCGCGAACACGATCAAGTTCTTGTATAAGTACTCGCCATACTTTGATAACACTAGGTTAGGGTCGTCAGCGAGTTTGTATGTGAGACTGTAGCCCCTATCTGAAAAGAAGTGATTTAGTTGCTGAGAAATAGCTCGCAAAAAATTTTTTTGGCTATGCAAGGTTTGTGTTATGTAGATTTAATACGATAAAGCTAAATTTGCTTCAAATACATGACGTCAAAATAAAATACCGGTATCCCAGCGCCTTCATCGATTCTACTTACCCTGCAAGGATTTGAAGAACTGTGAGTGGGTTTCCCTTATGCTAAGATTATCAACAAGAACTAGTGTTTCTTGTTCAGCTAATGCTAATGAAAAGCTAGCTATAACTCCTAAAATTAGAGAAATCTTCATTTTTGGCTCGTATTTTCACCTCACTACAAAATAAAATTCAATCAATGACGTGTACGCTGTACGTAAATACTATAGACAATATAGAAAAATCACATCATTTTCTCTATGGAAATAAAGGCACTTTATTGAGTACCGTATTGAATTCTCGTTTTCGCTAGGTACTCGACTCCCGACTACTCACAGTACCAAAGACTACTACCTATAGTATCAGTACCCACTGGATCTGAGGCCAGGAACACTGGTATGCATGCTTGTGCATCTCTCTGACACATTCGATGATTATTGAAACCTGCTGTCCCCGCGTTGATACTTGCACATGGCCATAGCTTAGCTAGAAAGTATGTTCAAGTAATTGGTTTGTTCATGTTCATAATGTGCAAGTAACACGTCCAGTGTTTCTGGCTACATATGAGACACCCCACCATTTCCATGAACGAAAAGAAAATTGGCTTGTGGAATATACCTAGCCATAGATAATTTTTTGCTGCAGTTGGTAGCAGTGGAGATTTTTACAATCTGTGGCGTCAATTTATTTTGATTGAAGATTCGTAAAATGACTTATTTTTGTATCGAAAACCTGCTCTTGAATTTAGCTAAATAAGTAAAGCCAGTCAGTAGTACGGAGTGGTCATTTCATCAAGCTGTCGTCCATAAGTGCTTACAAAATGATCATATCGCGGTCTAAGCACCGCTCATCAGTGGAAGTGTGCGCGGACTGCGGTGCATCAGGTCAGGGCGATGTTCCAGTTTTAGAATTATTTTTAATAGTTCCGGTACTAGTTGCTAAGTGTTTTTTGTGTTGTTTGCTGGTCGTAGATCCGTCATGGGCATCGATCAACCGTGGGCTGCTGCTCTGTGCGGAGTGCTGTAGTGTTCACCGTAGCATGGGACGACACATCTCTCACGTAAAATCATTGCGGCAGGGTTCCTGGCCACCATCGCTATTGGCAGTAAGTATAACTTTTTGCCATCATTCTAAGATGACCCTCTGACCATTCATCTAAAAGGAAACATTGCCCTAATTAGGTTGACAAATTATATTAATAGATGTGGTTTCAATTCAGGGCTTAGTCATCTGGATTACAATGAGTTTAATTGAACAAGGAATATAACAATAAGCTTCCGAGTAGGAGGTAAAATTAGAAACAGGCCTAGATACAATTTCAACCAATTAAACATGACATAATATAACATTTCTGCTTATGAGTAAAATTTATTTAATTTCTTTCTATGTATGTATTAAGAGGCATTTTCTGAGTTTGTTATACTGTTCAGATGGTGCAAGCACTGACTGCTCAGAACGTGAACTGCATTTGGGAACATTCCTTACTGGACACATCGGCCCCAAAGCATCTCCGCAAGAAACCACAAGCCAAAGACCAGCTACAGTAAGAGCAATCCCATTTAACTTTAGTTGTGTCAATTACATCAATCAAACTATTAACTCTCTGATAAGTTATCTCTTGAACACAGAAGTATGTCAGTATATAAGCCTAGATATAACAAAGAATTGCAAAATTATCTGATTCAGAATTAGAGCAATAATAATTTCAACTTGTTTCATTTTGAATAACTCTTGAGGAATAAATACTACATAAAAGTTACTAAATCACAAATTCCCCATAGTCATGGTAAAGAAGTCATCTTTAAATGTTTATAACAATCAACCTTTCCTGCCCTCACAGTCAGTCTGCATGAGCCCAGCAACTGTTTTACAACATGTTGCCAACAAATCCTGTTACACATTGCTGTGTCTGATAAAGCAACATGTTCCAAGCAACACAGGAACCTTTACTCAAAATTTGTTTACCATGAATATGGAGCTTAACCTTACAGATGCTAATTTTGCAATACACTTTCAGCCCAGTAAAGTCAGAGTTCATTCTGGCAAAGCATTTGAGACTAGCGTATGTGCTGAGAGCCCGCAGAGACGAGCCCCCCAGTGAGTTGGGAAGACAGCTGCACAGTGCAGTCAGGAGCTCCTCATTAGACACTGCCATGAGGCTGCTGGCTCAGGGAGCAGATCCTAATTATTATAATCAGGTGAGTAGACTGCAGAAAATTTAATTTAGCACTTTGATCACTAGAGACCATTAAAAGTATCATTCACAATGTGAATGACATTTGTGATGTGAATTTAACATCACTTGCAAATTATGTGTGATATTGTTACCATTACTCGTAATCGTCATCCACAGCCCCACTCCGCCCACTGTTGAGCACAGACCTCTCTTTTCATGAGCCAATCCCTATGCTCCTGTGCCAGCCTCATTCAGGTTCTACCCGCGATGGTAACAATGACGTCCATCCATCTCGCCGCCAGACGACCGACACTTCGTCTCCCAGTACTTGGGCGCCACTCGGTCACTGCCTTACTCCACCTGTCATCACTGCGCCTTACCAGGTGTTCCGACCAACTCCATTTCAGTTCCATAACTCGTTTTCCGATATCGAAAACCTTCGTCGGATATCGACGTTTGAGACTCGATCTATAAGCCTTATGCCAAGCATGGAATGCTCCATGGCGGGGACGAGCGATTAACCACGGCTGGCCGGAGAATTGCGAGCTTCTCCATCATTATGTCCAGTTCCTCACAGTACACATCCGCAGTAATGCTGATTCCATTTGGTAAGAAGCTTTGGTGAATTATACCGGCACTAGACCACCGAACAGTGACCATGACTTTTTATGGGTAAGTTTTCGTTTGGAGCATTGCCTAGGCGCTGAACCAAGGTCTAACCAACATGACGACCGCTTACGATTATCAAAAAGAATTAATTTTTTCATCGCAAGTGACAATGCGGTTCAAAATCCCTTCGTTTCTGTGTCTTAAGCAACGCAAGGCATACCTCAACGCGTTCGTCTCGCTGGCGATCATTCAGTTCGTGCGACACCCACTTATCAAGTTGTTTTACCTTGCCAATTTGACGCAAATGGACCAATATTGTTTTGATGCTAACAATGAAAGCTGCTGCTACTTCAGCCGTAGATTGAGTATCGCCAGCTTCCACTATCGCCTTTAATTTTCGACGACCACAAGGTTTGTTTTTTTTACATCAAACCGGAAGCGTTCAAACCAATAACGAGTCGTGCGTTCGTTTGTAGTGTTCACTCCGTACACGTAATTAATGTTGCGAGCCGTTTGTGCGGCATTGTTACCGACCGCGACTGAACTCGTATTCCATAATAATTACTCGTATTTTTATCGTGTCCCTATTGACGAAAAAGATACAAATGTAGTGAAAACAAAACACTAATCAATAAACAAATGACTGAATTTGAAAATAGAATTCCATATTTTTAAATTAAAATTAATTTGAATTTATTGCCAGCCATGCCATACATAAATTACGTTTCAAGTGGTCAGTATTGTAAAACGGTAACTTCATAGGTCAAGACGTATTATTATTTATTATACAATAAGGGAAATAAATAAAATAAAACAGTATTCTGTTTTATTTAGTTTCAAAAAATTACATTGAAATAAATTTTAATTTATACAGTTCATGGAAAATCAATTTATTTCCTACTTATACATTAAGTATAAATATCCCAATTTTTTGTTGAGTGAACAAACAGGAATGCTTTGTCTTTATATTACAAAATATGTCCATTGTTACAGGCTCTTTGTCCATATTATGTTACTTACAAATGTTATAATATTGCTTTGTCTATTATTTTAAATTCTAAATATTATAATTACTAATGAGTGAATTGCCATAGTAGGTAGTCAGTGGTAGCCAAGATAGTACTTAATTAAATAACAAGTAACAATCATATAATACTTGATATCTTTGGCTGCTTCAGCAGGTCAGCTTTGCCCACGTAAACCTGACCTGGTAAAAAATAGAAAGGGTCTTTCAATACTTTAAGGGCATTTAAAACTGTTTACAGGAATGCTAACAATGCGAATAACAAAGGGAATGTTTATGAGGTTAACTGTTCACTTTTATATTTTACAAATCACCATTGCAACCACCAATTTAAGTCATGATATAAATTCGTACAGGAGAAAGGCACAACATGCCTGCACGTGGCGTGTCGCGCCGGACAGCCGGCGCAGGCCGAGCTGTTGGTGGCGTGGGGCGCCGAGCCCTCCGCGCGGGACCACTCCGGGCACACGCCCGCTGACTGCGCCAGGTAAACTGTCACAACATCACATCACGCCTGTAGTCCCCGAAGGGTTAGGCAGAGTTGTACCTATAGTACCCCGCATGTCGCCAGATATGTTTAAATCTCATGTAATAGTGGGCTAGCCTAATAAGCTTATTGCCATCAAATGAGCACAAATCCAGAATCCAGGCTGCTACTGCGAAATTCTTGAGGGAAAAACCTACTATTTGCCCGACCTGGGAATCGAAACCAAGACCAACCAATCAACCTACGAGGAAGGCCTACCGACGAGGCAGTACTAGAATGTATTAATCAATTTTCAAAGCCAATTTTCTAAGGTACCTCTCATTCGCCGATCTGGTTCACTTACAGCGATTGGTTGACAATCGGTTTGTTCCACTTGATCTAATTACTGAACCACAAATAATTGATTACACTCGTAGTTAGGCTGTTACACCTTTTACTTTACTGTACCCGATCAATTAGTGTCAGACACACTTCTTGAGAAGTTTGGACTCGTCACGGATTAAGCCATTTTTCACTGTATATAAATAGTAAAGGTAATGGTTTGTAACGGAACATTACAAGAACAACCACTGAAAACTTAGGCAATGTTACCAAACTATTGCCCGAATACACTGCCACAAACTTGATGTTCAGGATGAGCATGTTTTTTACTGGCTTGTAAAAAGAAATGGTTTATAATGATGGCATTTGTCCAAAGTACGGCCAATAAGTGGGGCAGTGGTGGCCCAGTGGTAACGAGCGCGACTTACAAGTTGTAAGTCGAAGGTTCGAACCCAGACAGGCGCTTTAATTTGTGTAAATTATTTCATCACCACTGCTCTCAACGTTGAAGGAAAACATCGTCAGGAAACCGGCAGTCTTCCTTCGCCGTTGTGTCGCATGTTTTCCTAGAACCAAAAATTCGAAAACATACGACATCTACCAACCTGCACTGTGTGGTGGATTACGGCCCACTCCTTCGCAACGAGAGGAGGCCTGTGTCCCAGTAGTGGAAACATTATAGGCTGTATATGATGATGAAGCCAATAAAGAATTTTGTCGTAGTATACCAGTATATTACTGGTATATGCTCAAATTGTTTTACGAATGTATAATTGTACATGTTTCGAAACAGGTACATTCGTAAATGAACTAGTAAAGTAAACCCGGACGACCAAAAGGCCCCGACCCGAACTGTGTGGAGCTTCATTCATGATCGAAACTCATCCCATAGAAATCACATAACCATATTTCATCCTACAATGATTTAGTGAAGACTGTTAATAGATATCTGCTTTGTTTTTTTTTTCGGAGCTCATTTATCATCTGCCTACGTGATCATAACATTAGAATAGAGGTAACCTTTAGCTTTGTTTATGAATATGGATGAAACAAGGTCTTCGCTGCAGTTTTACACCTACAATACTAAAATATGGAGCTCGGAAAATACTTTTGAAATGTTAATGTGATGCATTATGAAATAAAATGTCGTATTCGAAAAGCTTAATATTAAAATTATTTTTATCTTAAACCATAACATTTTTATGCTATAAGAGGCCAATAAAGAAGGAGTTAGTAGATATTCTGATGCGTATTGTGTCTCTATTTATTTATTTAAAATTATCACACACAAAAAGGTAAAAAGGCGGACTTAACGCCTTAGGCATTCTCTACCAGTCATCCAAGGGTGGTGAAGAGATTAGGGTGCAGAACTCTTATCATTGATTGTTCTCTTTAGAGGATATTATTTCTAAAGATTTTTCACATATAGGTACGTGTCTTCCACTGAGCCATATTTTACTCAGGCAAAAATGGTTAGATACTCGCCTACGATCTTCGGTCCACGTAAACAAAGCAGTACCTACCTACTCGTTTTCATGTAATTTTAAGAACGAATGCTAATGGAATTTAGACGAAAAGTAATCACACCTTTTGGCTCAGTGCAAATTGTCGATTTTGGTCATTATACGTCTCATTAATAAACGAGTTCTAACTTTGATCCAAGCCTTTCAGCCAGTTTTTGTATTTCGAACCTTATTCCGGTGAGATAAAGTTCTTATCACAAAATTGGCAACTTAGACTCGAGTTTAAAATCAATATTTTTAATTAGAACTTTAACGTTGTTGGAATAAAGTTCTAAATCATGGCTTGATGGTTTACACCTGGTTCTAAAGATAAATCTAAGATCGTATGAGTCGATATGATCAATGGTGTCTGAGGTTAACTCCAATGTTGTATGTAAATCCTCCAGACAGGGCGGCCACACTGAGCTAGCGGACCGCTTGACGGAGCTGGTGTACGAGGCCACAGACCGCATGATCTACTTCCTGACGGGCGAGAAGCCCGACCACGCGTCCGGCCGGCACTACATAGTACCGCGCGCACACGACACGCACGAGATGACCGACGTCGCTAAGGCCGCGCGGGGCAAGCTGCAGCTGGTAAGTTTTAAACAAGACAATTTTGGATAACTCAATAGGACACAATCATTCATCCGGATCCCGTTTGATTGTAGACTCGATCTTTTAAGGATTGGGCCACACCCTGTATAATTTTTAAGTAAAATGGACACTAGTCGAAAATTAAGAAACACCAGGAAATATGGTATAAACCATCCAATATTTTTGTAATTTATTCTTTTTGTGTTTTCAGCTACCAAATCATCTATTTGAAGAACTCGTTATGGACATCTACGACGAAATAGATCGCAGGGAAACAGAAGCCAGTATGTACAAAATATGTAATAATATTTCCTGCACAAACCAGTATCATTAAGCCTCACTTTTTTGGTGCCTTTTCAAACACAAGTCTCACAGACAGATACAGTATACGTGGAACAATTATCTTTAGATTATACAAATATTTGTTTAGCCACTACATCAACTGTGCCGTCATTCTTACCGTTTATGAGTTAATACTAAAGTAAGGCCAACGAGACGAGATAAAATACGTAAACCACCTGACCTTTACTGAGTTACATTACGATAGCGAGCGATTATTATCTCTCGCACGCAATAATGGCGTCAGTTGGTAGACGACGGCTGTCGCTGTGTGATTCGTGGTACAAGAAAGCGGTCGCTACAGCAGCTATCAACATTTGGTCGAAGTGATACGAATTTTCTCGTTTCCGTTTTTGTTTAGTTTTTTGTTCTTATTAATCCGTTATTGTTAGTTTTTCGTATTGGTTTTTACTTTTATTATGAGTGGTTGATGATTTGAATTATGGAATCACAACCTGGCAGCTCTAGACAACCTTTGAAAGTATCCACCATGTAAAAAAAATCTTTAAATATAAATGTTATGAACCCCTGTAAGTTTGTTTACGTTCGTTATCTCGTCTCGTTGGCCTTACTTTAGTTTAAGTACTTACATCATATGTTTGTGTTTATTGTCTTTATGTCTTTCAGTATGGCAAACAAGCGCGACGGGTCTCGAGCGCTCCGGCGTAGTGTTCCTGCCAGTGAACCCCGCGTTGTCGGCGCCTCGTAACCAAGGGCGACAGAAGCTCGCGAGGCTGTCCACTGCGGAGATGGCTACGCTGCTACGAGACGTGCTCGTAGACGCTACGAGAAGGCAGCATATTGCTACGTTACAGCCAAGAGGTATGTGTAACCCATAGGTTTTCAACCTTATTTTGCCCACCTTGAGAATACCACCAACATCACTTTAGAGAATATTTTTTTTCTAGAGCCCCCCCCCCCCCCCCCCCCCCCCAAAATTTTTTTTAATTAACCGTCTTTCGCGTAGCGGTACAGCCGTTGCCACGATTATATTTAAACGTAATATTATATAGTCGTAAGATCCCATCTCAACGCCCCCCTAAATTTATACTGCCCCCTGAAGGTCACAAAAGCCCACGCGGGGGTGTTCTCGCCCACGTTGAGAACTTATGGTGTAAGCTATAGATTAGTATTTAATTGGGAACAAGACTGCTTTTGTGATACAAAATTGGTTGAATTGAGTAGTACCTAAAGGAAAACCGTAGTAAAACGTATGGACTGATATGGGTCTGAAATAAAGATTTAATTTTTATTTTTTTAAACCCTTCCAAGCTTGTTCAAAATTAGCCTACCTATAGTGTAAGGGCGTATGATCCGCCCAGTCAATCCTTATCTATAAAAATCAATGCCACTTTTCGTTGTAATTTTATAACTCAAGTACGGATGGACCGATTTGGCTAATTCTTTTTTTACAATATTCCTTGAAGTATGAGGATAAATCATACGGAGAGAAAAGTTAAAAAAAAAAAATGTTAGGCGGTAAGAAGTTCGCGGGGTCAGCTAGTAGTCTGTAATTAAATAGTTTTTTCTGTGTTGTGCTGATGATCGAGTTTATTGTTCTAGCGCCTACATCCCTGCTGAACCCGCTGCTGTCAGCAAGTCACCTCAAGCATTTCTCACAGATGTCGGACGACGAGCCTCTATATGACTCAGTGGCTTCGGATGAAGACTACGCCGCACTAGCTCCTATAGATTTAGATGTAAGTACTATTTTATTATATTGATGTGGTTTTAGTTGAAAAATAATAAAGAGAAACGGTCTGTTTCGGTGTCTGAATAGGTACTGTAATGTACAAATATGGAACGCATTTGTATGAAATAATCTACGAGTTACGGAATCAGCCACAAAACTCAACGTGCTATACAGATTGTTGATTTTTATCTTCGTACCTATTTTGCATCCTAATTTATGACCTTTTTCAAAAGTTTATTAAATCTGTTGTCCTCCTACAGTTATCGACCGTGGTACCCCGAGCAGGTGAAACAGTATCTTCAACATACAACCCATCGCTACCCATAGAGCACAATTCCATCATTGACGTCCGCCGTACACAATCGCCGAGCAGTTTCGCACACTCCGCCATACCCGAACAAAACCCCGAAATCGAAACCTTGAAGAAACAAATACACACTAAAGACTCCACCATCACCGAACTAAAGAATCAATTGAAGAGCTTACAGACAATTGTTGAACAACTGACGAAGGAAAATAGTGTCCTGAAAACTACGAGCAGCGTCGACGACGATCAGAGTATGACGTCACAGATGTCGATAAATGACAGCTCTAGCAATGTTCTAGAATCTTCCAAAGCTCAAGAAAGAGGGAAGAGTCTAGAAACAGAGCATTTTTCTCGGACAGATGAAGTCGATGCGAAGTTATTGAAAGCCGCGCAGCGACCGGTCAGTATGTATGAGACTAGGGAGGGACCAAAGAATAACTGGCAGGTTACTAAACACCAGGTACTAATCGTTATTAATTACACTAATTTATGTAGAGCTCGTACTAACACGGTAATATTAAGGTGATAAGAGTAGTGTCTAGTCCCATTAATATCAGTTTAACTGAGTTAACTTGTAGAAGATAATTAATTAATATGATTATAGGTAATATGAGAAGTTGTCTCCTCCAGTCGTAAAAGGCGACAACGAAATCGTAACGATAATTATAGTGAAACAAATCAAATGATAAAAATCTGGGCAATGGGCAGTTGATTGCTAACTAACTGCGAAAATATGGGTACCTTCCGTGATGATATTACAAGTAAACGAATGGGTTATAATAATACCTAAAAATGCATGTAGTAAATATTAAAATTTTATTACCTCGGGCACGGTTAGTAACTATTGCCCTGCCCATACTTGAACAGCTTTTTCGTAATTGTCTATTTTGTCTAGCAAATTATAACAAAACAAAATTGACAGACTGACATGCGCTACATGCCTGCACGCGATCATCTAACAGTACGCATAACAATCCCACCAACCCAAATTTGTTGATCAGCTGACAACACTGTCGAGCCTGGAGCGCTCGATGTCTCCACTGTCCCTGGGAGAAGGCGCCGACGTGGTGGAGGGCGGAGCCCTGCCGCGAGCCGAGCTGGTGCAGCGCCGCGCGGAAGCTGTGACCAGGGCCATCTCCGAGTTGTGGGCCGCTGCGCGCGACCAGCACCCGAGGCTGCAGCAGCGAGGAGATTCTATCAGACATGCTGTCAGGGCTTTACTGGCGCTTTTCCCACAGGTACACTGCCATCAATATTAGGCTATAAGAAAATAAATTATGCATTAAAACTCCCGATCTGCATTTAGCCTACAGCTTTGAGGCATAACAAGCCAATTTCGCTTGTATTCGACCTATTCGAAGACCAGTGTTTGACTGACCGGTTGGCGCAGTCGGTAGGGACCCTGCCTTCTGAACCGCTGGTCCCGGGTTCGATCCCCGGACAAGTCAAACATTTGTGTGCATGAACATGTCTGTTTCACCTGTGTCTGGGTGTGTATATAAGTATGTATGTCATTCATCAGGTTACCGTAGTACAGGCTCTGCCTAGTTCGGGACCTGAAGACCTTGTGTGGATGTTGTCTCATATTATTATTATTATAGTGTCTCTTGGGCGCCAATAGTGATATCCAAACTAATGGCGCCCAGATGGGACCACCTATAATTATAAATATTCACCAAAAACATATCTCCAACAGACGAGTTCCGACCGCGAGCTGATGTTAGTATTAGGCGAGTTGCGCACAGCCTGCGAGGAAGTATCCCTCGCGTGTTCAGCGCCCTCGCCCCTCAACGAGGTGCGTGCAGCCGCGTACGACCTCGCCAAGGCCACCAAACTGTTGGTGACGCACTTCCAACCCGACTCATAGCGATCGCCTCTCTGCTACTACACCACCGTGTAGGGCAAGACTTCGGTATTTCTCGTGAATTTAAGTAAGTGACTCAAAGTGTTCGTGTTATTATTGTGTTATATACTATGAAAGTGTAAAGAATTCTATGGAAAAGTGCAAAATGATTTAGGTGAAGAATAATGTTACATTGTCATCTGCTCATCGGCTAGTATTCATGTGCGTGTGCGCAAGGAGATGTAGCAATTAGTATTGTTAAAGATTAGCTACTATTACATTCGAGGGTAGGGTAGAACAGAAACAATAGTTTCTGTTTTAATCAAAGCATTTTGGAACGCATTTTGAGGTTTGAACAAAATAAACAAATACTTGTGGTTAAATCCACAAATAAGACATTGAATGAATAGGTAAAAAAGGAATTTAGGTCATGTGATCCACTTACAAAAGTATACAAACAAAAATAATTAACGTTGTCTAGTTATTAAAATTGGAATTTAAAAGTATATTACATTATCTAATGGGTTGTCTTCCTTTAAGTCGGTTGTTTATCGCAGCTCAATGCCACCGCAGCTAAGGTAACTCTATTTATTTGTATTATTTGCGAAGTCATCTCGCAAGTTTTATGACTATGAAAAGTGGTCATAACTGCTCATAACGTTATTTAATGTTACATTAAACCAATGTAAAATAGTGCAAGAGCTAGAAAAGATCTTGTGGCCCTTATATTGCACCAGTATTTCCTCCTAAAGTAAAGTAGGGTAGTTAAACCCATACATTGAAGATAAATCGTGTATTAAGATCTTGGTTCATTATCATTCAAATGTGTTCCAATATAAAACCAATGAGATTCTAAACACTACATGGAGATTGAACAAATATTATATTGCAATGTCTTTGAACAACTCCTGAAGTAAATCAGCTAGAAATATAGATATTTATATAACGATTCTATATGACTTCATAAGCAAAACAAATGGGACAGTATATTATATAATAAGTGATTATAATTATGATCTCGAGAACTGACAAAATATAATAAATATGAATATTATTGAATTAGTGTCCTTAGCACATAGTTTAGGCAAGTCGGATATTTTGAGCAATTTCAACAAACTGTAGCTTTCGCTGACTTGAATAAACTGTATGCAACCGGTCATAGCTCTATAACTATCATTTATTTACCATATTTCGTCAAATAAATGGTAAAAAGGTACCTACATAATAATAATATTCACAAAATTGTTGTTACTTTATAACAATTATAACATAATGACGAAATAATTAAAAATGCTTGACGCTTTCGATGTACCTAAGTGTAATTGCGGCGCTCATTAGCTAGAAGAAATGTATAGAATTATTAAGTTCAAATATGTACAATCTCGTTAAAAGAAAAGTCAATGGAAATAATTATGTAATTTAAACCTTATAACTTTAGCTTAAGGTCGAGAATTATATTCGGAGCCTAGTTTATGTGAGGCTATGTAGCAAATGAATGGTGTTAGTGATGTATTAAGGAATAAATAATTAAGGATCGCGTTATACATCAAAGAATTTGAAAATGAAGCAACAGTAAAGCATTTCTGTTGAGTTGTGCGACAAGTTTTAGACTAAATTATTGTTATACTCTCTATTATTGTATTACTCGACCGCGCACTTTTTGTGTTAAAATACTGTAAATTTGCAAGTATTTGTGAATGGTTTTGACTAGTAATTACCCAACTAAATATTTCGAGACTAATAAAAATAAAGTACTAAAAATTACTTTTCACAACTGGCATAATTTTCCAATTGGCTTCCCAATAAGTCTTTTGTTTTCTTTAAGTAGTGTCTGAGAGCGCGCAGTCGAGTTATGTGTTCTAGAATGTGTGATCATACCACGATGTGATCATATTGTGGTGAACCCAAGTGCCATGCCCAACAGGGGTATTAAACATTTTCGCTTGTTTCAAACTGGTATGACCAAAGCTTTTTTCTCACTTCGTTATTAGTTATTACTCTACTGTCACAAATCTGCATTTTCTACTTACACTGTGTCATTCCATTTGATGTGTTCTATCGTATATATTGTAATATTTCTAGATATATTCATAATATTTCCACTTCTTTATGTTAACTTTATTACAGTATTTTTGTTCTATTGACGTGTTTGGTTGCTGTGGGATGTCGCGTATTTCCAGATCAAGAATAATAACACAGAAAAAAATATCAATGTCGACTTATGATTTTATAAATGTCAACTGATTATTATCATATCATATAGCGAGGTGTCACAGGGTTTTCTTTGATACAGTTGTATACATTGACACGGGGGCGTTGTTGGTGAAATTGTCACAGAAACGGTATCGAAAAAACAAGATGGCGGCGTTCGATCTGATTTCGGCCACGCGCCAAATGAACCCTGTAGCGTTGTAATTATTCTTGTCTTACCATACGTGCTTCCCAGAGCAGCGAGTTTCGACACGATACCTACATAGAGGTGCTTGATACGTAATAGTTTCTCCATCCCAGTGCTCCTCTGTACCCAGTACACACTGAACTTGATAACAAATTGTGCCTAAAAAAATTATATTCATACATTTGTTAGAAGTACCTAGATAAGTTTATCGATTCGTAGATTTTATATGAGCGTTTCATAATAATGTATATTACGTTGTTAGCTAGGTATTGTATAGTTAACAAGGTGGGTTTACTATTGTGGTTATTATATTATGTATAACAATATTAGCTTTCGTACTATGTATAGTATGTTTAATATACGTAAGTATGAGTATTATGTGATCACTTTATGTGCCAATGTTTATGTAAAAGACGTAGAATAGTAAGTGGTACTCGATGAGATCCTGTTTCTGTATTTTTGTACATAATTATTTACAATATCCCACCAACACGACAGCTTTATTTTATAATAACAACGACGGCGTGTGTGTGAGAGTGCGTACGACAATGGCGCGACACCATGAGAGACCGTGACGAACGATGTAATTATACTCCCGGACTCCTAAATCGAGCCACCGTGCATTTCCACTTTACTTATAAAGGCCGCAAACATCAAAATAATGATTGTGTCAAAGAAAAAGTTTGTATGTAGTTTTGAAGCGCATAGTGGCCGTTATTTTAGTGTAATCATTGTTCCAATTTTTAATTCACGACCATTTACAAATAATATGCAGTGTGGCTCAATTTAGGAGTCCAGGAGCGTATTAGCTGCCTCTACAATGGCTGCCATGTCTCATTACGAGTTGGTAACGGCTAAACAACCTTGACGAATTCGCTAATCGAATAATTACGGCGTGAAGCAGCGTACTCGCTTCTTTTTAGTACGCACTCACGCAGCGGCGGCGTAACACGCTGGATCACAATGAAACATTTAAAATTATGAAAATAAATGCAATTATTTATATAAAAGTTTGTACTAATCACAAAATATATATCAAACTAGCTACGGAAACATGATCTCAAGCTGATTCGTATGAAATTTATTGAAATTTTTAACGTTTAACATATAAAAATTTATTATATTATTAATTTTGAAATCACTTATTTGTTTCATTTCTCTAATCTCAATGCAGCATCCAAACAGACGTAGTAAGTCAGACAGTAAGACATTCAAATACAATTTTCGTACATTTACAGTTTACACGGGTCGAGAGGAAAAAATAAGGTACAATCAGCAATAAAAGTCAATAAACACTTCAGTTTTAATGGACATAATTTAAAAAGAATACATTATTTTAAAAATATATGTCCATTTACATCTACCAGAAAAACAACAAAAAACTTTTCATTACTACGCCACAGTGGCATGTAGACGCATCCAATGCCCCAGTATCGGGCTGTCCCACCTATCAGCTATAGTCTTCAGGATGCTGTTGGGGTTGGCGCGTACCCTGCACATAATGGAAGTGCAACGCTTGCGCATGATGGCGTGAAAGCCATCTATTCTCGCCTCTGCGAACATGCCGCCGGAAGCACTGCAGTAGCGCGGCAACCCCATCAACACCCTAAAAGCATTATTGAATTGTACGCGCTGGGCGCTGTATGCCCTCTCCGTGTAGTTGATCCACAGACTGTACGTGTAGAACGACTGACAGTACTTTATTTCATCGCCTCTTCGCAACAGTCTCTCCCCGAGGTCCTCGTGGGTTATACCCCGCTACACATACCCATTCAGAGGTGCGTGGTGACGTGTGTCGCCAGCAGAGTCACTCGACTCAGGTAGTAGGGAACATACGTCAAAAACGTTGGGAGATTGTCCCAGGACGACTGCGGGTACTAGACGTACCCCTGCCGTCCGCTACACATAGGTAGCTAAATATAATCCAGAACGCTTTTCTCTAGCCAGTCAGGCGTAGTCATCGGCGATCGTATTCGCAGCCAGAGTGGGCGTGTCCGCTCGCCCGCGACCCCTGCCCGCGATTACGATGACGTAGCAGCGTACTAAACTGCGTAGCTGTAACTGGTACCCTGGGTGATCTCTCCTTAACCCCGCATAACGCGTGCCTACATCAACGCATTCGTGACAGCATACGTATATGTGCAGGAAGACAAGTAAGGCTACGGTACAATCGCATAACTTTACAGCTTACAGTACTTCGCTTAGTAAAGTAACAACGTTATTAGGTCGGATATCTGTGGGTCGGAGTATACGGAAAAGGCGCAAAAATATATAAAACGTACGCAAAAATGACCCACGTTACAGCGTCATACACGTAGAAGGGCGTCATGTAGGTACCACCTAGGTATTACTAAGTACGATAATCTACGTATATGGAACGCACGTTAGGTGCAGTTAACTCCTTGGGACATCCCAATAGCACGTTAAAGTAATTCTGTAGCGTTCGCTGAACTAGACTACAAAATTCACCCAACATTCTATTTTTAACATACCGATCCTGAGGATAATCAGACACAAACGACATGAAATAGGTACCTAACAAAAGTTAACATTTCAACACGACTAACGACCCAAAGAAATGACATCACAAAATGAAACACCAAAAAAATTTAAAATACTCTTTAATCCATTATAAAAATTTCTCACGCCCGTACTAGTGTATTTTTTAATAATCATTCATTACACACATAATGACGTTACATTCAACACAGGTAGGTAATATGGCCTCGATTTTATTTTGTACCTACATTACATTTCAAATGGCGTGCCTTGTTAGAACAAAGTAAGTAGTTATCTAGCAAAAAAAGATTATGTAATTGACAAAATTATTATTTATCTACTCTGATTGCTATACTCATTTAAATCTTTGCTCAGTGAACAATAGGATTGTTGTGTTTACAAGTTTAGGTACGCGCTCAAGGTTAGAGTGTAATTAACAAAAAGTTTGAGAGTTAAACATCCTCCTTAGTTCTTTTTCTACGACGGCGCGCGATCACAGCGTTCAAAGTATCGACACAAATTATTTATTATAATATAAGTACCCATGTTTGACCTTGACTTAGTAATAAGTACACTATTGTATGGTGACCACCGAACAAAATCGCTTTCCTCAGACAAGTTTTAATTAAATGAGTTTCAAACTTTCAAAAATATCTACAAAATAAGGCAGGGCACATTCGAGTGAGCATTATTTGGCCGAGCATTATTACCATGGATTCTGTACATGATTTTGAACCCGCCTGCGTTGAAACTTTTATTTATATATTTTTTAGGTATTGTACACCACGAAATAAGTACATAACAAAAAAAAAAGATAGCGTAGAAAGTCTTCGTCGGTTATTAAAAAAAGAAATAGCTGTTCCATACATTTTGACCGCGTAGGTATATTGCACTTTTCTTTTTTGATAACCAACGAAAAATTTCTATGCTAGGGGTTCTAGAACCATGTGCAATTCATGATTACAGTTTGCGCGTCTATGTCTCTGCCACCCTGTATAACGGCTGAGGTAAAGGTGTTAATGGAAGTCAGTAACCTCCATACTCAGGCCAGGTGTCTCTGGTCTGAGAATGAAGCTTTTCTTAGGGACGCGCTTTTGGTAAAGCGATCTTTCGCAAGACCAATATAGGGTAAATGAAAAGAGTGTGATAGATGTAGGTAAGGACGAAGGTGCTATCAAGGTATCAAAACTGCCATGGTCATTATATAAGTACCTACTCAACAATAGAGTCTATCAGTATCAACCTACGTTGATATCCCACTGTTTATTTGTACTCTACCTGAGAATGCATTAATTTATAATTAGCATTTTCAAGTAAGGACCTAGAACTTACGTTTGTCTCCTAACTTTAGTAGTAGGACGTAAGATAAATAATGATTCCAAAATAAAAACTGGAATACCTACTAAAATGTTAGTTTGATATTAGCCCAAAAAGGCAAAAAAATCATTCAGTGAACATAATTTTTTAATGTGGCTGTTAACGAGTAGGTATTTTGGCTCTCGTTCGAAGTCGCATTGACCCCGTTAGTTTTACAACATGAACGCATATCTGACGTACGACTATGTGTGCCCACAGTCAAGAATATTTCTAATGTTATCTCTACAAACACTCAGCCGTTAAATGCGTGAAGATTTATTGATCATTGAACTAAAATTACCGCCAGAGAAGCTGCCATCACTAGTCACTACCTGGGTGGTAGATTGCTGGCGAACATTTTTTATTCATCCCAATCAGGTAGGTAGGGCTAGTTATGAAGCTCGACATATGTTTAAGTAACTATCAATCTGTCTGGTTTTAGGGACCATCGCCCTTCAAAATCGACCGTGTGCAGTGCAAATTACTAAACGACGCAGGCTGTCTGGCGAAGGCCACTCTGGGCACTCTGGCCCCTATGCCCTAGGGTGGCTTCGTATGTGGAGAGTTCATGGCACGCCAGCTTTCGATCTATTTAATCTATTACTATATTTGCAACACATTTAATAAGCTATACTTGGTTATAGCTTCAATAGCTTGCATCTATCTGTACGTGACGAAAAGATGAATGAATGTTTTGAAAGAGACAATAACTGCTTCGATGTTTTTCTTTTGAGTATTCAATAGGTAGTTCAGCGTTAAGTAGGCGAACTCGTAGGTACCTACATTTAAAACTACAATAGTCTAAACTTTGCATAACAGCTCAGGCACGTGAAAAAGTACTATAACCCGGCTACAGAACGTTTTCCGAGTTTATGTTAATAGTTTATTTGAAATGTTTGTGAAAAAGAAACTGAGCTCGCGTGTGAAGAACTGTTTTACATATGAAACGCGACACTGCGACGTCAGCGCCATTGTTTTATTGTAAAACGTGCACAACTTTCTGGACCTGAATTTTATCGTTTTTATTACGGAAGAAATGCTATGTACAGACGCCAGCAGGTCAAGCTACCCGAAACTGTCAAATTTTCCCAATCAACCTTGAACCTTAATGTTTTAGCGATAAAGTTGAAAATCTATTAAAGAAATTTGACAGATTGTAGTAGCTTGATGTGCTGGCGTCTGTACAATGTGTTAAGTTATGAAGTATGCAAATCGAGATCTAGGTTTTACGCGGTTTCAAAAACAACTTAGGTACATTATTGTACAGAATCGTAACTTGAAAGACACAGAATGGTATTAAATCTACATTAAGTAATTACGGTTTTCTTGATAGATCTATTGGAATCGTTCCCATATACCCATTATTATTCGGTTGTTATCATAAACTATTCACATCCGTTAAGAAACTAAAAGTAGATACTTCTTCGGTATAACATTTGGTAAGGCTACCTAACTAAGATTACAGAGATTTTCACGAGCATTTCCATATGCAAATGGCCTGGTTTCCTCCGAAGTACATGTAGCACATGTTGGTGCATTCATATGTGACTTCGAAACCATAGCTCTCGCCTACGACGACGTGGAAGGATGGGCCGAACTTCTTGTCCATGGACTCCTTGACCATGCGGGCGGCCAGCTCGTTGTTTTGTGAGAATTTTTCGCAAGCTGTGACGGACAACTCGACGGCTTCGACACGCATCTCCTCTGACATGTCTGAATGCTGTGAACAAATGTGTTTGTTAGACGTTTTATCGACTGATTCGGGTATCGAACCCGTACCTTGACTGGGGACGCGCCCAACGCCGCGCTTTAAGTCACTAGGTAGGTACCTACTTCATTTCGGCTAATCGTTTGCATCTAATCTAATATCGCCTTACAAATTGCTTCAAAAAACAATGATTTACAAAGAAAACACAAAAATATTTTTCCGTTAAGAATTTCACGCCTCATCGTGTCTCCAAACGCAAATCCATTACTAAAGAAGTTGTCTACGCTTTACATAACCGACTGTCCAAACACGCGTAGTACGGAGATAGTAAGAGATTGGGTCCACCTGCCAAAACAAACAGATGAAGCACCGCGATCGAACACTCTGAGAGCTGTGGGCGAACAAACAAATGTGTTTACTTTCCGCCAGCCGGTAATTGATAGCGATATTTGGACGAGAGAAATTTCTTACCGAACGTTGACTTGCAAAATAACGACTATCTAGAGTTGAGAAAAGACGATGGCAAAATGCAAATAGACAATTTATGACATAGTGCAGGACTTCCCAGATACTATAATGTGGGTGGGAAGTTGGCTGGGGGGCTGAACATTTGTAGAAAGTTACTGAGATTGACTGGACTGAGCTAGGCTGGATGCTAAGAGAGTCGAAACGTATAACATGCTTGATACAGGACCTATTTAGGACTAGCTACGCCACTGATATGCAGCAACTTGGACTGGAGCTTCAAAAAGACAGCTGCGTCAAATTAAGGTAGGCTGGATGGGAGTTGATCAAACGAGAGGAAGAAGTAAATAGGTACCTACCTACTGTTTGAGATTTTCTATTTTTTTTATTCATCGATCAGTGAGATCATTGGACGGGTATACCTATGTAACTCTATAGCGAAGGGTTCCGGTCGAGTGATGCGTTGCAGCCAGCAAAGTCGTGCCACTCTCGGGCCTTGACTCCGCCGAAATTTAATATCCACATCGTTTGATCAATATCACGCTAGTATACAAGGATTTGGTAAAAGTTAAGTACCTACCTAATTAGATAGAAATTATTTTCAATTTAGAAAGTCGTTACCCATAAGGGCGCATTTGACTGTTTCATAAGGATGTCAAATGTGTTCAGAGGTGTAGGTACCTAAAGTTTTATGATCGTGTTTTGGGCTAGCCCGTGTTTAGTACCTATGCAGTTAAAGTAAGTAAGTACTACCTACCAAAGTTATTTACTTTTATTATCGTTGGTAGGCAATTGAACTTGGCATAACTTACGGAATAAAAGGACATTCATTTGTTGAGCCAGTAGGGATTAAATAATAGTATAACTATAACCTACCTATATTAAGTTTTTCCTATTCGTAGGTAGGTATGTCCCAATAATTCTATTTAGGTATGTTGTGTAGGCAGCTCAATAGATAGCAACGAACAATAACATTGACGAAGAAACGCTGATGTTTAAATAATTCATATAAGTATTTTACCCTTATGAGAGGATAGGTATGTATCACTTTCTCTGGCGCCAATGCTGTAGCCGCAGTACCCTCCTCTGCCATTGTCCATAAAATTCGCAAATATACACAAACACTACACAACACAAAATTGTCGAAATACGACACGTCTTTCCGTGGACCGTTCAATGCAACGTCTCCCCACTGTTTACCCGTTGCCTTGGAAACCGTCGGAGGCGGGAAGACTCTTGATTGATTTTTCTCAGCGCAGTGCACTGTGGCAAGCTTGTGCGTGGCCAGCCACCGTCGCTGGTTACTAAACTACTAATGGTAGTAAATAACGAGCGTGTCCTCCAAGGTTGCGCGTGGGAGTCACTATAGCTACAATGTAATATGGTTGGCACTTATCTTCAACCTTTGATTATAGGTACTGACATTATTATCCTAATAGGTAAATTGATCAACTACCAAAACTGGTATGAAGTAAGTAATTATGTAGTTCAATATTGGTTATTTTAAGTTGCAAGTGAAGCTAGTGAATTTACCTTTAGTATTGTTTTTATGGCGTCCTTTAGATGTGCCACGGTACGTATAATTAGCACGTTCTATTTCTTTCACTTTTAGCCCATGAGTTGCGACTCTATGTTTTTAGATATTGTAGATAGGTACACATAGCGTAGCATAGCGTTTCGAGCAAACTCCTTCTTTTCGGGGTACACCTGTTCCTGTAACTGATTGGCTCGAGCTCCTAGGCATGGAATTGACATCAGGTCTCAACTTCGGTGCCACCATCGAGTACAAAGCCCAAACAGCGGCCAAGAAACTGGGCATCCTAAATAGAGTGAAGCGATACTTTACGCCGGGACGGCTTTTGGGATCCTGCATGGAGTATTGCAGCCACCTTTGGGATGGCTCAGCAAAGTACCAACTTGCCGTGCTTGACTCGGTGGAACGCAGAGCTAAGAGGCTCATTGGCGACGCGGACGTAAAACTGGTGGATGCCAAACTTCACAGCTTGGCTCATCGCCGTAAGGTCGCCTGCTTGTCGGTCTTCTACAGATTGTACTTCGGAGAGTGTGCCCAAGATCTCCACGACCTCATTCCACCGGCCCCTTCCTTCCATCGAACATCTAGACGCACTGCAAGTTACCATCCTTACTTAGTTGCTATTCCACCAATTCGCACTAGGCGTTTCTAAATGTCTTTTGTTATGCGCACAGCAAAAGAGTGGAACTCTCTACATGCGTCTTTGTTTCCGAACGCATACAACCCTAATCTCTTCAAAGTGAGAGTGAACAGGCTTCTTCTGGATAAGCCATTGAGCTATAGGGGTAAGCTCACTCCATCGTCGACTCTGTCTCTGTCACCACTGACCTAGACTAGAGTCAAGAGTAAACCCTTATTAAAATAATAAAAAAAGCCCGTATACTTTGAGGACAGCTTTATTTTACTAGAAAACCCATAATTATGTAGAGGACGCATTCGTCATATACTTCAACTTGCGTGTACTACAGAAAATTGCAAAGTTATATTGCAATATGCTGCTCAAGTGGACAGTCAGTTTAAATAAGCTTCTTCTTCAGCACATTCAGTCAGCACCCAATAAATTGCTGTTGTAATCTACCAAAATAAAGTGTATGGTAGAAAATTACTTTACATCGTACAAATATTGGCTGTCAATGTCAAGCAACCGACAAACAAACAATCAATGTCAAAATCAGCTGTGTGTTTCGTGTTTCGCGAAAATAAAATATACTGAAAGGAAAGTTTGAAACAAACTCAAATTAAATTGTTTAACACATTGCAATTAGAAGAATACAGATCGAAATTATGGCTTCTCGCTTTAGTGGTGCGTTACAGTTGACCGACCTCGACGATTTTATAACACCTTCGCAAGTGAGTAACATAACATAACCTATGTTATAAACAACTGAGTTGTTTTTGTTATATTTCCTGTTCGTTTCTGCCCTTTTTAAAAAAAACCGAGTGGAATTTAATACGATTTAACATTGATTTAAAGTAATAGAAAAAGTAATTTTTATTTGGTCTTAACAAAAATAACCAAAAAGTTTCCAAACTGATGTTGTTTGCATTATTATCACTAATCATCGTGATCATCCTCGGCATTTCAAAAGATTTCTATCAACAGGAATGTATAAAACCTGTAAAAATCGAGAAAACTAAGACAAAAACTGGTGCAAAGATAAAGATTGGTGAAGATGGATACTTTGATGTATCAAGCGGGAGGGAGCAGAAACTACAGAAGGTGGAGATTACCCTGGCAGACTGCTTGGCCTGCAGTGGATGCATCACGTCTGCGGAGAGTGTGCTGGTCACCAAGCAGAGTCAGGAGGAGCTGTTGAGGTTAACCAATAGCCTTGTAATATTACACCATTCATTTAGGAGAAAACTTGTGTGCAGCTACTGAGTAAATATTATGTAATGACTCAGCAATAATATTGTCACATGTTATTTTGCTTTAATTCAATGTTTTGTTACATTGTTATTTATTATCATCATTTATCTCAAGAAGAAACATTGTGAATAATATGAAAGTGAATAAAACTTGGAGAAAATCACTTGGAAATATTACTTTGCTTTTAAACATAGTTTGTTTCTATTTTTCTAGAGTATTCTCTGAGAAGAAGTACACCGATAACAAGGGAGTTAGTAAAGATGTGAGCCTGATAGTGATATCTCTGTCACCGCAGCCGACCCTCTCCCTCTCAGCGCGGTATAAGCTGACACCCGAGGAGGCCACTCACAAGTTAGCAGGTGCCTTTATATTTGATGTCTAATAAAAGTAAATATAACACAACTAAAATTGAAAAAGTTTGCATCCCATACTGCTTATTTTAAAATAATAATAAAAATGTCTTATCAAAATGAATCAGCAAAATCAAGAAAAATTTAGTATTATTTAATGATATCAATTAGATAATAACTTGCTTAACAAAGCTGGAGTTTCTAATTTTAAAAAGGTTTCTACATAGACTGAAAAGAATGCATAATAGTGGATTGTCTGACGACATTGAATAATACACTTTATGCATAGATAAATAAAGTCCAAAATTGTACACTACTTTTTTGTAGGATACCTGGCAGGGAAGAACTTCTCCTGATGAGGATATCAGGAGCAACTCTCATATTAGTAAAGCAGCTCTCTACAAGTTAACTAATTGTAGGATGTTGCATCTTTTGAGTAACTTGTACTAACTGATAAAAAAGTTTATTATTCAATGTCATCAGATAAATTCCTCAGGTCAGTGCTCCACATACTATGTGCAGTGTTTAAGAACTGCTTGTATTTATAGGCACACTATATCTGTTCAACAGACTTTACTGCTCATTTTATGTGCATGTGAAAGGTACACATCACACACACATCACACACACACACACACACACAAACACACACACACACACACACACATCACATTTCGCATCATGTACTTACAATTCAACTTGCCGTAACTTGTCTAGGGTACTTCAAGAACTTAGGTGCCGACCTGGTGCTAGACATGACGATAGCGGAGGACTTCTCACTCCTGGAGGCACAGCAGGAGTTCCTACAACGCTATCAGAACCAGCAGACCGACCCAAGCTCTAAGAACATGCCCATGCTTGCAAGCTCTTGTCCAGGTAAATAGGCATATGCACTGAAGATAGGTTTTTTCTAATACTAAAAGTGCTGACGGCCCCAAATGACGAGTTGTAAGTCGTAAGTTCAAACACAGGCAGGCGCATTACTTTGTGTAACTAATTTCATCACCACTGCTCTCAAAACGGTGAAGGAAAACATCGTGAGGAAACCGGCATGTCCTAGAACCTATAATTCGAAGACATGTGACATTTACCAACCCGCACTGGGCCCGCGTGGTGGATTACGGCCCACTCCCTCTCACCGAGAGGAGGCCTGTGTCCCAGCAGTGGGAACATTATAGGCAGCTTACGCTGATTATGCTTATGCCTGTAATGTTCCCACTGCTGGGACACAGGCCTCATCTCTTCAAGAGGTAGTGGGCTGTAATCCACCACGCGGGCCCAGTGCGGGTTGGTAGATGTCATATATCTTCGATTTTTTTGGTTCTAGGACATGCCGGTTTCCTCACGATGTTTTTAATTTTTTTGAATACACACTAGGAATTTCTCGTGTATCGTGGGTGTGTTTACAAACATTTAAACTCACATACACAAACAGCCATTACCGGAACAACTACTTGCAGGTCATACAAATATTTGTTCCGTGCGGGGATCGAACCCGCGACCCGTAACTCAGCAGTCAATCGCTGCTGCTGTGGTGCTGAAATAATGTACACAAAGTAAACTGCCTGTCTGGGTTCGAACCTACGACCTGCAACTCGGTAAGTCGCGGATGTTACCACTGCTCACAGGCTAGGCTTTAGAGGCTGATTAGGCTTATAATAAAAGTGTAAGTGTAAAAGGTACATCTAAATATCATAAATTGCAAAGACACATGTAAAAACAGCAACACAGACATAAAACTGCTCGTGGACGTCTTTGAGTAAGCTTGCGCACTGCTTTTCAGGATTGCATGTAACATAAATATTCTGGTGTTCAGTGTTTGTTGGAAAGACTGCAGTGATTTGTTTATTTTATTTTATTAAAACCATTTTTTTCTATTAAAGTATACAAATACAAATATTTATATTGGAACAAAAACATATTAAAATTTTTGTGTACATTAATACTGTGATAGTTTAGTAACTGTGTCGCAGTTATTAGCGCCCACCCCAGGAGCGGAAGACGACCGAGTTCCCTAACAACAATGTTTGTTATATATATAGGTAGAAACTAGACATAAACATAAAACTAGAACTAGACATTAATTAATGATAGTTGTAGCAGTATAAGTGGGGGTGTGTGAGGGAGGGTATTAAACAGTACGTTGCTAACTGTACCTCATGCTCGTTGCATACAGGTTGGGTATGCTACGCAGAGAAAACGCACGGTAGCTTCATCCTTCCATACATATCGAGTTCCAAGTCGCCGCAGCAAGTCATGGGCTCCCTAGTCAAGCAGTACCTGTCCAAGTGCAGGGAACTGAGCCCGGGGGAGATATACCACGTCACCGTTATGCCGTGCTATGATAAGAAGCTAGAGGCGTCCCGGGAAGACTTCTACAGCGAGATGCTCAGCTGCCACGATGTGGATTGTGTTATTACTGCAAGTATGTATGATTATACTTTTTTATTTGTTTATTTCCTTAAGGACCTTTTTAATCGCTATATCGTTCCAATGACTGTCCTATCATACCCTAAATACATACACATCTATGAGACAGAATTTTATTGAATGTACCTAATGCTACGGCTACATTGTCGCGATGACGCGAACTACACTTCGCGCGCTCTCTGTTGTACAGCGAGTCAGCGACACGTTGAGCGGTGTGCGGGAGAGAGCGCTTTATCGCGAATATGTAGCTGTTTATACTTAAATTCAGGAACTTAAGACGGACAGGACATGCCACCGCCACTTATTAAACTATCAACTTCAGCGTTATGTATTCTACGTTTATTTTTGAGTGACCATTTGTACTAGGAAAATCCTAAATATTATAATTGCAATGGAATTTGAGCTTTATTATGAGTATGACATTGAGTTTGTGGTTCCCAAAACTTAGCCTGTCTTTCTAATCATATAATTTCTGAAACCCGTCTAGTCGAACTTGAACAAATGCTAGACCTGAGCAACAAGTCCCTGAGTGACGTCACGGGGGCGGAGCTCGATTGGCCGTGGGGCGCCCTGGGCGAAGCCCCGCCGGCGCTCCGCAGACACATCGGAACTGGCTCGGGAGGATACGCAGACCATGTGTTCTTGTATGCCGCGGAGCAGTTGTTTGGGGAGAGTAATGCGCAGCTCGTCTATAGGAATTTAAGGTATTACATGTTTTTATTGGTTTTATAATAATTTTGGCAGAAAGACTCATTTATATGAATGGAGTTTTTCATCCCTATTCCACTTTCCGACTTTCCTGGTGGAGGAGGGAATAAGATGCGGTAGTGTAACAGTAGTTTGTCTTCAAGTAATTGTTTTTAAAAATATTGGCTGCTGTAGGTATAGTAAATAAAGCCAGTCATTTTTAGGGAAACCCTCACTTGACTTTAGACTTTTTTATTTTTCTCTTTTTGTGTCGTTTTGTAATTTTTTTAAAATTAATAATCCTTAATAATCCTATGGTTTACGAACGATAAAAAATACTATCTGCCTAAACGTCACCCAAAGTGACTAAAATTTAGCTCAAAGGGAATTTTTTTACTCGAAAATATTCTTACTAGATTCTCAGTATTTTAAAAAGAAAAAAAGAATGTTGGAAATGACCCCAAGAGTTGTTTCAAAAACTTTCACAAATCCTCAGCTTTTCAAAACAATAAAAATAATAAGTACTTTTTGGGACATTATTTGGAGAAATTGGAGTTCGAACACAAGTATGAAAAAAATGTGTTTTTCTCCTTACGTAGGTACTTATTTATCATACTTAATTTTTTTTCATACTTGGTAGTACTGTAAAGTACTGTACAATTGTACGTGTTTCCGCTAGTCGTAATCCATTCGGGGGACACGTGATTCTCTTACAAAAACGATCAGACAAACAGGTTTTTTACTGCGGAACCCTAAAAAGTAAAGTAAGTCGAAGAATATGAATGTAGTTAACAGAGATTGCGTATCTATTAATGATCCCTAAAATCAATAGCTTTTTTTTTAATGAAACAGGTAACATTGTCTATTGAGTGTTGCAACAGTATCGAACGATATCCAGCGTCACAGTTCACAGTGTGACCCCACACACAAGTGTGTCATTGTGTGGTGTGCCACTTATTAGTCAATGGCCAGCCTAGCATTGTTTGCAACTGACGCAAACACTGCACTCGTTTATTTCCTCGAGTTTAGTGCATAACTTTGCTACGCGACCTAAAATTGAAGACCTTTGCTCCTGACCTGTCGCGGTCCCACGCCGGGGCAAAGAATTAGGCCCTTCATACACACACGTTTTTCTTACCGTGAAAAACTACGGTTTATTCACCGTGTGTAGGCACGGTCGTCAGTGTTGTATGAATCACTATGGTAAGTTGTTGACGAACACGTTTTTGGAACGAAGTTATTTAACAGAGCTTGTGGTACGAGTAAAATTTTAGAAAATTGTAGAAATCGTCACATAACGAAAAAGGGTTTATCCATGCATCTTTTTATTATATACAACGTGTAACATAATTAACGCAAGACCTCATACACCCCAATTAGAGTATCGAGTTAAAAGCATAATACAATGACCAACACAATTTTTTTTAAAGCTACCTATTATTATTAAGAAAATCGTGTTGACCCTAGCATTACTTTATGCATTAAGAATTGAGTCTTATTGCCTTGAAATAACGTTTAATTTTCTTGGGCTCAATCGGCGGTCAGTATTTCAAAATACATAATTTTTGAAAAAGATACCTATATTAATAGTTACTGAAATGGGTTCAGTATTCGATTATGACCAAACTAGTTTCAGGACTTGCGTTTATTCTGTTACACCTTGTATAATAGAAAAAGACAGAGAGTGAGAGAGATAGATTTCATGGTTTTCGAAAACCATGAAAACTATCTCTCTCTCACTCACTTTCAAAATGACAAAATGTTGTCTGTCTCGGTCAAAATAAAAATCTAAGATGGCTGCTGAGAAATTTTTCCAATTTTACGTCATCGGTATCGTTTTCATGGTTTTCGAGGGTGCGGAAGCCGATGGTAAGATCAAAATTAAAATCCAAGATGGCGGCTGCCGATATTTTTAAATTTTTCATCATGGTGTCCTTTTCATAGTTTTCGAGGGTGCTGTAGCCGATAGTGAGGTCAAAATAATAATCCAAGATGCAGGTTGCGGAAAATTCCAAATGTTTCGTCATTTACAATTTTCGCAGCCGTCATCTTGTATTTTCATTTTGAATCACGTGCCTGCCGGGGTTCCCCTACCCCACACGTTCTGTTACTACGGCGCGGTTTATGCGCCTTACCTTAAAGATACCGTGCCGTGTACAAACGGTGTGTGTTACGTAAAATCTGTAATTATAGGAGGCGAAACAGAATCTTTCCTAGATTTTCTTAATCTACTTTCTGTCACAATTGCGATTGTTAAGCTGTCCAGTGGGCGTCCTCGACAGCCGGTGGAACTTCGTGGAGCATTTCCGACGTTTGGCTCCCAGACTGGAAAGGGCCGGGGCTGCCTTAAAGCGGCTCCTGCCCAATCTAGGGGGGCCAAACGCCTCCTGCCGGAGGCTCTACGCGGGGGTCGTGCGGTCCATGGCCCTTTACGGGGCACCGGTGTGGGCGCGTTCCTTGAGGCGGCGGCCAGCCCGCTGGTTGAACGCGCCCCAAAGGGTCATGGCCATCCGGCTGGTCCGGGGATACCGTACGGTCTCCGGTGAGGCGGCGAGCCTCCTTGCCGGATTACCGCCATGGGATCTGGAGGCAAAAGTCCTCGCGCACGTTTGGGAGTGGCGCGAGGAGGCGAAACGCCGGGGCGTAGCTCCGCTGCCGCGAGAAATCACGGTACAGCGGACAGAGCTCCGGCGGGATCTCAGGGCGGCATGGAGAGTGCGATTGTCGCAACCCAGCGCTGGGCACGCCACAATTGCGGCGATAAGTCCCCTCTTTGAGGAGTGGCTAGAGAGGCGCCACGGCGTCCTCACCTTCCGCCTGACGCAGGTCCTAACCGGACACGGTTGTTTCGGGAGGTTCCTGTTCCGGATAAGGCGGGAGGAAACGCCCGGGTGTCACCATTGTGTGGATCGCCCGGAGGACACGGTGGAGTATACGGTGGAGGTCTGCCCGGCTTGGGCGGAGCACCGCCGTGTCCTCGTGGAGGCGATTGGCGGTGGCGATCTCTCGCGTCCGGCCTTGGTCCAGGCCATGGTACGGAGCGAGAGGGCTTGGGAAGCCGTCACCTCCTTCTGCGAAGCAGTAATGTTCGCGAAGGAGGAGGCGGAACGCGTGAGGGAGAGGCAAAGTTTGCGCCCTCACGCCCCTAGCCGCCGCAGGAGACGCCCTGGGCGTCGGGAATCGCAGGCTGATTCCCGGCCACCGTAGGCGCGGGCTTGCGAACGGCGAGCAATGGGCAGCTCGCCGTTCGATAAGGACCAGGCCCGGGTCGACGGCGCGTTGTGTTCCACGCGCGCCTCAAAGAGATGTCAGCACCAATGACGGGGTTTGCTAGGACCGATGCCTGCTAGGGTTGCGGAAAAGTCCAAGAGGGTTACCGTGGCCCCTGGCACAGGCAACTGAAGGAACACGGGTGGGTTTTAGTCAGTAAGAGTCTGACACGCCCTCCTGCTCTGCCCAGAGCGGGAGAAATTATTTGATGATTTCCCACCCACAAAATAAAAAAAAAAAAAAGCTGTCCAGTGGGATAATTGCGTAACAATGATGAAATAGTTCGCCATGTCTTTCATTTTGACAGTTCAGTCACGTTCATTGCGTTATTTCCGTTGTTGAGCAGACTAATTTTTCAATCTATAAAGCAATGGATAATGAATTTCCTCCAAAACCCTTGGATTGTGATTTAAAGTGTATTTCGCAATTAGGGTGCTGGTTTTAATCCCCGGGTCGGACAGTATTATCAGATTTTTCTATTATCACGTTTTCAGTAGCATTCCAGTCATTTACATTTGTGTCTGCTTTCTCGCCTTCTTTTACACAGGACGTCAGGCGAAATGTGGGTGTGCTGTACGATACAAATCTGCCTACCCCTTCGAAAAATGTAAGCGTGGCGTCTTACTAATTTTATCAATCCAGGAACCCTGACTTCCGCGAGGTGACGTTAGAGAAGGACGGCAAGGAGGTGCTGCGGTTCGCAGTCGCTAACGGCTTCCGCAACATTCAGAACCTGGTGCAGAAACTCAAGCGCGGCAAGTCGCCCTACCACTACGTTGAAGTCATGGCGTGCCCCTCAGGTTTGTAACTAATTCAGTTTAGTTGGCATTTGAGGTAGAACAGATAGATATCTCAAAAGTATGAATAAGGGTCATCTGTTTATATTTCTTATCGACATTTCTTTAATAATTGGTAATATCAGCTGGTAATATAAGCCATTCGCAAAATAATAATTTAACATTCAATTCTTCCACGTCGAATTCTTTTATAACATCGCTATACAATGATAATGATGTTTTCTCATATCGTAATATAATACCTAAGTAAAAATATAGAGGGTCTCAATTGCCAAAATCTTCTAAATTTTTACATATTTTTAAGATGGCGTCTTGGAAGAATGAAATCTTTAGTGACTGTGCTCCAAATTACAGGCGGGACGAGTAAATTAGAAAAAAATTGCCTTTATAACCACTCGTAAAGATGGTAACCTATACCTTCAACATTCTAGGATGCCTAAACGGCGGCGCGCAAATCCGGCCGGTCTCCGGCGAGAGTGGGCGCGAGCTCGTCGCTCAACTAGAGACCTTGTACTCTCAGCTGCCTCTAGCTGTGCCATCAGACAGCAAGCTGGTTCGCAAGCTATACGCCGAATGGCTTGATGGCAAGGAATCGGACAAGGCGCGAGCTATGCTGCACACAGCCTACCATGCAGTCGAAAAATCAGATATAGCACTTAACATTAAGTGGTGATCGGTTGTGAAATAGTAAGCGGGTGTAAAACGACGTTAACGACGCGATGCCGAGAGTTACTTATTCTCTCCGTTATTGTGATATATTTTTTTTTGTATACTTGATCATCCTATGTCACCTTCTGGTTACGGAGATATTGAAGGTCAAAGTTCCAACTTTTTTTGGACGTTTTTTTACGAAAACCAGTGTTTTATGTATAATTTTAAATACCCTCATGACTCCTGTACCCTTGCATACACCCATAAGTACAATTTACTGCGTGCGTTACGTTACGCGCTACCGTAAAAAGCGAATTTTCACGCCAAAAATAAAAGTAGGTAGTTTCCCAGCAATTATTCTTGTACAGTATTAGGTACTTAGTTTGATGTACAGAATGCGTAGATCTGTGCCAGCTTCGTGGTGGGTCTTTTTACACCCTGTAGATAATGGCATTCACGAGCGCGCGTCATGTGACTCTTATATCATTGTAATTAGGTATGAATTAGAATGATTTACGCGCGCTCGTGGAATGCAACAGCTGTACCCGGCCGTCGAGTGTGAAAAAGTTCCGCTTAGAGCGTTGTCCTCGGTATGACCAGCACCATAATTGCGTGATTTCAATCACAATCCGAGAGTTTTGAAGGATATTGCTTAACCATTGCTTCATAGGTTTGGAAAATTTTGTCTGCATAACAACGTAAATAACGGGCCCTAGTCCTAGTGTGGGGCAACGTTTTAAAAAAAATAAAAAAGAAAGAAAAGAAAACGAAACCCATTGCGATAAATTGTCATTTCACGTGTGATGTGTGGACAGTCTCTTTGTAAATCTCGATGTGTCAAATTAAGTCACGGGTACCTACGAGTACTTTACATTTGTGTAAGTTTAGAGAGTGTCTTTTCACACGTTCCGGATACCCTGAGTCCTAACCGAACGCGATGGTCGCGCGAATACGCAATCGTTTACCTTGATATTGGCGTACATACGCGACTTGATTGATCGCGCGAGTACCTACCTATTTCATTTTCATATAAACGAGCGCGACTCGCTTTCGGTTAGAACACGGCCATAATAGTCGATGACGAATTTATGGCCAGGCAATTTGGACGAGTATGTGAGCTTTCATACTTAACGTTACGTTACTTATGTACTTCATTTCCGGTCACCTGGCGCCCGGAGTTTGTAAAACGGCACTGTACCTACGGTACTTGTGTGTTAAAGTACCTAAGTAAAATATTTATACTGAACTTCCTGATTCTTGTTTTCACACCATTCATAAAAGTGTTGTATTATTATGAACACATCAATCCGTGTTATTTTTTCTTCTCACAACATTTGTATTCGATCATTTAAAAAACATACAGGCTGTTACCCACTCAGTAGATACATGTCTCTGAACAACCCTGCTTTGAAATATTTCGTCGAAAACAAAAAAATTGCAAAAAAAGTTTGCTGTTCCATACATTTTGACCGCGTTGCACTTTTCTATGAAACAACTGATTATTATTTTTGATAACCGACGAAAAATTTTCAACGCAGTGATGTTCAGAGTCAAACAAACTGAAACCATGAATCTAGCACATGATTCTAGACTCCCTAGGGTAGAAATTTTTCGTCGTTTATCAAAAAATATTCTGCTTTTTAATAGATAAATGCAAAACCTACGCGGAGAAATGTATGGAACAGCAATTTTTTTTTTTAATATATGACGAAAAATTTGTTCAGAATCATATACTGAGAGGTTAACCGGTTGCGCATCAATGTCCCTGCCGCCCTGTATATATTATAATCTGTTCTATGCAACTCATCATAATCTGTACTATGCATCTCATCATTATCTGTTCTATGCAACTCATTATAATCTGTTCTATGCAACTCATTGTAATCTGTTCTAATCAACTCATTATAATCTGTTCTATGCAACTCATTATAATCTGTTCTATGCAACTCATTATAATCTGTTCTATGCAACTCATTATAATCTGTTCTATGCAACTCATTATAATCTGTTCTATGGACATCATAATCTGTTCTATGCAACTCATCATTATCTGTTATATGCAACTCATTATAATCTGTTCTATGCAACTCATTATAATCTGTTCTATGCAACTCATTATAATATGTTCTATGGACATCATAATATGTTCTATGCAGCTCATCATAATCTGTTTTGCTTGTAAGTATTAATACTTTTCTATAAGAGATATCCAGAGGCTCAATGAAAGATCAGTAAATATTTTAAGATGAATAATCGAGCTGTTGACTATACATAATATTTGTTTTGTTTAGTCTCTAGTTGTAAGCTATGTTGTGATATTGTATATTTGCTTATAGAATGGCATATAGTTGTAAATATCACTATTTAATTGTAAGAACAATACATTTGTTTGAAAACGTCGTGTTTGTGTCCATTTCCTATTTGCATATTATGTATGTACAACGTATTCACTTTGTATAAATATTTAATGGTTCCCTTTATAAGTGACTGTGGGTAAATGGATGACCCTCCGTGTCGCAAGGAAGTGCTGCTTTTGTTTGTGACGGGAATATTACATTCATGTTTAGGATCTCCCACACTGATGCCAATAATTTACTCCGTCATGTCATCGTGACATCAGTGACGATTTGGGCTGTGGTATAGATAATGATTAAAAAAACTAAAGCATATTATTCAATTCACTGAGGGGAACCGCTCAAATTATAATTATGTACTGATAATGAAAATATATCCATTGATTATTATTATAAAGCGAAACATATTCTATTCATATATTCATTCGGGGAAGACCTGGATGACTCGCACAGACCAAAGAGCCAAAAATGGGGAGGGGGGCTGGCACAAAAGTACACGGTAACCCTCTTGGACTTTTCCGCAACCCTAGCAGGCATCGGTCCTAGCAAACCCCGTCATTGGTGCTGACATCTCTTTGAGGCGCGCGTGGAACACAACGCGCCGTCGACCCGGGCCTGGTCCTTATCGAACGGCGAGCTGCCTATTGCTCGCCGTTCGCAAGCCCGCGCCTACGGTGGCCGGGAATCGGCCTGCGATTCCCGACGCCCAGGGCGTCTCCTGCGGCGGCTAGGGGCGTGAGGGCGCAAATTTTGCCTCTCCCTCACGCGTTCCGCCTCCTCCTTCGCGAACATTACTGCTTCGCAGAAGCAGGTGACGGCTTCCCAAGCCCTCTCGCTCCGTACCATGGCCTGGACCAAGGCCGAACGCGAGAGATCGCCACCGCCAATCGCCTCCACGAGGACACGGCGGTGCTCCGCCCAAGCCGGGCAGACCTCCACCGTATGCTCCACCGTGTCCTCCGGGCGATCCACACAATGGTGACACCCGGGCGTTTCCTCCCGCCTTATCCGGAACAGGAACCTCCCGAAACAACCGTGTCCGGTGAGGACCTGCGTCAGGCGGAAGGTGAGGACGCCGTGGCGCCTCTCTAGCCACTCCTCAAAGAGGGGACTTATCGCCGCAATTGTGGCGTGCCCAGCGCTGGGTTGCGACAATCGTACTCTCCATGCCGCCCTGAGATCCCGCCGGAGCTCTGTCCGCTGTACCGTGATTTCTCGCGGCAGCGGAGCTACGCCCCGGCGTTTCGCCTCCTCGCGCCACTCCCAAACGTGCGCGAGGACTTTTGCCTCCAGATCCCATGGCGGTAATCCGGCAAGGAGGCTCGCCGCCTCGCCGGAGACCGTACGGTATCCCCGGACCAGGCACAAAAGGGCCTGTACTCAGCATTGGGTGGAACAAGGCTGCCAATGATAATGAAGATGATGAAATCATGAATATGTTTGGTGTAAACGATAGTGTAAAGAATCTGTCTGTAAAGCGGGCCCTTACAGAGTAAAGTAAAAAGTTTAAGTAGAGGAATGAATATGCAGTAGCAACATCTGATCAATAATCGAAACAAATCGAACGAAATCTTCGAACATATTAACCTTACAAAATTAGTGTGAAAGAGTTTTTTACGAAAAAGCTTGTTACAGAAACAACAGTATTTTGTAAAAAGCAATCGTCCAACATTCCTAGCGCTCACTTTTATTCAAGTAAATTCAGCACACATGCAATTTTGACACGGTTCATAACTCGATTACTAAATATTTAGTTAGCTTACCTGACCGTGCCTAACTCATCCTAGTTGCGAAGTGCTGAACTTCTGATGCGCTGATCACAATCGGTTACGTGAACTACGTCACGCTCCGTTGTCGTGCCGCAACCGTCTCGTGACGTGTGAGTGGGCTCGTAAGTTAAAGAACAACGATCGCAGCTATCGATCGTATTCCGTGCAGTGGCGAGTGCGGGCGCGGCGGCGGCGTCCAATCTTATGTTGTACAAATAATGTCTAGTGTTTACATAACAAGTGCTGGACTGCGCGACTGAACGCTCCTCGACACGCGGCACTAGCGCGCGATGGAAGGCTCGAGCATCACCGTGACCAGGATATACTGTGTTCTGTTCTGCACCATCATCAAGGCCGTGATCAGCACGGGGCTGGGCAAGTGCCCCGTCTACCCGCCCCTGCCCAACTTCGACATACAGCGGGTGAGTAGCACCACGCTCCACACTATCACGTGTGCCGCAGTTTGAAAGAAAGAAAGAAAAATTGGTTTATTTGTCACAGAAACACGTGCATACAAAAAGAAAACAGCTCTAGGTAATAATAAAAACAAAAATACATCTCTAATCACGAACACAAAACAGAAATAGTCGACAGCTGCACGTCATGACTGTGACAAGAAGGCTTCCACTCAGCGTGATGCTGTGCTATGGGGGACCCACAGCACAGCGTTGATTTTCAGTGGTTACCCGAAAAGAAGGTTTGCGCGCCACTCTGTATTATCTGGGCTATGGTCTAAATTACAGACCCATTTTATGTCCAAGCAAATCTCTGTCCATTCCAAGGTTGCCTGGAAGAGATCGCTGAAAACGATAAGGCCGCCCATTGTATAGTAGTGTTCATTTTTTTTTTTTTTGTATTTTATGGTGTACAATATATAAATAAATGTGTCCTTTTAGAATGACCGTCTACGCGTTGGATAAGAACATACCTATAGGGACTGTTCACGATATATCCAAACCTAACGCGTAGACGCTCCGTCTGCATAATTATATTATTCCGATATTGTAAATAGTCACCTTGCAACCTGCTTAAGTCCGAATGTCGAGCGGTTAACACGCAGCCATGCATACGTTTAACATAATGCATAACACTCTCTAGTTACCTACCAGTACCAGGTAAATCGGAAGGAAGCGAGACTAGAATTCAGAACGTTACACCCACTATCTATTATGACTTATGACCAGTGATCGGAATAGGTAGAGCTAATATACCTAAAGTTCAAAGAACAGAGACAAAAAAAGTGGAGACTTCGTTATGACAATTTTTTTTTCGGAATATTTGTTCTGGGTTGCGGGCCATAACGTAAGTACATTTAATTGAATTCATTTTTTTTATGTTTTTTTTTAAACAATAATAATCCGGTATAGGTACTCTTTTTTTTTAACCAGAAATAGGAAATGAATTCGATAGTTGTTTTACTTTATTAATTTTAGTTGTACTTAAGTAATGTTCCATTAGTCTCGAAAAGTTTTTTTGTCGTAAGGCGTCTCCACTTGGTCTCTGTTCTTTTTCGAACTTTAGGCATTTTAGCTCTACCTATTCCGATCACTGCTTATGACACAAGAGTTTTCCACTAGCATTAAAAAAGTGAATTGGTACGCATGACACATAGGTAAGGTAATACTCAAGTCAAAGAGTATAATAACTACTTATTAAGTTCAAGTTAATAGTGTTGTGACCGGCAAAAGGATCGTAGCAGGTGGCGTTATGTTGTTTCTGCCTAGCCCCACGGGAAGAAAGCATGAGTTTATGTAATGTAATGTCGTGTTGGTACGGTCGTCGACCCCAAAAAATAAATGCATCAAATCAATTTTTGTTTTGTTTTATCATGTTTAGATAATTATCCCATCACGTCTGCGGAGTTTCGCAAGTTAATTTAATTTGACCCTGTATAATGTTTTGATATAACTAAATGCTAATTCCTAAATGAATGAGTTCTGAAAAACAACATGCGACAATATAATGTATTAGAATTGATTGTACCTATCTATCTAAAACAAAATAATGAGTAAAACATGCTGAAAATGAATGGAATTGATTTAAGTAATTGCCTACTAATTAGCGATAACCTTTTCTCTATTTCAATTTCCCTGAAAACGATACATAGCATGCTAATATTTCTCACCACTATGATAGGTGTTTCCTTCAAAAATGGGCCCACGAAAAGGGCCTGCCTGAATGGTATAAATATTCAATTCAATCGTTGCCGCGTTGGTCGACGAACTTTAATCATTTAAATTTAACTAGCAACGTTTACTTGAAATAAATGGTGTCAATTCACTCGGTTTTAAAGTAAAAATGGGTGTTCCACAAGGCTCGATATTGGGTCCATTCCTCTTTTTAGTATTAATGAACTACTCAATTTAGTAAAAAATCAACTACAAATGGTATTATTTGTTCACGATACTTCCTTAATTTTGAATTATATTTTTTGAAAATATAATTGAAATATCTAGGTACATGCTTTCAGTTTCAACTTGTTTTGACTAACTAACAAGACTTCCTCATTTTCTTACGACGACTGCTTTCACAAGCCAATAGTGTGTGAAATTAAATTCATTTCCTGAAATCGGTTGTACCTAAATATAACCTTTATAACCATTTATAGCCTACAGATAGTTGTCCCGAGTTGGGCGTTAGTGTCTGTGATATTTATGATGATTGTAAAAGCACCCATCGCGAAACAGGAGACATTCCCAGTGTTAGAAAAAAAAACTAGATTTTAAGGGAAGGAGAGCTATCACTTCAATTCATAATCTATTTTCAGATAATTTACTTTCCATAGCCTACTCACTTTACTATAAACTTTAGCGTTAAGTTCAATTTTGGGCGACATTAGTAATAAAAAGGTCTTAAAAGTTTTTTGAACTTTGTTATGTTATGTTTGACATTGAGTTAGTTGTTTGAAACTTGAAACCTTCAAATATACTTTGTAACAATCGGCAGAAAACACTATGCACCTGACAACCCACTCGGTAATCATCTAATAAATAAATAAATATCGTCTGACATTGCACACAGCACCATCTAGTTCCAAGTTAAGCACTTAACACTTAAGGCTTGTGTTATGGATACCTAATAATGCATTGTTTACAGTCTACAAGAATGAATGAAAAAAACCTACCTAGGTACCTACTTGAAAAGTGTGTATATTATATACGACATTTTAAACTAAAATGTTAACAGGAAATACGATTGTTGTAATATCCATAGGGAGGTGATAAACGACAGGCAGGCGATGCTAGGTACCTAATTGAGATGTGTTTCTTCATAATTCCCGCTTACAAAAAAAATACAAAAAACGCTTGAAAAACTTGTCGGCTCTGCGCCGCGCTATGGGTCGCAAGTTCGCTTCCCGCGCGAATGCAATAGAATACTCTTTATTGCAGATATAAATAATAATAAAATAATATACTTAATTAATACAATATTGGTTTCATATAGGGTCAACAGACAGTTCATATTTCGGTCTGTGTTCCAGTTATGTTATTTCGAAACAGAATCAATTTAGTGATGTATACCCAGATCCTAAAATAAAGATGAAAACTTAAGCGAGATTATCTCTTTAAAATACTTTCCAAAGTAACAAGAGTGTCACGGACCTTCAATTTTCCTTGTACTAGTAGGTAACTGTTTACATCAACAACATGTTGTTTCAGTAGGTAGGTGTTGAGTAGGCAATTGTTGATGTCACAGCACCGAATATCCATACTAATACGTACTTCGTTCGTACTTACGCCGTCGCTTCCTAAATAGGTAAGCGTCACGCCAATAACCTAGCGTTAGTCTCGCTGAGATTCCTCCTCACACTCCTCAAAGGTTTCAAATATTTAGATACTACCTGCTGCCGGCGACTTCGTCCGCGTTAAATGTATAGTCCCCCCCCCCCCCCCTTCGCATCGCAACGCCCGCCCGCACTCTTACTTTATTTTCACTTAGCGTTCTTTCTCCTCGGCTCCTAAGGGTTGTAGCGTTTTATTATAGGTGCATCGTCTTCACATATAATTATATAATTAATGTATACAAAGTATTGTAACACATTTTAAAAGAGTAACGATGGAGTTTCTTGCCCATTCTTCTCCATACGAAACTACCTTTTGGAAGGGGCGACTAGAATCAATTCTATTTAAATGTAAATGTTGACGTTCAAAAGTGCCTTTTATGTGCCTATTTGAAATAAATGCTTTGACTTTAAGCGTGATGTAAAATAGCCTATAACCTTCCTCAAGAATTAAATATGTAGGTATATGAGACAACATCCACACAAGGTATTCAGGTCCCGAACTAGGCAGAGCCTATACTACAGTAACCTGATGACTGATATACATACTTATATACATATACACACCCAGACACAGGTCATACAGACATGTTCATGCACACAAATGTTGGACTTGTCCGGGGATCGAACCCGGGACCAGCGGCTCAGAAGGCAGGGTCGCTACCAACTGCGCCAACCGGTCAGTCAATTGGCTATCAAATGCATTTTTTTTTCAAATCCGCCTCCTAGTTATGGTTCTGAGGTTTTTCCTGTGATTACCTACACCCTGCATACAAACAAATTTCACGTTCTTGTTATATTAGTAGTAGGTAGTAAAATTACTTAAGTATAGAGAAAGTTTTGTCATAGTTTTGGTAAAGGTGTGTTTTGCTGCCTCGTTGTTCAAATGGTTGCAAGCGCTACTGCCATGCATGAGGTCATGGGTTCGATTCCCTGGTCAGAGAAAGCGTTGATGGCAATAGGCTCGCCCCCTATTACACGGGACTTAAATATAATTGGTGGGTTGGGGTTGTACTATGGGTACCCATAGTACAACCCCAACCCACCAATTCCCTGGACCTGTTCCCCGAACGGTTAGGCTGAGGTGATGTTATTTCGTGATCGCACCTTTAAAGTAAAACCGTTACTAAACGAAATTATAAAATTTTACAGGAGAGCCAGGAGAGATATTAGAAAAAAGTCACCATTTTTTGTCAATAAAATCTGAATGCAGGGTTCTTTAGGACATTTAATGAGGTCTTATTATAGATCTCTGTTTACATTATGAGACGTGATTTAGAAAAGTTTTTTATTTTTATTTACAGTATTATTTATTTTGATTTATATTATTATAGTAACACTTTACCATTAATAATTTGTTAATTATGGTATATTACTATGAAATTACAATGCAACTGATGTTACTAAATAGAAAACTATTAAAATTTCATAGATACCATAATATTATTCAACATTTAAATTAAAAATTATAAAGTTGGCATTTGTTGTGGTGTTATAATATTACCAAATAAAAAAATACATTAGAAATTAACAATGTTTTATTAAAATTAAATGAGAGATCCATACAATCATTTGGCATACCTAGTTATTAATTTATCAATCAGTCTTGAGAAATTTGTATCTTTAAATCACAGCATGTACGTATCTTACTATATTAACTACTTATTAAGTATCTTACTACAAACAACGACAACACTCAGTCACTTAACAATCAGTTTGACTAGGAACAAACCGATTGAAAACAGCATTTTTTTAAATTTAACAAAGTTACAATCACAGCATTATTTCCCTATTCACGAAAGCTACTCAGGGCTAATCAAAGTTATGTTGACTTGTATCACTTAATTAGTATAATGAGGCAATCCATTGCCATATAAAATGTTATAAAAAAAATAAATCTCGTAAAAAACTTAAAAATAATGTTATTGTTTTTCTAAATCCATAATCATCAATAATAACTTGTCTTATTATAATAATATAATTGCTAAAACAAGATGCTGTTGTAATATGACAATGCGTAACTCTGTGGTATTATATTACTGTTTATTAAACTCTTTATATCGCTGTTTTTTCTATCACTTAATTTCAATCTAGACTGATATAAAGGCTTCAACTGGAAATCTTGGAAGATCAGTGCTAGTACGTGTTCGAGACGAACGATTGTTACGGAATTGTATTTCTTTGAAATCTGTATCTGAATAGGAAGTTTTATAATAAATGCCTTATATAAAAACATTTTATCAACGAACTTTTATTATGATTTGCGTAATTTCATAACACAAAAACTGTGTTTAAACAAATTGAAACACTTTTCCTATTAAAACAAATTAACATCTTACCTTTTTTGTGACATACAGCCGTGTTTATCCAAATAATAACACTTTTACTTTAAACTTCCGTTATCACTCTTCCACGAACACGTTCTTATTGGTATAGACACACTAGGTATTGTATTTCGTGAGCCGATCATAACTCGGTTTAGTAACGCTTTGATTTACCGCTAGATGGCGTAAAATACAATATTTAAAAAAAATGACAAGTTTATGTTGCAGTTTACGTATATTTTACATAGATGGCATTGATAACTCAATTCAAGAAAATTTTCGTTTAGTAACGGTTTTACTTTAAAGGTGCGGTGAGTGTAAAGTTCTTTAACCGTTCAAGCCGCCATGTTCCAGATGACCGGCACTTGGTACGAGGTGGAGCGATCTTTCTACCTGGTGGAGATCACGGCAAGCTGTACAGAGCTCAACGTAGCGCTCAACGAGCGGGGCTACCTGCTCATCACTATCAATACAGTTAACAAATGGTAAGTCAAGTTTGTAACTTATCACCTACTAGCTTCCGCCCGCGGCTTCGTCCGGGTTGTATGTCGATAAAAACCCAAATTTGATAATATAATATAAAATGAGACAACATTCACACAAGGTCTTCAGGTCCCGAACTAGGTAGAGCCTGTACCTACTACGGTAACTTGATGACTGATATACATACTTATATACTACAACGTGTAACATAATTAACGCAAGACCTCACAGGTACACCCCAATTAGAGTACCATTGAGTTAAAAGCATTATAGAATGACCAACACAATTGTTTTTTAAAGCTAGCTATTATTATTAAGAAAACCCTAGCATTACTTTATGCATTTAAAATTGAGTCTTAAGGTCTTGAATTAAGGTTTAATTTTCTTTGGCTCAATCGGCGGTCAGTATGGCAAAAAACATATAAAAAAAAATACCTTTATATAGTTACTGAAACGGATTCAGTAGTAAATTATGAGCAAAATACTTTCAGGACTTGCGTTTATTCTGTTACATTGTATACACACCCAGACATGTTCATGCACACAAATGTTTGACTTGTCCGGGGATCGAAACCGGGACCAGCGGCTCAGAAGGCAGTGTCGCTACCAACTGCACCAACCGGCCAGTCAAAAATAACAGCCGTTTCGGAGATTAGTCGGAACAAACAGACAGACAGACAGGCAAACATTTAAAAAACTGTCTCTTTCGTTTTAAGTAAGTACCTACTTACCTACCGTTTATAGTTTAATGTGCACATAAACTCTAAAGGTTTAGGTAGTTAAAAAAAGGTAAACAAATCGTAAAAAGGGTTTTTTTTTATAGTTGAGACTTTCTTATTTAAAAATACGTTATAACTATATGTAACAAAATTAAATTTATTTTCGATCACAGGATAGTTTCCTCTTTTATTATATTATGTTAAACTTTATCATTTAATTTTATTCTTAGAACTACTCTTCGTAGATGTAACTGCTTGAGCACATTTTTGTAGGTAGATTTATTATAATGATATAATATTTTGTAATCTGTCTATTGTAAGGAGCCCACAGGTTCCCCAAACCTTTTAGAAAATACAACGAATTAGATAACGTTGCTAAATTGAAGAGTACAACTGTGACGTAGTTTGGCAACTGAAGTGGCAGGTATTGTATTACGTTATAGTAGATTTAGTTATAGTAAAAAGCTGTTATTATGACGTTACAAACAGACACTTCAATTTTATTTATTTGTATAGATGCAACGTGTGCTCGATGAGATTTCTAATAGGTAAAAGTGACGAACTTTCATATAAAATTTCATGCCTAATTAAAACCTCTTTAGGAAATGACATTTTAAAGTCATCACTAGTGGTCACTCTCGCTACGTCTAACGCTAACAAATAAGGTAGATACTCTTGGAAATATTTTTCTTTCTTTCTTTCTTGTGAAAAAATCATGCTTCTAGACCCAGAGGTTTAGGTTGTTGCGCTGTCTGTAGGTGAATTAATGAATTAAAGATTTTAGAAGATGTATGGAATCGGTTGTCATGGTATTTGGGCATGTGATGCGGAGGAATGAGGAAAATGTTGTGATGAAAGATTTGAGTAAGAATGTGAGTGGTTATAACACGAGTGGAAGGAGTAAGACAAAAAAACGATGGGTTGATTGTGCAAATAATTATATGGCTTCTTAGCAAAATCAAAAAAAAAACAGAAGTCACAGTATTTTATACTAGCTCCGCCCGCAGCATCGCCCGCGTGGTATGGCGAAACAAAAAGCCTTTGTTCTTCCCCAGGGTTCAACGTATTCACATACCAAATTTCATCAAAATCGATCCAGCCATTTCGGAGATTAGCCGAAACACATCGACAGACATTTTTTTTGTTATAAGTAGGTACCATGCATGTATACTTTCATTTGCATTTAGTAAAAAGCTTTTATTTTGACATTTCAAACGGACACTTCAATTTTATCTATTTTTACGTTATGTATGTATAGAGAAGATTCAGAAACATTTTTCGATCGTCAGGACCAACGGTCCATCGACGACTTACGGCGTCGGCATCCCGAGCCACAACACGTCCTCAATCTTCCGCTACAAGCTCAACAACCGCGTGCCGTACATCATCGGCCGCCTGCTGCCGGGCGCCGGCGTCTACCACGTGCTGTTCACGGACTACGAGCAATTCGCCATCATGTGGTCTTGTACCAGCGTCAGCATCGCGCACTCAGGTACCCTATCTGTCTATTATAATAAAAATAATACCAGCCTGTTATTGTCCACCTGCAGGGCAAATGCCTCTTCTCACACAGAGACGGCACGAGCATTTAGCATTTATTAACACGCTTGCTCAAGACGAGTTGGCGATTTCAGACAAATATTAACTACAAATCCAGGTTTCCTCGCGATGTTTTCCTTCACCCATATCAGTGATATCCAAGAAAAACTTAGAAAGTAGGTAGGTACCTACTTACATATGAATTGAAAGTCACAATGATATATAAGTACCTAAGTAATTGAAAGTCACAAAGTATAGATAAGCTGATTTCGCTTTATATAGGATTTCCTTACAATGAGAGGTCAGTGGTAAACTGGAAATGTATAGCTTGATGTGTAGCCGTGTGTACTTGCCCGGATTTGAACCCACAACGGCCACAACCTCGCTATTAGTCGAATGTATTTTTTTTTCCGCATTTCTTCTAGAATGTCGTCGTAATATGACATACCGGTAAAACGGGCATAACAGGGATGCACAGGTGAATCAGGACGAAACTTTAAAAGGGATTTTAACATTGAAATAATATCGTTAGCTGCGAAAAAGGACTCTTTAATGTGTTTACTGTATTATAATTCACTAGTAAGTGCCCTTGTTGGCAACAAACTTTTTTAAGTCACACACACAACACTAATATCACACTTTTAAAATCCATTTTAAAGTTTCGTCCCGATTCACCCCTGCATCCCTATTAACTCCGTTTTGTACCTACCTAAGGATGATGCATTAGCAGACGGACTGGCTAGGTAGGTACCTACTATTTTGTTATTTCTTTCATAAACTAGAAACACAAAGGCATTTATCACTATAGAAGGTACCTACACAAAACGAGTGTACCTAACTACTTACCGTGATGCATGACTGTACACACACGTGTTAAGCGACCTTTAGAATTTGAGATAATATGAGTAAAGCTCTAAGTATCGTTAGACAAAAAAGGTAGTCATCTGTCTAATAGGTACATCATTAAGTACTGTGGTAGAATACTACTCCAAATATTAAAATGAAAACTTCCTAAAAAGTTCTGGTGGAGGTTTAGGTTCAAGTCATTTAGGCATTAAATTAGGCATCTTTTTTGACATGTTCACATAATGTTTACTAATAAAGTTTTAACGTAGGTAATAACTAACTCGGGTCGTAGTTGCCTGAATAAAGAAATTATTATTATAGATTGGGTACCTATTATCAATAGCTAACGTGACGTCATTATCTTTAGATCACATCTGGGTGCTGGGTCGGCGGCGAGAGATCGAAGCGCCGGTGCGCGCGCAGATCTACGCCATCATGGAGGAGCTTCACCTGGATCCCGACAGACTCATCATCTCCAAGAACAACAACTGTACCAACATCGCTGATAATAAAGTTTAGATTTATAGCTGTCTTTTATTGGAACACCGTAAAAGCAAGATATCAAAAGTTCGCACACAGCTCAAATCATATAAAGGGCCGGCGCAGCGCAAATCAGGCGTAGCGCGGTAGTCACTATCAAACAAAAATTAAAGGCTGTCACATTATAGCCGCACCGGGCCGCAGTTAATTTCAATAAAACGATTTCGATTTCCAAAATGAATTCTGAATGAAACGAAATTATTTAAATCTTGTATAAACAACAAGCAAGCATATTATAAGTTGGGGGATTATATCGCTGACAAAAATGCTTGGCTCAGGGCTGGTCCTGCTCCACAAGAGCGCGTAAACTAATTAATTAGCATTTGAAAATATTGTTGGAGCTGATGAAGGTTGTACAATCTATCTTTGCATTGTATAAATACAATCTCTTAGTATTGTATAATTGCATAGCACATGTGTGAGCACTATGTACCTACTATAAAGCTTAGGTACTGGGTTCGTCTTTCATTGACTTGAATGTGCCCTGGAGGCTGAGAGTATGTCATGCTCACTCAAATGTGTCGCTGGTGGTGGCGTGTGTATTAGATCATTGAGTTCCCTTCAAAATAGTTGAGCTGAATGGTGCTGATCCATACGTAATGTTCGTGAACGGGCGCCGTCAGTAGGCACTGGTAATTTCTTAGCTGCCACAGCTTATTTTTAATTCAATAGTTGTTTTTAATTTTTATTATGGACGCTTTTAACGTGCACGTCTTTCTGCATCGTTCCCACATGTATCATTTCAACATGAATGATGTAACCACTTTTTTTTTTACAATATTTTGATTTAAAAGAGTGTCCATGGAGTTTCTTGCTCGTTCTTCTCCATAGGTACCTACTACGCTTTGGAATGGGCAACTAGCTTCATCTTTCTGACTGACCGACCCCTTGACAATTATTATTCAAAAGTGCCTGTAATTGGTTTATTTGAAATAAATACTTTAGAGTTTGAGCATGAATACAAAAAAAATAAAACTGTTTATGGCCCGCGTGTCATAGTGTGCGATAGTTCGTACAAAATGTACGACAATTATGGAGGAGGATAATTGCAATGCGCCCGCCCAAGTGTGCGTTGAGCTTTACATTGCGTTCCTTAAAATAAATTCAAGAATTAATAACCAGACTCCTGAGAAGCGGCACTGTTCGCTTTGATGCGCTCTCGGACTAATGAAAGTTTATTTAATTTTATTCTCAACTTTATTGCAACTAGTGCAAGGTCGATATTTGCAGAGCAGAAGCAGCCGCGCTGCGTCTCGCCTGATGTGCCCACAGGTGGACGGATCATTTCTCATAAACCATCCATTTCGGTCTCTGGGATATAGCATTACGTCAATACCCAAGGGGCAGGCAGAGGTACCTATTTTATACACGATTCTGTCTTTGGGATTCATATCTAGCGTCCCACATTCTGTTAACTTTATGATAAGAAACAGCCCGATATTCTTTGATTGACCAGTAAAGAAGTCTGGGAAAGATAAATAAAATAAAACAGGTCCATCATCACACTTTCTATTTTTTTTTGGAAAAATATCTTATATTTACAGTAAAGTTTAATATAGTAAAAAACTTATGAGATGTTCAATAACGATTCAATTTGAAAGAATCATCATCTGCTGGAAATTTATCACGTAGGGTCATACCACAGATGAAAAACTAGACCCTGTTCAATGGCAACATTCAAAATTCATAAAAGATTGCATGAAGATATTTGGAATATATTTTATGATAGACAATCTAATTTTTATGTGAACAGGGCCCATGTAATGATAAGTGGGTATTTGTAAAGATGTTAAACAAGAGAAAAATAAATTGTGCTATAAAACTAAGTAAGTGCCTTCAGAATGTATAAGTAAATACAGAAAGTATATTAACAACAAAAATAGAGCTAGGAGTTATCTGTAACAACATTAATCTATTATTTTGGCCAAGTTATTCTTTAATAAATAGTGAAACAGTTTGGTTATCATATTTGGCATAGTATTGAAACAGTATAGTACATTGCAACATTTAACAGACATAGTATCAATTACTATCACAACTATTTATTGCTGTCACTGCTTTCTATTATTATTTTATTAAAAGATCAAGACCTTTATTATTATTGAAAACACTATGAAGATCAGATGGCATAATATAATTTTACAGTCTTTAACATATTGCTACAGAAAGACCATTATTTAAGGCAAGATCTATCTAGATTCACTAAGTTTGTTACCGTTTGTAACCTTAGGCCTTTTATGTAACACGAAAATATAATTAAATAAAAACAACAATATGCTGCAATCTTCAACATTATTTGTGCAAAACAAAAATAAAGTGCATATAAAAACAATATATTATCAATAAATTAATTTAAACAATACTTTATTAAGTACTGAAACAACAGACTGCAATTATGTCTAAACAGCCAGATTCCTTATCAGTTCCAAACCAAAACCAAACCTTACGAAAGTATCTTTTCAATACACAACACAACACACATACGCTAAAAATCTGTGAACACAATATTATAAATTGCTATGCGGTCACAAGCAGTCTGTGGAAAGTATTACCAAGTCTAAAATTCACTCATTAAAATCATTTCCTCCACTGGCAACAATGGTCCTCACATCTGTCACTTTGAGGCACTCAGCGTCGCGATTTCTGTAGTCGTAGTGTGATAGTGAGGACACACTGTCAGCAGGGCTGTTGCACTGACTGTCAGACAACATAATTCCAGGGTTCTGTGGAGCCTTATTATTCTGTACAGTGTACTGGTGCATCCACAGCTGCTTCACTTCCACCTCCCTGCTCACCACAACAAACAATTCCTTTTCTTTACTATCCAGTTGCTCTTTTAGGTATGCTATTAGATCACTGCTCTGAAAGTTGAAGGCAATACTTTTATAAATAAATACTTTTCTCCATTTTGAATATTATATTTTGACACATTAAAAGCTTTTTGCCCCACAGAGACTTGTTGTATCAATGAGTGGGGTACTTCTATAAAAACAAATAATATTTACCCTTCCTATTAACTGTGGTGCTTCAAGCTTGGAGTCCAGGTTATAGAAGTTACCCTGTATCTGCCTGATGGTGATCCAGTGTCGGCGCCGCAGTGGCAGCATCACAAACCCCAGCTTGTAATCAGATGGCACATTCAGGATGAATCCACAGATGTTTGACAAGTCCAAACAACCTGGGTCCCTGAAACATAACAAATTTTAGTTACATTATCCCCAATTTTTTTCTGCATGAGACTTGGGTTTGAGTTATTTTGATGGAGATGAGTTATTTTCAATGACATTAAATTCTTATAATCTGACTTGTTAGTACTATAACATGATACTGTGTCATGCTACAAGAGCCTAAATAGACTCTTACCTCAAGTATTGATTAGTGGCTTAAGAGAGAAGAACCCAGTTACTAAACTATACTTACTTCCTCTTATCAAACCAGACAGCTTCACAGCCTTTTTTCTGTAGAGCTGCCATTATCACATTGATATCATAGTTGCCAAGCCCCAACATTGAGCGGTGCGGGTTTATCCACACATTTGGTGATAGCCTGCTGCATATTGCATCTAACTCTGTCTTCGAATACGTACCCCGGGTCTGGAAACACAATACAATAAATCGTAACATACATAAAATCACGATTTTCTCTAAATAAAAGTCAAACATCAAATCAACCTATCTAAGTTTGACTTTGAATTGTGTAACAATAGCGCGCTTCACGGCCAAACTTGATGTGTTACAGTAGCACTCATTAACATTCAATAATTACCTGGAATAAATTGTTAAGCGCGTGTAAAGCGCATAACTCTTTAACCTGTTTTTCATGATAAATTGTTTGTTTCGAACTCATCGCGTTCTCGTCCCATTCAAAGAGTTTCTTCCAAACCAAGCCTCATGATCTTCCCAGTCGAAGTCTTAATTATCTACTAGCAAGAATTTAGCTATTTATCTCTAAAATACAAAGGTTTTTGTATTATTTTAATCGCTGAATTTAACGCAACTTGCCAATTTTCTTTGACAACAATCTTGACAGCTGTTCTGTTCATTAGAGTTGGGACCAGGGAACGCGAACACAAAATATTATTTAGTAGGTTTTAACCTTGGGAATTAAGTTTTCGTTTGTCCATTCGTCAAACGAGTAACTTTGTCGATATATGCAGAAAGACAAATAGGCAAAGAGTATATAATGGTGCCGATTCTGTTCACCGAACTAAACTAACTAAACTACACTAAAATTCCTTACTTTTGGCTATGAGAATCGTAACGCTATTCTGCAAAATAAAATCTCTAAAGGACCATGGGCACTTTTGTATGAACACTGGGCCCACTTTTCAAAGTTGTGCAACAGTGATGAAACCTATGTCATAAGAAAGCTCTTAGTGTGTACTTTATTTCATTCTATGGTAGCTAAGTTCAAATCCAGCGCGAAATTGGCGTTTTAGTGCGTTCAAAAACAATATTGTAAATGAAAAATGCGCATGACCTATTACTTATTGCTCCTTTTTTATTCATTTTTTTTTTATTTATGCATAACGGAAAAGCTCTCGGCCTCCATCTTACCTGGTAGCAAGGGTGATCGGCCGTAGGTGGAAACGAGCTTCACCCGGAATCATCAACCACAGAGGAACTGGCTATCTTACCTCTTACTGCCGAAACACAACAATGCTTAACATTGTTACGATGTACGATATAAGATGGCGTTAGCTAGCCAGGCGGTCTTAGAACAAGCCCTACCACCAACTAAACCTAAAAAACTGGAAATCGAACCAGGGACCTCTGGGTCTGAAGTTAAGTGGTCTCACTAGACCACAGAGGCGGTTAAAATTAAAGAATGATAAATATCGACTTGGTCTTGTACAATATTTTTTAGGTGTGATTGTGATATGAGTGTTCTTTACAAATAAAAAACGACTTATTTTGTACGAGTTTATTTATTTATTAAATGTTTTATACACACAAGTGTACAGAGGCGGACTATTTCAACATTAACAGCTACTATGTGATGCCTCTCGGCGCGTCTTAGAACGTATTAGTTATAATAATTATAATAAATAATAGTCCTTCTGGCCGAATTTCGACCACGGCGGCCAGTCTCAGCGGAGACAAGCCATCTGCGCGGGACATATTAAAGTGCACAAGTGTGTGCGCAAACACATAACAGCCATAAAAGGCAGTTTTTAAAAGGCATCTATAATAATTTCATCTAAATGTATTGCTGGTCGATGGAAACCATCCCCATGTCTACCTAGTCCCAAGTACCATATTATGGATATGACATGGGCACAACTTCCGATAGTGCGTCTGCCCGTGAGACATGTACAGTAGTATTGTATAATGGCGTCCTTGCCTACTTGGTCACGGTCAATTAAGACGTAGGTATAATACATCCTCGATCTAACGTGTCGTGACTGTACACGTCCCCTAAGCAACCATACATTATTTTGCCAATGAAAAGTATTATCTTCATTAGCACATAAGCTAGTCATAATCGACGCATCACTTGTTGTTGCAGCGTATGGACCAAGAACGTCTATTATATAACCGTCACTGCATACCATTAAAAAAGGTTTCAATAGATTTTGAAACTTATGATGGCTATAGGTCAAACGCTGAAAGAGAAAGTTACTACTTTTCTCTATATAAACATATGTTCCATCACATATTATTATAGCTTTTGTATTTTCTTCATTACCATATATCATTTTTGGTAAAAACAAGTTCCTTTGAAGCATGTTTTGCCTGGAAATATTATCCATACCTAAATGAATGTTTACAAAATCGCTCACTAAATGTTGTCTAGCTAATGTTAATTTTCTTTCCAAAGACCTGCGTGACATATTAAACAGAGTAGCTAATCTTTCGTTAGACTCTCCGGTTCTAAGTTTAGCTAAGTAAACCCCGATCACGGTGCGCGAACGATTAACCGTTTGTGTCAGCGAAGGAGTTTCTTCCAATACTGTATTGAATTGGCCGATGGTGAGTCCAGTCCAAAAAAAAACATCGTTGTCATTTATTGATTCCAAAAACTCGAAATCAAATCTCGATCTTCGGTTAACAGCAAATATTAGTATATTAGACATGTCTGTGAAATGTGCAACATTGAACTCATTTGAAACATTACAATTCTCATGTAATAAATGCCATTCGTTACTTTCCAGGTGATCGGTACATACTCTAGCATTTTCAGGGATGTACAAACGTTGTGAACAAAGTACGTTTACAATAATCGTGTTAGGAATTCTATGACGTTCAATATTGTGACAATAATTAAATATACAACGCCTGGTAGAGTTCGGTGCTCTAACATGTTCGGGAGCATAAAAAAATTGTTGAAAGTTCTGCACCGCGGGATCTTGTACACGAACTGCATCATCTGGGATGTTTTCTGCAGGTCCTTGTTCATTAATAGCAACAACTTCGATGTTTTCCGCAGGTCCTTGTTCATTAATGGCATCATCTTGGACGTTTTCCGCAGGTCCTTCTTCATTAATGGCATCATCTTGGACGTTTTCCGCAGGTCCTTGTTCATTAATGCCATCATTATCGGTGTTCTCTGTAGGTCGTTGTATAACAACAGCATTGGTTCTTTGCCAGCAACGGTGACAAACTTGTTGTGTATTATTAAATACTACCTGCAAAGATTATATTTTATGAACACATAAATCGTTAAAGATATTCCTAATTCTTCTTTAGATTACTGTCTTGCAGAACTCTTGTCAAAAAGATTTTTTTTAAGTTAGCTATTATTTTTTCTATATATTGTTATCTTTACAACCCGGTCAAAATATCTGTGCACCTGGCATCGATGACGTCATATTAGCACTCTAATACAGTATGTGTGACGACATGGCGAGCGCGGTGTGGCTAAAGGGAATTTGCGAGAGGCATTGCATTCCAGCAAGGTGCACAGATATTTTGATAGTGTTATATGTATATAATCGGTGCACTTCTAACTTGGACGATTGATATCATATTCACAAAATATTATTTTGTTTAGACGATGGTTCAAATCTGATAGGTTATGATGTACTTAAAGCTCAAACTCAAAACGTTTGTTTCAATTGAACCGTTTACAGGCACTTGAATTGTCAAGGTAGAAAATGTGTAGCAGAACGTCCACCAGGACGGTTATTATTACTATGTCTATTGATAATAAAATTCTTGTATTATTCTTCTTTTACAAACCAATAATCCAAAGTAGGTTATAGGTTTGAACATTAAACGATTATAAATACAAAAACTTTTTATTTAGTAACATAATTAAGTCGATATTGGGTCGGAGATATTGAAATGTTAAAATATGATACAGTAATAGGTAGGTACATACCTGGATCAAAGCATTCTGCTGAACATATTCAGCAAACTGTGGACGAATCGCAGGTAGATCATCTCTTAAAACATGGCGTCTTGTCCGCAAAACACGTGAACGCAAACACATAACACAGCAATTTTCTGCCATTGCAAACAGTCACAAACCAATTAAATCAATGTCCATATGCTAGCCAGGGTAATGATAGATAAAACTAAACAACAATATCCTTTACACAAAGTGATATCAGAGTCCATTAACAAGCCGGGATCAGTAAGTCGTAATACAAGCCGAGATTAACACAAATAAGCACTTACACCGAGCGTAAATAACGTACGAGCAACGACTGAACAGACATGATCATCCCCCGTTTGTGTAAGGGTGTAAGAATGCGGGGGAAGGGAGGGTTGTGTCCTGCGTGCACGCAGGTACAAAACAGGAGCCATACCATGACGTGTCAGGCTCCGGTGCAAGAGAGAGACGGAGTTATACACGACTCATAGCGTTGTCCCTTTTCCGTGACGGAGTTTGGAGACAGGTTTTTTTACAGCAGGTAAAAAACCCCGTCCGCTAAGTAGCATAGTTAGTTGGCTATTATGATCGTACAAACAAAACTAACTAATCATTCAAAACCAAAATAACATGTTCCAGGGCAATACACGGCCTATGTGTTGATCTATTTTAGTGTATTTTTAGTCAAATAAGAGTTATTTATAATCCTAGCTACTGACAAACAGCTAATCATAATATAAAATAAAAACAAAACAAATATCAAAAAACGCAAAAAAAAAACTATTTTTGCGCCCGATTTCGACTTAGCTGCCATAAAATGAAATAAAGTACACTTCAAGAGCTTTCGTATGACATATAATTCATCACTGTTGGACAAGGTTGAAAAGTGGGCCCAAAATGACGCATGGTCCTTTAAAAATAATTTTTGACACATCTAAAATCAAATTTGGCAATTGCGACTCCACGTGATACTTGTTTGCCGTACCACATGATTTTTTTTTGAGCCAGAGTCGCGCATTATTTTGCAGCCTCGACATGTTTTGTATGGAATTTTTCACTTTTTGTCTGGAAAATATCAAAAAAAAAAATTTTTTTTTACCAGCACGTTGGTATTTAGATGTTCCGGGATTTTATAAAGGGGGTCGAAATTTTGCATTATTTTTGCGATAGGACACACCGTTTTCGAGATATAAGCAAAAGAAAAGAAAAAAAGATACAGTACTGTTTTTGCATCTGAAGTCGAGGTGTTGGTGTGAATTTTAGTTCATGACAACTAATTTTATTCCACACCTTTTTAATCGCGATTAAAAACAGGCAGATTTAGTTACGACAATCAAAATTTTTGGTGAAAAACGTAAAATTCAGAATAGCAAAATTGCCATTTTCACTAAATTATAATCTCAGTGCCATCTTAGTGCTGTCAAACTAAAATTTGGTTTAAGTTGTGTCACTTTAGTAAATTTCAGAATGGGAAATCGTCGTTTGACAGGAATAAACTAAATTTTGGTGATTTTTAGTCTAGTTTAGAGAATTTTGTGACAAGAGAATCGGCACCATTGTTGATGTAGGATGCAAAAGCGAGTGAGGTGAGTTTAGAAATTTTAGCACCCCCCTTCGAATAGGATAAGTTTTTGTTTGTCCATTCTCACAATTGGATGTAACTTTGTCGACTTATGCACAATAGCCTTAGGTAAAATCCGCTACTGAGGTCGGTGCCGATTCTCTTGTCACAAAATTCTCTAAACTAGACTAAAAATCACCAAAATTTAGTTTATTCCTGTCAAACGACGATTTCCCATTCTGAAATTTACTAAAGTGACACAACTTAACCAAATTTTAGTTTGACAGCACTAAGATGGCACTGAGATTATAATTTAGTGAAAATGGCAATTTTGCTATTCTGAATTTTACTTTTTTCACCAAAAATTTTGATTGTCGTAACTAAATCTGCCTGTTTTTAATCGCGATTCACTCGGGTGCAAACTGCGCATTTATACGGCATGCTTCCACCCCATCATGACGACATGTCCGTAGGATGCAGACCCTACAGAACCGTTTCCTTCGTAATAAAAACTTACATTTAGATTTGAAAATTCCCACCATTCTGCAATTCATGAAACGCGCTTGAGTTGCAAGCGTTTCTTTGATACCGCCGGCAGCCATCGCAACCCTCTGGTTGTGAAGGCTGCCAGCTATGTCCCCTCTAGAATCAGTAGAATCCGCCGTCCAAGGCATGCACTGACTGACCCTAACGACCCCTTTACCTTCCTCCAGAAAAGCAGTAGGGCCACTAGTACATTAAACAGCAGACACAGACACAAATCGAAATTACGACCTTGACACCGAGGTCTTCCGCGTCCGCGATCCTCCCCGATTAATTGCCCTCCGTGTCCCTTGATCCGTGCCAGCTGGTGGCATAGCTGAGCCAGTGGCTTTAAACTCCTCGTGGATAAAATCATGATAAAATAGATTAGCAGAAAAAAAGGTTTCCACTAGCACAGATAAAACAATAAACCAGCCAATTGTTAAGCCAAGCGCGAGAATAACATCCAGTATCGGGTGGGTCAAGTATAGTTTATGCGGGAAGTGTTTTTTAATTTCGAGTTTGACACTTGACAGTTTGACAAAAATATTGATTGTTTGAAATTATTTGGAAAAGTTTCAAATTAAATTAATACATCATATATTCAAACAGGCTTAAAACAAGACGTAATGTTTGAAACAGATCAAATAGAAGGTTTACTCCCTGAAGATGAGCCTGATAACAACTTATCCACTATTAATAAATCTTCACTTCAACAGTACAAACTTTCTCTCCTTAGGTAAAGTTTTCTCGCCAATTCTCGCTCATACTTTTAATTTATCAAAACAATTTAAACTCTGACTGACCATTATTCCCTATTATTAGATCGTCAAATATAGCATCTACTCTATTGCTGAACGACATTTGGAAAAATAATCAAGAGTTGTTAAATGATGGAGCTGTTAACCACATTCTAAACTCGGCCAATGTTCTACTACAAAATGCCGACACAAGCCAAATGAAAACATGGAAAAGTGGTTTAAAGTAAGTATTACTAACTTGTGGTATTAATAGCTCTGATTTCAACATTACAATAAAAATTTAATGTATTGTTTCCAGCAATTTTGATGCAGAATCTTTCTTTGAACAGACATTGTCAGCTTGCAATCAATGTTATTCCAGTACAAACCACGGCATAAATGAATTTCCAAAAAACAAATGCATGTGTAACCTTGACTTAGCTGACACAACTGATAAACCTTCTAAACAAGTCACAGAAACTAAAAACAGTTCATATTTTGTGAATAATTTGAATTCAGAAAACTCGAGTCAAGAGTCTAGATCTGGGGATGACCAGAGACAGGTTTTTAAACCTAGGTTTGGGAGACCAAAGCATCTTAGCAAGAATGTCAACCAGCCAGTAATATCAAGTACTCCTAAAGCTGAGGAAGTAGACTTTGAAAAAGAGGAAGAGGAGAACAAAGCTCATAAGAGCAATGTGGCAAAGATAATGTTTAAGACAGCCAAGGAAGCATTGCTAGCTTCTAACCCTGCAGCTAAAAGAACATTGGGGACATCAAGAAAAGCCCAGGCTAAGTTTGTGTCACCTATGATTGGAGCCCAGTAAGTCACCATTTTCCTTAGATAGCTGATATAGGTACCTGATGGTTTTTCAATGTTGTATTTTCACCTTTATAATGTTTGTTTTAAGGGACAAACAGGAGACAGTTGAGCCAGAAGTCACTGATGAACGACTTAAACATATTGATCCTAAAATGATTGAGTTGATTGAAAGTGAAATTATTGATAAGGGAACACCAATAGGTTAGTAGAAAGGAAACTTAATAAATTCTTACATTTCAGGCCAATTTAAATAGCCAATCTACAAGATCTAGCTGACAAAAAATTGAATCATCTAAAAACTTTTATTACCACAAAGTCTGCGAAACAGTTTTTTTGAAGTGAATACTTCAATACTCAATATTTTATTTGCATTCCACAACATACTTAGGTGGTAACTTAAAATTATATGTGATCATTATGGACCCTGACGGGCACAGCAATAAATAGTAGGAGAGAGCTTTGCAATCATTTAACTATCTTCTGAGCATATACATCCATAGACATTCATAATTAAACAAACATAAAATCGTCAAATAAAATTAAATAAAGTACAATAAAACCAAGTCAAATAAAATCAAATAAAGTAGAGTAAAATCAAGTCAAATAAAATAAAACAAGTTAAAATAAATAAAATCAAATAAAATAAAACTAAGTCAAATTAAATTAAATCAAATTATGGCAAATCAATCAGAAACATAATAAATAAAATTTAATTAAATCAAAATAAATCGATCCACCAGCAGTACACCCATTAACGTCCCAATAGTACCTATATTTGGCCGGCCGGCGGCCTTCATTGGCCGCATTGAGCTATTTTTGGTTGAGGCATAACTTATGGGTTTGTGTCACCGACATGTTAATGCGACGTATTGCGCCAGACCGGGCGGCGCGGTTTTCACATCTGTGGGCAGTCGCCATGGCTAAAAAAAAAAATGTTTGTACATTACTGTGTATAATGTTGTTTCAGGTTGGGATGACATAGCTGGCCTACACCATGCCAAATCAACAATACAAGAAGCAGTTGTATGGCCGCTGCTTCGTCCTGACATATTCACGGGACTGCGGCGGCCACCCAAAGGAATACTCTTGTTTGGACCACCTGGCACTGGGAAGACTTTGATAGGTAATATTCTTATCTTTAAAAAAAACTGATGTACTCTCCATTAGTGCTACTTTTGTAAATGTTCCTGGTAGCTCTATTTTAACACTGAAGACTTGTGGAGGATTTCCATTAAGGTTCTTGGAGATATCATTGACACAATCGCCCCTGTCCTAACAGATAAACATTTTGATTGAAAAGGAGAAATGTATGTTCGCGTGATACAGTCAAAAAATTTGTAGTCCGATATATATCGTAAATTCTTAAAAATGTATATTAATTTACGCAGTCGACTGCATAACAAACCAATGTGTTTAGGAAATTCAGATTTGTGTCAGTCGTTACACCAAGATGTTTTTATGTGCTAGGTAAATGTGTGGCGGCGCAATGCAACGCGACGTTCTTTAGCATCTCGGCGTCGTCGCTCACGTCCAAGTGGATCGGCGACGGAGAGAAGATGGTGCGCGCGCTCTTCGCCGTCGCCAGGTGTCACCAGCCCGCAGTTAGTATTGACAGCCCTTCATCTCTTTACGTCAATGTAGACAATCACTTATGAAGTCCACTGTTGGGCTGTAGAAAGCAGCCCAGGAGTCCCATTGTTTCATACTGTGGAAGCACAATTAGTACTTAAACCGCTTGCTAAAAATGTAGACGTTTTTGTAATTTAGTGTCTGCCACTCGTCTCCTTGCCTCTTTGAGACACATATAAAAGTATATTTTATATGATTTTTCAGGTAATTTTTATAGATGAGATAGACTCTCTGCTGACTCAGCGGAGCGACACTGAGCACGAAGCTACTAGGCGGATCAAGACAGAGTTCTTGGTGCAGTTCGACGGTGCAGCGACGGGTAAACTATAAAAAATAAATAAAAAAACATTTATTTCTAACAGCGCAATAACAACCTTGAGAATAACAATTTATACGCATGTAGAAAATAAAGAATACAAAACAAAATAAAATAAAAATACGATCTTATGTCGTGCGTGGATATGTGGTTGTTAGAGAGTAATTCACACTGACCTCCGTATTAGTAAAAACTGTATCACGGTAGGTCAGTCTTCCTCGTTCTCCAATAATAATAATATGTTATAGCTTAGTATCTTATTAGGTATTTTGAGCACATCGAAGATTTGTGATCTATGATTATCGAGATTCGCTTGCGCCGGTTGTGTCAACTAACTTGTATGGGGGTGTTCAAACGGGCGCGAATAGACGCGTGTCTTCCTAATCATAAAAAAACGGATGCGCGCAGTCTCGTCACATGTCCCGCGTCGGATTCGATTCTCAATGTGAACTGAGCTTTCACATGAAAATCTTATAAAAGAGGAATTGCCCCAAATGTTGCCCAAACCGATCTGGCGCTTCCCACATCCAATAAACTATTAAACTCATGGACATTAATCATACTTTTACCGCTTTTTTTTAAGAGTTTTCTGTTAATCCCGCAATTTTAATGTCCATCTTATATAATAATTACGTTTTAGCTGAAGAAGATCGTCTGTTGATAGTGGGCGCAACCAATCGTCCTCAGGAGTTGGACGAGGCAGCGCGCAGGCGCCTCGTCAAACGACTGTACATACCACTGCCTGATGCTGACGTGAGTTTATTATGCTGCGAAGCCCCTGTAGTAGCGATTGAAGATTACTATGTAGAACCTAGTATACTGATAAGTTTTAACCAACTAAAAAAAAGGAAGATATTTTTATTTCATTTAAGTTACGTAATATATTATAATTGAAATTGGTTTTTAATTTAATCAAGTAGGTACTTAATACAGTAAGTACCTAGATAATTATCTTCGTTCAGAGAATATTCTTTTCTACTTTCACCAACAAAAACTTATCAAAGTCAAAGCATTTATTTCAAATAGGCACATAAAAGGCACTTTTGAACGTCAACATTTACATTTAAATAGAATTGATTCTAGTCGCCCCTTCCAAAAGGTAGTTTCGTATGGAGAAGAATGGGCAAGAAACTCCATCGTTACTCTTTTAAAATGTGTTACAATACTTTGTATACATTAATTATATAATTATATGTGAAGACGATGCACCTATAATAAAAATTACCCTACCAAAATAGGTAAAAAGAATTTAATAAACGTAGCAATGATAAATAAGTTAATTAAATGATAGATACATGGTGTTCACATATTTACAAACATTGTAAAATATATATTCCACCACCAATCACCACGCTTGCTCAAGGCGGATGGGCGACTTCGGACTTATATTACATGCTCACATACTTTACAGGCGCGCAATCAGATAATAACAAATCTTCTCGCAAATGAAGACAATGACTTGACACCACAGCACATATTAGACATCGCGAACCTGACGGACGGCTACTCCGGCGCAGACATGAAGTCTCTGTGCTCGGAGGCCGCCATGGGGCCCATACGCTCCGTGCCGCTCTCGCAAATCGTCAGCATCGATAGAAATAAGGTAGCTATATAAAAATATTTAGGCTCCAATAGACTGAATACTATCATAAGGCAGCATGGCTTGGGACTTTAACACATTGCATGATTTTACAGACATGCACAGTGGTGCCGATTCTCTTGTCACAAAATTCTCTAAACTAGACTAAAAATCACCAAAATTTAGTTTATTCCTGTCAAACGACGATTTCCCATTCTGAAATTGACTAAAGTGACACAACTTAACTAAATTTTAGTTTGACAGCACTAAGATGGCACTGAGATTATAATTTAGTGAAAATGGCAATTTTGCTATTCTGAATTTTACGTTTTTCACCAAAAATTTTGATTGTCTTAACTAAATCTGACTATTTTTAATCGCGATTAAAAAGGTGTGGAATAAAATTAGTTGTCATGAACTAAAATTCACACCAACACCTCGACTTCAGATGCAAAAACAGTACTGTATCTTTTTTTCTTTTATTTTGCTTATATCTCGAAAACGGTGTGTCCTATCGCAAAAATAATGAAAATTTCGACCCCCTTTGTAACCAGTAAACCTATAAAACTCAACGTGTTGGTAATATTTTTTTATATTTTCCATACAAAAAGTAAAAAATTCCATACAAAACAAGTCGAGGCCGCACATAATGCGCGCCTACGGCTCTAAAAAAAGATCACGTGGTACGGCAAACAAGTACCACGTGGAGTCGCAATAATTGTCAAATTGATTTTAGATGTGTCAAAATTATTTTTAAATTTAGAGATTTTATTTTGCAGAATAGCGTTAAGATTCTCATAGCCAAAAGTAAGGAATTTTAGTGATAGTTTAGTTAGTTTAGTTCGGTGTACAACAGAATCGGCACCACTGTCTAAGCGATTTTATACCGTACATCTGACAAAATAAAGATCAGCATCAAAGGTGTGAATCCTATTATTAGTGTGACAATTTCATATTTTGTAAATTATTTCAGGTGCGCCCCGTTTGTATACAAGATTTTGTGAATGCCTTACAAAGAGTGAGGCCAAGCGTGTCGCAAGATGACCTAGGACAGTATGTGAGATGGAACACAACTTATGGCCAAGGATTTTAATAAATTATTAATTTCTCTAAAATTCGAATTTGTACTTTGTTTATTGGATTGATATCTAAACTATCCCTATATTTCCTGTATAACCCAGTATATGCAGCCTATGTCCGACATAGTCATAGCTCTCTATGAACGTTGAGAAAACAGAACTTTCAATACCATTCGTTTACATTTATTGGTAATGCAAAAGCCTGCAAAAGAAACTACGTCTGTCTGACGCATACAGTTTGTTAGCCATTTGAATAACAGTATGCACGCATTGCTATTGGACCACTGACCTCTAAATACGCATTGGACCCTGCTTCTTTTGTTTGTCTATGCCCATGTCTAGTTACATGCTCTGTATCTATGCCTATCTGTCACGATGACGGTAACACAAACACTTGACAGTAGTATTGTCAATGTCAACAATCGGCTGTGTGGTAGTCATTGAGCTAGGAAAAACAGTGGTAGTCATGTCATGTGCATGCTCTGTGGTCATGTGTAATTGTGTAGTGTTTTGGCGCGTACCTACAACAGATTCATCGATTTATATCTCTGATCAGTTTTTATTTTAAGGAGCTTTGTTATAAATGATTTGATGAAATTAATAAGGAGCTTTGTTATAAATGGATCTGTAATCAATTAAATAAACAATTTTCTATCAATACAATAGAGGAGGTCAACATGGATCAAGATAATCGTGTTGTTGTGCTCATAGACATGGACTGTTTTTATTGCCAAGTAGAAGAGAAACTGAACCCGGAATTAAGAGGAAAACCTATTGCCGTAGTACAGTACAATCCTTGGAAGGGCGGAGGGTAAGTGACGTACAGATATAGGTAAAAATTTCCATGTAGTTTACAATAATTACATACTTGTCGTATCTAAATGCTGTTTTACAAGTCCTACTGCCAATTTGTCAGGATCATAGCCGTAAACTACGTCGCTAGAGCTCAAGGCGTTGGCCGCCACATGCGAGGAGATGAAGCCAAGGAGAAGTGCCCTGATATAAAGTTACCATCTGTACCATGCCATAGGGGCAAAGCTGACATTTCCAAGTAAGTAGATTGTTCGATCAATCGTCTAAGTCTACTGTTCTTATTGCTTCTTTCATAGATGTCTATAAACTAGGACTTCTACACAGGATTTTCAGCTTTCCTCATTTTTTATATACCATACATTTTTGATGTTTAAAAATGTCTCTTAACTGCAATGTTTATAAATAAAGGGGTTAGCCTACAAAAGCTGACTATAGGTACTAAACTTAAAGGCCAAGAAATAGTTGTAATACCCCATAGTGGTAACTTCTAATGCTGTCACCACATTTACATAAATGTTTTAATTTTAATTAGAGTTTGTTTTGTTTGGTTCATTTTATTAATATGGGATGTATGTTTTTTTTAGTAATATTTTTATTACAGGTATAGAGAAGCAGGCAAAGAAGTAGCAAGAGTGTTGCAGAGGTTCACACCACTCTTGGAGAGAGCTTCAATTGATGAAGCTTATCTGGACATCACTGCTCCTGTGAGTAACTCGAGTCTATTTTAAATTTATTCCAGATTTGTTAGAATATCCTTGTTTTCTATTTCTTTGACAACATTTTTGCACAAAGCAAAAATAAGTACTAACATGTTCAGAATCTTACCACAATGTCATGCAATGTTTAAGCTTTAATAATTTATACAACTTTTATCTTCCAGGTTCAAGAGAGACTAAAGACCCTCAACGTGAACACAGTTCACACAGACATGATGCCCAACACCTTTGCCCTGGGTTATGATTGCGTGGAGGAGTTTCTCGCAGATGTACACACATGTGGCATTGAGAACATTGAGTTTGACTATGAGCATGCCAAGCGGTTGCTTGTAGGCGCCATCATAGTCAGTGAGATTAGGGCTGCTGTTTATGAAGAAACTGGTAAGGTCACAATGACAAAAATGGTCAACTTCACCTACTGAAAGTCTCATATTGTATAAAAAATGTTCATATGTTTATCAATTATTGTATTCCAGGTTACAGATGTTCAGCTGGCATATCTCACAACAAAATATTAGCTAAACTGGTGTGTGGCATGAACAAGCCGAACAAACAGACAGTTCTACCAAAGCATTGTATTGATATACTGTACAGGTAAGTTTCCTGGTGTTCATAAAAGTTGTGCCTAAGTTACAGATGTGATAGGTACAGGCTTGCTGTGTGACATTAGCATCATACTTTTTTTATTTAAATAAATCTATTATTTCATAGCATTTACTTAAAATCTCTCGACTTTCAGCACATTACCTTTGAAAAAAGTAAAACACCTTGGAGGAAAGTTTGGGTGTACTGTTTGTGAAATGTTGAAAATCCAAAAAATGGGTGAGCTGCAAAAGTTTACAGAAAAAGACTTACAAGCAAGATTTGATGAAAAAAATGGGTAGGTAAGGTGAATGGAGTTTTATTCTTATCTACCACTGAATAAAATATGAATTTTATTTCCTAAAGAACATGGCTATACAATATCGCGCGTGGAATCGACTTGGAACCAGTACAAGCAAGATTTAACCCTAAGAGTATTGGTTGCTGCAAACAATTTCGAGGCAAGGCTGCTCTCCTTGACTTAGAGAGCGTTCGGAAGTGGCTCAAAGACCTCGGCGACGAAATAGACGACAGACTCGATCAGGACGCGTTAGAAAATAACAGAACGCCGAAACAAATGGTCCTTAGTTACTCTACGCAGCTTCCAAATGGTCGAGATTCAAGCAGTTCTCGATCATATAATTTTGCAGCTGATGACGAACTATGCGCCGAGTTATTTTCAAACAAAGCTTTAGAACTTCTCTTAGAAAGTTCTGAAGGAGTCAAAGAAAAAGGTAAGTTTTACAGATTTCATGTCTGTGATCACATAGTGCTGATATTATTATTGTTTATGACCCAGTTTGTTTTCCAGATGGTGAAGGCAACAGGAGATTGAAAGCTCCAATAAAATTCTTAGGAATAAGTGTTGGAAAGTTTGAAGATCATACAGAAGTAAAGAAGACTAAGAAAATATTAGATTATTTTTGTGCTGGATCATCAAAAGGTGGCTCAGATAAACCTAAAGACAGTATTAAACAAGAAAAAGCTACCAGTGAACAGCCTGTTGTGAAGGATAAAACTACAACTAAGAATGATGGCAAAGATTACATCATGCAGAAATTCTTCCAAGTGTGTGAAAAGCCTCTAATGAGCCAAGCTCAATCTTTATCAAAGCAAAACCTCGATCACAGCAATAAAACAAACAATGCAGTTATTCTAGAATCTTGTTTGGATAAGCAGGAGTCATTTTTTGCAAAAATATTGAATCAGAACAAGAAGGATCCCAGTGTGAGTAAAGTACAAGATTCAGAATTGAATGACCAGATACGGACAACGACGCCCGTTTGTGATGTGGTCACGTTTGGGGAGGATAGCAATGAGACATATTATTCAGGATCAACAATTGTTGACGAAATAAACAATAGCGTCGCGCTGTTCGATGATGATGTGCAAGACGTCGCTCGTGTTACTAGTATAAGAGAGTTGTTAATGAGCAGCTCCAGAATGATAAAAGAAGATGGCTCGGACACTGTTTCAGAACCAGAACAAAATGCCCATGCAGTTGCACCTGTCATTCGTCAAATTGAACCACCACTGGTTGAGACATTTAACTGTCCTGAATGTAGCAAATCAATACCAATGGATGAGGTCGCCGAACATTCAGATTACCATCTTGCTTTGAAGTTAAGAGAAGAGGAGAGGCAACAGGTACGCAAAGAAAAAAATAATGTCGTAAAAAGTAAACAGAATGCGGAGACAAAAAACAAGAAGCAACCAGAAGAACAAAACAATTCAAGAAATGACACTACATCTTCTATTGTTAGCTTTTTAGTAAAAATCGATGAATATGTTCCAACAGAGACATGTTCAAAATGTGGTAAAAAAGTTCCCTTGGACAGGTTTGGAGAGCATTTAGATTTCCATGAAGCACAGAAGTTAAACAGAGAATTGAATAAGAAAACGAATTCCTTATTTACTGGAAGTAATGTAAAAAGGAAACGGAAATCAAATTCCCCAGTAAAGAAGAATAAAATGCCGTGTAGACCTATTGAATCTTTCTTTAAATAATTACTTATGATATTAAATGAAATGGAAACACAGTTTTGTTGTTTGAAAGATGTATATTATAGCGTTAAAAAGATTTACGCAGCGTAGATCTCATTCTGGAACTTTCTCCAGACGTCAAGGGGTCCGTGCTCGGGGCGGTACTTGACGTTGCAGCCATCGTAGGCGAGGCGGCCGTCTTCACGCAACTTCTCAAACTCCTCACGCTCATACTTGGTGAAGCCCCATTTCTTGGAGACGTAGATCTGAAATAATACATGTTCAAATCAGAACTGAGATTAACTTTCAGGTGCAGGTGCAATTTAAAACAAGCTGGGGGGAGGGGGCCCCCATCTTGTTTTAAATTGATGTCACCAAGATAAAACTAAAATTATAAAAATATTATGATTGTGGTACTGAATAATCATAAGAATTGTCCCCTAAGGCAGCACACAGGCAGTCTCTCTTACCACTATTTCTAGGCTTTTACCTCCTAGGACTCAAGTCAAGACTTACACTAGGGCTGTTCTTAGTTTTCAAGTTGCCTTCTCTGAAATAGAAAATGTATATGGGCGAATATGAGATTAGCATACCTTCTGGCGACCGGGGAACTTGAACTTGGCACGACGCAGAGCCTCAATGACCTGAGCCTTCCAACGATCGCTGGAGCGCACGGACATGATGGGTTGTCCGATGCGCACACGCGCTACGGTACCTTGCGGCTTGCCGAAGGCACCTCTCATCCCGGTCTGGAGCCTGAAGAGGAAAGATTTTCACTGTTATAATTTATTTTATCTACTTGCATTTATAGCAAGAATGAAAAGTCCCTTGCTTTAGTAACATTAGTTGAAGTCGAGAGCAGGCCAACTCAGGAATAAAAAAACAAAGTTACAATTAAAAACATTTCAGGAGTCCATGGTGCATGCTAAGATATTTGTAAAATAAAGGCATAACATGAGTTCAGGTTGTTAAGATCTTTCATGTCACTACAATAGTACATTTTTACTGATAAGAGGTTCCATTACAGTTAAAATATTTAAAATATTTTAGCAAATGATTAGTCTTGCTTCATCATAGAGGACATTTATTATTTGCAAGTCACAATGAGGATTAGTGCTCACTATGACTTGCACACATGACCTATGAGTAACACTACAGGCTAACATGAGTAGCAAAATATTATTATTATTATTGAGTTTGCATATCACAACACTGTGCAACCATGACAAGACACATTTTGTTTATCTACTGATGACAATCAAATTTTAACATCTAGTGCTTATGACAGAAAATATCTAAAAATTTAATCTGATAATAATTTAACGCTTTTAACAAAAAAATAGTGACTTGCTTATGAATTATGGTAAAATGGGATAAAGATATAGGGATGAACTAAGGCAAAACTTTGTAGCTATTTCCTCCTGCATAATAATTAAAGTACACCATGCTAAATGTATATGTGTGTTAGTGTATGTCTAACTGGCCAAATCGGAAAGTAGCACACCAAGTTTTGATAATTAGTCTCCTTATTAATAAACAAGCAGCGTGCCCAATGATTTTCCTTGGTGGCAAAATTCACAAACAACTCTCTATATAACCCCTTTAAGGGATGATGAACTTTCAAAAACCTATCATTATTGCAATACTTTGGTTGTATAAAGAAACCTTGTGCAAAATTTCTTGTTTAAGAGGGCTATCACAATTTTTCTTGTATTTGAGTGTTTGAAGAGTCACACTCAAATACAAGAAAAAAATTAATATTTATTTAGAGCACTCCCAAGAGAATCAGTTTAGATGTGATTATGGTTTAGATATGGCCACAAAATTAAAAAAAAAATATGCCTGAGAAAATTTGAAGTTTTTTTTTCTCTTGGGAGTCCTCTAAATAAATAAATATTTTTTTTTTGTATTTGAGTGTCTGTTCAAACATTCAAATACAAGAAAAATTGTGATAGCCCTCTCAAGAAAACATCAGTTTAGGCTGTGCTTTATCTCTGAATTAATGAATTTAAATACTTTCCAAGTTTTACATAGAGATGCAGAGTAAAGATTCAACAGGTATATGCTTTTTACCATGGTTCAAGTTTGGCACATAGCCCTAATATAGAGAAGTGGAAGGATCGTAGGGAAGCCTTTGCCCTGCATAGGGAAAATATGGGTTATAATAAACGTTTCTCATAACTTAACTCATCATTTAGGTATTAAAAAGGGGGTGAGTTTGATGGTTTTAACATCATCAGGGTATGAGATGAAACTGGTCATGGTTTTTGAATAAACCAGTTTGATTAGTGTTAGTAGAAAACATATGTAACCATTTATAACCTAACTTTCTTCAAATTGGTTATATACCTTTTATTGTACCTTTCTAACATGTAATAAAATTATGATCTTATACCTAATTTTATTATTTGACTTCTTGTAACTACTACCATATTATCACTTTCAATAAACAATTTTCTTACTTTAGGCTTGGAAATTAAGAGGTTACTATATCATAAGCTTGATTTGTTGGTAATACGAGACAACAAATCAAGCTTATGGGTTATATCTATTATTCCCCCATGTGGATATTAACATAATTCTTTATTGACTAACACTGGTAGTGGATTAACATTGATGTGTAGCGTTTTGAATCTGTCATTCCTTACATAGGCTTACAATTTAATCATTTAAAGCATGCAAGTTTAGAAAATTTACAAAGTTTTAAAGTTTCAGAGGAATACTTATCTAAGTAGCATCAAGGATGCTGCATTCCTGATTTATGCTTACAAATTAATCATGTACTTACAGCATGCAATTTTATAGTCGGTAAGTTTTGAAACTTTGGTAAGAGGAATATCTAAAGTAACATCAAGGACGCTTACCTATCAGCTCCAGCGCACGATAACATCTTGTTGATGCGGATAACATGGAATGGATGCAACCTCATGCGGATGTGGAACTGATCCTTGCCGCAGTTCTTGACGAGGTACTTGTTGCAGCAAATACGGCCTGCTTCCAGAGCCTCTGAGCTCAGCTGCTCGTACTCGTCAGACACCAGGTGCACGCATAGCGGGAAGTCGTCCACCGTCGCCTTCTTCTTACCCAAGTCGAAAATACGGATCTTGGGGTCGGGGACACCACGACAGAACCGTGACTTAGGGTACGGTTTGTTTTTACAATACCGATAACTGAAAAACACATTTCACTCGTTAAAACTCAGTCCAAATAATGATCAAAATACAACTTTTGAGGTTGTAAATTATTTACCATCTCGCTGGCCGGCGCCCCATTGTGATCTGAAATAAATTAAAAACTAAACTTAGTAAGTCTTACACTACACGTCTTTGTAAAATCACAGAACAATAATCAACACTTTTCAAGATTAAATTAGATTTTATATTAAAAATTATCAGCAGTACCTTCACAAAGTGACACCACTTCCACGAAAAGAGACAGACGGAAGTTGGTTTGACGTTGACGTAAACTCAGATAGGTGTGGCGAGCCGAAAAAATATTTTAGAATGAATAATACCAAAGACCTAATGATACCAGCCTAAAGCCAGCCTATTAGTGTCCCACTGCAGGGCAAAGATCTCTTCTTGATGAAAGCGTTGATCACCGCTCTTGAAGATTGGTTGGTGATTACAAACTTTTAAACTACTAGCTGCGCTCCGGTGTAACATCCTCATAAGTCTCGATCCCGTAGGAGAAGAATCCTATGTCCCAATCCAGTCATGGTCTACCCATATGCCAAATTTCGTTCAAATTCGTTTAGCCATTTTTGCGTGAAAGCGTAACAAACAAACATACAAAAGGTCAAATCTTTTAGCTTTATATTATTAGTTTTGATTATTAGTTATGGTGGTGATACTGTGATTTGTGATAATATGTAAGGATCGTAGCAGGAGGCGTTCTTTAATTTCTGCCCCCATGGTAAAAAGGCGTGAGTTTATGTATGTATTAACTATAAGTCCGGTTTCCTCACGATTGTATTCCTTCACCAATGTCAGGAATCTTCAAGATAAGCTCAGAAAGTACATAAGAATTGTAAAAGTCATATGGGTATTTGCCCGGACCCATAACCTCGTGCATGAGAGGCCATTCCATCCATACCAACATACCAACCGTCATACCAACCAACAGTCCATCATACCAACCAACAAGACCTACACTAGGAAAATAGTGCCCAAATCGATGGCCCAAGTGGTGTTTCTAGGTTTTTGATATAGTTTTTTTTTAGCTTGCTTCTGAATATACATTTTATTTTTTGAGAGGACTTTAAAATTAGTAGTACATTTTTATTTAAGGCCTACAGTAGGCCTTTAACTAAATAAAAACGTGCGGGCGCATAGCAAAGAGCACAAATCATGACAAACCACTGAGACTATTAATGATCTAATGCTAAATCGTCCGTCCAAGGACCCACGAAGGCCATCGATATCCATTCGTTAGGCCGGTGTGTACACAGCATTAGGCGAACCGATTATCGTTCACCGTGTGATACCAGCCTTACCCTTGCTACTGTTTTGCTGTTTCTGAACTCGCGATGAAGTTTTTTCTATTTCCGGTAGTTTTTAGACGATTACTATACTGTCAAAACTTTGATGAAAAATGTCAGCTGTATTAGAACATAACAGACGTAATTTTGCGTAAAATTAATCATCTAATGAGAGCATTTTAGTAAGTCATTGTTCAAAATGGGTGCTTTAACAAGTAGGCAAAACGCTGGTGTTGAAGAAGCCGATGTTGTGTCCAATCATGCTTATAAATATCCGCCTAGATCAGGTAAATGGGACTTCTATAATTCGATTACCTATGTATTAGGTGGTGTCGTATTCACAAAGCATAATCCATTCTCATTAGAAATGTTTATTTTTACTTTAAAGTTTATTTAGTTAACTTGAGTAATGCAAATACGTGGATATTTTTATTGGTTTAACTTATTATGATTGACAGTAAGAATCAGGGTCCAATTCTGTCGTGTAGATCGATTTCGGAATAATATTGAGTCGTATGATAAATTGAGTAAACTGTAAATAATTATTTAAATCGATTATCAAATTACATCTTGATATAGACAGTTTATTATACGAATACTACCATTACATTTCTACATTCTATTTCTAAGTAAGTTAATGCTAAATGGAACATTTAGAAACTGATGATGCAGGTAATTACTTCGGGAGCCACTTCATCATGGGTGGCGAGAGATTTGACACCCCTCAGCCGGAAGCATATTTATTTGGAGAGAATGCAGACTTGAATTTCCTTGGTAGCAGACCCACGCCAGTAAGTATAATTATACTGAACTGAAAAAAAAATTCAAGACATCGAGGTTTTCCGATATTTTGAAATTATTAAAGTGCTAAATTTGTAAACAAACCGAAAGAGCAATTCCTTTTGTTTATTAACATAAGATTTTCTTAAACTTTTTAGAATTTTATAAACACATTGGCACTTAAAATGTCAGTGACACAGTGTTCATTAAGTTCAAATTCAGTTCATTAAGATTGTCTAACCAAAGTACTTATTCATTAAAAATATTATATTTACCTGATACATTCAAGGAAAATGGAATTGAATTACTTTGTGACTAAGACAATAGGAATAAATCTATGTATTGTTCTGTCATTACCTGATTTATCACAATTAAATTAATAACAATTGACATGTCCTCAGTTCCCGTACCCCCCGCCACAGTCTAATGAGCCTACTAAAACATTAAAAAGTCTAGTAAATATACGTAAGGAGTCTTTACGTTTTGTGCGCTGCCCTGAGCCCGTGGGCAAGTTGGCAGAGAACAAGATTGGAGATGGCATGATCAAGTCTGTGGACAATAATGGCAAAGGGACGTATTACAATATTGAGTTTACGTTTGATTGTGATGCCAGATGTGCTATTACTGTATTCTACTTTTGTACTGAGGAAGTCACTCCAACTGGCGTCGTGTAAGTACCATTTTGTTTGTTTTGTTTGAACTGTAATAACTGTCTTGGGTTGATTTTAATGAATGGTAATGGGACCTTGTGTGCATCATTTTTTTATTGTCATCAAATTGTGTTGTTAGTTTGTCAAAACATGACAGGAAAACAATAATTTTGTTTGCCAATAATGATGATTTATGCATTTAATCTAGTTTTAAAATATTCCAAACCTATTAGCTAAACACAAGCATCCCAATAATTGCTTCAATACACAATCAGCTGACTGATGTTTACAATAAGAAAACAACTACCTACCTATAATTTTTTTGGTTTTTATTTTTTTGCCTTTTCTGTCCCACTGCTTGGCAAAGACCTCCCCCAAATCCTTCCAGGAACTTTTAGTAATTATTTATTTGATTAATACTTCTTGCCTTTTCCACCACAGTTACTACCCGCGAGACCCTGCAATGAACTCCCAGACGTACCACTACAAGAAGGGCGCGAATCAGCAGTTCTGTCAGATATCACATGTGTTCGACCCTTCCAAACACCCTGAGGAGGATCTGGTGTATAACGCGGACAGGGAGATCATACCTATCGCCATTTACTGCGTTGTGGATGAGGGACAAGAAGGTAACATTTATTATTATCTCACTTTGGGTATTGATTTCCCTTCTCCCTTATCCAAAACATTACCTGGTCGTATTTCATGTCATTGTTCATCATGACCTGTCTATACCTACTTCAAAACATATTGGCAAAAATTGCAAATTTTCGTCATCGTTTATCCACCTAATCCACCTTAAACATTTGCATAAATAACAAAAGAAAGTATGCCAGTCATTTTATTCAAATAATTTTCAGCTTTTCAACGGTTGCACTTTAAACAATTGATTATGTTACTGTGTTGAAATTAGATTTTAATCCCAATCGGTGGATGTCTGTTTGATTGAGATTAAAATGAAATTATAAAGTGCCGCTGGACGTGATGTGCAGTTGAGGTCAACGACAACCGTTATATTTGTCACATTATCATGTAGGTACGTATTCATCAAATGTCTCGCTGGCGGTGGCGCGTGTGTTGGATCATTTAGCTCCCTTCGAAATAGTTGAACTGAATGGTGCTGATCCATGCGTCATGTTCATGAACGGGCGCCGTTAGTTGGGACTGGTCATCGCTTAGCTGCCACGGCTTATTTTAATTATTTTATTTTTGAATTGGATACGTTTAACATGTACATACGTCTTATTTACAACGTTGTCACATATAATTATAAATTCAACATTCATAATGTAACTAATATTTATGTAACAATATAATTTAAAGAGTGTCCATAGAGTTTCTGGCCCGTTTTTCTCCATGGGTACCTAATACGCTTTGGAATGGACTACTAGCTTCATATTTCTAACTGACCGACTCCTTGACAATTCAAAAGTGCATCTAAATGGTTTAATTGAAATAAATGCTTTGAGTTTGCATTCAATTAATATAAACCATCTTGTTGACTCGGTTCCCCCTAGTATGAAATTAAGTTTATCCACGTAACGTCAAGATGACGCGGTAATGGTGGCTAGGCAGCTAAACTATTTCGTCCGATGTAGGTAGACTAAACTGCCTGTTATTATAGGTACTAAACTGTATATTTCTTGTGTATACCTATAAAGAATACCTACTCCTATCTATCTATCTACCTACGTTGTTGATATAATTCTTATGTGGAAAAATTAAAGAATCGGAAGATGGTCACAGAACTTGGTGACCTACTAAGCGGTACTATTTACTTGCGTGAGTTTTTAGAAGTGGCTCGGCCGTCTCACTTAACCACTTAACTCACGCTCGGCACGACGCGAAATGTTTCGAAGGCAAAATTATCTCTTATTAACCTATTAGTCACACACGTGTCTTACCTTGGGCGCGAATAAAAAGCTATCATTTCAAAATTACACACAAACACACGCCTTTTTCCAATGGGGGTAGGCAGACACCACAGATCGCCAACTGCTTCGATCCTTGCATCATCCTTTTGCTTCGTTTACGTTCATACATCAGGCCAAACACGCATTTCAAAATAATCACCTCTTTTAACATTCCAACCTAGTTCTGTTTTCTGACTCCAGCTGAAATAAGGCAGTCACACACGACGATAGCGGTGGTGGAGAAGCACTCGGACGGCACGTACGTGCTGAAGGCGCTCAAACAGAAGCTGTTCGTCGACGGCCTGTGCTACCTGCTGCAGGAGATATATGGTATTGAGAACAAGAACCTCGACACTAAGGTAAGTAACTGCCGTACTGAGTTAGGTGGTATTCATTCAAGGAAGTAGAATTTGTAGGGGGTCTCGTATACATAATAAAAAAAAGTATTTTTAGACCATAACCTAAAGAGCACCTCTGCCTAACCCTTCCGGTATACCGGCGGTATATGATGTTCATTATGTATTTGTGTCCTAAACTAATTTACCTAAAACAAAATCTCGGTAGAATGTCGTCTTGTGCCATAGGATATTATCCTAATTTAAAAAATCATCTATCTCTCTCACAAACAGCCGAGTTCAGACGAAGAGACCGAAGACGGTGGCTCAGAATGCGTGATCTGCATGTGCGACGTACGGGACACGTTGATCCTGCCGTGCCGCCATCTTTGTCTGTGCAACTCGTGCGCCGACTCGCTGCGCTACCAAGCCAACAACTGTCCCATATGTCGCGCGCCCTTCCGCGCGTTGCTGCAGATACGAGCCTTACAGCGGAGAGCTGATAACGCACCCGCTCTTCCTGCTGCGGCCAACGATGTAAGTAACATTTTGAAATACTTGGTGTATTTAAAAAAACTTCATTGTAGGTACGCACAATTGCGCTAATACAAAATAAACCCTATTGCTATAGCAATAAAGTTCATTGTCGAAATAATGAAAATATTTTGTACAAACACCATATAAATACAGTTATTTATGTATTATCTGTGATTTATTGCGGGGTTTTTCGAAACATATAAAAATATTAAAAATTAACTTTTTAAAATCTATGGATGTTTTTCTAAAGCACATGTCAATAGTATTATAACGTTCATATAGGGCAGCACAGAGAACATCCCAGCAGGCTACGAGCCGGTGTCACTTCTGGAGGCTCTGAACGGGCCGCACCCTGCGCGGGCGCTGCCTCCTCCGCGACCTGCACCTGCTATCGCCAGCCCTGACACCGATACTGCTTCACAGGTATAGTTGCACCACTTTTTAAACACTGTCTAAATAGATAGAAGATAGATAAACCATTTATTTAGTGCTCACAAAAGCACAATTAAATGATAACATGAATGTAAATAAAAAACAAGGTATACAATATATACAAAAAAAAAACATGTTTTCAAGAAATCCAACAACTACACAACTATACTCAGTACAAACATTACAAACATTAATGTCGTTAAATGTTTAATTTTGACACAGAGTATTGAATAAATGGAGTCCTAATGCGGGTCTGAGGGTCAGTCCGACATAATAATGTATGACCTCTGTAAAAATGCTAATCTGAATGTTCTTGAACTAAGTTGTATGTGAAACTGATATTCGTGTAGATCTATTCAATATTGAAATATTAAAAAAAAAACAACATATATTTGCGTCTACACTGCTTATCACGCCAGCAGCACAGAAAATCACAATATGTACTTAATGTGATAAGGTAAGCGCCACTTTGTATATACAATATATATTTTAATTGTGTTCATTTTCCTAGGCAGCAGAAATCTTGAACCGCTGCAACTTGGAGCGCAGTTCGTCCACGAGCCTGGGCAGCAGCGGCAGCAGGAAGGCCAAGAGTGGATCCAAGGATGACGTCAAGAGTGTGCGCGATAGATCCGCGGCGCAAACTGTCACACCGGAGGTGTGTACTGATTTCAGATAAATTTTCTTAGTTTTAAAGTGAATGCTACGGTTTTTCTTACTATTCTAATGTTGTGGTTGATTTCGATGCAAGCTCAAAGACAGTAGAATCATTTCCCTAGGACCCCAGCCGGGCTTCCTGGCCGCCAATGTAAAGTCTGCCTTGCAGGGGAGGTTTAACGGTATAAAGATAAAAATGACATTTTTCACCTGTTCTTTATTTGCATTAAGGAAAATACATCCATACTATACTAATATTACAAAAGCGAGAGTAACTCTGTCTGTCTGTTACCTTTTCACCCCCCAAATGCTGTACTGATTTCGACGTCATTTGGCACATAGGTAGACCATGACCTGGGTCCTATGTCCTAACATAGGATACTTTTTATCTCGATAATACGTCCCCTTTCCGATATCCACGCGGGCGAAGCCGCGAGCAAAAACTAGTTTAACTTGAATGTGGCCTGAATTAGTAACAAAAAAATACAAACACAAAAATATAGCAATTTTGGTCTGTTTTGAACAGCAATGAGCATATTGGGAATAACTAGGCTAGAATGATTCTCACATTATTCTATGTATTGCCCACAAAGTCTGGGCTTCAACATATTTAAGTAATGTTGGGTACGTGCAGTTTCGCATGTCGGTGCTACTGGCTCGCGAGGAGGAAGCCAAGCGCGCTGAGGACAAGGCGGCCGCCGCCAACAGTCCGCTGCTCTACAACCACAAGATCGTCAACGGAGACAAGATTTCTAAGGTATGTGTAGTCATATCAAATTACTTTCATAATCAGGCTATAATGTTCCCACTGCTGGGACACAGGCCTTCTCTCGGTGAGGGGGAATAGGCCATAATCTACCACGCGTACCCAGTGCGGGTTGGTAGATGTTACATGTCTTCGAATTTTAGGTTCTAGGACATGCCGGATTCCTCGCGAAGTTTTCCTTCACCGTTTTGAGAGATGTGGTGAAAATAATTTACACAAAGTAAAGCGCCTGTCTGGGTTCGAACCTACGACCTACCACTATAGTCGCGGCTATTACCACTGAGCCACCACTGCTCTATATCAAATAATTGACATTAATTGGCATCAAAATAACGATCTATTTTAGATATATTATTTCTCTAATCGAAATGACACAGTCTGAAAACTTCGTAAATAAACTCTCGTTCACCACTTCGAAACTACAGTTTCAGGGCGTTTGATACTTTGGCAACCCTGACTGTTTCCAAGAAAAAATATTGTTTTATTAGTCACAGAAACACTCGCCGAAACCGGCGCCATGTCTTATGGCTCGAAGGCTTTGAAAATAGGCATCGCTATTAGTCTAAATCTTCGGGGAGTATGATACGCTTAATTTAATTTCCGAAGTACTATTTATTTTTTATGACTCTACTTTATGGTTTACAGTCATCCCTGAGCCTGGAGTACCCTGGCGACATGGAGTCCGTGCAAGAAGCGTCAGGCTCAGACGATGAAGCGAGAGCGACACATCCGGAGCCTGACAGCGACGCCGAACGACTCTCGCCGCTGCTCACACACCCTACGGCTAATGGGGTGAGGATACTTAAATGGATTATTTATGTACCTATTAAAACTTTATATTTGGTTTAGAAATTAATATTTTCATACCGCCATTTGTCTAGACGAGTGACGGTATATCCTTAGATTATGTGATAATCGAAACCAAGACGATACGACTTTGGTGGAAGTCGATTAACTCGAGTTCCTGAACGTCTGTACCATCTCTTGCTTTATCAACCTGGTTGTTAGTCACACAGTCCCACGAGATAGCGGGGTCAAATTTCCATATCTCTCATCTATATTTCTAGCCCAGGATATTAAGGACGCTGTCGCATTTTTTAATCACTCAAGTTTAGGTATCTGAGTCGCAACACAACATCATCACGCGTAAGCACACATTGAAACCGCTGTCCGCTCGATTTTATACATTACTTAACAAATTTTGGTACTTCAAGGTATTTTTTTTTTTAAATTTTACTAGCATTGTTGAGTAAAGTTAGTAGTAACTTTATTGCATTTGGTACAGTAACTATGTATTATCTGTATGAACATTATTTTTGGAATTACGTAAAATACGTAGGTACAAAAAATATTCAAGCCACGAAGAAAAAGAACCGGACCATTGCTAGTAGGACTCGCGCTCTGAGGACTGACAATAAATCATATTTTGGCTACCATTTTTGGAGCATGACATTAAAAAATATCCGTAAAGATAACCGTTAACTATCGTTGTGATCGTTTAATATAAAAAAGATAATAATTCCCTTAAGAAAACTAAAAAATGTGTGACGCCCGAATCTGTCTTTGAGATTGGGGCGCGGGTTCAGAATGTTAAATAAACACAAAAGTGAGACGTAAAAAGTATGATATATTGTATAAAGGCTGTTTTTTAAAGTTACTGTCAAACAGTCATTCCACATGAACGATATATTTAAATATTCGTAGCATTTGAAAGTTGATTACTAATTTCACCTCCAAAAACTTAAACGCTTAAGTTCAACCTTTTCGATTTATATAAAAATTTAAAGTGACATTAAATGTTGATCTGACTACCAAAACCCCTAAAATTGATGTTGCCCCATGTCGACTTTTCATCAAAACATAACATCCGCCATCTTAAATAAAAATGGATGGTACATTCGTAATCACCATCCCCAAAATGTCCAAATTTTTTAACCTTGTTAACTTTTTATACAAAGAAACAACACCCGCCGAGTCTGAAAAGGTGAATTTTATTAAATATTGGTTGTTTTCTTCTTCCTTTTCTAGTATTTTGCTTGTCTTATGTTTTTTTTTTTTTTGTAGACAGTGTCAAGTCTGGGCAGCGGGTCCCCGGGCACCATGCGCGCTGTGAGCTCTGCGCTGCGCCTGTCCGCGCCCGCACTCGCGCACATCGACGACACCGACACAGACGAGCCCGACCACAAGCACAACTGTCAGTATGCCAGTCAGACATACACCAACACTCATACATACAATAACAAACACACGGTGAGCTCTGCGCTGCGCCTGTCCGCGCCCGCGCTGGTTCACATTGACGACACCGACAAGCCCGACCACAAGCATAACTCTCAGTATGTCAGCCACCCATTCAAATATAAAAATATAAATGTACACACACATACATGCATACAATAACAAACACACATTGTTTTAGTCTCACGGGATGGTAAACAAAGGGTTTGCCAATGTGCAAGCAACTAACTGAAAATATACTATAACCTTTTGCATGGGACTTAAAAATAATAGGCGAAATGTGGGTGTACTATACACCTCTGCCTACCCTATCGGGTAATACAGCCGTGATATTATGTCTAAATAAGATCGCCACAACATATTATGACGTTTAGTCTTTGGCACTTTCACTTCCGCCTTGTCTTTGCATATTTATTGGCACTCCATCAGTACACTACTCCGTGTCTACTCAACACAATGACACCCTACTAACATAATATTTCTCATGCTCTTATAAGTTATAGTCATGTAAATTCAAACTTCGAACGTCCGCTAGTAGGCTGCTATTTATTTCAACCAACTTTCAATTTGTAGATATTATTACATGGAAGCTTTGCTTGGAAATAAGGGTGATATTGCACTAGCAGCCAAGTGGACGCTAGTATGATTTTTCCCTATGCCCATTTTGAATGTATAGAGGTGATTGTTCATTTCGTTATTCAGTAATCGTCCTGTCTGAAATATTATTAGTTACAATGATTAGTGAGTATTAGATAAACGCAATACTACTATCCTACCAAACTAGAGACATTCTGTTAGGGTAGATCGTTTTCCCCATATACAATAGTGTGTTTAAAGCATGTGTAAACTAAACCACGCTGTTTTAGATTTTCACCTATAGTAATGTCTCAAATGAAAAGAATGAAGATGAATGTTTTGATAATGGAATTGATGATTATAGCATTTAATCAAAACAATACGTCGTTAAAAGCGCTTTAGTTAAACATACCAATAATAGCAGTCATCCATAAATCGACACGCTTCTTATTAGAACTTAATCGCATCCTACCAGAAGGGAGCGCGCGTCGACCTACCTAGGGCATACAATAGCAGAGACAAGATTAGTGTCACCGTGAATAGTTGATAATTGGGTGTAAAATCGCACGCAGCGAGCGGAACACAGTCTCGTAACGATGTGGAGTCGCCGGCAGTCGCCGAGGACTCAGATTATTTCACGCCGGAAGACACCAACACGACCATTCTGACCGTTCCTAAGATGAACAAACTTGCAGTAAGTCCGCCATCTTGCATCAGCTGTCATCGTAGTCGAGACGTCATCATTGAGCTTTGTTTGTGTGCGTGTTAATTCGGTTTTGGTTTACGCGATGTTCTTTTATTTTCCGCGTCGTGTTTAATTTGCACTTTCATTATTCTCATGTACTGCATCCCTATTGTATGAATGTTGTTGAGGTCACATTGGCACGTTGCAGGAGCCGAGCGATGCACTGCGTTAACAACTTAACGTAGCTTGAGGTCAAGGCATTGCGGGGCTTTTGAAACGCAGTTACATTTGTGCATATTATTGCCGGGCATATCACTACTTAATTACATCCTTTTCGAACGAATTAATGTTTTTAAAACAAACCTCATTAGTCTGGCAACAATATGCGCATAGTATTAGAAATCTGGTTTTTAAATCTGCACCATCTTGTCCTAATATAAGTATCTGTTACAGGAGCCGACTAACAATGGAGATTGTACTCCCCAGCGTTGGGCCTTACCGCATCACGTCACGTCATTACCTGGTATGTAGCTTAAAAATATGGAAAATAATGTATACTTACAACGTAATTAAATTTATTTATAGGACAAATTAAATTAGTTAGCGAAACTCGACAGGAGGGATAGGTTTCGATATCTAAACATAATTATACAAAAATAAATGCACCTGCAGCAATGTACACGTGGTAGAAGTTTAGTGAAACTTCGAATATGAGAGTGTGAGAGACAAAGAGAGTTATATCTTGCTTCTCACTCATGTAACGACATGTGCCTAAACGTTACACGTCCGCGAAATTTCATTCTCAATTCTCGTCCAAATGATCGAAACGCCGCGCGCCGTCTAAGAAGTTTCACTTGAAAAATATGACATATTGATGATTTTGTTCTGAACGGTCAACAACCGCTGATAGTGTAGTTACCTACTGCGGAATTTCGCTAACTAATTTAATTTGACGCTGTATTCACACACATAATATGGATTACGTTACGGGACAGGGGTGCGCGCCTTACCCGCCAGTTTCGTGCGGTGACCACCTTTGTCCAGTTGTGATCTTCGATAGTCTATGGCACCATTACATTAAGTAACATTTATCCAGGAACACCCCTGAGCCAGTCGAGCGTGCGCTCATCGGGCGACTCGTACAGCTCAACATCATCCACCCGGCAGCTACTGGCGCCAGTAGTTGGCTCGCCACTCGCTACGGACACCGCTTGCTAGCAACCACTGCCGCGTCGCAAACATCATCCGTACCAACCGACGCAGTTATACAACCTCGTCGAATACACGCTGCCACCTTACTAAGGAAAGCTCCAAACTTGAGCTTCCTTGTGACTGGTCGAATGATGTGGCTGCTTCCATTCAATAAAGCCACATTAAACGTGTGTACAACGCCTAACGCAACGGGTGTACGGTGAAGAAGCGACCTTACAAACCTAAACGACGTATGCAACATATGTGCGTAACATTTCGTAAAAACAGTAGAAGTAATAAGTTTGTAATAATATATTAGTGGCTTTATTTAGTAATAAGCAAATTAGACTTGATTCGCAGCTATATTCCATGTTCTATACCTACATTATTATATGTATAGCTTTATATATAAGTAATAAATAATAATATATATAACATTTATAAGTGAACCCCTGCTTTAGTACAGGCTAAAGTTGGTATTGCAGGGGCTTTTGTTGGAGCAAGATATAATTTTGCGTCTTACACAAAATCCACTTAGGGCTAGTGCACATCGGCGAACGGCACTGCAGAGGATTTATTTAATAAGTATATATTTCAGTGCTCTTAAAATTCGGAGGTCATTGTTTCTGCTACTGGCTGTACAGTATGTTTATTATTGTCACCTTGAACTGGGCAAGTCGAAAATAATGTTATTCAAATGATATTTCTTTGTTTTGCATAATATGTTGCTTCTGAATTTAATATTTTGATTGCATGGTTTCACTGTTTCGATTTCGTCACCCTGAATAGGGTACTGTTACTGTTTACTCAAACTTTTCATAAGTAAAGCTGAAAATTATTCTATGTGGGGTGATTTTTGATCATGTTCTGTATATATTTGCAATCATAGCAGTGCCTACATCCGTCCTTTTTTTGCGTATTTGCTGGAGATGTCGATCCTTCTTGACTTTTTCTCAGCACTATTTAACTCTTTGCTCAATTTTTTTATTTATTTTTCCTAGGACAGAAATTTATATTTTTTTTTTAAAGTAAGATGTCCATAATCTATAAATGTAATGAAAAGAAATTAATGTAAGTATAGTAGCAATTTCTCATAGTAAAATATAATATTAAAAGTTTAAGGGGTAGTATTTTTAATAAAAAAAAATATTTATCAATGTTGCTGTAGCACCTTCTGTAGGACTAGGTACATGTCCGATACATTTTCATGTAAAGGTCTCTCAGGCAATCAAATTGATGTACTATGTACAATTGGTGAATTGTCATATATTCGGCTTATTTCACAATACAAAATATACCCTATTTTAATTCAAATTAAATTTATTTTGTAATAGTGCGTTTTTATGAATAATTGTACAAATACACGAAGTGGAGTGCTTGTATGAAGTGTGGTATCAGTAATGGTGTAGGTAAGAGGTACATAGACATAATGTGAAATGTATATTCATGTAAGATATTTAATATTATATATAGGATGCATTGTATTTGAGTATCCAATAAGTAGGATATTATTCATAGACTGATTAAGAACATTCCTTTATTTTCATCTGCAGAATCTCAATGATATGATTTGTGTAAAAATATTTCTGCACATAAATTTTTGTGTGCCTCACTAACATTTTCTTACTAAGCTGTATAAAAACTGTATTGTTTGATTAAAATAAACTTTGATAATGTTCATGAGACTTTTTTCTATAAATGGATAACAAACAAGGCAGAATAAACTCTAAATGAAGCTACTTTTAGTATAAAAGTTTATTGTGATGTTGTTGCACTTATATTTTAATAAGCTGATTAATACAAAACTACAGCAGATTAATAAAACTAAAAATAATAAAGGCTTTTAAACAAAAGTCTAAATAAGTTTGTATTAGACATAACACTAAAAATATATCTATTTACATTAATCAATTTTGTGTAAAAATCTGTATAAAAGTAATCAAGTCTGTATTCTAAGAATATGAAGATAATTGACGTAAATAAAAAGTATTCTCAGCTTTGGTTAGGCATTGTTTGCATATTGTAATTTGAATTTTCTGAATGACAACCATCAGAGGTGCTGGGACCAGAAACTTTCTTCATGGCTTGTCGACGGGCCGCATATGCAGACATTCTAGCTAGTCTGGCCTGCCTCTGCTCTTGTGATTCATTAGCCAGCCTTTTGGCAGCATAGGCGGACATTCTTGATAAGCGTTTAGCTCTCTGTTCACCGGTCTCCTTTGACAATCTTTTAGCTGCATATTCTGACATGCGCCTCAGCCTGCTGGCACGCTGGTCAGGGGTTTCGTTAGCGAGCCTCTGTGCGGCGTAAGCTGACATCTTCGCTAACCGCGACGCTCGCTCGTCAGGCGATTCACACTTAGGACCCGAATCTCCGCGACGTCTCCGTTTGCCTGGCTCCAGCACCAAGAGCGGGTCCAACTCCTGTGTCGATGACATCGAATTCGAGTCATCCATTTCATAATTTTTATCACAACTAGTTTCATCATACTCTTTTTTGACATTATCATAAGATATTAGTTCAAGTTCAGAATTCATATCTGTAACGGTAAGCGTGTTGTCCATTTTGCTATATTCTGATTTTACAGTAGAGATCCACTTATTATTTGCTTTCGCTATCACCATTTTCTTCCAGGAACAATCAGATGAATTCAAATCACCCATATTGATTGTTCAAGGATAGACGTATCCATAGAACCATAACGAATTCGACAATATAAAAACTTATTCAAGGTACCAAATACACTTTTAGATCTCTATTTTCACTTCACAATTGCATAGATATTACAATCGATTCTGACCGAAATAAAAAAATACAATCAGCGATGGCGAATGGCGACGAGCAGTGGGGGGTGACACTGGTGGTGACAGTGACAGCGCGAGAGACGAAAAACCCTACGGTAGAATGGTAACCTAAGTAGGTAAGTAAAATTGGTAATTGACTGTGTACTGAATGTGACGGGTATTGACTGGTAGGTAATTTTTAGAGATCAATAAGAAATAATTATACATAATAATTCCATCATCCTCATCATTTGCTGAGTGAGCATATGCCTCGCCTTTGTGCCATATTCCAAATCTAGAAAATATGAGGCCGGGTGTAAATGTCCGGAAATCTGACCGCCTTTTTAAACAGGGTGTTTTTGACAGCCCTCCGCCCGCAAACTGATAGGGTGGCTTCAGTACATCATATTAAGATGACCGGTACATGAAATTCTTTCAGGAACATTAAGGGAATCCAAAAAACCAGATTTGTTTTATGGGGGGACATCGTGATCACTTACCTAACATGCAATGTATCGTTACCGTGGCAAAACGCACGTAGCGGACGGCAGCGCAGCGAGCTTGAGCGAGGCTGCCCCACAGAACATATATACTCTAGAGAGGGCCTGCCCCCGCCCCCGCGCGCTCCCCGGCGCACCTGGGCCGCGTCTTTTATTACGTTACGTTACGGCATAATTTTTTTATCCTGAGAAAATTTCCAGTGGGATATGATTCAGAATAAGGAGCTGAATCAATCCTGTATTTTTGTGGAGGGCTGTCAAAAACACCCTGTATTCAGCAAGTGAATGATCCGGAAATTTGGAACCACCTTGGCTCCATTATACCAACGCTCGTCAATCGCCAGCTGACCAGTTGGTCTGAATCATTAATTACCGTCAAAATCCGTATTTTCGTAAGGTATGAGACGCAAGGAGTAATAGTGTTCTGTGGTGAGACGTGTCTAAGAAATAGTATGCAATTCTTACGTTCTGATTCCAGTATACGCCCGGCCTAAGTTTTTTAAAGCCTCGTACCGTCGTACACACTCAGAACAATAACAGTTATTGTTCTGAGCCACAGATAACTATATACTAGTCGGAGACAGATAGGACAGTACTATGGTTGACGATTAGTTCCAAAAATATGCGCCAAGCGCTAGTGTCGTAATGTCACTGAGGGATGACCCACAGCGTACTATAAAAATGACGCTGACCATCCGGCATAGAATATCGATAGCATAGTGATGTGCCATGGAATATTCTTATAGGGTTAATTTTATTATTTGCAATGTTCAATGTTTCTTCCTATAATAAAATTATGTTCATTGGATACGAATATAACGAAAGAAATGTAAAAAAAAGACTTCAGATTTTACTTTTTATTTATTTTTTCGTCTTAACCTATGGGCTTTATATTTCTCAAAGGCAATTTGTTGAGGTGCACACATCTGTTTCACAAGTTTTTCTTGTACACCTCCTTTTAAAATTTTATTAATTATGTTGCACCAATTATGAACATGGGTGCGTATCATTAAATTAAGCAACCATTCCTTTACTTCGGTGTTATGACCTGTACACCCCAACCAATTTAAATCAAATTTCTTTATTATTTCTATTTTTAAATGTTTTTTTTACACATTTTTTGTATGCATACTTATTCAAGTAATCATGTATAAGGCCCGAGATATTCCTATATAACATTAGAAACTTCTTTGATGGATATGTTAAATTATGATGTTTTAAAAGGGTATATTCTCGTTGTTCAATCCATTTATGAAATACATCTCTTTTTGTTTGCGTATAAGTATCAGAGCATCTCCTACAATTAAATTTGTTTGTCACTCTCCTGCACATATACCCTGCTGTATATGCAGAAGAGTGCACGCGCAATCTTTCGTTTACTGGATTTAGTGATTGGTTACTGCTAACGTTTTGCGTCATTGTTATGGGTCTACTACACACGGCATTTTCTTTATCTTCATCAAATGTTGATGAGGAACTCTCATCAACATTGGATGAAGATATGAGTTTAAAAAAATCTACAACTGTGTTTCCTGTATCATCCTCACAGTTTGCGTATATTGAATGTGGACCCATAACGTTGGACATTAGCCGTGATTTAAAAGCATTCAAAAAAGTATTTGCATCAGGATTGACGTTCCTGTAGTTGATGGCTCTGATCCTACCAAAAAAATTCTCAAGAGGATCCTGATTAACATTTCTAGGATAAAAATATTGTATATCATATTTTTCGAACAACAGTTTAGACAACCTTTCAAAACTTTCTATAGTTGTAACCCACCCATTAAGAGAAGGAACTCGAACCTTATAGATTTTATTATTTTTGAGGGCTTTCTTGCTACTATTATCAATATATTGAATATTATTTAATATTTGTTTGGCTTCTGTCGTTTGGCTTTATTGGTCCACGAAGTTTGCCCCGGACAGTACTCCCTCGAGATCCATTCACGCTGTCAAAGAGCTTGTCCATGAATTCCACAGCTTCGCCTGTTGTGGCCATTGTCTCACTGACATTTTGACCCGAGGCTGTAGTTTCTGAAATACATAATTATATATAAGTATAACAAACAAACAATGTTTCCATTTCCATTCTATCAGACTACAAGAAAGTGCAACTGGTATTATTCTTAGTATATTAGTTTAAATCAAACGTCTTATTAATCATAATGGCTCAATTGTAAAAATTAAAACCCAATTATTAAAAACCTAATTCTTTTTAACAAAGAGTGAATATGTATAGTGTGAATTCTTGTGTTTCTTTTGTCGGAGACCCTAAATAAATTAAAGTAAAGTGAGTAAGTGAGTGATTGATTGATAACAAAGTAAAAACTTACTGAACAATGCAGTGTATTTAAGCATTCCACTGGTTGTTGCACTCAGAGTTTGGGCAGCTACACTCACTTTAATTTTCTTCATTTTTGCTGCGTAAATATGGTGCTCTGTTAGTTTTTTATGCATTCTAGTATGACCTAGTTGGCAATCAGCATCAAATACCATTTCAATATCCTTCCAAGTGGCAACTTTGCTTTTGAAAAACATGTCTTTTGTAAGAAGGTTGTGCCTACCCCTTAAGTGAGTGTGGGGGATCATACACTACACTTAGGTGTTGTCCTGACATCTCAATAGTTCCATCTGCAAACAAAAAAGCTATTGAGTACAACTACTAATTTATAAAATAATGTCAAAGTTTAGACAATGATTTAGATGTTTGTTATGCAATTGTGGTTTAACAGTTCAACATATTTGGATGGAATTTGGTACACAGTTAGACCATGACCTGGACTAACATACAGATGGATATTATGATAATTATAATGATGATGGATACTTTTTATCCTAGATAATTTGCAACTGCTATGCAGATAATGTGAACAAAGGCTATTTGTAGAGAGAGTATCTACTCACCATTATATATAATTATGTCTCAACTCAAGCAATAAAGCGATGAGAACGAATAATACCCAAACTAACCCAGAGATTCGACACGAACACGAATGACTGAAATTATTCTATTCTATTTTTATGGTTCTGGCTCCATCGAGACTGAAATTACGAAATTACTGAAAATACAATCTGTCAGTTTGACAGTTATACGCAACACTCAACAGCCAAAATGGCTGCCAACAACATGGCTACCGAAAGTAGCGCCATAACGCATTTTTTGGAACTAAAGCTGTCGCAGGCCTGTTCTGAGCGTACACACTAGGCACAGACTCACAGAACACTATTACTCCTCGCACAGACTACAATATATAGTATACACTAGGCGTTTGCCTTGCGGTGGCGTTTGTCTCGATATATTATCCAGTGTATCGAAACTCGGACGATTAAATTAAATACCTATGTAATTTTAAAGAATAGAAAACATTTTACACAAATTAAACAATAATATACCTCATATAGTTTTCAAAATACTAAAATTACTAGCAACACTTAGCATGTGAGTTGTCAAAAAGTTGGCATTTAATCCATCTGTTTTATTTAGAAAATCTATTTTCAACTCATTCTGCGGTTAACATTAGGGTATTTATCGTATTTTATTGAATATTAATATGAAAATATACATTATATTATAACCGGACCTACAGAAGCAGTTATTTGTTTCATAAGATCATTAAATTCCATGTAACACGTAAAGCATCTGTGCTCAGAATTTGTAGCTATTTCTTCAACTATTTTTATCTTTTGTTGTCTTTGTGTTATTAATCTCGAGCTGTTATGCCTCTTAGGAACTGTAACCCAAGGGAAGTGCTTACGGTACAGCAACGTGATGACATAATGGTGTAATATTTTGTTGCTGTTGTTGTCGATTATCACCAAACATGGATAGTATATCCGAGTCACCTGTGAAAATGAGCCCGCTCTTGGAGCCCGAGGGCTTCCTGGAGAATGAGACGGATTATTCGAGCATCGGAGGAAAGGTAAACATTAAAATTGTCTTTGTTTACTAACATTTTTGTTCCCGCGAAAATTTCGCCTACTCACATATCCCCGTCCCTGCTAAATGATGGCATGAAAGCGATGAATCTCTTGATTCTCAAGCTAGAATATTCACATAAGAACTTCATTATATCAAATACTTACTTCAAAGTAAAAAAAAAAGCGTTGTTTAGGTACTTACTTATAATAAATAAAACCATAATAATATGATTCAACAATAACGATAATAATTATAATTGTATTAAATCATTGACGTTAAGCAACAATGCCAAATAAGCTATTGCACCATAACAATATTGCATCACTTTGTTTATAAATTGTACCATCTTACTCACATAAAGGTATGTATGCAAAATATGTGAAGAGGATCTTCAATGAACTAGTTATCATTATCAATCAATACAACTTGATTGATAGCTATAAATAGCTAATTACAGAAATGACTGCAGCTCTATCAATGTGGATACATTTTGATTTTCAAGGACAAAGAAAGCTACTGGTAATATTGCATCACATATTTAAACAAATTGAATCTGTGCTATGAATAAAGCTTTCCTTGCAATTCAGTGATTATGTCTAGAATAAACAGTGTGGATAAAAGAAATTGACATTGTCTAAAGACAGGAAACAATATTTCAATATTATATTACCAGATACACAACATAATATCCATGTATCTATTTAGCCCGTAATACCGTACTGCTAGGCAAGGGCCATAATTTATTTCAAAAAACATTAGCAGTCGGCTGGAGGTTGCATAACACTTTCAGCATGAGGATTTCTACCAGTCATGTCCTACCGCAAACCGCGTTAATTAACTTCGTTCCAATAATTCAAAATAGTACATACTTAATAAATTTATAAAAATTCTCAGTGCTTGAGTTAGGTTTACCAAATAATTTAACATTATTTTCTTTAGATGGTGCTTGTGAGCCCTACAGCTGATGAATATGAGCTGCTCCGCAAGCAACTGCTGGAGAGGCTGGAGTCAGGCAACGGAGAGATAATATATGACATAGGGCATGGAGAAGGTAACTACATATTTCATTTTACAATAATATGTAATGTAACTGGAAAACAGAGCGAAGAAAAGTAAATTCAGGAGTAAACATGAAAAGTGGCAATAAAACTAAATATCCTGCTTAGACTAAATAAACTATGTATTATCAGTGTAGCTGATAACAGTACTGATTGACAACCACAAAACAATTAAATAAAATAGTTCCTGTTTGCAGTGCAATATAATTATACCTTTTGAGATGTATGTAAACAAATATGATTGTAATACTGGTCAATATTTCATCACTATATTGTATAAATAAAATAGGTATAGCTCATTAACTTATATGTTACACCTACTTACCTGTTACAAAAGAAGAGGTAAAGCATGTGTTATTGAACATTTTATCCCTCTCCCTCTACAGAAGCGGGCTTGACGCATTAAACCAAATCTGTGAAAGTATTTTGATTCAACAAATTCTTGGCTGGTGTTAGGGAATTCTTGGAACCATCGATTATTTGGGCCGGCGCATACCTCCCAAGGCGCAGTGCTTCGCGTCTTTATTTCAAACGGGTGCAATGTTTATAGGTTTATGGCAGTGAAAACCGTGTGTAGGTGCTAACCCTTAGATTGAGTCATCATCGTGGCCTTAGATTACGGGAATACGTCACCAAATATTTTTATGATAATCAGATATAAGTAAGATAATTTTAATTTCATAAATACCATGTAAAAGCAGATAATAAAGATGTTGCAACTTGCAAGTCTACTATCTTATCTAAGTGATCAGTCGGACGCACGTGCATGCGGTAATGTGGTAATGTCGATTACTCTTGCGTTGAATCTTACTGCAAATGTAATGCTAGTACCTATGTGCGGGACGCGGGTGATTGATTGAATGATTCACGCACGATATAGTTCAGGTTAAGAACTTCAAGAATACACTGTGTTTGGCCGCTTTTACGGAGACCCGGTGCGTGACGCGTCGCGAGCGGCGTGGCGTCTCGCGTCTCTCTCGCTCTCGACCACGCTGTATGAGAGCGAGACAGACGCGAGACGCCACGCCGCACGCGACGTGCGACGCTCCGCGACTCCGTAAAACGAGGCCTAAGGCGCAACGATTCGTTATAGCGCTTGTGGCTCTAGAATCGTGTAATGGCGCGTTGATGATCCTTACACCGCGTATACCTGCGCCTTGAACTTGGTAAATCTATTAGGGAAATACTACATACATAAACCTTCAAGAATTCAAAAATTCTTTAAAGTTAAAGTTACTCCTCGGCAGCCGTCAACTTGTAAACGAAGTACTCCTTTTCTATTATACCACATGGTATTGTAGTAAAGTTAAACATAACGCGCTAAGCGTGTCAATGGCATAATAATATCCAATCTGTACAAACATTAAACAAAGTTGAGTGGAGCACTTAGGTCCTAGACCTGTCAGCCGAATAATTTTAATTTCATTTTTGATAACGTCTATTTGGAATTCAATATATTAAACAATATCATCTTTCCAGTATTCTTATGCCAATTTGGACGTATGGTACCTATCCAACTTTGGGGCTGTAATAAACGAAGTAACATTAAAATAATCCAACAACAAAATAAAGTACTCAGGGATGCTGTAAATGCACCATGGTGCATTAGAAATGACGATCTCCACCGTGACCTTAAAATGGAACTCGTTACCACCGTCATCCAAAAATTTGCTGCAGCCCACGAACCCAGACTTCACCGACATGTGAATGTCGAGGCAATTCAGCTACTAGACAACACGGACACAGTGCGCAGGCTAAAGAGAACTAAACCATTTGAGTTAGTGTAGTGTTTAAAAAGAGAATGAATAATAGTAACAGTGCTGTGCTATACATGTAACACACGAACAAAGTGTTTTTTTTTATTTATCAGACTCTAAGAAAGTGCTACGCAATTGTGCAAAAGTGCAAATTGAAACTATTCTTAATTATAACGTAAACTACCACGTAAAATAATAAGTTAGAGTTAAGTTGCTTATTAGTCTATTAGGCTAGATTGTAATAAATTATTAAGTGCATCAGTTCTTACTAATAAAAAAAATAAATAAAAAAAACTTTCCAATGTATCCTGTATCACTTTAGGAACTAATTAGTTTGCACACACGTATCTCGTCATACTTATGTATATACTTAGCTCTAGGTTACACTAGTCGACAACGAGCCGCGAGCTTTCGATCACGCGCGTTCGTAGGCGAGCATTTTTGTTCACGAGCACGAGGTATCTTTGGTGGGAACTTTTAAGTACCAACGACCGCCACTCTTAAGCATCGTTATCATTCATTTAAAATTAAAGGTTGGCTCACAGTGGAGTTTCCCAATCCCGCTTTTGAATGGTCGCGCTGGTGTTGGTTATTAGGAAAATAAAATTAAATGCAAGGTAGAAGCGGTCAATGCAAAGATTAGATTTCAGGGAGATCACAACTGAAACATCGTGTAAGCTGATAAATTAGCAATAGTCCGATTCTTCTGGTAGCCAAACCGATGGTCATCTTCATCTTTTTACCATGAGGTTTTGCAACATGAAAATTGCTGATGCCCCGATGTTTATAGGGTCCTTATTTGTGCAGACGGACGCGGTCTAACAGTAGACGAGTACAGCGCATCAGTAGCGACGCTACAGTCGCTGGTCAGCGGCGAGCGTGTGTCATGCGTGGAGCTGCGGCGCTGGGAGTGCGGCAGCGGGCTCACCGGCCAGTACCTGCTGCGTGCCGAGCTTGACCATACCGACTTTATGGAGATCAGGTATGACCGAGTTCAGCATATTAGCAGAAGTCGGAATGGTCGTGGAAGAATATTCGTTCCCAGAAATAGTGCCACTATACCAATTTCTGCTGCTGTTTTTGGCTGCTGCTGTTCTGATTTTAAAGGTAGAAACCATACCCATTTAACCGGAACGCCCCGAAGCCCTTGGCCTCAACGGACCTGTGTTATTTCAAACTGATACGATGTTTCAGGGTTATCTCTAGGATGGAAACGCACCTGCCATGTGATACCTCTGGTATTGCAGATGTCCATAAACGCTTTTGTTTGTAAAACAAAAACATTAAGAACAAGAAAATGTGCAGGTTTTTAATACCTATCTACTTCTTGGTTCTGGTGTTATTCCTTTTCTGCTATACCTACCTTGTACTGTTTCAAACGAATCATCTTTCTACTCTCGTACCACAGAGTGGCAGTAGTAGGCAACGTGGACGCGGGCAAGTCAACTCTCCTGGGTGTACTAACTCACGGTGAACTGGACAACGGACGTGGGTACGCGCGACAGCGGCTGTTCCGACACAAGCACGAGATGGAGAGCGGGCGGACCAGTTCCGTCGGCAATGATATATTGGGCTTCGATAGCATGGGTGAGTTCTATGTAGATACCGAAACAAAACTTGGTGGACAAACTGGATTTAAGAACCTTCGCTTCTGGCATTGGGTAAAACCATCTGGAATTGGGCCGCATGGACGCGGCGTTAGCGCAGCGTAGGAGTTCGATAAACGCTTACGCTAGATGTGAAAGGCTCATAGCTTGCATTAAATTGTAGAATCTGATTCTTCAGTTATAACCACGTGTGCGGATTTTAACAAAAATTGTCATGCCACTGATAACTTTATGAATTTTAGGTGGCTCCTTGAATCGCGGCTGAAGCGTAAGGCCAGTGAAAAATAGTGATCTTTTAAAAAACCTTGGTGCTATAAAAAAAACGCTGGTTTATTTTCGTTTTAATCATGTTACTTTTAATTAAATTTCACCGAGTGTACTACAGTTAAATAACACAATGATAAGAAAGTAAAATGTGGTTGGGAAGTTTGGATCAATGATTACGATAAGAAAAGTTTACGTCGATGTAGTACGATCATTTCAACGACGAAGCGAAATTACCTAATCTAATAAAAGTAATAAGTGAATTAGTCATGCAATATTGTTTATATATTTATATGTCCACTTTGTGAATTTTAAGTGGCAGTAGAGTTTTACCAGTAAACACTTCACAATAGCTGAACTTTACTGAAACCAGCTAATAAACCAGCTTTCTAGGCTTAAAAAAAGCTACACTCATCACTCGTGTTTTGCCAAAGGCCATTAGATTTATGTATGGCAGCAACATTCTCCTTGTGCACAATAGGTACCTAACAAGATAATGCTATCTCCAATACGATTTCCAATTTTAGTATACAGGCAAATTTCTTTCATATAAGTAACTGAAACATCTGTTGTAGCAAGTTTTTTGCCTGATATTAATTATATACCTATCAGAAATATGTAGGTTTCATAGTAATCGCGACTCTTCGTTTTATGGCGTACTCTTTTAACAAAAAACATATATGCGTCATCACGAGTAAGTACCTCCGCCTTTTTTTCGTCGGTTAAAAACACGTCGTTTCTATCGAGATCTTCAAAGCGTTACAACGGCGTACCTAATACTGCAATAATTGGTTCGATGTTGAAACTCGCTCGGTAACGCGATGTGTACTTTGCATATTCATATAGCTCGGTACGTACTTGATATAATTAGTTCATTAAAGTAGTAAACACTGTTATATTAATAGAACTTGAACAATCACTGATAAGCGGACGTAGTAAGTACTTATCTAGTTATGCAATTAACTTGTGTAACCGTCCGTTAATTGTACCGCTGTCGTACGCGATGAACGAGTACCTAACTACTACATACACAACACTTACCTACTTTGTTTTCTGTACTATAAGTACACCTCTGCGCTGCTCTTTGAAAAAACAGGCGTGATATTATGTTTTCTTTCATTAGAAATTCGTCCTAGATAGACCAAACGAGTGTAAGCCCCGCTATAGTCATCTTCTAAATGTGCATGTAACTGAATACTTTCTAAAATTATATGATAAGAAACTAGATAGGCATGTATCTAATACATACAAATTACTTTCACTCTACATGAGCAAGGTTTAAAATTGCACGAATGTTACAATTGATCTTCTTTGGAACGTTTTCTGCTAATACAAGAAAGAGCTCATTATGATGCTTACTACTTAGTAAGTCTCTTTATCAAAGGGCTAGTCTAAATCTACTAAGTACCTTCTATTGCTATTTTATCACCAAGCAACATTGCTGTTTTATCTAGTTCAGAGGGGAGGGGTATCAGTGAATTTACAGGCGCCTAAGACATTCTAACATTAATTCCATTTCTCATGTCGCGTCGGTAATAAAAACCCTTATGTTTATGTAATTAAGGCATGCAAAATTCACACACACCACACACAGCTCCACACACACACACACCACACACACACTACACTATTCACTTGCAGCGCCTTGCAGTCTCGACCCCATGGGAATATCGGGATAAAAAGTATCGTATTGATCCAGGCTATAAACTATCTGTGTGCCAAATTTCATCCAAATCCGTTCAGCTGTTTTTGCGTGATTGAGTAACAAACATCCGAACATCTAAACATGCAATATTTCATATTTACAATATTAGTAGGATGCGGCAGGATAGGTTCGATCAAACAGGTCGTATTTGTATTCATTTATTGCATTCCATATTGTAAAAAAAGGCTTAAAGCTAGGCACAAAAATATGGGCCCTGTATGTGTGTATGGATCGGAGCCGTTATCAATGATTAGCATACAAATTAGGCGTTAAGTAATGTTACAAGCCCACGTTGTATACAGGGAACGTAGTAAACAAGCCAGACCACGGCACCCTGGACTGGGTGAAGATATGCGAGAAGTCTTCCAAGGTCATCACGTTCATCGACCTGGCGGGCCACGAGCGCTACCTCAAGACCACCGTGTTCGGCATGACCGGACACGCTCCCGACTTCGGCATGCTTATGGTGAGAAAAGCTTGAAAATTACGATCTTGCCCGTACAGTCCTTGCACAGTGATTTTAAAACGAAATAATTGTTTTTGACCCTGTCTAAGGCACACAATCAAAAACACAAATAAAAAAAACAAAAAGCTTAAATACCTTACATTAGTGTACAGTGCTTCACTGACAGCTGTTTAGTTGCAACCTTATAGCAACGAGAATAAAGACGGTAGTAGTACCTATGTTATTTAAATAAACGGTTGAAAAGGACTTCCCAAATGTTTATTAGCCACTTTTTTCAATGAGTACGGACTTACTAGGTAACTCCTGATATTGATTAAAAAATAAGAACTGCAACTTGAAGATATCGTAACAAACGTCCTTGTTTTCTTTATAGACTGCATCAATCGCACGTTTGTTACGTGGTTACAACTTCACACTGACAGGGCCATTAGAATAGTCCTTACTGCTACGACATAATGGCCCTGTCAGTGTGAAGTTGTAACCTCGACAACGATGTCGTAGCAGTAAGGACAATTCTCGTCGTTTGTGTGTTGCCACAGACGTGCGGTTGACCATATGAGCCGCAAACATGACTCAACATCCCTAAAAAACCTTCTTATTTTTATCCATCCCTGATGTCGAGGTTTACTCTTTTAAATATATAAGTTGTGACGTTTCGTTCCATTTCCTTAGATCGGTGCCAACGCAGGTATAGTGGGCATGACAAAAGAACACCTAGGTCTTGCGTTAGCCCTATCTGTGCCAGTATTCGTAGTAGTGACCAAGATCGACATGTGTCCCCCGAATGTTCTGCAAGACAACCTCAAGCTACTCATCAGGATCCTCAAGTCTTCTGGCTGCCGAAAAGTACCTGTCATGGTGAAGACGAAAGATGACGTCATTGTTAGCGCAACTAACTTCGTGTCACAGAGGTATGTTGGCAACTTTCAATGCCAATTTTAAAGGGATGCAACACTTGTTATATCAAAGAACACTTGGAAATGTTGTAGGCGGTATTTTTTACTTTATAAGTTATTTAGAGAACAAAGATAATGGTGTCAATAAAATAAAAGTAAATTAAAATATAGTGTTGTATTTCGCCTTCGCAGTTATTAAAAACCAACATAGTCTTTAAGTTGTAACTAAAATTTGTATGTAATGGCTCTAGGCTGGGGAATAATTATATGAATGATTGTTATTCATGTCTTCAGCAGTTTCTATAACAATTAATGTTTTTCCAGGCTATGTCCAATCTTCCAAGTGTCAAACGTATCTGGCGAGAACCTGGAGCAGCTGACGATGTTCCTCAACCTGCTGAAGACGAGGATGCCCTCGCAGGACGACAAGCCCGCGGAGTTCCAGATCGACGACACCTACTCAGTACCGGTACGGTATGCGGGGTCGTATTTAATAAGTTGGCTTAAACTTTACAGTATCTGTGAAGTTTCGCTGACTAATTAAATATCAAGTCATTATATTGTATTTAACGACTATAAAATTAAACATGAATTAATAAATATATTAAAGACGTTACAAAAAAAAGTTTAGTAACAAAAATCTGTAAACAAAACGCACGCTTTTGAAGTCTTCTATCTTTGTCACGCAAAACGACCAATGTACTAAATGACACGATCTTACTATGGTGCTTCTGTCTTGTGACGTCAGATGCTAGCAGTGAGGTCGTCTAGCATATACTTTAAAAGGCTTACAACAGGCTTTTTTCTTTAAATTGATTGTTTTTTCTTAGGCTTTTTTATTTTTTAAACGTTGCACCAAACTAGGAAATTCTCCTGTATCGTGGGTGCGTTTACAAACATTTAAACTCACATACACAAACAGCCAGACCCGGAACAGCTACTTGCAGGTCATCCAAATATTTGTTCCGTGCGGGGACGAACCCGCGACACGTAACGCAGCAGTCAATCGCTTAACCACTGCGCCAACCGTGCCGTCGGCATTATACAGAGTTGATACGACAGAGGGGCTTTCCTTTAAACTGCCTATACTAGGAACCATGTTCAAGCTCTGTACCAAAAATCAATTAAATAGGAGCAGTAGTTTAGTCGCAAATGATTTTTTAAGTTTTTGCCCGGTTTGAACACGATGTATATTTCCTAACACCTGATTTTGTATGACGCAAGTCACAAGTACAACCAAATATGTTCGCTACAAAGATGGCAATGCAAACAAGGAAGCAACCACCCTTTGTAATGAAAGTGCAAGTGTGTGTGTATTTAACACACTTGCACTTTCATTACAAAGGGTGGTTGCGTTTTACTCTGATTTGTAAGCTATTTAACTATTATTTAACTGAACACTTTTACTTATTTAACTGAACAGACAGCAGTGCTGCTGGAGAGTTGGTTCCGCCACTTCTTCCCAGCTAAAGCACTAGGAAGTGGTGAAGGGCGGGCGTTTTGGGGGGCGTTTTTGGTGCTTTTTATTTTTATACCGTATCGAATTAATACTAAACACGTATAGTGTACTTACGTTGTTATTTAATGACCCTCTGTCATATCAACTCTGTATAATGACAAAAAAAAAAACGCTAACATTATCGTCAGTGTGATTGATTCTCTATTCTATAAGAAAGTACTTCCTTCCTCTGCCAGGGTGTGGGCACAGTGGTATCAGGCACGACCCTGGCGGGAGTGATCCGCCTCAACGACACGCTACTGCTGGGTCCCGACCCGCTCGGTCGCTTCCAGCCAATCACCGTCAAGAGCATCCATAGGAAAAGAATGCCTGTTCCGGAAGTCAGGGGCGGGCAGACTGCCAGCTTTGCTCTCAAGAAGGTTAGTAAAATTAAAAGTCGTTTATTTCAACATTAAAATTACAATATGGACATAGCGTTGGAACCTAACTTGGCACAGTACCTTATAGTAAGGCTACTTTAACCCTCATTATTAAACGCGTAATAAAGTAACGCCAAATAAACCTCTATAAATGTATGGATAATCTGAAGTTAATACTGGTAGTCACTTTACTCCGCGTTTTTAAGGGGGTAAATGTTGCCTTCTGGAACAGTCACAGACTCCAGGTCACTGTCTAGAGGCGCATTGTCAATCCCTAAAAAGCAACCAGAAAATAAAAATAGTAACCAGAACAAAAGCTGGAGAATGATAATCGTAACTTCTGATTTAATGTAACCTCATTCATGTACAAAAGTTGAAAAGTGGTTTGGTATACAAACTAAATGAATGATTGAGTAAATAGTAAACCGTTCAACCTTTCTGATATCGACGCAGCGATTAAATTAGTGTGGTAAAGCCTCCAGCATGGACGACATCTCAGTTGAACAAATCAAACAGCTTTGCCCTGTTGCTGTATCGTGGTTGCTGCAACTATACTATAACTGTCTGGAATCAGCTTCAATATACCGTCTCCGGAAAAAATAAAAGGTCATAGCTATTCCGAAGCCAGGTAAAGCAACAGACGATCCAAAAAGTTTCGTCCAATATCTCTGCCCTGTCATACATACAGATTGTTTGAGAGACTGTTGCTGAACCGACTAACTATTGTCATTGACCCGAAGTTTATCCCGAAGCAAGCTGGTTTCAGACCCGTCAAGTCTCGCTGCAATCAGACCCTCAAACTCTTTCAACAATTCAGGATGGTTTCGAGACAGGAATGATCACAGGCGCTGTATTCGTGGACCTTTCAGCTGCCTGCGATACAGTCAACCTTAAACGGTTGTTTTGAACGGTGGAGACATTGATCAGCGATCAGAATTTGGTTCATATACTCCGAGAACTTCTCCACAACCACTTTCAGGTTCACCTTCTCTCGGGAAAAACTCGACGGAGAGCGCAGAAAAACGGCCTACCTAAAGGTAGTGTCCTGGCACCGTTCCTTTTTAATATCTATACCAACGACCAACCATCCAGCCCGAACACGTCCCGCTTCCTCTATGCAGACGACCTTGCCCTCACCTCCTTTGAAGAGGTTGAGGTCCACTTGTGCGACTCTATTGGTGACTTAGCCACCTATTACCTCGCTAATTCACTCAAGCCTAATCCGAGCAAAACCCAGTCTTGCATATTTTATCTCCGCAATAGACAGGCGCGCCGCAAACTTAACATCGTTTGGGGTTTCATCGTGCACAACAACTCCCCTAAATATCTTGGTGTTACTCTGGACAGGTCTTTAACATTCGGCAACAAGAACAACAAGCAGACGATGCATAATCGCAAGTCTTCTTCAGCGACTAGTCTCATCGAAGTTCGCTGCTTCGCCTGATGTTATGCGGACTACTTGGCTGGCGCTATATTTTTCTGCGGGTAAATTCGCGTGCCCCGTGTGGCATCGTTCTGGCCATGCAAATATAGTGGACGTAGTAAAACGGATCCCGGTACAAATGCTGTATCCATTAGCAGTATTAGCGCCACCAGTAGTTCGCAGATCGGTGGCAAGCTCCAGCGGAAGAGCCAAAATGGTCTCGTGGAAGTCTTTAAATAGACTCCGGACCCAGATTGACCGAAGCGAGGAAAACCTGTTCAGTTGGAGATTTTGATCTAAAAACTTAAGAATAGCATTCACAACCAAGCTGTCAACTTTAACTGCTTTAAAATTGCCCTATGGAATGCCAACGGGCTGTCACAACATACTCGTGAGGTTAAGGCATACCTAGAGACAAAACATAGATATCATTTTAGTTACAGAAACGCATTTTTACCAAGAAGAGCCATTTTAATATTCAGAACTACAAAGAATATCACACGATGCACCCCGATAGCCGATGACACGTTGGAAGTGCGGTGCTAATAAAATAACATAAAACATCATGAAACAGTACATTCTTGCACAGAGGAAATTCAAGCAACGACGGTCGTCATTGAAGTTTGGGCAGGAACTTTTACAATATCTGCTGTTTACACTCCACCTAAAAATAAACTTCAGCTAAACTAGACTACGAAAAGTTCTTTTCCACGCTAGATCACAGATTGCACATTACTGGGGCTCACGTACTATTACGTATTATTAGATAGACAGCTACTAATGGTCATAGAGAAATTAAAACTTAATATTGTTTCCCCTGGAGAGCCCACCTACTGGCCTACAGACTGCAGTAAAATACCAGAAGTGCTTGATTTTTGCATAACTAAAGGGATTGTTAATAATTTTGTAACAAGCAAAACGAGCACCGAGCTGTCATCCCCAGTAGAAATAATATGAAAAAGGAAAATCACAGTAACACCTAAACCATTCAAGCTACACACTAATAAAACTAATTGGGAGATCTTCAGACAGCTACTGGTAGAAAGTTCGGAAATAAACATTCCTCTAAAGACGGACAAACGACATAACAGAAAAGTTGAATAATTCAATAGCTGTATTCACAATAAATGCTTGGCTTCCTACTCCTAAATCGTCCTAAATCTGGTCGGGAACTACTAGCTGAAACACGAAGATTTCGAAAAAAAGTGGCAAAAGACAGGCTGTCCTACTGATAAAAAAACATCTAAACTATTTACTAACAAAAATAAAAACACTGCTGCACGACAATGAAACCCAAAATACAAACATATTTTAAAAAACCTAGACGCTACAGCAAAACAAATTACTCTTTATCGAAAGTCACAAAAAAACTTAAACGTTCTGTTGCTAACCAACCTATCCGTAAGGGTAACTCAGAATGGGCTTCTAGTCATGCGGACAAAGCTGACACATTCTCTGAGCATCTTAGACAGGTCTTCATACCAATTCCAGACATGGGCTCTTCTAAAATCCATGAAGTCACCAAATTATTTGACCAAACCCACCAAATGGATCCTCCCATTACTAAATTCACTTAGGAAGAAGTTAAAACAGCAATTAAGGCGCTAGACCCAAGTAAAGCTCCTGGATACGATCTCTTAGCAGGCAAAATCCTAAGAGAGTTTTCAAAGAAAGGCATTCAATTTCTCACTTTCCTGTACAACGCTATCCTACGGAGAGGTATGGTCCCACGTCAACGGAAATTAGCTCAAGTTAAACCGGCTAAGGATCTTGCGTAGATCGTCTCCGATTATCTCCTCAAATAAGCTGTTACCTGATCATCAGTTTGACTTTCGCCGAAAACACATGACACACACGACGGACCGCTGTTCAAAATAAAACCTGCCTTTAAACTTCTACAACCTTATAAAGTTATATCTAAGTGACGAGACACTTTTTTGTAAAACAAGGAGAAGAGTTAACTTCTTAATATACTATCCAAGCTGGAGTCCCGCAAGGCAATGTAGTGGGTCCAACGCTGTACTTGCTTTTCGAAACGACCGAAGGGGTGGGCACTGGAACATTTTCTGATGATACAGCAATTATTTCAGTGGACACTTCATCAGAAGTTGCAGCTTAAAAATAGTGTCGATCATGTATCAAAAAGGCTCAAAGACTGGCGAATCAAATCCAACGAAACCAAACAGTCCTGGTGACTTTCACAAATATTACAGGAACATGGCTCGCTGTCACTCCGCCAAGTATCTCGGAATATATCTGGATAGACGCCTAACTTGGAAGAAGCATATATTTACAAAGCGGTTGGCTATAGGCCAACAGTTGCGCACAATTTATTGGCTACTAAATAAAAAATCTCAACTCTCACTTCAAAACAAATCGTTGATATATTTGAACGCATAATAAAGCCTTATGGGCATACTGCCTGCAACTATGGGGATCAGCGGCAAAATCAAATATAGAAACAATACAAAAGTTCCAGTAAAAAATATTAAGAATGATAACGAAAGCACCTTGTATGTCTCAAATACGAGCATCCATCGCGACCTCTGCATCAATACTGTTATAGAAGAAATCTCAGAAAGGACAAAAGCGTACAAGGAGCGAATCAAGAACCATCCAAACATGTTAGCAGTAAAGCTAATAAACAATCTGTCCGAAATTTCGTTGGAAGTTTTTGATTTTGTCGTTGATGAATAGCGAAAAGCTAGCTTCTTAAATTGGGGAACCTAAGAGGTGCAGATTAATGATTTGATCAATATCTCGAACGCAATTTTCACTTTTACAAGAAATATTGTGTTATGCTTCACAAAGATTTTAAAACTCCGTCTTGACTAATATAAATCTTGTTGTACAGATAAAGCGCTCACAAATCCGCAAGGGCATGGTGATGGTGTCTCCGGCGCTGAACCCTCAAGCGTGCTGGCAGTTCGAGGGTGAGATCCTGGTGCTGCATCATCCTACCACCATCTCCTCACGCTACCAGGCCATGGGTACGTATACGAACATACAGGATAGAATAGCGAAGCATTAAGGAAATGAAGAATTAAAATTGTTAATCGATAACTAAATTGGCGAAGTGCGTCTCGGATCACGCACAGTGAAGGGTTCCGTATTTGGGATGAATGTTTACGCGTGCACAATATTGATTTTATCGACCGCAAAAATAAATTTGCATATCATAATATTTCCGGAAAAAAATTTGAAATATCCCATGTATCTCAAAATTATTGATTTAAATAAAAATGTCGAAAAACACTCACACTTCGAAACTTCACAATCTTTTTAATTATGCGATCGAACGATACCCCACGTAAGTTCCGTTTAATTTGTATGTTCCATTGTTTTAGAGGCCCTGCTGAGCTATTCTGTAACAATCTTACCATGATAACTTAGGTGAAGTGTAAACAGCACACCATGCAGTAACTTTGAGTGGGTGTAATGGCTCTTGGTGGGTCATGCTCGGATTTAGCTGCCCCAGAAGCTATATTTTTAGCTATATATTTAATTTTGTTTATTCACGTAACCGGAGAGATGGAAATGGGCCTCATCGCTCATGATGATTTTCGATGAAAAATCGTCCTCCACTTGGTCGAGATTCAGAATGGTTTGAGCGTAGGTTACACGTGTTTGGCGGTCAACAGCCAACAGCTGATGCACTGTCTGCACTTTGTAAGGGAACATCTTCAGGTCTTTCACTAAAATTCGTCGAAGGGATCGCCGGCTAATGCCCATTTGCGTGGTACGTCGTCTGGTCTATATATCGTCGTCGATATTCCGGGGTCTTCTTCGACATCTTCGGCAACAGCAGCGATGCTCTCAGTAAAACGGCTGCTCCGGGGCCGGCCACACCTAGCAACATCTCGTGTTGTCCCAGTCTCTTCAAGGCGAGCGGCTAAACGCTGCAGTGTTTGTCCAGTTGGTGCCGGACGGCCGGGAAATCTGCGACGAAATCGCTGCGCCAATATCACATACGAATTATCGCGCAAAAAAATGGAAATTGTTTCCATTTGCAATGCATTTCCAACGCTATAGCGTTCCATGGCTTATTGACGTGTATACTGCATCTGTTAACTTCACAAATGTCAAAACAGAAATGACATTTGCCGCCATTTGCAAAAGTTATAGAGCATTCCAGTAGGGTGATTACTTTGCCCCATCTTGTACGTAGTCTTTATATTCAATTAAGTGACATTGAGCAAATATTATTGTTGGGAAACTACTTTTATTTTTGTTGTAAAAGATTACTGTTCACGGCAGCGCGCAATGTAACGCATGCGAAACATGCTTATAGGTGCAGGAGTTGTGGGGGTTACTATTTCGATTTCATGGGGGAAAAAATTTGAACATTTACCTTCAGTATCTCCGTAACCAGAAGGAGTACATCTGACTCTCGGCTTCGTTAACCGTCCTTTTACACCCTTTATGTTCGTGTTCCGTAGTGCACTGTGGCAGCATCAGGCAGACGGCGTCGATCCTGACGATGTCTCGCGACTGCCTGCGCACCGGCGACAAGGCGCTCGTGCGCTTCCGCTTCATCAAGCATCCCGAGTATCTCAAGAGGGGGCAGCGGATGGTGAGGACGAAAGTCGATTAAAAATTAAATCAGCCGATAATGTTCCCACTGCTGGGAAGCAGGCCTCCTCTCTGTGAGAGGAAGCGAGCCATAATCAACCACGCGGGTCCAGTGCGGGTTGGCGGATGTCACATGTCTTCGAATTTTTGGTTCCAGGACATGCCGGTTTCTTCACGATGTTTTCCTTCACCATTAATTAATTAATCAATATGGCCAAATGAAATTATGAGATATGACTCTGTGTTGAACTATAATATTTATTGTGTTTTGTTATTTGTGACGTTGCCAACTTTCAGAATGTCGCAAGTGTAACGCACAATACATTTGTCACAAGTTCATGGCATTGATCCCAAAGCAAATCAAACGTTTAAACGGGTTTAAAAAGGAACTCAAAGAGTTGCGATGTACAAAATCTTATTATAATTTAAACGACTTTTTGAATGATACTCTGACATCCAAATTTAATTGTAATCTTTGATAGTTTGACATTGGATAATACTATGACATTAACGTAGATAATATTTTTAACTGGCATGTCTCATATTGTAATTTAGATTCGTAATTAGGTATTTATTCAATAGTATCAACATTAACCTAATATTTTAATTTTGTATTGTAATAATTTTATTTGTATACCTGATTTATTTTAGGCGCCCCACGTGGGAGAATGTGATGAGACCATCTATTAATTTAAGACCATGTATTGTACCATATTCGGACAAATAAATGAATTTGGTGTGTTGTGCAGGTGTTCCGCGAGGGTCGCACGAAGGCAGTCGGCAACGTGCTGCGGCCGGAGCCCGCGGCCGTGAAGGTGCAGCCGCGCACCAGCAACACGCGCCACGAGCGGCGAGCGCAGCAGTCGCACGACAAGCCCGACGCGCTCGCCTCGCATGTGGTAAGGTGCAGCCGCACACCAGCAACACGCGCCACGAGCGGCGAGCGCAGCAGTCGCACGACAAGCCCGACGCGCTCGCCTCGCATGTGGTAAGGTGCAGCCGCACACCAGCAACACGCGCCACGAGCGGCGAGCGCAGCAGTCGCACGACAAGCCCGACGCGCTCGCCTCGCATGTGGTAAGGTGCAGCCGCACACCAGCAACACGCGCCACGAGCGGCGAGCGCAGCAGTCGCACGACAAGCCCGACGCGCTCGCCTCGCATGTGGTAAGGTGCAGCCGCACACCAGCAACACGCGCCACGAGCGGCGAGCGCAGCAGTCGCACGACAAGCCCGACGCGCTCGCCTCGCATGTGGTAAGGTGCAGCCGCACACCAGCAACACGCGCCACGAGCGGCGAGCGCAGCAGTCGCACGACAAGCCCGACGCGCTCGCCTCGCATGTGGTAAGGTGCAGCCGCACACCAGCAACACGCGCCACGAGCGGCGAGCGCAGCAGTCGCACGACAAGCCCGACGCGCTCGCCTCGCATGTGGTAAGGTGCAGCCGCACACCAGCAACACGCGCCACGAGCGGCGAGCGCAGCAGTCGCACGACAAGCCCGACGCGCTCGCCTCGCATGTGGTAAGGTGCAGCCGCACACCAGCAACACGCGCCACGAGCGGCGAGCGCAGCAGTCGCACGACAAGCCCGACGCGCTCGCCTCGCATGTGGTAAGGTGCAGCCGCACACCAGCAACACGCGCCACGAGCGGCGAGCGCAGCAGTCGCACGACAAGCCCGACGCGCTCGCCTCGCATGTGGTAAGGTGCAGCCGCACACCAGCAACACGCGCCACGAGCGGCGAGCGCAGCAGTCGCACGACAAGCCCGACGCGCTCGCCTCGCATGTGGTAAGGTGCAGCCGCACACCAGCAACACGCGCCACGAGCGGCGAGCGCAGCAGTCGCACGACAAGCCCGACGCGCTCGCCTCGCATGTGGTAAGGTGCAGCCGCACACCAGCAACACGCGCCACGAGCGGCGAGCGCAGCAGTCGCACGACAAGCCCGACGCGCTCGCCTCGCATGTGGTAAGGTGCAGCCGCACACCAGCAACACGCGCCACGAGCGGCGAGCGCAGCAGTCGCACGACAAGCCCGACGCGCTCGCCTCGCATGTGGTAAGGTGCAGCCGCACACCAGCAACACGCGCCACGAGCGGCGAGCGCAGCAGTCGCACGACAAGCCCGACGCGCTCGCCTCGCATGTGGTAAGGTGCAGCCGCACACCAGCAACACGCGCCACGAGCGGCGAGCGCAGCAGTCGCACGACAAGCCCGACGCGCTCGCCTCGCATGTGGTAAGGTGCAGCCGCACACCAGCAACACGCGCCACGAGCGGCGAGCGCAGCAGTCGCACGACAAGCCCGACGCGCTCGCCTCGCATGTGGTAAGGTGCAGCCGCACACCAGCAACACGCGCCACGAGCGGCGAGCGCAGCAGTCGCACGACAAGCCCGACGCGCTCGCCTCGCATGTGGTAAGGTGCAGCCGCACACCAGCAACACGCGCCACGAGCGGCGAGCGCAGCAGTCGCACGACAAGCCCGACGCGCTCGCCTCGCATGTGGTAAGGTGGCGGGACTAATGATAGGGGTTCAACTGTGAAATTGCCGTTTTATTGTATTAGGTATTTCGAATTGACATAGAACCTTCATGGTTTGAGATTTTGGAGTGAAACTTTTTTCACATGGTACCTATGAAAATCTTCTTTTAAAAAATGTGCAACATTCGATTATCGACTTTCAGTTGTTTTTTTTTTTTTTTTTTTTTATTCAGCTTAGACAAGAAAGATGGATGAAAAAAGCGCGGGAAACTCTAAACTTGGCGGACGCGTCCTCTTTTAAATAAAAATTTTAAATTTTAAATTCCTGTAATATAAGATCAGTAGTATAGTTTTTAGTGTTCTATTTTCTTTTACTTGTAATTTTAGTTTAGTTTTGTATATTTTCTTCGGTAGAGGTAAGTTTTCTTTGCTTATATAGTGCCAAAAATGAACGACCCGCCTGACCCTTGCAAGCAAGGCAATTTTGTAACAATTTCTAACGAATCCGGCATGGATAATACGGATGGGTCGTCTTCGGCTCGTCAACTTAAAAGAAGCCGTATGCATGTTTGCAAGCACTGCAATAAGCGCCGCCGTACTCGCAAAAACCATGGTTCCGTGTCTTCGGGTTGTGACTGCACGGACTCTACAGCTACATTAAAAAATAATACACCGGTGCCTAACTGCCCCGAAATTATCGTTCCTAACGAAATTGCAGGTAAAATTTCTGCTCCATCCGTTGTTCCCATTCCGATAGGTCGGAAAACATACGACAAAACGGACAACGCACCGTATGTCATTCATGTCCAAAAAAAAATGATTTCACCAGATGATGGTACGACATTGCACCCAATTACTTTTGGAAAGTTTCTAAAACACAACGCCTTCCAAAATATTATCAACGGTAGCGTCAAAAAAATCGGCCGCAATAAAATTTCTTTATCATTTTCCAAGTTCCTGGACGCAAATTCCTTTATTACGCATAATAGTCTAGAGACATATAATTTCAAAGCATTTATACCTACTTTTAATGTTACCAGAATGGGTTTAGTGCGTGGTGTTCCTGCGGAATGGTCTCCGGAGGAAGTTATTGATAATGTAACTGTACCAATTGGTTGCGGGCCAATTTTAAAAGTCAGACGCCTCAATTTTAAAACCATAGTTGATGGTACATCCATTTGGAAACCATCCCAATCCATAGTTGTTACATTTGATGGGCAGATTCTACCGAAAAGAATTTTTATGTGCTATAATTCATTACCTGTAGATTTATATATTTTCCCTACCGTACAGTGTTTTAATTGTTGTCGTTTTGGTCACACTAAAATTCAGTGCAGGTCCAAACCTCGTTGTTATAAATGTGGCCAAGGCCACACTGGGGACAATTGTGAAAGAGAACAAGAAAGTGCATCTTGTTGCCTTTGCTCTGGTTTTCACTATGCTACTAATAAGTCTTGCCCAGAATTTTCTAGGCAAAAATTAATTAAAACATACATGGCACAAAGTTCAGTATCTTATGCTGAAGCATCAAAAGTATATCCCCCAGTAACTAAATCGTATGCAGATACACTTTTATCTTCTCCTTCCAAAAACTTTTCACAAACTCCATCAATCTCTTCACCTAATAGAATGCCTGCTTCAAGTAGCTATAAAAAGACTGTCTTCCTCAAACCACGCTCCCATCCCAAATCTGTACAAGGATATAATAAAGAGGCTCACAATGCCATTATTAAAGATTTCGACATTCCCCAACCACCAAATGGTTGTGCTTTTTCTAATAATCCTAATAATGATAAAAATGACACTAATTTTTCCATAAACGATTTTCTTTCTGCATTACACAATCTTCTCTCTCAGTTCAACATTTCACCGTCCAACGCTGCCCCATCTTTCAATGTATCTCAATCCATTCATAATGGACCACACATCCAAAATAATCCAGTGGAACTGCCGCAGTCTAGTAAACAAAAAGAGTGATATTATTTATCTTTTAAACGAATATGAGCCATTTGCCTTTGCCTTAGCAGAGACTTGGCTCAAACCTAATCATATTTTTAAAAGTAATGGTTATTTAACCATTAGAGGGGATAGATCTGATGGGTATGGTGGAGTAGCTATACTTATAAAGAATTCTATCCCCTTTTCTATCATTACATTACCTCCTCATAGTGAGGAAATTTCAATTGTAGCTATTAAAGTGCATCACACTTGTCTTGTTTCTATTTACATTCCTCACCCTTCCTCTTCTGTTCTTCAAGAGATGAACAATCTCTTTTCTTTTCTTCCAAAGCCATTCTTAATATTGGGGGACTTTAATTGCCATCACCAATCATGGGGTTGTTCAACTTCTAATTGTTATGGTGATGAATTACTAGATATAATAGACTCACATAACTTATGCATATTGAACTCAGGAGTTGCCACACGCCGTTCAAATCCCACCCAAAACCAAAGTGCAATCGACCTTTCCATCTGTTCCCCAAACTTAGCCTCTTCATTAACTTGGCATACTCTAACCTCTACTTATGGTAGTGACCACTTTCCAATAGTGATTTCTTATCCTCTTTCCAAACCAAATGCACCATTAAGGAGATCAAACTTAAAACATAAACTACCAAATAGAAATAATAATGACTGGGACAAATTTAGAAACATTGTTGACAGTAAGCTTTGCTCCTTGCCTGTTATTTCTGATGGCAATGAAAATAGTTGTGCTGAAGCTTTAGCACTCATATTAATCGCAGCGGCAGATGAAGTTTTTCCTGTAAAAAATAACAATATTAGTAAAATTCCCTCGCCTCCATGGTGGGACTCTTGAGTGCACAGAATTTATTAACAAACGTAAAGAGGCTGAATATAATTATAACCTTGATATGTCTGATGTTAATTTTGAAATCGTTACGAACTTAATTAGTGATACTTGTAAACTTTTTAAGAAGAAAAAATTTGAATCTTGGCGTAACTTTTGCTCATCAATTACACCGAATACTCACCCTACGATTGTCTGGCGCAATATTCGTAGATTTAGGTCCATTTATAACAACCCTTCTCCTATTCCTGATTCTTTAGCCAGGGAATTTTTAGATAAATTAGCTCCACCTTGGGTGCCCGAGGCGATTAACCTTAACCTGTCATTCGTAGCCAATAACCAAAACACTCATACGACGCTAGATCTTCCATTCACTCTCACTGAATTAAAGGGTGTAATTCATAATACTAAGGATTCTGCACCAGGCATTGATGGCATCCCGTATTCCTTTTTTGCTAATGTAAATGATGACGTCCTCAGTTATTATTTAGAGCTTATTAATTCTATCATGATTACAGGAAACATCCCTGTTGAATGGAAGCGTCAAACGGTGCTGCCATTCCTTAAACCAAATAAAATTCCATCTGATGCTTCCTCATACCGTCCCATAGTTTTATCTTCAATTCTGATGAAATTAGCGGAACATTTAATTAAAAACCGCCTAGAATGGTATGTTGAAAGTAAAGGTTTTTTGGCAGAATCACAATATGGCTTTAGAAAAGGTAAAAGTACCACTGACTGTTTAAGTATTTTAACAGCCGATATTCGGTTGTCCTTCTCTAATAACCATTCCACCATTGCAGTGTTCCTTGATATTAATGCAGCTTATGATAACGTTGTATTATCAGTTTTACAAAATAAATTAAAAGCCTTACAGGTTCCATTGAATTTGTCGAATTTCATTATTAATATCATGACTGAACGCTCTGTTAACATGTTAATAGGAGATCATGAGGTATCTCATCTTGTATGGAGAGGTCTCCCACAGGGTTCTGTCCTCAGTCCCCTTCTATACAATATTTACACTTTTGATTTAGACTCATCCTTAACTAACCATGTTAAGACGCGGACTGACTACGATTTTAATCGCTATTACCGCACTCACACAACCGCATCTGCGCGTTTTACGGTAATTATGCACACACTCGCAAACGCTAACACGGGCGTTTGTGTGCTCAAGGAAAGTTGCATAGTATACGTAAGGAAATCAGATGTTTTCTGTTGAATATACTTACTTATGACGTGCGTTCTAAAATTCGATGTAATTACAGTGTCGGTTCATAATATGATACAATAAATAATTACACATAACAATTTAAAAAAAAAACATCACTACTGTTTATTTTTATTACAGTACATGATAAACAGGTCAAATATAAACATTCCGAATTTTACCCGACTGCTCTAGAAGGGGAATTATGCTTTTCGGGTGTAAGTCAGTATCAGGGATGGAAGGGTTAATTAAATGGGTAGTTATGCCATTTCAAACTAATGTTTGTGTTTTAGATAGGTACTTAGTGGGTGCGGTAAAAAAATAGAAAACAAAACCAACATAAAGGCCCTCGGACCACTTAAAAATCACATAAACTCTAAATAAATGCAATAATATCACAGCTCCAAAGTGACAAATGCCATAATGTTTCTAATAAAATGCGGAGCCGGGACGGAAGCTAGAATTCTGAAAAATTTAGACGATAGAGGGATCATCCACGGGAATGGAAGCTGCTGCTGGCTGAATATTAGTTGTTATTTGCTAAAATTGGTAAAACAGTGCGTGAATTGAACTAAAGTTCTGTGGCGGACTACTAAGGCTACTCACTGCCTAATATTGAAGTGAAAATTCAGTCTCAGTGGAAATATGGGCAATAAAAATAAAATGTTGCGAAAGAGTTTTACAAGAAAAAGACGAAAAACTCGAAAAAATGATGGAATGTTTGGGTAAGTAGGATGATTACGGTATTGTATCATAACATTTGAAATTTGTATTTAGTTTAGTTTACTTACGAAACTGTATAAATCTATAGAAACGGCATTGACAATTTCTACAAACATTTTGCTAAATCCAAAAACAAATAGGTGCACTCTATTTTGATGTCTATAGAATGCATATTTGAATGCGCCTAGTGCAAACGTCTCTGGTCGAAGCAACCATCGAGGCGATAGCCATATTGCAATAGTAGGTATAAGTAACAAAAACAAACTTGCAGATAAATCAGAGTGCGTTCGTAATTATTATAATAATATAAATACTGCACACTAGTTATATATAAAGCATTTTGATTCTTTTGTAAGATTATTTTTATAATATTTATTGAGTCATTAGACCAGTGCCGATAATTTTTGAAAACGAAATAGTCACAGTAGGCTGAAACCCATTGGAAAAGAAAGAGAATATAACAAAAATGAAAGGAAAAATAATTTACGGGCGATCCGAGGTCGGGAAGTGGGGGTTTAAGGGTAAAAAGCGGTTTATCTCGATTTCCGGCAAATTTGAATTTTTCACATAAATTGTTTGTTGTCAAATTTGAATTTTTCACATGAATTGAATTTTTCACATAAATTGTTTGTTGTCAAATTTGAATTTTTCACATGAATTGAATTTTTCACATCAATTTTGAGGTTACTTGAAAAAAGTGTGAATACAAAAGTTGTAGATCTTTTTATTACCTACAACTTTGCTATTACACTTTTTTCCATATGACTTGTAGTTTTGCCGGAAATCGAGATAACCCCCACTTCCCGACCTCGGATCGCCCGTAAATTATTTTTCCTTTCATTTTTGTTATATTCTCTTTCTTTTCCAATGGGTTTCAGCCTACTGTGACTTTTTTCGTTTTCAAAAATTATCGGCACTGGTCTAATGACTCAATAAATATTATAAAAATAATCTTACAAAAGAATCAAAATGCTTTTTATATAACTAGTGCAATATTTATATTATTATAATAATTACGAACGCACTCTGATTTATCTGCAAGTTTGTTTTTGTTACTTATACCTACTATTGCAATATGGCTATCGCCTCGATGGTTGCTTCGACCAGAGACGTTTGCACTAGGCGCATTCAAATATGCATTCTATAGACATCAAAATAGAGTGCACCTATTTGTTTTTGGATTTAGCAAAATGTTTGTAGAAATTGTCAATACCGTTTCTATAGATTTATACAGTTTCGTAAGTATACTAAACTAAATACAAATTTCAAATGTTATTATGATACAATACCGTAATCATCCTACTTACCCAAACATTCCATAATTTTTTCGAGTTTTTCGTCTTTTTCTTGTAAAACTCTTTCGCAACATTTTATTTTTATTGCCCATATTTCCACTGAGACTGAATTTTCACTTCAATATTAGGCAGTGAGTAGCCTTAGTAGTCCGCCACAGAACTTTAGTTCAATTCACACACTGTTTTCAGTCATAAATTACTTGAAAACTACAATCGAATTATGCACAGAGCGTCCGGTGCCAACCATCCAAGTCGAGCGCTGCCCGACGACTAAAGTATGACCGCGTAAGCTATTGTCACCACTATGGAGCGTCAATAAGATTGAAAATTGAAAATGATATTTGTGTTGAAATGTGACGTAAGCTGCGAATGGGCATTTATTTTACTGCTTTTCTTTAGATTATTTAAAATATAGACATAAAATTAAATAATGGTTTGGTTAAAGTTTTAAAAAAATGGAAAACCTACTAAATTCTTAAAAAAAAAACTGTTGTTATCGCTGGAAATACAGAGATCTTCGACGTCAAAGTTTATTTTTGTGCTACAACTTCCCAATTTTTTATTGGGAATATCAAACTATTATTTATTATTCTGTTCGGTTTAAATTCTTCTTTATACCCTTCTCTGTTCACTGTATTTTTCGCGTTACTTATTTTTATTACATTACGTCATACTCGACGTTCTGAGAAACCAATTTTTGGGAATATTGAGATAACACCCCGCCTTAAGGTTCTTCAATATGCCGACGATTTATTATTATATTCTTCAAGCCAATCTGTTGAACAGGCTAGCTATGCTATCAATTCTGCTTTATCTACTTTGGAGTCATGGCTACATCTAAACGGCTTGGATTTATCCACGTCTAAAAGCGCGGCTGTTTTATTCACCCGGAAGAGAAATATTCCCTTAGTAAACCTCTATTTTAAGGGAATACCTATTTCAGTTAAAGATAAGTTCAGATATCTAGGTATAATACTTGACTGTAAATTAAGTAGTGTTCCTCATTGTGATTACATTGTTAACAAATGTGAAAATCACCTAAACATGCTTAGATGCCTCTCTGGTGTGTGGTGGGGTGCACATCCATTTTCATTAAAACTTATTTACAACGCAATCATCAGAAGCACTCTGGATTATGGATTGTTCATTCTAGAACCTGGTAGTGTTATGGCTTTTAAGAAATTGGATCGCATCCAGTCTAAAGCATTACGAATTATTTCGGGTGCCATGAAGTCTAGTCCCATTAATGCACTCCAAGTTGAATGCGGGGAACCTCCTTTATATCTTAGAAGACAATTCTTATCTGACAAATATTTGTTCCGGATTCTTCAGTTCTCAACTCATCCTCTCATTCCTAAACTGGACTCTTTTGTGTTGCAGATTGAATCTTCAGATTACTGGTCCCATAAACGTGCTCCTTGTTTAGTTGTAAGCTATAAAAATTTTCTTTCACTCTCTTCTCCTATTCACCGTTCCAATAAACTTCCCCTATTTAACAGTAGTTATGAGAGTTTACATTTCAGCCCCATCATTAAATACTGTGTAAGTAAATCAGATCCCGATTGCCATTCAAGTTTTAATCATTTTTTGGCTGAACATCTAGAGTACCACCATATATTTACGGATGCTGCCAAGCGTTCTCCGACGGGTTGTGTTGGGATAGGTACTTACCATTCTCAATACAACATCGTACAAAAAATCAAACTGCCTCCGGAGACTTCTGTTTTTACGGGGGAATGTTTCGGCATATTAAAAGCCATAGAATATACTCGTGTTTTAAAGCTCAAAAAAACTGTAATTTTTACTGATTCTCAAAGTGCTCTTCTAGCCATCAATAAATCCCCTTTCGAACACAAATCGCAGTTACATATAATTTATTTAATAAGAGAATTTGCGTCCAGAACCATCTCTGAGGGTAATACACTGCAATTTGCGTGGATTCCGGCCCACGCTGGAATCCATGGCAATGAAGTGGCTGAAAACTGGCTGGTGATGCGGTGCAGTGTGGGGACTTAGTTCCTTATACAAATTTTACTATAGACCTGATGACATTACCAAAGACTTTTCTTCGGGACACCTGGAAGGTAGCTTGGGGTATCGGAAGTAAATTGAAGGGCCGTTACTTTTCAAGTATACAACCCGACATTCCGGAAAAACCGTGGTTTGGCAGGGCAAAATTTGGCAAGATGGAGACCTCGGTTCTTATACGGATGAGACTGGGTCATGTTTGTTCTCCAGCCCATCTTGCCAAACTACATATCATTAACGACCCCATTTGCTCCTGTGGCACAGACGTAGGTGACATAAATCACATTATTTTGTCCTGTCCCCTATATGACCGTTCTTCTTTTCTCCGTACCCTCTTATCTCTCCGTATTCCTTTTCCTACCTCAATACTTTCTTTACTTTGTACAAATAGCTTCCCTGTTTATAAATGTATAGTCTCATTCATCACATTAAATAATATTAAGTTGTAAATTGTCGCCATTGTAATTTGCTCATTATTCACTATTAGTATTCACCTTTATAAAATACACTGGTCCTATAAATCGTCCAGTCCTAAATCCCGTTACAATTGATCATAAATATTTTATTTTTCTTTCGTTTCCCTACCTTTGTTCTCGACAACTAAACGTGACATTGGCTAAATGCACAAACCGTGCGAAGCCAAAACAAAAAAAAAAAAAAAAAAAAAAAAAAAAAAAAAAAAAAAAAGATGGATAAGTACTTAAAATTCGAGTTATTTTTGAATACGAGTTCCGACGCGGAACTAACGTCGGAGAAACAGCTCGCAATATCAATGTTGCGTTTGGAGAGGGGACTGCTAATGAACGCACCGTGCGCTTTTGGTTTAAGCGCTTTCGTGACCGCCCACACAGGTGAAGAACAATGAATTGAAAGAGATGGTGGAAGCCGATCCGAGCCAAACTACCCAGGAATTAGCGGCATTGTTTAATGTTACCTTACCTACAATATTGACTCATTTGCGTCAAATCAATAAAATAAAAAAAATATGAGAAATGGGTGCCTCATGATTTGACTGATCTGCAGAAAGAAACGCGTGTTAAAACTTGTGTTGCCTTATTGAATCGATACAGAAATGAAGGAATATTGGATCGAATTGTGACATGTGATGAAAAGTGGATTCTTTACGATAACCGTAAGCGAAAAATGCAATGGCTGACCCCAGGTCAAACGCCGCAACAGTGTCCTAAAGCAAAGCTTACCAATAAAAAGGTAATGGTAACTGTTTGGTGGTCTCAGCATGGTGTTATTCACTATAGCTTTCTCCGATCTGGTCAAGCAATAATGGCAGATGTCTACTGTGCCGAACTCCGTACAATGATAGCAAAACTAGCAGTGAAACAGCCCCGACTCATGAATCGATCTTCACCATTATTGCTCCATGATAACCGATAATGAGGAGGTGGATGCAGCTCCACGCTTAATTTTGAAGTGTATATCTGTAACCTACTAACACCCTATGGACTCCGGTCTGAAATAATAGTTTTCTATTCTATTCTTTCGAGACCTCATACAGCACGAGAAACCGTTTTAACTCTACAGGAACTGCAATTAGAAACCATTCATCACCCTCCGTATTCGCCAGACCTTTCTCCAACGGACTACCATTATTTTCGTGATTTGGACAATTTTCTATGTGATAAAGTTTTCTTCTCAGGCGGCAGTACAAAATGCTTTCACACAGTTTGTCGAATCTAGATCACGAGAGTTCTATCGTAAAGGCATAAATGACCTTCCTATTAGATGGCAGCAATGTATAGATAATAGTGGTAATTATTTTGATTAAATAAATATGTATGTTAAATTAAAAAAAAATACGAATTTCAACGTTTCAGTACAAATCGGCAATTTCATACTTTAACCCCTAATATATCACACGAAATCAACTCGGAAAAGACTGTCCATAACTTTTTGAAATATTTATTTCCAAAGTCAAAGACAGTCCTAAAACCGTTTTTCCTTTAACTGTAACGGTTAAGGTACCAAGCCCTTGCAGCTCCGTTTCAAAAATTACACCTCGTATATGATATGAAAAAAATCCGAAAATATTTGCCTCCATAAGTGTGTAAAATATATGACGAGCCAAAGTGATCATTACTAGAATCCACTGTGTGGTTTTATTTTGCAGCAAGAGAGCGACGTAACAGCGACAGACTCTCCATTTGAGGTGCAGGCGGACAAACGTGGCGCGGCGGGCGGGGGCGGGACTGCGCGGCGCATGCGCAAGCGGCAAGACAAGCCGCACGACGCGCCCGCTGTGGCCGCCGCCGCCAACTAGCGCGCGCATGCGCACACGCGGGGCGGGACTGCGCGGCGCATGCGCAAGCGGCAAGACAAGCCGCACGACGCGCCCGCTGTGGCCGCCGCCGCCAACTAGCGCGCGCATGCGCACACGCGGGGCGGGCGGCGCGGCGCATGCGCAAGCGGCACGACAAGCCGCACGACGCGTCCGCTGTGGCCGCCGCCGCCAACTAGCGCGCGCATGCGCACACGCGGGGCGGGCGGCGCGGCGCATGCGCAAGCGGCACGACAAGCCGCACGACGCGTCCGCTGTGGCCGCCGCCGCCAACTAGCGCGCGCATGCGCACACGCGGGGCGGGCGGCGCGGCGCATGCGCAAGCGGCACGACAAGCCGCACGACGCGTCCGCTGTGGCCGCCGCCGCCAACTAGCGCGCGCATGCGCACACGCGGGGCGGGCGGCGCGGCGCATGCGCACTGCCTGCGCCCAGTACCTGAGCGCAGCCACTTGCCAGGCCGTCTACACAGCGTCGAGCGGCCCGAACCGGGAGGCTTACAGATATTTTCTAGCAGTACGAAAGACGGCGCTAGGGAGTGACATTTTTAATATTCTCCGAATTTATCGCGGTATTGCCAATCTTAATAAAAATTCAAAATTACGAATGTCAACAGTGTGAACTTTGAAGTTTGAAGGTACTCCTGTAAATATATTTCTTGATAGCTCTAACAAATTAATTTTTAATATTTAATTAGTTTCCCTAGCGCAGCTAATTCGGTCCAGAAGCACTAAATCAGAGTACAAGGCACTTAGATCTCATGTCGATGCCGCGTCGCTAGGTGCAACGTACGTGGTACAGTTCTTTATCTAACATAGTGTGTTTACTGATTAGTACACACTTTTAGACAACAGTTACATATTTATATTTTTGACTAAACTATACTTATAACTTTATAGATGGTCTCTAATCTATCTTGTAAGGTTTCTGCAAATTCGTCAAGTTTATAATAAATATATTTTCATAGTTCAAAAATATAACTGCATAAGATGTGAAATAACAGTACAACAGAAACAAAACAGCTTTGAATCTGGATTTTCTATATTTTTATCAGTATTGCTATTTTTTGTTACTAAAATTATTTTATGTAACATTCTTGAGGAATATTGTTGTTTTGGAATTTATAATATAATTTTAATTTGCTCAAATATACTGATTTGAATGTGATTGATATTTTCATTGAGTAGTCTAGGTTCAACCAACATGAGTGTTGGTCAGTTGGTTACTGTGAGTAGCAGTAGTGGGTGACAGAGGGATGAATCTGTTGTACTGTATAGTTGGAACTATTACAAATAATGCAATAATATTAGTGTTAGTGAGGCTAGCTGCTCTGCTCCATATCATGACTCAGTATTTTGATTACTTCACAGTACCATAACTTTGTGATTTTTGTAGTTTAAGGAAATGAATATTTTTATGGTTTGTTCAGAGTGAGTGAAATAAAACTAGCTCAGATTAACTATGCAGTATTATTTAATTCCTACAAGTGAAAAAGTAATGGTTAAATACACATGTAGTGCAATTTTAGACTAAACTAAATTTAACTACATTATTTCTTCAATTGTTTCTTAGCGTCCTGAATCCCTTCCTTTACGTTTTCATTTAATTTTTTTAAGAATGACATGATTCGGTTAACTTGTTCAGGATTTAACTTATCCACGCCTGCCAACTTCTCCTTACTCTTGTAGAACATGGACACTGCCAACTGTGCAGCGCGTCTCACAGGGTATGACTCTGCAATCTTCTGCACAAGGCGTTCATTGTTGGCAAGGTATCTTAGTAAAGCTCTGAGAGGCATTGCGTTGAGATAAGTCACTTGAATGAAGTTTCAAATGAGCACATATTACGATACTTTTGTAAGAGCTCTCGCTTCAACCTCAGCTGTGTTCTCAGTATTTCAAACTGCTTTAACTGGTCCTGCTTGTTGTACTCTATGCCAGGCAACCGCTTTATCTGAAAGAAGCCATAGTGCCTAAATTTTTCTATTTCGGTTTGTACTGTTATGTAAACTAACCTACAATATTGATAACACCAAATGAATTCCAATCTGCACAGATAGTATGTTCACATGATTTAGAAAGTTTAGTCATTATTACCTGAGTACGCGCTATATCAAATTTCTTTTGTAATTCGAGCACCCGTTGACTGCAGTCTTGAGACTCCCTGGCTTTGGCAGAATTGTCATGGAAGTCCCTCTCAACACTAAAAAATTCAAGTATTTACAATACATAAGTATATACAGTGATAGAAATGATGACGTTTATCTTAAAATAAGTGCACTTTAAAAAGTACCTTCGTATTATTTCGTAAACAATCGGTAAGAAATCTACATCTACGTCTTGCACAGCTATAGGACTAAAGTTGTTTTGTTCAGAATGGTCAGTGTTATTTTCCATCGTATGAAGGTGTCATGAGCTGTACACAAATGAAAAAAACGCACTTGCCTAGATAAAAACGCTATCAATAAATTAAAACCTAATTTTACAAAAAATACCAGACAAAATAATGTCAATATCTCTGGGGTGTCATATTGTGATTTACACAGACTATATAGAGAACTCAATGACTAAAGAATATGAGTCTTTAGTCATTGAGAGAACTACGTTTTTTTTTTTTTTTGTGATTTATTATCCCTTCCCGTTCCCTTTTTTTTTAATTAATTTTAATGGCCTGGTTGCTGGGACTTTTTAGCAAGTCTTCCTTCCCGTTCCCTTTGGGTTGGGGCACAGAGTAGAATAATATACCTATACAGGAGGTTGGGGCCACAGAAAACTATTACCTACTCCTAGCGGAGGTTGGGGCACAGACACTGACCTCTATTAGAATTTTAATAGAGGTCAGTGGGCACAGAGTACTTTTATTATACGGGTTGGGGTACGTTCCGAATTGCGCTGTCATCGATTTGAGCGTGCTTTCACCTGTCCCGAATTTGCGTGAGCGCGATAACGATGTCCCGTGAATCGTCATTGATTTGATGACGGCATGCACTGACCCCGGTCCGGCCATATTGGAACCAAATGGTTCCAGTACTTTCCCCATACCGTCAAGCCATATTGGAACCGATCGGTTCCAGTGGCTCCGCGCGGTTTTAAATCTAATTTCACCTTAAAATAAATGCTAATATTGTTTGTGGGCATTTTAGTCTATGGGCTGTAGTATTATCGTGTGCCATACATCCATTTTAAAATAAAAATACGACCTGACAACATTATAAAAAATGTTTAGAACAGACCAATGACTAAAGACTAAGACTATCTTATTCTTTAGTCATTGGAACAGACGCGTCGCAAATGTCAAATCCCTGTGTGGTCGTGCTTACGTGCGCATATGTTTTTAATTGATTTTGCAGGTTTTTTTGTGACTAGTTGAAGGAAAGTGGGCGAATATTCATTTATAAGTGGTTATTACATCGTTGTAGATAATATTTGCACGAAATAACATCGTAAATACTTTTTTGAGTGAAGAAATGTTACGTGAAAAAACCGTTATGCCAATGTCGTAATTATGATGACGAATTTTGTGTTTTACAATGAATTGAGTGTATCTATACGATTTGTGAGGTTCTAAAACTAATAATAACAATGTATTTTGGTCATTCGAGGCGTTTCGTACTTTACTATTCATATTTCAACGATTTACATAGTATACAAAATACCTAAACTATTTTACGTAATTGAGAGGTTGATATCTTTGTTTTTTTTCATAAACATGAGTAAGTATATAAAGTAATACGAAAATATAGTTCGTTCTTGTGTAGTTTTGACTAATATTCAAATTCTAAAACCAAAAATACAAAGTGAAAATAGCAGTCACAAAAAAAATTACCGATTTGTTCCCTCTTCAAGATATTGTTATCATTTTACAATTCAAAGTGGCATATTTTTATTACATATAGGTAGTTATCAGTCAATAAAGGTCTAACTAGTATCCTAGTAACAAGTTTTTATTGAAACTACTCAATATAACTAGGATGAGCGTGTACAAAGTCGTGCGATAAACAATACGGAAATCAGAAAAACAGCTGCGCGCCGTATCAAGTTTGAGTTTCAATATTATAAAAAAGTAAGGTAGGACTCTCAAAAAAACGCTGCTGTTAGATAACTTGTCTATTCATAATGTAAAATGCAAAATTTCAGGCATATTGATACAGTAGTTTTATCAGAAATCGACATAACACAGGAACAAACACACTTTCAGCTAGTACTGTTTATTTATCATTTGTTAACAAATCTCGATAGACGAGCATTGTTTACATTTTATGGCATGCTTTGTATATTCATGGACCCAAAACACTTTAGAATAAGGTAATACGAGGGGACCTTTTTTGTGCGCAACCCGAGCCACTTGTCCGCGCGCCGCGGGGGGGCGGTACTTGACTTGACGGGTCATAAATCTGTCAACATGACGGGTGTCGAGCGGTTGGCTATCCCATACAAAATGACAGCTATTTGCTGTGCCGATTCAAAGCGCCCCCAGTGACAGACGTGAGAGTTCTGAGAACTAATAAGATTGCAAATGGCCGTTGTTTGTTGATTTTACGCCACTGACCTCTATTAAAATACGCTGGACTGGCTATCGCTATCAATTTCATGTGCCTTTTTGAAAATCGCCATTTTGGCGCTGACGGCAGCAGTGTGGGGGAATGGAACTAATACTAGTGATGTATAACAAAAGGTTTGTTATCGATAAAAACTTTTCTGATATCGATCAGGTTTGTTATCGATCGATAGAAATATTACCAATGCTTTTGTTACAGATTTCCTATAAATTATATTGGTTTAGGTAATTATTAACATGTAACATTCGTGTTGTCTTTTATACGTAATATGTTTTTAAAAACGTGAAATACGTTTTATAACATATTAAAAATATAAAAATATTTAGCTAATTGATTTAAAACAATATACTTAGGCATATATTTTGTTAAATGTTACTAAAACACAGATAAAAAGACATGTCTGCACTAGTTGAGTACCTAACTAAACTAATGAACTATAGATAGTCGTAATAAGCAGATATTTTACGTAGAAAACATAACTTGAAATAGCAGTATCTAGTACTGTCTATGGACTGTAATAATAAGTATCACATGTCCGGTTGACCACTTCCTTCCTTGTTCTCCTTAATCGGATAACAGTTCACTATAGGATCAATAAATAATAAAATTCTGTAAAATAGTAAATTACTAAGATAGAAATAGTAATTAATAATATAATCCCTTCCTATAAAGAGTGCACAATAAGATATTATTACTAGTCACATACCGCATGTTGCTATGTGATAAGAGACACAATGGTGCCGATTCCCTTGTTCACGAACTAAACTAAATTTAAGTTGAGTGCATCTTTTTCTTTCTATTTCATTATGAAAAGGACAGAAGATAAATATTAGTTTAGTCCTGTCAAATTAGTCAGCACCTGACGTAATTTTAGTTGTCAACTTCTTAATCACGTCTAAACTTGTATGGAGTAGTGTCAGGCGCTGATTAATTTGACAGGACTAAACTAAAATTTATCTTCTGTCCTTTTCTTAATGAAATAGAAAGAAAAAGATGCAATGAACTTTTTAGTTTAGTTTGTAAACAAGGGAATCAGCACCATTAACTTTCTATTAGGTCTGTAATTACGGCAATTAACTTGTAACAACTTAATTACCGCAGGGGAGGGGGACAGGGAAATAAAAAAAGCATTCTCAAATCACATATTTTATTAAATTAAAAATTACTGTCGAGCCATTTTTTCAACGTAGTCCGTGACTGATGTTTTAAGAAACAGGCTTCCGTGAAGTGTTTAGAACACAGATAATGATACATTGTCGGAGTCCAGTTGACAACCTTCATATTTTTTAACCAAAGTTTGAGAGTGTAATCAGAGGGGAACCTGTAATTAAACGAAACATTAAAGTAGGTATGGGTAAAAAATTATAAATTCTATACATATATCTATAATTATATAGAACACTTAATGAGAATTATGAATCATAAGTGTTAAATTATTTGTTATTGACTCTAATAATAATAAACCTTGAAGTGTTTTGATGTTATTAGAGATCATTATAATGTGCGTATCATTATTTTAACAATGATGAGCATGACTTTTGTTTTACATCATAATATTACGAAAGTATCGATATGAATTTTGACATCCCTAACAAAAGTTATTGGTTATAAAAATGTTCGTAAAATCCCGTAAACTCGAATAGTTTACGTTTATTATTGTAAGAATACACTGTTTTAAGCGGTTTTCTAATAAGTATTTATGTTTTAGATTCACTTACTTGTGAAAACTGACACCACTGCCCTTTTCGTATCGTGTTTTACAATATACGCACGATTTCATGTTGGACAAACAATACAAGCTATGATACAATCACTGTCACTATTATAACACTTTAATTTATATCACAATCACAGTAAACACTTTAGAAAACTTTTTATTCCGCAGAGACACTTAGCGTAAAACACTGACCTCTATTAAAATACGCTGGACTGGCTATCGCTATCAATTTCATGTGCCTATTTGAAAATCGCCATTTTGGCGCTGACGGCAGCAGTGTGGGGGAATGGAACTAATACTAGTGATGTACAACAAAAGGTTTGTTATCGATAAAAACTTTTCTGATATCGACCATAATGATAGAAATATTACCAACGCTATTGTTACTGATTTCCTATAAATTAAATTGGTTTAGGTAATTATTAACATGTAACATTCGTGTTGTCTTTTATACGTAATATGTTTTTTAAAATCGTGAAATACGTTTTATAACATATGTTAAGATTTACAAAAAATTGTAGATAATTGATTTAAAACAAAATAGGCATATATTTTGTTAAATGTTACTAAAACACAGATAAAAAGACGTCTGCACTAGTTGAGTACGCACGGCTACACATCAAGCTATACATTTCCACTATAAGCTGATCTCGCATTGTATAGGATTTTTTTACAATGAGAGGTCAGTGTAAACTGGAAATGTATAGCTTGATGTGTAGCCGTGTGTACCTAACTAAACTAATGAACTATAGATAGTCGTAATAAGCAGATATTTTACGTAGAAAACATAACTTGAAATAGCAGTATCTAGTACTGTTTATGGACTGTAATAATAAGTATCACATGTCCGGTTGACCCCTTCCTTCCTTGTTCTCCTTAATCGGATAACAGTTCACTATAGGATCAATAAATAATAAAATTCTGTAAAATAGTAAATTACCAAGATAGAAATAGTAATTAATAAGATAATCCCTTCCTATAAAGAGTGCACAATAAGATATTATTACTAGTCAGATAACGCATGTTGCCATGTGATAAGAGACACAATAACTTTCTATTAGATCTCTAATTACGGTAATTAACTTGTAACAACTTAATTACCGCAGGGGAGGGGGACAGGGAAATAAAAAAAGCATTCTCAAATCACATATTTTATTAAATTAAAAATTACTGTCGAGCCATTTTTTCAACGTAGTCCGTGACTGATGTTTTAAGAAACAGGCTTCCGTGAAGTGTTTAGAACACAGATAATGATACATTGTCGGAGTCCAATTGACAACCTTCATATTTTTTAACCAAAGTTTGAGAGTGTAATCGGAGGGGAACCTGTAATTAAAGGAAACATTATAGTAGGTATGGGTAAAAAAATATAAATTATATACATATATCTATAATTATATAGAACACTTAATGAGAATTATGAATCATAAGTGTGAAATTATTTGTTATTGACTCTAATAATAATAAACCTTGAAGTGTTTTGCTATTATTAGAGATCATTATAATGTGCGTATCATTATTTTAACAATGATGAGCATGACTTTTGTTTTACATCATAATATTACGAAAGTATCGATATGAATTTTGACATCCCTAACAAAAGTTATTTGTTATAAAAATGTTCGTAAAATCCCGTAAACTCGAATAGTTTACGTTTATTATTGTAAGAATACACTGTTCTAAGCGGTTTTCTAATAAGTATTTATGTTTTAGATTCACTTACTTGTGAAAACTGACACCACTGCCCTTTTCGTATCGTGTTTTACAATATACGCACGATTTCATGTTGGACGAACAATACAAGCTATGATACAATCACTGTCACTATTATAACACTTTAATTTATATCACAATCACAGTAAACACTTTAGAAAACTTTTTATTCCGCAGAGACACTTAGCGTAAAATCAACAAACAACGGCCATTTGCAATCTTATTAGTTCTTAGAACTCTCACGTCTGTCACTGGGGGCGCTTTGAATCGGCACAGCAAATAGCTGTCATTTTGTATGGGATAGCCAGTCCAGCGCAAAGACTACTATAGTATTGCCAGCGTATTTTAATAGAGGTCAGTGACTCACGGTGATATTAATTTTGGATGGCGCATGTCATGCCGTCACTGACCTCTATTTTTAATAGAGGTCAGTGCCGTGAGTGCTGTCAAAAATGACGGTTGTGCTGTTTTGTATTAAGTCGCATCATTTCTTATTGTCCTATAAAATCCTAGACGTAACAGAATACCTGAAATCAGTTAACTCAATACTCAATATATTTATTGCTTCCACATGTGAACTTAGGTGGTAGGTTTTACAGAATTATGATCATTGTGGACCCTGTCGGGCACAGCAAAAGTAGGAGAGAGGAAGAGGGCTTTTATTTGACTACATAATATAATAAATATTGTAATTATTTTATTGAAACCTGTAATTTAAAATTTGCCATTTAAGTATTCATTTATATTATTAGCATTTATGTAATAGAAATTGTTTTAATTTATTTACGAATGGATTAAATTTATGTTCTTCTTTAATTATTTCTGGTAATTTATTATATATTTTAATTGACATGACTAGTGTACTTGTTGCAATGACGTATTATAAAATCATTGACTTGTTGAGTGCATTTTCAACTCAGAGCTTGGTAAGTTTAACCTATTTTTATGGCGTAATGTGTATTTTGACTGTATATTTTCTCTTGCTGTGTAAAAGTGTTGGTAATTTCGTACGAATTTACATATTTCTAGAATGTATAAGCAAGGGAGGGTAAGTATGTTATGTTCTTGGAAATGAGGTTTGCAACTGTCGGTGTCTTCTATATTTACTAGTATTCTTAGAAGTCTTTTTTGTAATGTGAAAAGTGTCGGCGCATCTGTGCTGTTTCCCCACAATATCACGCCGTAACTGAGCCACGCATGCACATTATGTTTATTTATTCTTGCATCTATGTTATTTATAATTAGTGATATTTTTCTTCGGGGTAAATGTTTGGCGGGAGCATACAATATGTAACAAAAACCCTGTTGTTCCTTTTAACTACGTTTTAAGAATCGGTATACATACGCAATAAAGCAATTCATTTATAAAAACTGTTCAATAAAAATTATAAAATTAAATATTTAATTAATGTTTAATTGGTTTCTTACCTCTGCAATTCTGCATGAAGCGATGACGCGAGACCAGAAAGAAAAGAACGTTCCCGCCGCGCCACTCTCTTTGAGCGGTGCCGATGCGCCGGTACACCGCCGCCACTTACCTACCTAGGGCGGGCGTTTTGGGGGGACTGTCTCATGTGATTTTGACGTTCAAAAAGTGCTGATTCTCAGCCCAGTTTGAATAAATGACTTTTGATTTTGATTTTTTTTATTTTGCTACACAAGTTCGTGACCTTGTCAGCTGTTGTTTTTCACTTTAACGAATGAATCTTTGAAAATGTTGGTTTACACGGTGTTTTTGTGCACATTTGATAATTTTTAAAACTACACACTTCACTACATTAAACAAACAAAGTCGCCGTGTCTGTCACATAAAACCTTATGTTTATTTGAATGCATTAATTTATTATGATGTCTATTTGAAGACCAAGGAGATGCTGTTCGATATGACCACCTTGTACCTCTACACATTTGTTGCAACACCTACGCGTTCTCGCAACATCTACGCGTATTCTCACGTACGCTTCGCAGAACGGAGGTATCGGACTTGATGTGGTGAAATTCTGCTACTATCTGTGAACGCATTTCGAACTCCGTATCGCTCGTTTTTTTTAACACCTGTTGCTTTACACTGCCCCAAAGGAAAAAATCTAAAGGCGTTAGATCAGGTGATCTTGCAAGTCCAACACTTGCTCCTCGATGTCAATATCACAAGTCCTCGGTCTTCCTGCGTCAGCTCGATGTTCGTCTCGTCCGTGCACACTTCCGGTATTGTATGTACGTACAAACGGTAGAATGCCATCGCCGATGGTAATTGTAGACTCGCAAAACGGTCTTGGTAGAGTCTGCGTGCTTCTGCGTAATTGCAGTCGAATTCCCCGAGACAGATCAACATATTAAAATAGTCTATGTTAGAATAGGATACGGTCAATATTTAACTACGTAAACAAATCACAAGTCACTCACTACTTAGGTCAACAATAACGGAATTGACGGCACGGTTGGCGCAGTGGTTAAGCGATTGACTGCTGCGCTGCGTATCTCGGGTTCGATTCCCGCATGGAACAAATATTTGCATGACCTATGTTGAAAATAGTTTTTATTAGATATGTAATTTCATGGTCTATGATCTGTAACTAAGCAACTGTATGTTGTTAGAAAATTTTCTTGTCTTATGTTCTTCTGTCGAAATATATCGTTTATATCTTTATCACAATAGCTTATTATTTATACTTTTGGGCCTTTCACTGTGCTGCTGCCTGCCCTTTTCCATCAGGTTATGGGCCCAGCTCATAGCTAAGAGATAAAGATTATCTATTACAGACCAGACATGCAGAGTCCAACTTTTTCAAAGTTGTCCGGCCAGTCCAACTATGGGACTTGGGCATTTGCAATGGAGATGTTCCTGATTGACTGTGACCTATGGGACTGCATTCAAAGTACTGTAACAGAAGTAAATGATTCGACGAAGAAGCGGGATGCCAAAGCTCGATCGAAAATTTGCCTAATGTGTGCTGAGAGCGTTTACCCCCTGATAGTAAACGCACAAACCGCCAAAGAGACGTGGATAGCCCTAAAAAATGCGTATGCGGACAGTGGGTTGACACGAAGATTGTCACTGTTGAGAAAGCTATTCAGCGTTAAACTAAACGACTATCCAAACATTGAGGTTTATTGCACTGAAATACAAGCGACTCAGCAAGCCCTCCAGGCGATAAAAGCAGGTTTAGAAGATGAATTCATCGGAATTATAATGTTAGCTGGACTTCCAGAAACATACAATCCCTTGGTAATGGCTTTGGAGCATTCAAGCGTTAAGATCACGTCAAGTAGCGTTATGGCTGCACTCATGAAGGAGGGTCAACGCAAAGTACATGACAACGGTGATTCTGTCTTAATGTCAAAGACGATAAAGGAGCCTACTAAGAATAAGGTCATATTATGCCATTTTTGTAATAAAAAGGGGCATTTCAAGTGGCAATGTAAGCAGTACCAGGAATCTAAGAAGGGAAGAAATACTGCGGCCACTGCAGGACCTACTACAGAAGAAAGCAGCATGAGTTGTGCTGAGACAACTGCCATTGCAAGACAGTCAAGTGAGTGGATTCTTGATTCTGGAGCGTCATCGCACATGACTTCTAAAAGAGATTTGTTGACAGACGTCAGAGACGTCCGACATTGTATAAGTACAGCAGGTAGTGAAAAAGTTGTTTCTACTTTGCAGGGGAACATGAGAACAACTGTAAACAATGAGAGACGGTGTGTCAACATTAATTTTAGAGACGTTTTGTATGTACCGGAAATTTTGATGAATTTACTATCAGTAAGTAAGATTGCGGCACATGGTCATGTTGTTGTTTTTGATAAGAAATCTTGTAAAGTTTTTAAAACGGAAGATGTTTCTTTAGATGTAGGTAGTGCATTGTTAACAGCATCAGTTAAAAATGGGCTCTATGTTTTAGATCAAAATATTGATAAAGCAATGGTTGTTCTTGATGACAGGGTGAAGATAGGTGCACACGAACTATGGCACCGGAGGCTTGGTCATCTTTCCAGAGTACAAATGCGTAAGTTGAAGCCATTAGTTTATGGGCTTAACTTTGGAGTGGAGAACACTGAACCATGTGGAGCATGCTGTAAGGGAAAGCAGTGCGTAAAGAAGTTTCCAAAAGGAAAAGCACACAGAGCTATGGAGCTCTTAGAGATAGTTCATACTGACCTAGCAGGACCTATGGAGGAAATATCGTGGGGCGGAGCTAAGTATTGTCTGATTTTGGTCGATGACTATAGCAGAAAAGTTTTTGGCTATCTACTTAAATCCAAAACTGAGGTTCTCGGTAAATTTAAAGAATTTAAGGCCTTAGTGGAAAACGAGACTAATAAAAAGATTAAATGTCTCAGGAGTGATAACGGGACTGAATATACCGGAAACGAATTCCAAACGTTTTTAAAGGAAAATGGAATACGACATAAGACGAGTGTAGCTCACACTCCTCAACAAAATGGAGTAGCGGAACGCACTATCCGCACTGTTGTTGAAAAGGCAAGGTGCATGCTTCAAGATGCAAAGTTAAATAAGCGTTTTTGGGGAGAGGCAATCAATACAGCTATATACTTAAAAAATAGATCACCTTCAATGGCAATTTCGACTGTACCTGAAGAGATATGGACAGGAGAAAAACAAGACGTGTCTCATCTGAAGATTTTTGGAAGCAAAGCACATGTTCTAGTAAAGGATAATAAAAGAAAGAAATTTGATTCAAAGTCTACTGAAATGACTATGGTTGGCTACAGTGAGAATCAAAAGGGATACAGATTTGTAGATATTATAAATAATGTGAGACGAGTAATCGTTGCTCGAGATGTTGTGTTTGTGGAAGGAACGTCGCGCAATACTGCAGTGTCAAATGAAAAAACACAACAAGTTGTTGATATTTCAGAGATCCTATCAAGAGGATTTGAACCAATAGAAAGTATATCACCAACAGATACTCAATCTACTGAAGAAGAACGTCCAGAGAGGGAACAGGAGAGTTCAGAGGATGCAGTGGAAATAGACGATGATGATGATTTCCAGGACTCAATAGATGTCGGATCAGGTCATCAATTTATAAATGAACCTGTGGCTCGTTCAGAAGAGGTTGCAATTGATGTAGCACCAGAAGAACATGAAATCATCAGTGAACGACGATATCCACTGAGGGAAAGACGCCGAAAGGAAGAAAAAGACATGGTCTACAACTTTCATGTTTCGGATGATCCAGATCCGTTTTCTCTACAAGATGCGATGGACAGGACTGATAAGGAGCTATGGTATTCAGCAATGGTAGATGAATATAATTCTCTGGTAGAAAATGAAACATGGGATATTGTAAATCGACCTTTGGATAAAAATGTTGTAAAGTGCAAATGGGTCTTCAAACTAAAAGTTGGAGCAGATGGTACAGTGCAGCGCCATAAAGCACGATTGGTGGCACGAGGATATTCACAGAAGTATGGCGAAGATTACTTTGAAACTTTTGCCCCAGTCGTTAAATTGTCGTCTATACGTCTTTTGCTCGGACTCGCAGCAGAAATGAATTTAGATATTCACCACATTGACGTCACAACAGCGTTCCTAAACGGTGACCTCAATGAAGATCTTTACATGGAACAACCCCAGATGTTTGTAAAGAAAGGTGATGAAGGAAAAGTATGTAAGCTCAAGAAGGCCATATATGGATTAAAACAAGCGGCTCGTTCATGGAATGTAAAAGTGCATGGGCACATTTTGAAAATTGGTTTTACGAGATCCAAATATGATCCTTGCGTTTACATAAAGAAAACGAAAGAAGTTTTCGTAGTTATTGGTCTTTATGTTGACGATTTTTATATATTTACAAATAATACTCATGAAGCTATACTTTTGAAAGAGAAAATAGGAAAGGTTTTTAAAATTAAAGACCTAGGCGAAGCCAAAGACTGTCTAGGAATGAGTATCAGCAGAAACCGTCAAGAGGGGGAAATATACCTAGACCAACGTAACTATACAAGAAAATTACTTCAAAGATTCGGAATGGAGGAATGTAAGCCAGTCGGAACTCCAATGGAGTGTAACCTAAAACTTGTTAAAGGGAGTAACGCACAGGATACTAGATATCAAGAAATAATTGGAAGTTTAATGTATCTGTCTACTTGTACGAGGCCAGACATATCTTATTCGGTTAGTTATTTAAGCCAGTATAACTGCTATAATGATAGTACGCATATGGCAGCATTGAAACGTGTGCTTCGGTATCTAAAAGGTACAATGGATTATGCTCTTTGTTATAAAAAGAAGAACAAGCCTCCGGTCGCATATGCCGATGCTGATTGGGGAACCAATTCCGATGGTCATTCATTCTCGGGGTACTGTTTAGTTTTTGCTGATGCTGTAATCTCATGGCACACTCGCAAACAGCAATGTGTTGCATTAAGCACTGCTGAAGCAGAATACATTGCTCTCTGTGAAGCTGCTAAAGAAATTGTTTTTATTAAGGGGCTTTTTAATGAACTGTGTTCCAATTGCAAGTCTGTAACTGTTTACAGTGATAGTCAAAGTGCTAGCAAGATGATTTATAATCCAGTCACCCATAAAAGAAGTAAACATATAAACATACGGTATAATTATGTTAAAGAGTTAGCTGAGTCTAAGGAAATAGTTGTAAACTACTGTGACACTAATTCCATGCCTGCTGATGCTTTAACAAAACCTGTAAACAGGGTGAAGCATAATTATTGCTTTATTTTTATGGGGTTACAAAGACTATGAACTTAAGTGGGGGTGTTGAAAATAGTTTTTATTAGATATGTAATTTCATGGTCTATGATCTGTAACTAAGCAACTGTATGTTGTTAGAAAATTTTCTTGTCTTATGTTCTTCTGTCGAAATATATCGTTTATATCTTTATCACAATAGCTTATTATTTATACTTTTGGGCCTTTCACTGTGCTGCTGCCTGCCCTTTTCCATCAACCTACAAGTAGTTGTTCCGGGTCTGGTTGTTTGTGTATGTGAGTTTAAATGTTTGTAAATGCACCCACAACACAGGGCAAATTCTAAGTGTGGGGCAACGATTAATAAAAAAAATAAAAATATCCTTTCTAAACTAAGTTGTGCAGGAGACTAATGATTCGCAGGCCGGCGGGTGGATGGCGGGCTAAAGGGGTAGGTAGGCACGTGGTACCGACACGGGGTCTCACGGGGCCCGTGCGCCGCGATAGCTTTTGGTGGCATCTTCTGTCGACTTAAAGAAAGCCGCTGATCTCGTAGGCTATTTAGCGAAATAAAGATGTACTTGTAAAATCAGATACTAGCATTTCTTTTAATGTGCTGATTTCAATAATTATTTGATTTTGACCTGTCGACTGGCCAATGCTTAATTTTTTAAAATTATAATTTCATCAATGTTGTGATTGTAGGTAAATGTATACGTCCCTAAAAGTAACAACAGGGTTTTTGTTACCTATTGTATAACGGAGAATATTCACTAATTTTGAATTCTAACTTAATGTATTCTGTGTCAAAAATAATAAATACATGTGAAAGAATTATTTTGATACGTTAATTAATTCCCAAGTTATAGAATTTAAAGTGAGCTCGCGACCGTTGGCTCGCGCTCGCGCCTCATGACGTCATTTTCCAACAAGCGCTCGGTCCGCTTGCGCTCTTCCGTACCGCTGCCTTACGTTTCCCTTAAAGTCATTGGATATGTCCAATCCTAGTTCTCGGAAATCCTTTTTTTTTTGCGGAGCAAAAAATTTACGCGAACTTTGAATGCTTGTAAAATCAAAACTATTGTGTGATCTGTTTAATAAATAATCTTTATATAAATAATAATAAAAAATCTGTTTAATAAACTTTTTAGAATTATGTGAAAACTGTGTAAAAGGTAAGAAATCGTTGCGTTTACAGTTCTATTTATATGCAAATAATACACTGGAAACTTGCAGGGCGTTATTTTCATTGTAAAATAACTGTAAGCATTACGGTTACTTACTTTTTAAACACTTTCACGTAATTCTAAAAAGTTAATTAAACAGATTTTTAAAATATAGCTCCGATTAAATGATAAAAATTGAAAACCACGAAATATGACACTAAATTGCGACGTTGCCACTCATAAGGTATAAACGCTCTTAACTTCGATTAATAATGGACCATAGGTACTGGTAAAAATCTGTATTTCATTTTAAGTATTATTACACAAGTTAGTTATTGAAAGGCTGATGCTGATTTTATAAGATTAAAATGATGAGTGAATGTCCGGTCGTCCGCGATGTCCCGATGTCATCGCCGAGAGGGAAACGGAATGACCAGTCGCCCCCTGGCGGCGCGAAGTGGAGGCGCGGGCGCGGTATGGCTCCGCAGGCACGGCATTAGTATGTACTGCCGTGTGCCATCTGGCGGCGGCGCGCGGCGGGGCCGTAACAGTATATAAACACCATAGAGCAACACGGACCACCGGCGGACTAAACACAGACACAAATCGAAGTTCCGACCTCGCCGCCGCCGCGCCGCCGAGGTCCTTCGCGTCCGCGTCCGCGTTCCTCCCCGATAAATTCCTCTTCCCCTCCTTTGATCGGATCCACAGAGCCAGCTGGTGGCGTAGCTGAGCCAGTAGTTTTAAACCCGCATAATAATAACGAATCCATTCAGATCCAGCCTGTCCCCAACTTGCTGTCCCCCCCCAGCGACGCCCTAAGCCGAGGTTCGTACCCCACAGGGGGTGCCCTTAGGTGATGGTCGCTTAGTTTATAATTAATATTATGCCCCTGGCTGGAGGCTTTGAGTTAGCTCGAAGGCACCACAGGATTGACCGGTTAAGCAGTCACAGCCTCCCAAGGCCAACTACGAGATGCCACACACAAAAAAAAAAAAATTTGCTGCATTAAAATGAAAGGATCATGGCAGAATTTGTACAAAAAAATTAAGATATTTAGAGAAGTTGAAATTCTAGCTCTTGTACTCTTGGGTACCTGAAGAGTATCTTCAGGAATTTACAATATTTTTAAAACCCCGCAATAAAAATATAATGTTAAAAGTAAATAGTTTAACTAGCTGCTCATTATTTTAGAACGAAACAGCCGTTGTCAGTGTAAGACCGCCGGACCGCTTTTATTTTAATCTATGGGACAGACTATCTTTAATCCTTGCTCCATAAAACTAATATTTAAAAATAAAAATTGTTCCTTGCTACTAGTTTAGTAATCTGTGCTTTGATCGTCGAGACTCGAGACGTCGACTGTCATCGACTGTCTTGCGTGTATTCTTGCTTCGTTGTTATTTTCGCTTTCTTTAACGGTTTTTAGCTACTTTCTTGGACGTTTGATTTCTGCTTTACCCTGAAAACTCGGCTTCTACCACGGACTTTTGAATTTCACGCTTATCTTTGACTTTGTGCTTATATTCTCGACACTGGATTTTCATTTACACATTGGACAATGAGGTGTATCAACTGTGACCTCGATCTTCACCATTCCCGGCGTATACTCGTTTTAGAAGAGTTAGACACAAGAACAATCTCAATGATAGCAGAATGGATTTCTCCTGTCATAGTAAGTACCTATTTTCATTTATTCACATAGTTCCCCACGTGTTAGGTAGGTATATGTCGCGATGGCTCGCCCCCTATTACATGGGACTTACGTAGGTACACCTCTGCCCAACCCTTCGGGGAAACAAGGCATTTTATGTTATATATTGTTGTAATGTTGCAGGTAACTGAGATGGACTGCATTTATGTGTTCAGTGCTGGGAAGCAGCTATGAGGGCTATCAATGAATCATTGAATACTATGGAAACTGCTACTGACAGTCATCCATCTGAAGCTAGCTCTAGCAGCGTAAGCCAGCCTCAAAGAGTTATTGGACACTCAAGAGTCTGCATTACATGTGGGCGCTCTGTTTTAAGGATTCCAAGTGAACTTGTAGTGCGCACAAACCCAACTGCAAGGCAACAACAAATACAACTATTGATCTCAAACAATATTGCACCTCGTCAGGTTAGTTCTTTACATAATTATAAATAGTAGTAGTGTTGATTCTGTACTTTATGCTTACCACCATGCAAAAGGCGTGAATTTAAGCATGGTATGAGATTATACTGATCTAAGTACATATTTATAGTTATTAGTAAACTATAGTGGCAAACTATACTTTAAAGGATGTTGGTCTTTAGTTTTGAATTATTTCTAGGTGAATCCATTGGATCGCTTGTGCCACAACTGCTACAGAGCAGCTGGATGTACTGTTGCCCGGATGCCGCATCAGACCCCGATCCTGAGCAGAGCAGAGCCAGAGCAGCAACCGCAAGAAGATACAGTTGTAGTACCTGGGGCCGTACTATAAGCTGTTAACGCCATCATGATTCCGTTGAGAAAAAGAGATAGTGCTATCGGTCATGTATAGCTCTCTTCCACGCTGGAATAATGATGGAATTAACACGTCATAGTACGGCCCCCTGCACTGCACTTAATTTCTGATCAGGAGTTGTCATCACAGCCCAGCTCTCCGCCATCGTCAGGTTCAGAATGGATACCTGCCAATGTACCAAATGTACCTCAAGAAAATACGCCTACCATTCTATTACCTAATTACAAAAGGGCAACCGGAAGCCCATATAACTGTGCACTACCACAATGCAACAATATAGATACTCACACTATATCAGAGTCATTGAGTATTAGGTTGCTACAAGATATTTCCAACCCATATTAGGATTTGTAGTACTCATCTTATAACCAATGAGTGGGATGCACTGTATGATTCCAGTACTTCATATTTCAACTCGCAGCAAATTGAGCACATATTTTCTTATATAAATCACAATCAGACTTACAACTTTGAAGAAATTCTTAACATAGATGACAATTTGTTGCAATATTGGGTCGGGTTGACAAGACAAAACTTTTTAAGTTTGTTAGACCTGGTTCCAAGGCTTTCTGAAGAAAATATGAAGACTGGTTTATCGGCCCTTTTAATTAAATATAGAAGTGGTGAATCTGATGAAAGAATAGCAAGCCTCATGAATGTTCCGAGGCGTACACTTGAGGGCTACATGAATAAGGTCAGGAAAATCATGACAGAGGAGTTTGTTCCTAGACATTTAGGTCTATCCCATATTACCAGACAACAGATGCTATCACACAATGTATTAATTCCTAATGGCCTTTATGGCCATAACGTTAAACCCATTTTTATTTGGGATGGCACCTATAATTTTACTTACAAAAGTAGCAATTACAGCTTTCAAAAATACTCTTATTCTTTGCATAAGTATAGGAACCTATGATGGTAGTTTTATGTGATGGATATATTTTGGATTGCCTGGGTCCATACAAAGCTACAACCTCAGATGCTGAGATTATGTTGTCCCTTTTTAATGATGAAAATGATGCAGTAAGAGCATATTTCAGAGAAAATGATGTTTTCATTTTGGATAGAGGTTTTAGGGATTCAATAACGTTATTAGAACAGTGTGGTTATGAACCCCATATGCCACACTCCTTAATGCAAGGAAACAATCAATTAACCACACAACAAGCTAACCAAAGCCGTTGCGTCACTATTTGTCGCTGGGTGGTAGAGGCGGTGAATGGTCACATGAAAAGAGACTATAAATTATTTAGGCATGAATTTAATAATAAAGCTCTGCTACATCTCATGCAGGATTTCAAGATAGCAGTGGCTTTGTACAATAAGCTTGCTGTGCGGTTGAAAGATTGTAGTGATGCTCAAAATATTTTAAATGTTATAAATGAATGATTTCAATTGCATACTAACTGGTCAGATGTGGTGGTCTCATTGAACCTTAATAGGCGCTCATCTGACTTTATAAGTATCACAGCTGATCGGGATAATATATTATTCTTCCCCCGATTGGCCTATGATGATTTAATATGATGATGTTTGGTATTTGGGATGGGCAAGGTATCAGGATAACATTTTATTACCAGCTCAGCATTTAAATCATGTTTTTGTAGAAGAGGAATAAAGACATTAATCAAGATGTTGTTTTTTATTTTATAAGACGTAACCTGATGTTATTTACATAGATAATTTTTCATATGAACTTATTACACTTTCAACAGATTAATGCCCATCAATATTTACACAAGCTTGATATTAATTTGACGTCTTCTAACGGTAGACATAATATATAAAATATCAATAAATGCACCCTCAACGTAGACGGTTGGTGTCGTACTGCTGCTGCGGCTGGCTTTTTTCGTCCAGTGGCAGTTTATAAGTTAGTAGTGTGCCTAATTTGTCTGTCTTGACTCTTAGATGCCCCGTAGCCTTCATCACAGTAGTCACACCCTTTCTACTGATATAATGATACTTTTTCAACTCATAACGCCACTGTAAACGTTATATTCTGTAAACAAACTATTCTCTGCTGTTCCGTAAACAAACTATTCACATGACTCATCTGAAGTTGTCTGTCAGTTTGACAGATCCGTCATTGTCACGTCGTTTTTTTATAAATACAGCAAAATGGGCAACGCGATTGAAACGAAAAACTGATATTTTCATTTCGAAATATTTTAATTATGCGGGGTTTTAAAATTATGATAACTAGATCAATCTACTCCTCGTAATGTATTCTCAAAATTGGAAAATATTTTGAACCCTCTAAATGAATTCATTTTTTTGTACAAATTAATGTACGGACCTTGCCATGATTCTTTCTCTTACTGTCAACTGTAAAGAAACCATTTTTTTAAAACAAGAAAGTGGTAGCACATAATCTGTCATTTTACTGCAGCTAAATTAAAAGTCCGACCGTACTTCCATGCGCATCCCTTGGACAAATCTAGTATTGACATAGAATAGAAACATGGTTACTTAAAGACCTCAGTAGCCAATTCATAAAAAAATAAACATGGCAATGCTGTCATTTTGACAACTTTTGTTTGACATAGTCTTTTGTTTGACAAGTTGGTTGTAAATGTAAAATGGTTAATGGTGTGGCGTTGTGTTTATTACGAGAGACTCTCATTAAAATTCACAAAAAATGGATGAGGTTGCTAAACTAGAACATCTTTCGCTTGTGTCGAAACTCTGCACTGAACTGGACAACCATTTAGGATTGAATGATAAAGATTTAGGTAAGTTTAACGTATATAAATAACGGTAATGCTGCTTTCTATACTGGTTTTCTTCCTCACGCAATTCAATTTTACTTTTACTGGGCTTTATGTGGATCCCTTCCCTGCACTTCGCGTACAATTTCCTAGTTTTAATCTTGTGCAGGTTCGTTCAAGAATGCAATGAGTCCCAATTTTTATGACTACCATCCACTACCGCGTGCCTATTGTCTTGGTGGCTGACACAATTTATTTATAATTAAACTAAATGATTATTGATTACAAACATGCTTTTGTCTTGGGTGTACGTGGAAACCATCAAATACCCACAACCTTTTATAGATTCTACCTTTTCTTCGTTTAATAACTTCCCAACAATTATATTTCCAATACAATTACCACAATAGGGAATATGCATGTGATTCAAATACAGGTATTATTTTGAAAATAAACTTTATTACTTCCAGACTATGAATATTATTGAGCAAATCATAATTTTTAAAAAGTGCAATAAAACTGGGAAACCTGGGAAATTCAAATATCTGGAAAGAAATGCCATTGGTCAGAGTGAATGTGACGTAAAAGTCTATGACAAATATAAAGGCAGTGTGTTTTAAAATAGTGTTTGTGATTTGGTCCAGTGTCAATGTCATAGATGAGGTGATATGCAACGTAGGCAACCTCCTTGAGTATTTATGGTAACAGCGACTTTACGTGACGTTTGTCACAGCGCTATCATCTTGTCATAATTATTTTATCTACCTATTCAATGTCTAGTTAGTGTAATTCTTTTAGTTAAATAAAGCCACATTTCTTGATTGGTTTTACGTCTATTATACTACAATTTATTTAACTAAAAATGCCTGACGAAAAACTAGACAAATCATCACTGTCAAGGTATCTCCGACCCGACAAGTTTGACGTCGAATCTGATGTCGCGGATGCCGACGCAAAATGGCTGCATTGGAAATCGACCTTCGAAAGCTTTCTCGCTGAAGAGATTACTGAAGATATATCGGATTCTCTCAAGTGTAAGCTGTTAGTCAACCACTTATCCGCTTCGATCTACAAACATATCAAGTCTTGCACGACTTATAAAGCATCTATGAAAGTTCTAGAAGACATCTATGTCAAACCAAAAAACACGATACTAGCTCGACATGTTCTATTCAATCGAAAGCAAAGAGCGGACGAGACTATTTCCGAATATGCTAGAGCTCTTCGACTGATTGCTAAAGATTGCAAATTTGAAGCTGTCACCGCGACAGAACATGAAGAACAGGCAATTCGTGGTGCTCTTATTTCCGGCCTCCTCTCACAAAAAATCCGTGAACGACTTCTAGAGAACTCTACGCTCGCTCTTACAGATGCTCTTAATAAAGCCATTACCTTGGAAACTGCTGAGAAAGATGCACAGACGATGAGTACTAACTCTCCGCATCTAAATGCTGTACCTGAAATCTCCCGAGACAAGGAATCGGACAATCTGGCTGTAGCTTCATCATCTCGAATGCCTCTGACTGCTTCGGTCGCACCATCCTCCACAACACAACAATCAGCCAAGCGCTGTTTCTTCTGCGGCGGAAATGTCCATCCTAGAATAAGGTGCCCAGCTAGCAAAGCTACTTGTAAAAAGTGTTCGAAGAAAGGTCATTTTGCTAGCGTTTGCAGATCCGGGCATAACATAAACTCTGTGTGGACTGAAGAACTTGCCAACTCGAGCAATGACCACTTTTACAGCGGGGCTATTTCTGCTGCTTCTCCTTCAAGTCTTAGGAGTGCGACAATCCCTATCACAATAAACGAATACAAAGCTGACGCTCTCGTCGACACTGGTAGTTCAGTCAGTTTTATAAACAGTAAAGTGGCTCGCATCATGAAGTTGCCCAAGAAACCGTGCAAACAAACTGTAAATCTCGCCTCTCTTAACCAAGTCTCGTTCGTTGAAGGGGTATGTTTCGCAACTATTAAAATGAATCAACATACCTACAAGCAAACGCCGCTTTTAGTAGTTGACAACCTCTGCGCAGACGTTATTGTGGGTCACGACTTACTCAAACAACATTCAAGCATCCACTTCAATCTGGGAGGTCCCGGCGAGCCCTTACAAATCTGTAATGTTCTGCAAGCCTCAGTTCCGCCGGCCTCTGTATTCACCAATCTTTCGCCAAACATCCAACCAATTGCTGTCAGAAGCAGGCGATACACTAAAGCAGACGTTGACTTCATACAAGAAGAAGTATCCAAGTTGCTCGAAGATGGGGTAATTGAAAAGAGCATTTCCCCTTGGAGAGCCCAAGTCCTCGTAGCGGGAGGAGGGACCCATCGTAAACGGCTCGTGATCGATTATTCAATGACTATCAATAAATTTACTGACCTAGATGCCTTCCCCTTGCCAAATATCAAAACGGTTGTGAACAACGTATCAAAATTTAAAGTCTTTAGTCAGATAGACTTGAAATCTGCATATCATCAGGTTCCAATCCTGGAAAATGAGAAGATATACACAGCGTTTGAAGCGATCGGCAAACTTTATCAATTCACACGCATCCCGTTTGGAGTGACTAACGGCGTAGCTGCCTTCCAGCGGACTCTGGACTTTATAATATCAGAAGAAAAATTAGATGGAACGTACGCATACTTAGATGACGTAACCGTTTGCGGCAAGGATGCTAAGGATCACGAGCGCAATCTAAAACGATTCATGGACGCCGCTAAGAAGTTTAATTTAACTCTCAATGAACAAAAAAGCGTTTTCAATAAAACTAAAATCAATCTGCTTGGCTTTACCGTGGAAAATCATACTATCCGACCTGATTCTGAAAGGCTTAAGCCTCTGCTAGACCTCCCCGCACCAACTAAAGCAAGTGAACTGAAACGAGTCCTAGGAATGTTCGCGCACTATGCAAAATGGATAGGGCGTTTCTCAGAAAAGATAAAACCCCTCACCTGCGTCACTAGCTTCCCGTTATCACACGAGGCTCTCAAATGTTTCAAACAACTCAAACAGGACATCAAGGCGGCGGCTCTAGTAGCGATTAATGACGACGATATTTTCACAGTTGAGACTGACGCTTCAGAATTCGCTCTAGCGGCTACACTTACTCAACGAGGACGACCAGTAGCATTCTTTTCGCGAACTTTGTCAAACTCTGAATGCAAACAATCCTCAATCGAAAAAGAAGCTTGCGCCATAGTGGAAAGCTTAAAGAAATGGAGACACTACCTAATTGGCAAACATTTTCTTTTAATTACGGATCAACAGAGTAGTCAGTTATGAAACGCCGACCTCATCTAGTTTTAAAAAATATGATTGACGTGTAAAAGTGTTTGTAACAAACCTACTTACAGAAAATAAAATCATTTATCATTTATCATTTAACAATCGGTAGCCTTCATGTTTAATCAAAATCATAACAGTAAAATCAAGAACGAGAAAATCTTACGTTGGCGATTAGAGTTGTCTTGTTTCAAATATGATATTATTTATAGACCAGGCTCCGAAAATGCAGCTGCGGACGCTCTATCCCGCGTGTGTGCCTATATGAATATCAGCAAGCTGAAAGAGCTCCATAACGCACTCTGTCATCCGGGCGTGACAAGAATGTATCACTGGGTGAGATCCAAAAACTTGCCCTATTCAGCAAACGACGTTAAGGAGATAACTGCCTCGTGCCCGACCTGCGCCGAAATAAAACCAAGATTCCTCAAAGTAAAAGGTCACTTGATCAAAGCTACGGCCCCTCTCGAACGTATCAACATAGACTTCAAGGGGCCACTGCCGTCTAACACCGCCAACAAGTACATATTGACGATAATTGACGAGTACAGCAGATTTCCATTTGCATATCCATGTAAAGATATGACATCTGCGACTGTCATCAACTGCTTGAAAGATCTCTTCCTTACTTTTGGCCAGCCTCTCTATGTCCATAGTGATAGAGGCTCATCGTTTATGTCCGAAGAATTCAAGTCATTCCTAAGAAAAGCAAACATAGCCTCATCTAGAACGACACCTTATAACCCTCAGGGTAATGGACAAGTGGAACGTCTAAACGGGACTCTCTGGCGAACTATCCAACTCAGCCTCCGGTCAAAGGGACTATCTGTGGAAAACTGGGAAGTGGTACTGAAGGATGCATTGCACTGTGTACGTTCTCTTTTATGTACAGCTACTAACGCCACCCCACATGAAAAACTTTTTACTTACCCTAGAAGATCCCCGAATGGAGACTCACTGCCGTCCTGGCTGACACCAGGCCCGATATTGGTAAAGAAGAATGTCCGACAATCTAAAACAGACCCTCTAGTCGAAGAAGCTGAACTCCTTGAAACTAATCCTCATTATTCTCTTATTCGACGTGACAATGGGGAAACATCAACAGTATCGAACCGTCAATTGGCACCGTTCCCCAATACTGTTGACTACAGTGGAGATGATAGCTTTGAATCAGCTTCTGAAGAGATGGAAGATAGCACTACAGCTCCACCCGTAACTGTCACCCCATCGCTATCATCGCCGCGACATTCACAGGATCTACGTAGCTCGTCGTCTTCTCCAATACTCCAGACCGAAGCCCTCCCTCGAAGATCAAACAGGACCAGAAAGCCGCCCTCTTACCTGAGCGACTTTGTGGTACATCGAGAAGGGAGTGAAAACTCAACCGGGGAAGAATGAGGTGATATGCAACGTAGGCAACCTCCTTGAGTATTTATGGTAACAGCGACTTTACGTGACGTTTGTCACAGCGCTATCATCTTGTCATAATTATTTTATCTACCTATTCAATGTCTAGTTAGTGTAATTCTTTTAGTTAAATAAAGCCACATTTCTTGATTGGTATTATACTACAATAGACTATGATGTTACACCAAGTGCGCCAAAAGAGGGCATTTAAGGTGTCAGTACCGGATAACTATAAACAAAAGTACTTTCAATTGCTTTTTGGCATTCAAATCTTTTTTACTATTACAGGGAAACTATTAAATAAAAATATATAGGTATAATATAAATGCATATTCCCTAATCCAACCCTACTAAATTTTATCATTCATTTTTCAGCTGAATTTATCATTGACATAGCAGACAAGAATTCTACATTTGACTGTTTCAAGAAGGCACTCATTGAAAATGGAGCAGAGTTTTCAGATTCTTTTATGACTAACTTATTGCGTATCATACAGCACATGAAACCTGCCAGCAACACCACACAAAAAGGTGAAACTAGCAATGAAAGTTCAGACCCATTGGCTAATAAGTTTCCAGGTCTAGCTATTCCCAATGAGAAGCCTCCCACATTCTCATCAGACGAAGAGAGTGACGAAGAAGAGGATGATAAGAAAAACAAAAGACTAACAGCAAAAGAAATATTCAAAGATGAATCAAAGAGCAAAACAAGTGATGCTGTGGTTGATCAAGCTATGGCTGAGTTGGAAGCCCTGGCACCATCACAAGGAGCTCCTGTAAAAGAACCCTTAAAGAAAGAAAATATTAAAGTTGATGTGAAAAAAAAAGAACGAAGCCGCAGTCCTGAGCATAAAGATATAAGTAGAAAAAGAGAACGATCTAGAGAGAGAGATAGGGATAGAAAAAGTAGGCGTAGCAGGAGTAGAGACAAGAGGAGCCGCAGTAGAGACCGCAGGAGTAGAAGTAGAGATAAAGACAGAGATAGAAGAAGACGATCCAGAAGTCGCCCCACTTCTAGTCGCCATAGGTCAAGAGACAGGCAAAAGAGGTCAAAATCTAGAGGAAGGGGATCCCCATCTAGAAGTAGGACATCCCCAAGTAAACGCAGGTCATCCCCACCTAGAGGAAGGACATCCCCGAGTAAAGGCAGGTCATCCCCACCTAGAGGAAGGACATCCCCGAGTAAAGGAAGGTCATCCCCGTGTAAACGAAGGTCATCACCGCCAAGGGGGAGGGGGTCACCATCTCATGAAAGAGAAAACAAGTATGGTGACTATGGCAAGAAGATCAGGAAGAAGAGCCCTGAAGTTGAGATGAGTGATGACCCTGATCCTGGGAAAGTAAGTACCAGTTTTTTTCGTCTTTTTATTCAACTGGTATTGTCCCACTGCTGGGCAAAGTACCAGTTATTATGTATTTTTATTATATGCCATGTTAAAAAGAAAAAAATGAATTAAAAAAAATGTGTTTCACAGTTTTCTGGTTGACAATAGTTTAATTTACAGTACTTCAAATAATAAACTAATGGTTGTTATTTTGTCTAGTCTTACTTTAAGAATTCTGCTTTTTCTCAGATCTACAGTGGAAGGGTAGCGAACATAGTGCCATTTGGTTGCTTCATACAAATCGAGGGTGTGAGGAAGAGATGGGAGGGTCTGGTGCACATCTCTCAGCTAAGGTCCGAGGGCCGCGTCACCAACGTGTCTGATGTCGTCAACAGAGGGGATAAAGTTAAGGTATAGTACAAGACTAGGTTTGATAAATATTTAATGGAAGTGAATAAAACTAGGTATGAATATTGCAAGTACTTGTTTGATGTCATGCCATCATATTTTGGTGAGTGTTTCTTGTTATTGCATAATATGTGTTGATATTTGAAGGTCTTACAAGAAATTCTATTTTTCTACTCTCCATTGAGCAACAAGTTATCTGCTTTCTATTGTATTGTTTCAGGTCAAAGTGTTGTCAATGACTGGTCAGAAAGTGTCTCTTACTATGAGGGATGTCTGTCAAGAGACTGGCAAAGATCTGAACCCAGCTTCACATGCACATTTGGAGGTAAATTATAAATTAAAGCGTAAACTAACATTTTGTTTAAGGTTTTTTTAATGTTTGCCTTTGTCCAATGTGAACCTCTTTTGTGATAATGATCAATATTTTCTAAATGTTAGGCTGAACGCGAGGGTCGTAATCCAGACCGTCCCCCGCCCAACGCTACAGTGTTGGCTGGCCTGCAGGGCGGACTCGATCCTGACGAAGACTCTAGCCGGAAGAGGGTCACCAGGATCTCCAGCCCTGAGCGATGGGAGATCAAACAGGTACGAAAACTGAATAGACTTCTCGCCCTTCTTGAATTAATGTTAAAGTTGGCCAAATGAAGATAAAAACTGCAACTTGCTTACTTCAGGTGTCTCTTCTATCACTAGTGCTTGAACTTGACTGCTAGATGTAACTATCTGTACATTTTTTGTAAACGCGCTACTTCTTTTACAAATAATTATCCTTTGCGCAGCTGTTAAATTCACAAATATGTTAATAGAAGAATATCATGGGTGAAAAATCTGCTCTTGTACTAATGGTAGACTGAAGACACTTCTTTCCTTAATTCATCTTTTAATGGGTCACTACAAGTAGCACATATTTTTATGGTTTTATTTAAATTTTCGATAAAAACTAAACAACAACAGAACCACACTAATGGCAGACAACAGTGCTGCCATCGCACGGACGAGCTTTCCGTTTTTAACCCCATTATTAACTAATTTCTACCCCACAGATGATATCATCAGGCGTCATAGACAAGAGCGAGTTGCCGGACTTCGATGATGAGACAGGTTTGCTGCCGAAAGACGAAGACGGCGAAGCTGACATCGAGATTGAACTTGTAGAAGACGAACCTCCGTTCTTACAAGGTCACGGTCGCGCACTACACGACCTGTCACCTGTCAGAATAGTGAAGAACCCAGACGGTTCTCTGGCCCAAGCTGCTATGATGCAGTCAGCGCTATCAAAAGAGAGAAGAGAACAGAAGATGATTCAAAGGGAACAAGAAATGGAGAGCGTACCTATGGGACTGAACAAGAACTGGATAGATCCTCTACCAGAGAGTGATAGCCGAGCTTTAGCTGCCAATATGAGAGGGACGGGTATAACTCCTCAAGATCTACCAGAGTGGAAAAAGCATGTTATTGGTGGAAAGAAGTCCTCTTTTGGCAAGAAGACGAACTTGTCTCTTTTGGAGCAGAGGCAGTCGCTACCCATCTATAAGTTGAGGGATGAATTGACTAAGGTGTGTATGAATGAACTATGATGAATTTCAATGTGGCTTGTAGATGTGGTTTTGTCAATTTACTTGAGCTCCTTAAGTTCAGAGTTGAGCTGCACGATTACCGTCAATTGCGTGCACTGCGTCCACTCAATCTGTGTGGTTCTTTCCTCAAAAGACGATTTCAGACACCAATCTATATGGTCTTCACTTGATCTGACCAATATTATGTCTGGACTTGCGACTGTGACCTCTGTAACCACTGAGTTTGTTTCGGCCTTTCTTCTCAGAGTAGTCGGATAGGAAACATCAACCTCATCTAGTTAAAAAAATATGATTGATGGGTATCAGTTATCATTTACTTCCCAGAACCTACTGCTTGTCTAAAATAACTCTGGAACATACTTATCATTTAAGAAAAGTTTCGTTATTTTGAACCTAATGATTTAGTTTATCCTACTATTAATTTCCATACACTATACTGTTCTCACAAATTCTGACTTCTTTCTCTTTACCAAACCAGGCTGTAGCTGACAACCAGATCCTGATAGTAATTGGTGAGACTGGTTCGGGAAAAACAACCCAGATCACTCAGTACCTCGCGGAATGCGGGCTGACCGCTCGCGGTAAGATCGCGTGCACGCAGCCTCGTCGTGTGGCCGCCATGTCTGTGGCCAAGCGAGTGGCCGAGGAGTTCGGCTGTCGGCTGGGGCAGGAGGTCGGCTACACCATCCGGTTTGAAGACTGTACGAGTCCTGAGACTGTAATCAAGTGAGTGTTGCTATTATAATTGTTCAGGCTTGATGTTTATTTCTTATGAGTTTTGATCATATTTCTAACTTTTAGCGTCTTAAAATTCTGTCTGATTATTACTTTGTAAAGTCTGGCAAAGTTTGGTAATTGCATAAAAAAACCGCCTGTTATAAGTTCAGCCCACTGCCCTTCAGTAGAATCGCTTGAACTACGAAAACCGGGCGGTTTTGGTAGTTCAAGGTGTATCGAAACTACATAGACACTGTCATTGTTAAATTGTTACCATGGACTCGCACTTGACTGACCACCCCTATTTAAATGTTTGCCTTTCCTGTATAACTGTGGCGACATCTACATCGTCACATGCGAACTACGCATTACACTGACTTCACGCAAAATCCTGTACCGCGCAAGCAGAGTTTACCGCGCGACTAGCATATATACAACGTCCCGACATCGATCGTCGGGCAGTAGCCCACCAGACACGACACCCGTCTGCTTGGAGGATGAATGAACTTTACACCCTGATCCTCATACCTCTTTATAACTTTCATGCGATATTCTTATCTGTATTCGTGTATTATCTCTATATAATTGAATATAATGATCCTAAACTTAACAATATACTAATACACAAATCCATTTCCAGATACATGACAGACGGTATGTTACTCCGCGAGTGCCTCATGGACCTGGACCTTAAATCCTACTCCGTCATCATGTTGGACGAGGCTCACGAGCGCACCATTCATACAGACGTACTCTTCGGCTTACTCAAACAAGCCGTGCAGAAACGACCGGAACTCAAACTGATCGTCACATCAGCTACCCTAGACGCCGTCAAGTTTTCGCAATACTTCTTTGAAGCCCCCATCTTTACTATCCCCGGTAGAACTTTCCCTGTTGAAGTCATGTACACCAAGGAACCAGAAACTGATTATCTAGACGCCTCATTGATTACAGTGATGCAAATACATTTGAGGGAACCTCCAGGAGATATTTTGTTGTTCTTGACTGGTCAGGAGGAGATCGATACAGCTTGCGAGATTCTATACGAGAGGATGAAATCTTTAGGACCAGATGTGCCAGAACTAATCATTCTACCGGTATACTCCGCGTTGCCCTCTGAAATGCAAACACGTATCTTTGAGCCCGCACCCCCCGGCTCCAGAAAGGTCGTCATAGCTACCAACATTGCGGAAACTTCGCTGACCATAGACGGAGTTTATTATGTTGTCGATCCTGGATTTGTGAAGCAAAAAGTTTATAATTCGAAGACTGGAATGGACTCTTTGGTTGTGACGCCTATTTCACAGGTAAATAATCTATGGTCTAATTAAATAGACGTGATGGTACCGATAAATAATCATTATTATAAAAACGCTTTATTAATGTTTTCCACATGTTTACAGGCAGCAGCAAAACAGCGAGCGGGTCGCGCCGGTCGGACGGGCCCTGGCAAGTGTTACCGGCTGTACACAGAGCGAGCCTACAGAGACGAGATGTTACCCACGCCAGTGCCTGAGATTCAGCGCACTAATCTTGCCACCACCGTACGTGTACACGACAGTATACTGCCGTTTTTGTGAATTTGGTCAAACAGGTGTAATGGCACAAGCCAGCTCTCGAGAATATGCCTTTTGCTGTCACATAGTTAAAGTATGAATCCCCATTTTTGAAAGTCTTAGTAGAGAATGTGAGATTGGTTCCCTTCATCTTCTATCGTGTCGACAACATCTACACAATGAAACATAAGAACACGTTTTATGAAACATAAGTACAGCGTTTATAGACAGAGGGAGCTGGATTCCATAGTAAACTCTGTCTAAATTTTTTTCATAAACGTCAACTTTGTAAACAGGTGCTGCAACTAAAGACGATGGGTATCAACGACCTGCTGCACTTTGACTTCATGGACGCGCCGCCGGTGGAGTCGCTCATCATGGCATTGGAACAGCTGCATTCCTTGTCCGCGTTAGATTCGGAAGGATTGCTCACCAGGCTTGGTCGAAGGGTATGATATTTTTCTACTTATAACTGAAGCAGATTCTAAAGTTGTTATTTCTTTTGGAATTTATAACGTTTGTTTGGTGTGAAGGTTCTTTGCATTGACGCCTATTCTTATTGCTGCAGCAAAATTAAGTCCTAAAGAGTATGAAACAGAGTTCAAAATGGAATGCTTGCTAATGACATTATCATTAAATTATGATTAGAATCATCAATACAACTCTCGAAGTTAATTCAACTTCAAATGTCACGATTTCATAAAATAGTCATTTGATAGGGTCATTTGGTGATTGCATTGATGATTATGATTCTGTAAATACGTATGTTTTACCTTCGCAAATCATACGAGTATTTAGATCAACATACAATCTGATACTGACCAGCAAATTGCAAAAAAATAATGACAATCTGAATTTCGCGGGCTATCTTGGCGCTTTCGCCTCTTAACTCTCATTTTAGCATACCTAACCAAAAATAATGTTATTCAAAGTGTCTAAAGAGACATCTTTCCATTGCAGATGGCCGAATTCCCGCTCGAACCGAACCTCTCAAAAATCCTCATCATGTCTGTAGCACTACAATGCTCAGACGAGATCTTGACCATAGTGTCAATGTTGAGCGTCCAGAACGTGTTCTATCGACCCAAAGACAAGCAAGCACTGGCTGACCAGAAGAAGGCGAAGTTCAACCAGCCGGAAGGCGACCACCTGACCTTGTTAGCCGTGTATAATAGTTGGAGGAACAATAAGTTCTCTAATGCATGGTGCTATGAGAACTTCGTGCAGATCCGCACGTTGAAACGAGCTCAGGATGTCAGGAAACAATTGCTTGGTATTATGGATAGGTGAGTTCTGATTAGCGTTGAAAAAAGCAGGAAAAATTCCCGTTTCTTTCCAATTCCGTTGTTTTCTTCAATGTTTCTTTCGAAAGTTTCAAAATAATTTGCCAGTATACAGAGTTGATACGACAGAGGGGCTTTCTTTGAAACTGCGTATACTAGATACCATTTTCAAGCTCTTTACCAAAAATCAATTAAATAGGAGCAGTAGTTGAGTCGCAAATGATTTTTTAAGTTTTTACCCCGTTTGAACACTATTTATCTTTCCTAACAGCTGATTATGTCTATACGCATAGGTCATGCACCTTAAAACGATAAATCTGAGTATAACCTACGATGCGTTGTTTCCGCTCTGGCGCAAGTCACAAGTACAACCAAAATATTTTCGCTAAAAAGATGGCAATGCATACACACACACTTGCACTTTCATTACAAAGGTTGGTTGCGTTTTACTCTGATTTGTAAGCTATTTAATTTGTTTGAAAGACAAAAAAAAACAAATTTTTGGTGCTTTTTATTTTTATACCGTATTGAATTAATAGTAAACATGTATAGTATTAATGCCCCTCTGTCATAATCAACTCCGTATATTTCATGTTTGTTTTCAAAAAAAAATCGAAGAATAGGAAAGAAACCGGAAACTTTTCATGTTGTTTTTTTTCAAATACGTACTTACTATATTTAACTTCTATGCTTTAAGAGCGTTTATACCTTATGAGTGGTAACGTCGCAATTTAGTGTCATATTTCGTGGTTTTCAATTTTTATCATTTAATGATAAAAGCTATATTTTAAAAATCTGTTTAATTAACTATTTAGAATTATGTGAAAACTGTGTAAAAGGTAAGAAATCGTTGCGTTTACATTTCTATTTATATGCAAATAATACATTGGAAACTTGCAGGGCGTTATTTTCATTGTAAAATAACTGTAAGCATTACGGTTACTTACTTTTTAAACACTTTCACGTAATTCTAAAAAGTTAATTAAACAGATTTTTAAAATATAGCTCCGATTAAATTATAAAAATGGAAAACCACGAAATATGACACTAAATTGCGACGTTGCCACTCATAAGGTATGAACGCTCTTAACTCTTTCCATAATAATACGTAGTAAATACTAACAAAATGGAGGGTAGAATGAAGAAAAATATCAGAAAAGAAAATGAACCATTATCATAAGTTGTTATAACTGTTCATTTTCTTTTCTGATATTTTCTTTATCACTCTAGTCCACGCAGTTTCTCCCGATACTTTCCTGTCAGCCGTCACTTTATTGTTCACTCTTAGTTCATCCATGTCATGCCGCACACAGTCCCACTAATAATATACCTCATTGAAATCAATTGCTAGATAAGGTATGACCACTATTATTCAATCACCAATAATATTTACTAACTGTTGCCTGCGACTTCGTCTGCGATCCAGGCTTACCCAGGTCATGGTCTATTGGTGTGCCAAATTTCATCCAAATCCGTTCAACCGGTTTAGTGTGAAAGCGTAACAAACAACCAAACTTACTTTTGTACTTATAATACTAGTTTGTATACTTTATCTTAGGTTTTCATTCATTGTTTCATCACATAATCAAGCAAATCCAGCCCTTTTGTATAATTTATGAAAACTTTATTTATTTTCACAACCAACTTAAATTTATATTTATATTTTTGCCAGGCACAAGTTGGACGTTGTATCGGCGGGTAAGAACACAGTGCGCATCCAGAAGACGATATGTTCTGGTTTCTTCAGAAACGCGGCTAAGAAGGACCCTCAGGAGGGGTACAGAACTCTGGTGGACAGCCAGGTGGTCTACATACATCCTTCTAGTGCGCTCTTCAATAGGCAGCCGGAATGGTAAGATTTTAAGTTTTGGACTTGATAATTTATTTTTTTATTTTTATTGATTGATAAAGATTTAAAAAATAAAAGAACTCCATGTCATCATATCTCAGTCCCCGGTTTTTTGGGTTCGCATTTATGTCTGAAAAGCCGTGAACCTATGGGCGCCTAGACTTTTTATTATGGTTTCCAATAATATAATAATGTAATTTACATACATAAACTCACTATTCTTTTTCATAATCAGGGTAATCTACCACGAGCTCGTCCAAACTACGAAGGAGTACATGCGCGAAGTGACCACCATCGACCCGAAGTGGCTGGTAGAGTTCGCGCCAGCCTTCTTCAAGTTCTCTGACCCCACCAAACTGTCCAAATTCAAGAAGAACCAGAGACTAGAGCCGCTCTACAACAAGTACGAAGAACCAAACGCCTGGAGAATATCAAGAGTACGCAGGAGAAGAAACTAAACTGTCCACTGCCAATGCTAGAACTAATTTACTTCAAATTATATTGATAAGGAATGCGAAATGTCGTTTGCTTTATTATTATTATCCATATATACTCACCCTCTGGCACCTATCCTACATGAAGTCTACATCTTCCTATACGATCATAAAAGTCTAATCCAAAATTAATTAATTACTAGAGCCAAGAGAAAACCGATATTTAAAAAAAAAACCCCAATATGTCTGAAAGAAACTAACGGCCGCAACATTACAGTCGGGAACTGTGGCATTGTCAGAAGGAGGGGTTACGCCATAGATATTACACTAATGTAGGTACTAGTTCGTAACACGTCCTACCAGCAGGGTCAAGGGTATATAATTATGTTCTGTGAGCAGGGTAGGACGTGTTGGACACTTGGACATTTTAGCTACCGATATAATGTATCGGTCACTCTCTGCGGACTTTATTCACTTTTAAAACTATTCGCGTATAAAAATATATTTTTATCTTTTCGTTGCAAGTTTTTGTTGCGTTAGAAAATTGGTTGGACGGATCAGTTGATGTGTTACCAAGTGTAACGAAACGTTAGTGTCAAAGTCAAAACTCAAAGTGAGAATCTGGTATTCTGGTTCAATCGTTCAATCTGTCTGTGTTCTCTGTGTTCTGTAATTGGGGATTTTTACCAAAAATAAGTAAATTTATCGAATAAAATGAGGTGAACCAGCGTACTAAGTTACGCAATACTTCTAATAATTTATCGTAAAACTGCACAAAATAAATTTGAAGAGCCATGGACTTCTTTTCGGAAATTATCGGCGAAACAGTGATCCTTGGAATAGATACCCTTATTTTGGGCTTTTGTGTGAAACAGCTGAGCAAATGTAAACATATCCTGAATGCCTTGCAGGTAAACACAATACCTTTGATTACCACGATTGGGTATAATCTGTAACAACAGTTTTATTCTACCTATTAGAAACCTATGCTACATATCATATTGCCTTTGGTGTAGCTTCACGAATAATTAGACATTTGCATTTTTTGTTTTCCATTCAAGAATATTTGTTGAATCACCAGTTCTCTAGACCATTCTTTTATTTTCACAAAAATAGAACAGTTTATACAGGTTTTAAAGTAATTCAGTGTCATAAAAACATTGCAGACAGCTCCAGTGCTTGACATAGACTCGACGCTGAACAAGGAGATCAACAAGTACTCCAACAACACCATCCCATATGTGGTGATCAGAGGACTGGTGAAGCCACTCGGCAACCCCATCACTAGTAACTATAACAACTCAGTGACAGGTGTGGTGCAGAGGTAAGGATTAAAAACCCTTGTTGATAAAAAAGTCTTAAGTAATTTATTTGTCAGAAACTCAGTACTAATAATGTTCAAACATTATGAAAAGGTCTACATGTTTCACCAGTAACTGGTAAACAAATATTAGTTACAAGATTTCAAATTATTGAGTCAATATGGAAAAAATTTGGTGGATTCAAGTTAATTAGAATATGTTATAATGTATTATCAATCATAGTACAAAAGAATCCTTATCCCATTACGATATTGGCAGTTACAAAAAGTAAATACACTCGAGAGCAATGAATCCGGGTCACTTAAAGAATGTTAAAAATCTCGGAAACTAAAAATGATAGGTTAATGCAATAAATTGTATTTAATAGACAATGTAATACTCCTTAAATGAAAGTAAAAAAAAATACATTTTATTAACACAAAATTACATAAAGAAAAAAACTGCTGATCTCTCCTTAAAACAAAAATAGGAAACATGTAATTTTTGAACTTTATTACGATTTTCTTGAATTTTAATACTTCGTATTGCCTCCTCGTGCTTCCATTACTGCGTTTACGCGGTTTGGCATGCTGTACACCAAGTTCCTTATACGATTTTGGGGAATATTCTCCCATTCCTCTGTGAGAGCAATTTTGAGCTCACGAAGCGTGATTGGGGGAGGGTTTCGTTGTTTTACGCATCTGCCTAGCTCGTCCCAAGCATGCTCGATCGGGTTGATATCCGGGCTGCGCGCTGGCCACTCCATACGAGTAATGTTCATCTCTTGAAGGTAGTCATTCACAATCCTACCTGTATGAGGTCGGGCATTGTCATGCATAAATATAGCATCCTCACCTAAATTGACCATAAATGGACCAACGTGATCATTGAGGATTTCTTCCACATATCTTACGCTAGTTAAAGAGCCGTTTTCTATGATCACCAGCTCTGTGCGACTTTCAGAAGAAATTCCGGCCCACACAAGTACAGACCCACCACCGTAGGCTACTTTTTCTTCGATGCATGCTTGCTTGAATCTTTCCCCTGGTCTTCGATACACTCTGTGTCTTCCATCGTGCTTGTAGAGCATAAATTTTGATTCGTCGGAGAACATAACTTTTGACCAATCTTCAATACTCCAATTTACGTGGCTCTGGGCATATCTTAGTCTTGAAATACGATGCCCACGCTCCAGTTTAGGGCCGTTTGCAGGTCTAAGGGGTTTTAAGTTAGATTCAGCAAGCCGACGTCTTACTGTCCATGCACTTGGGTTACTTCCTCCGAGGCGTCGAAACTGATTGGTGAGTTCAGTTCCTGTGAGAAAGCGATTTCGAAGCATGGTGTTCACCAAGTATCGGTCTTCTCGTGCTGTGGTACACCTGGTTCTGCCCGTTCCTGGTCTGCGTAGGTTAGAACCAGTTTCTTCGTAACGTCGGAGAACTCTTTGTACTGTTGACAGCGACACACCGACAGTCCTGGCTGTATCGCGCTGACTCCGGCCGGTTTCCAGCATTGTAAGTATTCTGGTGCATTCTTCAGGCGTAAGCGACATAATTTCAGCTTGAATAATGAATATAGAGCACTATTAACATGGTTTATGTACCCACATAAATGACAGATTACAAACAAAAGCAAAACCAAATGCTGTAATTTCGTAGTTCCATCTTCGAAAGTGGCCCTTTTTCAAATTTGATTTTTTTATGATATAACTTTACAATAACTAAGAAGTTTTAATACCTTCATTTAAGGAGTATTACATTGTCTATTAAATACAATTTATTGCATTAACCTAGCATTTTCAGTTTCCGAGATTTTTAGGATTCTTTAAGTGACCCGGATTCATTGCTCTCGAGTGTAGATTGTTAATACATTTTGATACTGATACTGATTGGCAGGAAAAGGCTGTAGGCAAAGATGAGTGGTGAAGTATGGTAGAGACTTTGGTTGGAGTGTAATGGGCTACTGAGGAAACAGACAGAAAATTTTAAACAAAAAAAAATACTTTTCCACAAATCATTTGTTTCTTGATTCTATTACCGAACACCTAAACATAAGGCTAAAAGCGTCTTGGTGTTTTATGTATCTCCGACCAGAGCGAGCGAAGCAAGCTCGGGATTTGGGGCACCCAGAACAGGTTAGGTTCAAATAAGGGGGTGGTGGGGTCTAGTAAGCGAACGAACATAGATCCCGCCATCCCCTACTGTGGTTAGAATATATGCCAGTTAGTAAGGCGGTAACATCGCTGTCTGCTAAAATAATTGCATAGTAAATATATTATACTGTGATAAACTTATAGTGTGATCACAGATTACTAAATAGTTACTACGTAACAGATACTTCACTCAGTAGAAAATTTCCAATACCTATTGAGATAATAGCCTACTCCGTCGCCTCAACAACCACTGCATGCTAAAATGTGCCTAAATGCTCAAGCGTACAGTTGTGATTGCTTCGCACCGCGCGATCCTACAGCAATCGCAGGGTACCGAATTTGGACCGCAAGCGGTCCGAGAGCGCTCGCTCGAGCGGTAGGTAATTATAGCGCGCAAGTACATGGAGTGACGGAGGCCTGGTGTGATGAAGGGCTCATGGCTAAATGATAACAGCCGCACGGGGTGGGGGGCTCGTGGCTATACGATAACAGCCGCACGGGTCGATCTTCAAGGTTAAGCAACGCTTGCCGCGGTTGGTTCGTAGATGGGTGTGGCTATACGATAACAGCCGCACGGGTCGATCTTCAAGGTTAAGCAACGCTTGCCGCGGTTGGTTCGTAGATGGGTGTGGCTATACGATAACAGCCGCACGGGTCGATCTTCAAGGTTAAGCAACGCTTGCCGCGGTTGGTTCGTAGATGGGTGTGGCTATACGATAACAGCCGCACGGGTCGATCTTCCAGGTTAAGCAACGCTTGCCGCGGTTGGTTCGTAGATGGGTGTGGCTATACGATAACAGCCGCACGGGTCGATCTTCAAGGTTAAGCAACGCTTGCCGCGGTTGGTTCGTAGATGGGTGTGGCTAAATGATAACAGCCGCACGGGTCGATCTTCAAGGTTAAGCAACGCTTGCCGCGGTTGGTTCGTAGATGGGTGTGGCTATACGATAACAGCCGCACGGGTCGATCTTCAAGGTTAAGCAACGCTTGCCGCGGTTGGTTCGTAGATGGGTGTGGCTATACGATAACAGCCGCACGGGTCGATCTTCAAGGTTAAGCAACGCTTGCCGCGGTTGGTTCGTAGATGGGTGTGGCTAAATGATAACAGCCGCACGGGTCGATCTTCAAGGTTAAGCAACGCTTGCCGCGGTTGGTTCGTAGATGGGTGTGGCTATACGATAACAGCCGCACGGGTCGATCTTCCAGGTTAAACAACGCTTGCCGCGGTTGGTTCGTAGATGGGTGACCATCCATTACATATTGAGGCCCCTCTGTGCCTCGGAAAACACTTTAAGCCATTAGTCCTGGCTTTGACAGTCATTACGGGTAGTCAGAATCCCGAAAGTGTGACAACCCGTCTTAGAATAGAATAAAATACTCTTTATTATCTACACCATACAAAAAAAGTAGAAATTTTACATAGGGTGACACAATGGGTACCGTGTTACCCAGTTACTGGGTTGTGGAGACCATATAGGCAGTTGCTCCATGTAAATCACTGGTAATCAACTGCATCCAGTTAGACTGGAAGCCGACCCTAAAAGGCTCAGCAGATTGATTGAGCAGCAGACTATACCATCATAATATTCATCAAAATAGTGAATAAAATATGTACATGAACTGTTCTATTTTTATCTCTTGTAACAGAATCAAGGTTGTGACAAATTTATGTTAAGACTTACAATATGAGCACTTCACACAATTTGTAGTGTTATCCAAATAGATTAATTAATCATAACAACTTGTCTTGAGGAGAAACAAAACAACTAATGAAGTAATGACCACCTGTATTTAGTACTTACCTGTGATAAACACTTCAAAAACTATTATTTTGTAATAATTTACTGTAAGTACATATTTTATTTTTCCACTGTCATTAATTTCAGGCTCACAATCAAAGAGCATGTAATAGCTAGGACCTCAGCGGGCTTCTGGTCGGACCAGACACGCACTATACATGAAGTGTGCAACTGCACACCCTTCGTGCTCAACAATGGGAAGTTCAGCATCGAGGTGGTGGATGCACTCACAGCTGAATTACTTGGTAAGTGAATGGTTGAAAAAATATGACAATAAGCCTGTGTTTTTTGCTTGCTTGGTTTGTGTCTCATTCCATAGGCTACAAAACAGAGACAATCTACTATGTTGTGTATTTTTGGTAATGTTTACCCTATATATATTATCCAGATCTTCATGCCATCTCCCCCTCCTTTATCTTAGTTCGGATACGCTAGATACATACCTACTCATCTCTTACCTACATTTCTTTTCTTGGTGAACCAAGACATCCAAGTTTACTTTATGTTTACACAGACATGGACGTCATCTCAGACAAGTTCGAGCCCATGTCGCCCGGTGTCATTGACCACGTGTGGGGGTTCTTCTCTGGCGTGCGTCAACGTGGTCTCCAAACCATGGAGGAGATGCTTCGGGATGGCTCCTACATCACGGCGATAGGAGAGCTCAGCCGGAGTAAAACTGGCGAGATGAAGATACAGCCGCCTAAAGATGGCCTTCCCTTGTATCTGACGACAGCTACTAAATCAAGTTTGCTCAAACGGCTGGCCAGTTCAAGGGACTTTCTAAGGTATTATCAAAGTCAATAAAAACTTTTTTATAAAAAAAAAACTACAAACTGAAAAATAACTTTAATTTCGGAAGTAGGTGTCTTTGGTTTTGTATTTTCGTTTTTTGTTCCGAAATTAAAGTTATTTTTCACTTTGTCAACGCCACATGCGAACTACGCGTCACACTGACGTCACGCAAAATCCTGCTTCGAGCAAGCAGAGTCAACCGCGCATCTAGCATCGCCCCGACATCAATCGTCGGACTGTTGCCCACCAGACACCACACCCGTCTGGTCGAAAGATCCTCTCGTTTCTATGGAGGATGAGTGAACTTTATATCCGGTTCCTCATATTTCTATACTGTATATCGATTCTGTAACAATCTCACCGTGAAAACTTAGGTGAAGTGAGCGTGGAGTGAGCTGTCATTTCAACTGATGCTATGGATTAACAGCTCACTTCACCTAAGTTCTCACATGGAGATTTTTACAGAATCGACGTACTGGTGACCCCGAACATAAACGTCAGCGCCTTCGTGTAACTTCATTAGCGTGACGTTATTTATTTCATTTATTTATTAGGGATAAAAAACAGTAGTAGGTACAGTGACATGTTATACACAATATATAAAATAAAAATTATAGCAATCATTGCACAACCAACACCACTTTCGATTATCATCATCACTTCCTTAAGCTTTTGAGCGGCGAGTCACACAGCCAGCCAGCACCCACGGCTTCAACGGGTATCCTGACCACCAGCATGCAGCGCGAGCGCATACCTGGTCATCACCCACTTTCGGCCGGTCCAAAAGTAGAGTCACATCCCGGCGCTGTACCACATCCGACACATTGGAGCATAACTCAGCGCCACCCCGGCTCACTGGGGAATCACTGCAAACAGTTTCGACCTACTGTCAACTATCCGGCACCCGGTTCCGACGCACTGGAACCTCAACTAGCCCTGGCAAGCATCATATGATACACGACTCAGCCCACTATTTTCCTCCAGTCTCCAGGCGGGTGTGATGTGGTGATTGAACGATCAAATGATCGGTGTGGAGGCGAAGTACGCATCACACTGACGTCACGCAAAAATCCTGCATCGCGCAAGCAGAGTTTACCGCGCAACTAGCATAATGCAACGTCCCGAACTCCTGACATCGATCGTCGGGCAGTAGCCCACCAGATACAACACCTGTCGAGTCGGAGGAACCTTCCTTTTCTATGGTGGATGAATGAACTTTACACCCTGTTCCTCATACTTCTATATTTCAAAGAAGAGCTCTGCCAAATATAGCTGCCGTACACACACAGGTTATTTTTTTTCGCCTGTTATAATAACAGACGTGGGCGGCCATTCCTCATCGTGATTTTAGATGAATTCATATTGAGTATACCTGCGATTATGTTATACGTGTTAACGGCGGAAATACAGACTACTAATTGTCTATTTTACGCAATAAAAACCTTGAAAAACTTTTATTTTTATCACATTTTAATGTCAGGCTTAACTACGGTGAAAAACCAGCATAAGCAAAAATCGCAGTCTTTATTAATGCAAAATCAGAGAGTACTTCGTCGATCTCCACATACGAAAACATTTTATTTAATCAATATATTTTTATTTAATTTTAATAGGGCATTTTTTTACACCTTGATACCTTTTTATGTCAATAGGGAGGTACCTTGATTCCTAGACACTTTTGATGTGTGTAGCATGTTACAAATTACATAGACATATACATACTGATTCAATAAACATTAAAACCATTGCATTAAAAAATAAAAAAAAAATAAACAAAAACAAAAAATAAAATAAGTTAAAGTAAAATTGCTTAATAGGTTAAAATTCAATGAGAGCAGTTATTTATCCGTTCACAATGAACGGATATACTGACTGATTAAAAAAAAACAAACAATGAGATCAAGTTGCATGCATAGGACTAGGGGATTATTATCATTAATTTATTTCAAGCAATTAGGGCCCATAGAAACAAAACAAATATAAAGAATATTTATAAACTAATACATAAAAATATAAAGAACAAACATTCAATAAATTATTGACTCATACGTGAACACGGCGACGTATTGGTATGAGCATGGGCCATTCCATATAATATATGATCGGCACGAAAGCGCCAAATAAACTTCTTAGCAATAAAATTTGTCTTGTCTTATTCGAATGTGTAATTCACAGAGTACTGCTAGTCATATTCGGCACGGTGGCAGCGGCGGCGTCGTGTCGCGTCGCTTACAAGTACATGAAGCGTCGCCGGCGCCGCGCGCTCGAGGACTGCATGAAGAAACAGCTCGCGGCCGGGCGCCGGGAGCGACGTGCGCATGCGCGGGAGAAGAACCTCGCCGATGTGCAGCTGTGTGTAGTGTGCACGGAAAACCCGAAAGAGGTAGGTACCACATAGTACTATAGGTACAGTCGACAACGGAAGATAAAAGCAGTTGTTTTTAAATCATAATATTAATTAAACAATAACCAGAGCAGATGTAATATTAATGTTTTTTTTTTAAACGTTCCCCTCACTAGGTTTTTCTCCTGTATTGTGGGTGCGTTTACAAACATTTAAAGTCACATACACAAACAGCCAGACCCGGAACAACTACTTGTAGATCATACAAATATTTGTTCTGTGCGGGAATGAACCCGCGACACGCAACGCAGCAGTCAATCGCTTAACCACTGCGCCAACCGTGTCCTCCACAAATAACACAAACTTGAATATAACGTAATTTGCTGAGTAAAAGTCGAAAGAGAATAAGGACGTAAATACGCGACTTGATTGATCGCGCGAGTATGTCATACGATTCTTATTACAAGTATCGATCTTTTCGAAGTATTCACCCTGAGCACGTATAACACTTTTCCATACGTCTGAACTAATTGTAAAATACTTCTCACCACTCGTCTTTAGACACCTCTGAAATCTCGAAATTAGTGCAACTTCTTTGCTTTCAAACCTTTTCCCCTTTAGTTCTTTTTAGATTTTTGGAAACAGGTAAAAGTCACAAGGCCTTAGGTCAGGGGAATTATGGCGGGTGATTGAGGACAGACACGTATTTTGAGTAAAAAAAGTCGAGTGTTCTGGCAGACGTGTGCGGCGCCACATTGTCCTGGTGCCAGAGAAAGGTGCCGGATTCCTGACTGCGGTAACTTGTCACGCCAAGCCGATATTACTGTTGGAGCACAAACTGTCGCATACCATTCGGAGTTCACCGTTCTTTGATCCTCTAGCACTACAGTAGCAATATGACCCGTTTTGCAGAAAAACGAGGTGACCAATTGTTTCTGTGTGCTTCGTGCACGGCGATATTTCGTTGGACTTGGCTCATCTTCAATACACCATACAGTCGACTGTCGCTTTATTTCGGGATTATAGTTATATAGCCATGTTACATTACCAGTCAGTATATCATACACGTTTTTATTCTCGCCGGCGTCGAGTTTCTATCATGAATAGGCACCACTCCACCCGACGGACCTTCTGCTCATCGGTAAGTTTGTGCAGCACCTATCTCGAACAACGCTTACGGAGAGAAAGGTGGTCATGAAGTAGGGTTTTGCATTGCTCCTGATCCATTTTTCAGTTCTCGCTCCTGGTCTACATTAGTAATACGTCGGTTTTCGCGAATGAGTTTCTCGACTGCACGAACGTTTTCTTGTGTGACCGCGGTTGGCGGCCGACTCGTCTTCGCTTCATCTTCAAGACATTCCCGCCCTCTTTTAAATTCAGCAAACCAATTAAATACTGTTGCTCGTGAACAAGCAGACTCACCAAAGATAGTAGCCAAAAGTTCAAAACAATCTTGAGGCTTTCAACCTTTTTATAGTCATAATAAATCATAGCGCGAAAATATCACGTCGACGAGCTCCATTGCTGCAAGTGAACTCCCACCAGATTCTCGGAAAAAGAATATATTTTCAAATTATATCAATAAACAACCAGTCTATAATATGGTGTGAAACAAATGAGTAAAGAATATCTAACTTATTTTTGCATGCCCCTCATATTCATAATAAAAGAGCGCTACGATCCCTGTCGGTTAGGACGCTTCTTTACTCAGGGTCATGAATGATACTGTGTCAACTATAGATGAAATCTAAAATTTACAGTTTTAATCGACTTTCGTTTTATGCAGAGCCAAGATAACAAATAGGTATTAAACATGAACATAATAATTTATTCCAGATCATCTTGCTTCCCTGTGGTCACGTGTGCCTCTGTGAGGACTGCTCAGACAACATCACAGACCACTGTCCCATCTGTCGCGAGAAGATAGAGTCCAGAGCACCAGCCTTCATTACGTAGACGAAAACATACCGTAAACACGCATTATAGTCGTTGCAATTCACGAGCGCACGTCATGACATTATGTCACAAATGGCAATGATAGACACGCGTTCGTGAAATGTAACAACTATAACATTTTGTACAGTGCAGATTGCTATATTTTAGTGGTACAATTTCACAGGCTACACCATATTTTGTATAGATCTTTAGTTATAAAATAACAGTGAGTTATGCTGTTACTGAGAACAGTAACAGCATAATTCACTGTTATTTTATAACATATTCTTTATATATATTATGTTATAAATATTAGAACCATTGATCAGATGTGTATTTTTGAATAGGAAATTGTGATGTTCTAAGGTAGACATTTTGTCAGTGATTGTACAGGTATTATTAAAACGTGCCTAGGTGCTCATAGCTAGAAAAGTCTAATGCATTTGCTTTGTTTGAAGTGTGGCTAAAAATTAATTAATAAAATATGGATTTGAATTTCGAGGGTAGAAATACTGTTAAGGCTAGTGGTGTAATAAAAGAAATTAATTAAAGTTTGTAAAATATTTAGCGTGATTTATTGATGTCAAAAACCCACACTGACACCACCGCATGACGCTGAACACGTGTCATCTTCCTCCTGTCCGTTGAAAGGAGTTTCATCATCGGAATGATCTGATACATTTGTATCTGTCACTCCATTTTCCTTACTAGGATGGTTCTCTACACTAGTCTCATCTAAACCATATTGTTCTAATAACATGTCAAGTTTCTTATTACTGGCAGCCGAATCCACATTAGTTTTACTTTTACAGTTTCCTCCACAACAATTGTTCTTATTACATGCATCATTATTGCTTGCATTCTCTTTGTTTGCATTATTCTGATTCTTACTAATTCTCTTACTTCTATCTACTGCTATACTGGTATCATTCAAATCTTCAATAACATCCTCTAGTGCCCCAGATTCATTCTGTGCCTGCTTAGCATGGTACTCCTCAAGCATCCTCTTTGCTTTGGAACTCTTGCCGATGCCAAGTTTGGGCAGGCCTTTGTTGAGTCCTTCAAGGAGGACACATGCCTTGCAGACCTCCTGTGAGGACACAAACTTGCAGCGACTGCATATCCTCTGTGTGGGGAGGGAGACTTGTTCCTTTACTGACATGGTTTCACCTGAAATTTATAGAGTGTATCTTTAAATATTATGACCCTTATTAGAATAGAATCGAATACTCTTTATTATGTACACCATAAAACTTGTAACATCACTAAAGCTATTGCCTTTACTTTACTTTACTAAGATCAATTGTCTTAAAAATAATGAAGATTGAAAGAATGTATTTGCTGTTTCCTAAACAATGAATGTATTTACTTAGAGAATGCCTATTGCATTATGACACTTGCGCATAAAACATTAATTAGATATCTGTACCTGAGTGGTGAGTTGGAATAACCACTGACGGCCACTATGGCCCACACTCAATGGTCCATGTGACTAAGTGTGGAAACCAAACCCTATAACATAGAACTGTACCTGAGTAGATAATATCCATGATACATGCAGGCCTGATCTTCTCCATATCCTTGAGCAGAGCCCGTGCATGTCCCCTGTATGCATTGGGAGCAAACACACATTCAGTGGAGAAATAGACCAACTTCTTGTAGTGTGCATACATCACTATCTCCTTTTCATATGTGTACTTGAGGGGTTTTACTCTTGGTATTGTGCCCTCACTGCCCTGGAAGATAAGAAAAATAATGTTAGGTGCATTTGAATGAAGAATGTAATTTGAATCTCAGCTTCTGTTATTTAAGCTCACTAAAACTGCTCATAAGGAAAATATTTTTCTGAATTTTAATTCAGAAAATTATTCTCAGGTTTTCTTAGTTTTCTGGGGCACTGAACATTAATTATTTAAAATAATGTTGAAGGTGTGTTGTGTCAATGATTGTTGGTGTAGTATTTCATAGAGTTTATCACTGAAAGACTCACAGTAGCTACAGCTGTGCACCTCTTCAACCTTGCAATATCCCCTCGGAGAACATTCATCAACACAGTCTCAGCAATATCATCAGCATTATGTCCTGTTGCTATACACTTCACTCCCAGCATGGCCGCCCCTCTGTCTAGTGCCTGTCTTCTGAACACCCCACAGAAGGTGCAGTTGTTCTTCCTGCCAATCTGAGCCACTATCTCATCCATAGTCCACCCATACAAATCTTTGTATGACAGTATCTTCAAAGGCATCTCATAGTCATCCCGATTCTGTTTGACAGTCTCAAGACTGTCATCTCTGTATCCGGTGATACCTTCATCTATTGACAGCAGCATGAGGTTCAACCCATAGTTGTACCTTTGATTTAAAGTCTTGAGAACATACGCAAGTACTGTTGAGTCTTTCCCACCAGACGCACCGATGGCAACTGAATCCCCAATGTTGAATAATTCTGCCTTTGTGATGGTGTAGTGGATTTCGGTTTCAAATGCCCAGAAAAAACATTCTTTGCAGAGAGCATCGCCTGTTTTTGGTCGCTAGAACAATTCAAACAATTAGAAAAGGTCAGAGTACTTAAGACTTACTGCTTCTAAGTATTACAGGAATATTACACAGTTACCTTCAAAACTGCATTGTTGCCACAACCCCTTCTGCATGGCACAGGCATTACAATAATTAGTGAAGCGATACAATATTATATTGTCGCAAATTATAAGTTTCACTTGATTTCTTTAAAAAAAACAATAATTTTATGGTAAACAAGATATCAACCAGATAATAACAACAAGTAGTGACGAGGTATCGTCAGTATTCAACGCTTTAATGCTTAAGTATTGTAACTGGAAACTAAAGATACTTTGTTGATAACATAATTTCTTTTTTTTACATTTGTTTTATTAAATTATTGTTTTATTTTTACCAAAATAACCTCAAATATTTAGAAAAATGTGACACATGACATCATTATCATCTGACATGACGACTGCTGCCCTGCTGGTCTTTTTGACAAGACTAGTGTGGGACTATAATGGTACTCAATATCGATATAAAGCTAAGTTGAGTATTATTATTTTAATCACTCGCTTCTCTTTTCAGGCATCACTGCCTCAAATATGTGATATTTATCACTGGACTGTGGAATATTGTAACGTATAGTTATTCCTTGTTCATCACTTTAAACACTTCGATGAAACCCGATCCGAGTGAGGGTGTTCCAGTTTTCTAGCTCGCTATTACATTCTCTTAGTGGGGATCACAATGACGGTTTACCCTTTCAAGTCAGGATACAATTTTCTTTATATTGTGAAAACATTACCCTTTTTGAAGTTTCGCCGCAGTCAGGCAAAAAGGGCCCTCAACAAATTTTGATACAGGACCTCTAATACTATCTACACCACCGATGATAATATCATCAGTGCCAGTGGTGTAGAATGTAGATATATGGCTAGAAAGTGAGTGATTGATTACCGACATTACGGCTAACAAAGAAGTATGAATGACAAAGACATGTTGCCCCAATCCCAAACAAATTGGGGTAAGGGAAAGAGAATGGTTATGAATATTGTTGAATTGTATGTTCCATATTTATTTTTATCCTGCTAATTGACTGTTTTTTGATCATAGTTTAAAAAGTGTATTGATTATCGACAGGGCCTAGGGCCTAGCTGAAACCCAGTATGTTGTCTGCGTGTTCATTTTATTGCTTCAAATGCCAATGTTTCGCATCACCAAAATTCCAATGAACCTAAATATAACCTATACAAGTTCATTGACTGATTGACAATCAAAATCATATTTCCGAACGAAACGAAACGTACTTCGCCTGCACTGCATTGCATCAAAAGAAAAGACCACATAATTCGTTGTTTCGCTCAAACTGTATTATTTTTATATATTCGTACAGCATTTTAATGAGTTATAAGATGTTAAAAAACAGTTATACATGTTATGTGTGTTGAATAATAGTGGTATGGTGGTTGTGTAGCGGTGGCTGTTGATGTGTCCATTGATGGGCCGTTGTACGTGAATGTTGTTTACGGTGCGGTGAAGGTGCGTCGAGGCGGAGGCGCAGGGAGCGGCGGTGCGATGCACGAGCTACTGAAGCATGTGCTGACGGAGCGGGACCTCACCCGCGCCGGTGACATTTTCGCGATCCCCGATGCGGACATCGTTGACGACCTCAACGAAGTGGTGAGCCTGGCTTTACCGCTAAGTACATAGAACTGGTACAGCCTGTTCGCTTGCGTTACCAAGTATTATAGAAAAGTATGTAAATTACAGCTAAGTCACGCCAGCAAAGTGCAGAGCCAAGGTAGTGGCCTACCACTTGAATAATAATAATCATGAATCATAAATTCTGAGTATTTATTCAATAATAAAATAATAATTGTTGTTTACTAGAGTCATAGTAGTATCCTTGCAATAATATTTTTCCTGTAAAGTATTTGCTTTTAAATTTATCAAGTTATATTATTTATAGTTAGTCGGTCACACATAATCAAGTAAATAACAATTTATACTTAATTGAGGTTGTATTTTATAATAATAAATCTTAAATGACAAATACTATATGAAGATTGAAAACAGTTGCCTGTATTATAATACTGGGTCACTGTTGAATCAGAACCAATGTCTTGATAGATACAATTACTAATAACAAGACAATCTTATCATGACAGTGCGTTTGTTGTTAATAATAGAATTATGTCACTAATGATAAGATAATATTGCACATATAAATAAAAATCTCGACTGACCGCCATGTACATCTTGTGTACTGCAAAGCATGAGGTTCTGGGTCAGATTTCCGAGTCTGGCAAAGTGTTATTGGGTTTTTCCATCTGAAATTTCTCAGTACCAACGCATAGTCTGGATTTGTACCCAGTTGATGGCAATAGGCTCGCCCCCTATTACATGGGACTTAACAAAACTGGCGACATGTGAATGCACTATATAGGTACACCTCAGCCCAACCCTTTGGGGATACAGGCGTGATGTGATGTAAATCAAATGTTTGTTGCAGTTGAAACAAGTAACAGAGCTTTCTTCGCGGCCAGACTACTGTCGGAACGACCGAGACCAGGCTCTGATAGAAATATGTGTTGCAAGAGTTACATCATGTGTGAAAGAGACAAGTACTCTGGACAAGTACTGTGGAGCTCTTGTGGCTCTGCTGGAGTCCTGCTTGCACCACAACTTGATGCCAACCGGTCACCTCCGGGATGATGATCCACCTCATGCTAAGATTGCTTCAGACATTATAGCATGCATTGTTTTGGTAAGATATGCTATTTAAAATACATCTGATGTATTTATTTTGTTATTGTTCATATTCATGCATGAAATTATACTTTTATTATTATATTTTATTTTTTTACGTTGCCCCACACTAGGAATTTCTCTTGTGTCGTGGGTGCCTTTACAAACATTTAAACTCACAAACACAAACAGCCAGACCCGGTACAACTACTTGCAGGTCATACAAATATTTGTTCCATGCGGGGATCGAACATCGAGGTTCTGTGGTGGGCCCTAAAGGAGAAAAGTGTGCCAGGGAAGTATGTCAAGTTGATCCGTGCAATGTACAATCGATGCACTACCCAAGTCCGGTCTACAGCGGGCACTACCGGCAGCTTCAATGTGGCTGTCGGCTTGCACCAAGGGTCGGCTCTCAGCCCTTACCTCTTCCTGATGATAATGGACGCTCTGACGTCGGACATACAGGAAGAGGCTCCCTGGTGCATGCTGTTTGCTGATGACATTGTGCTGATTGCCGAGAGCGGTCTAGAGGTCCAGAACAGATTGGAGGTGTGGTGGCAAAGACTGGAGAATGTTGGCCTGAAACTTAGCAGAACCAAAACAGAGTACTTGTTTTGCGATTTTGGCGGTCTCTCCAGTCCTGTGCCTGTTACTCTTGCTGGAACGCCCATACCAATCTGTTCCGACTTCCGGTACCTCGGGTCGCTTGTCCAAGGAGATGGCGATGTAGACCGGGACATAACACACCGGATCAACTCAGGATGGATGAAATGGCGACAGGTCACTGGAACAACTTGTGACCCACAGATGCCCCTCAAGTTAAAGGGGAAAATATACAAATCTGTGATTAGACCTGTCGTATTGTAGGGATCGGAATGCTGGGCTGTGAAGAAGATGGATGAAAAACGATTACATGTAGCGGAGATGAGGATGTTGAGATGGATGTGTGGAGTGACAAGAATGGATAAAGTAAGGAATGAGTATATAAGAGGAAGTTTGAAAGTAGTGCCTGTGACAGAAAAAGTGAAAGGGAATCGACTGTCTTGGTATGGACATGTGATGAGGAGGGATGACACTCATGTGACTAAGAGAGTGATGGGTATGAATGTTGATGGATGGAGAGGAAGAGGACGGCCAAAGAAAAGATGGATGGATTGTGTGAGAAATGATATGAGTGAAAAGGGAGTAGATGATGCCTTGACGTCTAACAGGGGAGAATGGAAGAAGAAAACGTGTTGCGCCGACCCCAAGTAAAATGGGATAAGGGCAGGAAGATGATGATGATGATGCGGGGATCGAACCCGCGAAACACGTAACGCAGCAGTCTATCGCTTAACCACTGCTCCAGTGCCGTTTAGATTTGAGTTATGTATATTTTTGCCACATGCAATGTGAACAGATTATGGAAATGTGAAATAAAAATAAACTACTTTAGAATAGAGTTAACAGTTGTTTTTGAATGTCTGATTTTGAGAAGAACATGTTTGTAGTGAACATTTATTTTATACACATAAGGGACATTTTTTATATCTTGTCCACTCATTCCAAATAATATCTTCTCCAGGTATCATTCCCGCTCCAATCTGACAAAGAGAACTATGCCAACAAGAGCGTGATGGAGCTATTCCTACCGGTCGCGGTGCAGTTCCTGCACAAAGGCAACCGCGAGATATCGCGTCACATGGCGCGTTACCTCTCACTGGCTGCTGTTCATCATGCGGTACTGTTGAAGCCGCATGTGCAGACTATCATGGATTCTATTATGTCAGGTTAGTAGATTGACAAGAAGTGGTTGAAGACTAAAAAACATTTGAGTATTGGGATCTGTGAGCCAAAAGCTATTTGTACTATTTTCTGTAGGGTGAAAAATTTTGGCTTTAAATGAAAGTTCTCTCTCTGTGTGTTCATTATTTGTTGGCAAGAGCAATATGAGAATAGTTTATGCAGCATGTATCTGAAAGGTGTGGTTATATTTATGGGTGTGGTACAGACCATCAAACTGAACAACTTTCTCTGTGGGACCAACATCATAATCAGGAAATTTAGTTTGACCCTTAAATATGACAACACCTTTTTGATACATACTGTATGTGTATGTTAGTGAAAAGAGCCTGCCATCTAAATAAACGCAACAAAGCCAAACTGTTCTGAACTTATTTTTATATTTTTATCAAATCAATTATTTCTAAACAGGTAATTTAAAACCACCACACTTGATTGAAGTTTTGAGAATTACTTTATGTTGTCTAGGTAACTACCCCCTCTGTCGCATACTGACCAACCTCTACGAGGTTTCTCCAGAGCCTCTCGAGGGGCACGCCCCAGCACTCGTATCACTCCTGCCTCACGCAGAACCGGTAGAGAAGAGCTCTCTATTCACACTGTTCGAGCACATCGCGGCTCGCAAGCCCGACGCGTTGAAGACATGTGTGCCACAGCTACTGTCGTACTTGTGCCCAAATACTGCCAGTCAGAACGATCCAGGGTGCATGTGTGTTGATATACTGCAGGTTAGTATTAATGAGTTTGTATTCTAAGAAATGTCCTACTGAAATGCATTGACTAATACTCTTCTGCAGAGAATCCAATTCTGTTCATAATTGCTTATTCCCTGTCAGTGTACTTAATATGTGTGTTTATTGTGCAGGTGATAGCGTGCCTAAGCCGAACCCGCGTGACACTAGTAGTAGAGCACGGCTCGCTAGTGAAGCGCGCCGCCCGGCCTCCGCACGCCACGCCGCACGCCGTCACGCTCGTCGCTAACATACTCACGCAGCTGGGGTATACTGGCAGGGTATGTATGTCACACTGTAGCAACCCTCGCACCGCGTGACACTAGTAGTAGAGCACGGCTCGCTAGTGAAGCGCGCCGCCCGGCCTCCGCACGCCACGCCGCACGCCGTCACGCTCGTCGCTAACATACTCACGCAGCTGGGGTATACTGGCAGGGTATGTATGTCACACTGTAGCAACCCTCGCACCGCGTGACACTAGTAGTAGAGCACGGCTCGCTAGTGAAGCGCGCCGCCCGGCCTCCGCACGCCACGCCGCACGCCGTCACGCTCGTCGCTAACATACTCACGCAGCTGGGGTATACTGGCAGGGTATGTATGTCACACTGTAGCAACCCTCGCACCGCGTGACACTAGTAGTAGAGCACGGCTCGCTAGTGAAGCGCGCCGCCCGGCCTCCGCACGCCACGCCGCACGCCGTCACGCTCGTCGCTAACATACTCACGCAGCTGGGGTATACTGGCAGGGTATGTATGTCACACTGTAGCAACCCTCGCACCGCGTGACACTAGTAGTAGAGCACGGCTCGCTAGTGAAGCGCGCCGCCCGGCCTCCGCACGCCACGCCGCACGCCGTCACGCTCGTCGCTAACATACTCACGCAGCTGGGGTATACTGGCAGGGTATGTATGTCACACTGTAGCAACCCTCGCACCGCGTGACACTAGTAGTAGAGCACGGCTCGCTAGTGAAGCGCGCCGCCCGGCCTCCGCACGCCACGCCGCACGCCGTCACGCTCGTCGCTAACATACTCACGCAGCTGGGGTATACTGGCAGGGTATGTATGTCACACTGTAGCAACCCTCGCACCGCGTGACACTAGTAGTAGAGCACGGCTCGCTAGTGAAGCGCGCCGCCCGGCCTCCGCACGCCACGCCGCACGCCGTCACGCTCGTCGCTAACATACTCACGCAGCTGGGGTATACTGGCAGGGTATGTATGTCACACTGTAGCAACCCTCGCACCGCGTGACACTAGTAGTAGAGCACGGCTCGCTAGTGAAGCGCGCCGCCCGGCCTCCGCACGCCACGCCGCACGCCGTCACGCTCGTCGCTAACATACTCACGAGCACGACTCGCTGTGAGTCTACGAAGTTTTGCCATTTAATTTAAAAATGCCCTTTATATTGCACATACCATGCCATCACATCCAATACCATCACATTCAACAGGACCGAGCGCAAGAAGCGCTGAACTTCGTGCTGGAGCGGCTGTCGAGTGCAGAGCGTGCTCAACAGGCCGCGCTACTGAGGGACGCCACGTCACTGTGTAGCGCCTTCCCCGCGCTGTTTACTGACAAGCTACTCACAGCCGTCAGGGCTAACACCAGGTAACGCGGTGTAACGTTAGCAGTCGTCTTGACTGTGTATTTATGTGGGAAATCTCAGCTTATATTTTCATATGTTTAAGTCAAAAATATAATCTGGATCAGTACATCTGCAGAATGGCGAAAGTAAATATTAAAATCGACATAAAAATCTTAGATTCACTGACAGAATGCACAGCCTAAACCTCTGGGTCTAGAAGGTTAAATTTTGCACAAAAATTCCTTACATAATGAAGGTGAACACTAAGGAAGGGTTTATGGAATTGGTCTCCTAAGGGGTTAAATAGGGGATGAAAGTTTGTGGAAGTTCTTCATTTTTCCGATGGGAATGGCATTGGGCACATGACTTGTAGTAAAATAGATTGAAATATGCTTATCAAAATAAACAGGTTTTTTGTCTTCCTTCTGCACCAGCAACCGCCCTAAATCCGGCTCAAGTCAGAGCGAAGTGAACCGCACGTCGACGGGCGTCACCATCGTGCGCCTGGGAGGTGCGCACGCGCCGGGGGGCGGGGCCGGCGCGGCTAGCAGTACTACAGGTTTGTACTCATTACTTTCGAGTTATATCTTCTGTTTGTTAGAATATCATTCCATGTACCACTTGCATATTGTACCTAAAATCTACTGATTGCTTATATTTGAGCACGTTTTCTATTATTTACATTGTATCTAAGTAAAAAAATACAAAAATGTACACCCAGTGATAGAAGACACAATCTCATTACCAAGAATCTGGAATAGTGCTTGATACATTTTCCAGAACAAAAATTATAATATCTCGTTAAAAATGTAGTAAGTAAGTAATTTGTAAAATAATTTGTATTTAATGTACTTCTGCTGCTTTATTTTTTATTAAAAAAACCTTATATTGAAGTATTTATTTAAATTTGAAGTTACATAAATTTTGGTTCTTTCGGGGATTTTGTTGCATATATAATGCGTTCTGTAGTTATAAACTATGTGTAAGTTAAATAAATGAATTTGAACATGTGGGCGTGCATTCTGGCTCGCTGTATGGATGGAGCTGACCTTCTTTACTTATCTATTGTGTGATGCTATCTACCTACTGTACACTGCAGGCAGCAGCACGAGCGGCGCGGCGACGGGCGGGTACGCGCGGCGCGCTAAGCTGGGAGACTCGCGCAGTACGGGGCGTCTGCATCCCGGACCCGCTCCGCATCGCAGTATGACGAGACTCAACGTCGCAGGTAAACTATACACATTTACTTTATTCAACAAGTTACAACAACATACTTCCGCGGCACGCCTCCATAAACAAGATGTAATTAAAATAACTGAAAAGCGGTTAGCTGTTTTTTTTTCGTGATTATCGGTTTAGTCCCAGTAGTAAGTAGATGTCACAATTTCATGCAATATTTAATTATATGTCAATAAAATTAAGACGGTACATAAACAAATAAGTAATTAGTCACAATATCGTATACAATAAATTTCGATGAATAATATAATTATCTTAGGAGAGCAACATTTTAATTATAGAGAGATATAAAATTATACAAATATTATTTTAATTTGTCATATGCGCAATAGCAGAATTTATAGCCTTGTCATTCATTGATTTAATTTATTCATGATAACTTCAATTTGAGTTTTCACTTAAGAGCGTTTATACCTTATGAGTGGCAACGTCGCAATTTAGTGTCATACTTCGTGGTTTTAAATTTTTATCATTTAATCGGAGCTATATTTTAAAAAATCTGTTTAATTAACTTTTTAGAATTAGGTGAAAACTGTGTAAAAGGTAAGAAATCGTTGCATTTACAGTTCTATTTATATGCAAATAATTGAAATAATACATTGGAAACTTGCAGGGCGTTATTTTCATTGTAAAATAACTGTAAGCATTACGGTTACATACTTTTTAAACACTTTCACGTAATTCTAAAATGTTAATTAAACAGATTTTTAAAATATAGCTCCGATTAAATGATAAAAATTGAAAACCACGAAATATGACACTAAATTGCGACGTTGCCACTCATAAGGTATAAACGCTCTTAATTCAATTATACCTTACAGGTACTTATAGTAACTTATAAACGCTATCTTTGGTAGTCAAAACTCAAACTCAAACTATTTACAGGCACTATTGAATGGTCAAGGAGTTGGTCAGTCAGAAATTTGGAGCTAGTTGCCCATTCAAAAGCATAGTAGGTACCTATGGAGATAACGGGCAAGAACCTCCATGGACACTCTTTTAAATTATATTGTTACCACAGACTACAATATAGTATAGACAAAAATATTAGTTACATCATTAATGTTGAATTTATAATTATATGTGAGAACAATGTAAAAAAGGCGTATACGTTCAAATCGTCCAGAGCACAGAAAATAGAAACAATAAAAATTAGCCCTGGCAGCTAAGAGATGACCATTGCAGTCCCAACTGACAGCGCCCGTTCATGAACATGACGCATGGACCAGCAATATTCGGCTCAACCATCTTGAAGTGAGCTAAATGATCCAACACACGCACTACCGTCAGCGAGACATTTAAGTGAGCATGACATCTATCAGCCGGCAGGGCACACGCTAGTCAATGAAAGACATACTACCCGGTAAATGGTAAATGGTAGCTCTTTATTATATAGTACTCACACATGTGCTATGCAAATATACACGGTGACATTTGAATCACAGTTTTGCTAGAACAAACGTTGTTCAGACCATGGTCTACAACCATTATATAGCATCCAATTGAAAAAAAAAACGTCATTGGTTTTCGAAAAAAACACAAAAAAGGCAATGTTAAAAATGTCGGGATTATCGTTACGCCCTACAACACAGACACTGCGGCTGCGACGCGCCGCGCTCGCGTCTTGAATGCAATATCGTTACCGTGATGAGTACTTTGATGTTACGGTTAATATTTCAAACATTATTACACATTTGACTAATTTGAGAACTCTTAGATTAGTTTGTTTTAATAACATATTTGATGCTGAAGAATAGTAGTAGACCATGGTCTGAACAACGTTTGTTCTAGCAAAACTGTGATTCAAATGTCACCATGTGTATTACAAAGGAAATTAAATTTATACAATGTAAAGACAGTCTTACACTCTTCAGCAGCTCCAACAGTATTTTCAAGTGTCAATCAATTAGTTGTGGTTGTGTATTTTATTGTAACATTTTAACCAGTACCCCATGAAAGATGAGTCTTCTTTAGCCAGTCTGAAACCTAGTTGAACTAATAAGTCCCTATTTCTAGTACTATAATTATGTCACAATATGGCATGACCTCCATCAGGTCTACCTTTACAAATACATACCAGCTGAAGTGTCCACTGAAGACTTAGCGGTGAAACTGAAGTCTTGATCTATACCTTCCAGAAAGGGTAAATCATGTGGATATAACCAATTTTCTTGTAACAAAACAATGTCAGCTGTTTTTCATAGTAAACGCACACAGTTAACAAATCTCACGTCTTTCTGCCTTAAAAAATAAAGAAGTATCGTCAGCAAATAACACCATTTGTGGTTGATTTTTGAATAAACGGAGTAGATCATTAATATACACTAAAACGTGTAAAGTACCCAATATCGAGCCTTGTGGAACACCCATTTTTACTTTTAAACCGAGTGAATTGACATGTTTATTTGAATTTGCTGCTGTCTATCCGTTAAATAAGATTTTACTAAACTGAGTGCAAGTTTTCCAAGTCCGTAATGCTCAAGTTTCAAGGGCCAGGTTTCGTGATCGACGCAATTAAATGCCTCGGAGACGTCACAAAAGATTCCTATGGCCTCTTGGGCCTCTTCTCACGCGTTAACAATGTGTTTCAATAAGGTGTTTTAGTGATACTAGGTAGTTTGTAGAAATAAAACTCAGTCACTAGGAGTGTAAAGGAATCCATGTATTTTGGAAACGTTCCTACGTATATACTATAGTATAGTTAAAATCTCGCTGCATACTCGGTCATAAATCATTCGAGTGTTTCGCTCTCTTTCCCACTCACGGGCCTTATGGGCAGGCCACGCCCACACGTAGTCCTGTGTATTACTGCAGTCGATGAGTGATATCGATAGTTTTATATATTTATAAATGGGTGATAGAAATAAATACACATTTTTTTTATTTTATTACCAAATTTACTACAAAACATATTAAATATATAAACAAAAGAACGTATATATAAAACTAAAAATAGAAAATTAAAATTCTTCGTCTGAGTCATCGTCATCATCATCCACATGAATGATGAACTCTTCGCATAAATATGCTTTTCTTAAGTCTTCATCTTGCAGCAATTCTGCATGTTCCACACATTTTTGCCAATTTTCAATGGAGACGTGTTTACGTGATAACCTTAATGATTCTGTTATCGATAATGGCCTTGAGCGCGCGCAACTAGCGCACATCCCTACTCCGATTATGATTTATGACCAAGTCTGCAGCGAGATTTTAACTATACTATAATTACAATTATGTGCTTAACCAATTAAAACTGCTAAATATATTTACAAAAATTCTGATCAATAGGAATAGTTACTATTGATGGCCAATCAGATCATAGCACACTGTTGTCCATTCGTTCCGCGCGGTGTCGCTAAAGACGCTCATGTCGCGACGCACCGTAGCTATAAATATGGGTCCCGCGTACATGTCGGCCTTTTCATCGCGCGACCGTCTCGTCCAGTTCAGATGTGCTCTGCTGCTGCGCTCGTGTGCGACGGTCGTTGTGTTCTTTTGAGAACCGCATGTTTCTTGTAAACAGAACATCAAAACGTGCCGGCTGTCCTGTGATAAGAGTTCTTTTTACAGCTACAGTGTCAACCCCGGCGTCGGTGGTACAACGTCCTTTGGTGAAAACATACTGTTAATCGTGAAGGATTGTATTCGTGTTAAAATTAATCATTTGATTAAGCATTATCTTTTCAAACACCTTGCTGAAAACTAGCAACATGAATACGGGTTTTTACTGGTGGTCATTATTGGTGTCTTTACTGTCCCTGAATTTGAAAAGTGGTATTACTTTATTAAATCGGTGAAGACTCCTTGATCCACACAATATTAAGGCTAAGTGAGCCCTCATAGTCTCAATTATGGAGGTACACACATTTCCTTCACGCGACATTCCCTAAATTAATATCTTCAGTCAATTTGATCTTGATTTGCTTAAAAGGTTATGGGGTTAATATGCTTGAAGTTAAATTCAATCGGACAGGCTGAAACGTTCGCCTTTACTAAATCAAAAGAGAACGAGGGCGAGGAATTTAAGGTTTCAGTAGTTTTAAGTGGGATACTGGTAAAGAAATGTATCTTTGCTATCGCAAATAAGACCACATGACGTTTTCAAGGTGTGTTCAGAACTGTGCTTTTTGTTCCTGTTCATTTCATTATTGATAATTTATTTTGCAAACCTTCTTTATTTTATTGTCTGCTGATTTAACCTTGCTGCTAATGTAAAGGCTTTAGCTGCCTTACAAGTGTTCTTAAAAGTTCATGATTTTATTTAGTTTCGCATATATTTTAATTAAAACTAAATGTTTACAGGAGGTTCAGTAGGTGGTCTTCACAAGAGTATGACGCGGTTGTCTTCTTCACAGCAAATAAACACTCCACCCAATGGGACCAATAATACAGGTAAATACAACACGATGCATACTCAAGAGTAAACCACGGGTTGAGTATTTTTACTTTTTATGATATAATTTTACAAATCTGTTGTGTTTGTTAAATACCTTGTAGAATCAAAACGTCGAATATAGTGATTAATTTCATAAATTCCCACTACCATGTAATAAACCATATTCTAGCAAATAAAGTGATCATTCATTCATTTCAAATAGAAGTATTTTTGCACAATATTATTATCAAATGTACACTTTTCATGCACAGTATCAAACAGCAAACCAACATCTTCATCAAGCGGTGTCGTTGGCAAATCAAGTGGTGCTATCACAGTGACCAGCATATCTCCTCCCCGAGTGCTGCGACCCACGCCACGGCCACATCATCACCACAACATACTCATTGGAGCTAACACTTGTACTGTAAGTTGGCACCGCTCAAAAATCGACTTTCTACGATTGTTGCCACAATTTGTTTGTTACCTGTTGATTACGAAAATATACTTCTTAGAATATTATTATTGCTGACGAACTTGTGAAGATTAAAAAAACTTGGATTCTGATTTTGACGCAATTTTCTGCACGCCCGAAAACAATGAAAATGCGACCAATTGTCAATTGTCACTTTTTCATGGCCGCAGTGTTTTAATTTTGAGCATTGTTTTAATTAGTGAACTGACCTATGAATTTTAACTTATTTTAACGAAATTCGAAACCTATGATAGATTTAGATTTAAAAAATACTTCATCTTTATTCCAGAACAATCAAACAATAATATCGGGCCCGCCTCTAGCAGCGCAATCAATATCCGTCAACCCGCTCACCTCAGGCAAGTCATCGGACGGACTCACACCGATCACGTCGGCCGTGTCCATCCAACACTCGAACACCGCACTAGGCACCGTATCGGTCGTGACATCCAACACGCCAGGTTCTGGACTGATATCGGTCAGCCCGACCAACCCGATATCAATATCCGGACCGGTAACGGTGACGTCACGACGTGCAAATAATACGAGTGTGACGATGATAAATACGAACAATGGTAATAATAACACGTCGTCAAACCATCGGATCAGCGTGTTCGAGCCATATCCCATGCGTGACACCGTGCAGCACTTCTGTGAGAAGCACCTGGATAAGATCAAGGCGTATATGGATAACGTGTCGCTGAGGTTGCCGCCGCCTGCTAAGTGTACTATTGAGGGTGAGTGTTTTATTAATTAGGTACTAGCATTATACTAGCTTAGTTTCAGGTGACAGTATTTGTGATTAATGAACCGATTGTGGAAAACCGGAACTGTGCAATTAAAGGACAGTTCCTGGATCGGTTTCACATTTACCCAATCCAATTTTTATTATTGAACGAGCTTCGATTTCGATTACATATGGAGTACAAAGCATCCTGACTAATCGACTGACTCCTCGATAGTTATAAAAGTGCCTGTAGAGGTATTATTGAAATAAATGATAAATTATTTATTTCTGTAAGTAGGTTTGTACAAACACTTACACTTCAATCATATTTTAAAAACTAGATGAGGTCGGCGTTTCCTATCTGACTACTCTGAGAAGAAAGGCCGAAACAAACTCAGAGGTGAGTCTCTTTTTAAGTCAAGACATAATCTTGGTCAGATCATGTGAAGACCATGTAGATTGGTGTCTGAAACTGTATTTTGAGGAAAAACCATACAGATTGAGCGGACCTGTCCAGTCAATGCACGCATTTGTCAGTAATCGTGCAGCTCAACTCAGAACTTAAGAAGCACAACGATTCGACGAACAATACCAAAGAAAGGACATTTGGGTAGGCCGCATAGATTACTCAAGCTGCCAGATCGTGATTAAAACTAACTCAGAAAACAAAACAAGTAATGACCCACATAATTTTCACATTCACAATAATTAAAACAATATAATACTTTACAAAGTAAATACTCATGTCATTGTATGTATAAAATTCATCAATGTCAATGTGTTTATAAAAGTTTGAACATAATCTCTGAGGACCATGTAGATTGGTGTCTGAAATGGTCTTCTGAGGAAAGAACCACGCAGATTAAGAGGACCTGTCCAGTCAGTGCACGCATTTGTCAGTAACCGTGCAGCTCAGCTCAGAACTTAAGGAGCTCAACGATTCGACGAACAATACCAAAGAAAGGACATTTGGTTAGGCAGCATAAACTACTCAAACTGCCAGATCATGATTAAAACTGAAACAATGACCCACATAGTCCTCACATTAACAATGATTAAAATAATAATATTATACTTCTCAAGGTAAGTATTGAAGTCGTTGTGTATATAATAATCATCAATTGTCAGAGAACATGCAACAGAAAAAAACACAAAAAAAAACAACATTCAGTTTGCAGAAAATTGGAGCAACTCAATCCCAAGTCTTTTTGTCCTCAATATAATATTTTACGGTATAAAAGGCTTTCTGGCTCAACTTACGTTCAATGAATGATTTGAATTTATTAAGGCTTAGATCTTAAACGTGTGAATCTTGGAAGTTTATTATAAAAGCGTATACATTGACATCTAAACGAGCCACCTATTTTCTTGAGCCTTTTTGTAGGTACAACAAATTGTGTTTGTTCCTAGTATTTATATTATGGATATCACTGTATTTTTTAAACAATTTTATATTTTTATGGGCATATAAAGATTTTCAAAAATATACTGTGAAGGCACAGTCATTACATTAATCTCCTTTTTCTATCTGAGAGTGTGTCTCGGACTTAATTTATAAATTGATCGAACAGCTCTTTTCTGCAAAACAAAGATAGTCTGAATGTCGGCGGCATTTCCCCACAACAGAATACCGTACGACATTACACTATGAAAATAGCTAAAGTACACTAAACGGGTTGTCTCTATGTCAGTTAAATTACTAATTTTTCTAACAGCGTATGCTGCGGAGCTAAGCTTTTTGATAATTTATCTATGTGTGGTGGGCCCCACTGAAGCTTAGCATCCAAAGTTAAGCCCAAGAATACTGTGCCACAGTGGCGAAGGGTGAAATATTGCGAGAGGTAAGCCAGAAAACTTGAAAAGCATGTTTCCTCACAAAGCAAATAATCTGTCAAGCAGCAATCTAAAGCTATTAGACCCGCCATCCTACTGACCTGCTACTTTGTAAATCTACTTACTCTAAATTAGTAATTTCAACTTATTACACTATCTACTTACCGCAATTCATACCTAATTTCAACGTACGTCTATGTTAACTGCTTTCACTACACACAACAACAACACAAATAAACACAGTTCAACTAAAAAAATACACAAATCACTATTTTATACCAAGCAATAAATTCTAAAATAGCTAACTATTAAATTCAAATATAAATTCAATCAACAACGCATGCAAGCTATGGTCGTTTTAATGTAATGTAATTACGTCAAATTGTCTGTCAACATAAAATGTCATCAAACATTCGTCCGATTCGATACGAAATTCAACGACGGATAACGACCCATCCCGCTCGCGCGCACATATTTCCTATATACATCTCGCTCGATTATCCGAGTAAGACGCTCAGAGTCGGCTTACTTTAGTTCTAATATGGCGGGCTGGGTAGTGACCTTCAAGTGACGTCATGACGTTCTTTTGCTAAGAGATTTTATCGGCGAATAAGCCGATCGCTCCTGCGGTTTACTTTATAGCAATATGTTGTAAAAGAGCAAATTTTGTTGATTTAATGTCCATCAGTGTAGGCGTTTTGTAATTTTTCTCTACTTTTAAAAGTACTGATTGTGCCATTGAGAGAGTGGTTGTGTTCCAAACTTCTGAAGGGAAGCCGGTGGGAATGGGCTTATAAGGAGGCTGCGGCGCTGCTGTGCCATCTTCAGGATTCAATTCTCTGCCCTTTATCAATACATTAGTTAACACCTGTCTAACGTGAGGTAGCGTAAACTTAATGCATTTGGTTTTTTTTTTCATTAAGTAGTAAATTATTAACATTGAACCAGTGAACTGCTTTTGAGATCGCGCTCTTTACATCGTCAGTAACCAGCTGCTGACGTTGAAGTTTAAACAAAAGTGAAGTGTCGTCCGCAAACAACACTATATCATGATTATCCTTTATGAGGTAAGGCAAGTCATTAATATAAATAAGGAACAAAAAAGGACCAAGAATTGAGCCCTGTGGGACTCCCATTGTTACTATAGTCCCAGGAGATCTTTTACCATTAACGTCAACGCTCAGAATCCTATTATTCAAGTATGAAGTAAGAAGATCCGGAGCGATGTTCCGGATCCCGTAGTGGCGGAGTTTCCTGATTAGCGTTTCATGAAGAACACAATCGAACGCCTTGGACAAATCACAAAAGATGCCCAAGGCATCGCATTTATCGTCCCATGCATTATAGATGTGTCCTAAAAGTTCAACAGTAGTTGACCCCTTGTAAAACCGAAGTGTTTATTTTGTAATAATTTATGTTTATTAAAAAATCTTTGCAATTGGGCTATAATTAATTTCTCAAAAATTTTACTAAAGGTACTGGAATAGGTCTATAATTTGTGGGGTCTGAAGTACTACCTGATTTAAATAAAGGTGTAGAGTCGTTGGTGCGGTGTTAACGAAATAATAGAACGAAGGTACTTTATTTTATTTTATTTTATTATTTTTGGAAAACTTACAGCTAATCAGACACAGTGGTTACAAATATCATAACAAAATGATGGCCAATTACAAGTTTTCACATGTAGAAATAACAATCAACTATGATGTACTAGGTAGCAGACAGTGTTTGTTACATTCGCGTTCTGTTTAATCGTATATAATGCAAGGACTATGTTATTTTATCGAAGAAGTGATTGCAAAGAGCCTTCTTCAATTTAGGCACACTGGTATGGAAAAGATCTATTTCAACTTCCTGGCAGGTTTCATTATACATGCGGCTCGCCCTAATCATGTAGGAATTTTGTCTGTAGATAATTCTTGTTATTGGTACGTGCAACAAACGAGGCTTACGCAAAAATGTAGAACATACACGCAGTCCAATTTTGCTCACAAGCTCAGGGATGTCGTTGGATCCGTTTGCAATTTTGAATAAAAATGCTAAATCAGAAATTTTTCTTCTTTCACAAAGTGGAAGAACATGAAATTTTTTACACCGCTTGTTGTAGTTAGACAGGTATGTTTTAGAACGAAATTGACAAAAAAGTACACAAGAAAAGAAGAATAGTTTATTTCACAGTATAGTTCACAGTCAGTTACACAACACACAAGAGTTCCATTCAAGAAGATGGAGTGATAGAACGATAGAGCTTACTAAACTCGTATATGTACTTAAGCGCGGCAAAGCTAGAAAATAATTAGCGTGCGATAGCATACGTAGCGGTCAGCGGACTGGTGGCGCGGGCGCGCGAGTGCAACATGCGATGGTGCCGTCTCGCTCGCCCTCACGGCGCGTGATGTATGCGAACCGATATTTCGCGAGAACAATAGGGCGCGTCATAGCCGAGCTGCCGGACAACTAATTACTTATCTACTAATGTATAACATATGTTTGTCCTGCATGCTGTACATGTATAAATAGTACTTAAATAATTTATTTATTTTAAGGCCCGTTTGCACCACAAATTTCTAAATAAAGGGTGATTCATTTGGAGTTACTTTTTTGTCTATGCATTTTTTGACAGATAAAGCGTCAGTCATGACAACCTAACCTAATATTTTCATTCACTATAGTTTGACATTTCATCATGGAAAGACTAAGCACGGCACAACGCCTACAAATTATTCAACTTTATTACGAAAATTAGCGTTCTACGAGGAATGTGTTTCGCGAAAATTTTGTTTAGCGATGAGGCACATTTTTGGCTCAACGGATATGTTAACAAACAAAATTGCCGTATTTGGTCTGAAGAGCAACCTGAAGAGATTCAAGAGCTACCATTACATCCAGATAAAACAACAGTTTGGTGTGGTTTATGGGGTGGTGGAATCATCGGTCCATATTTCTTCAAAAACGAAGCCGGCCAGAACGTCACTGTCAATGGTGACCGTTATCGTACCATGATAACGGACAATTTGTTTCCTGAAATTGAAGCCCGTCATCTTCAAAACTTTTGGTACCAACGAGACGGCGCCACTTGCCACACAGCACGTGAAACCATGGCTTTGTTGCGAGAAAAATTTGGTGAACAGTTAATTTCGCGTTTCGGACCAGTCAGTTGGCCGCCTAGATCCTGTGATATCACACCCTTAGACTTTTTTCTGTGGGGTTATGTAAAGTCCTAAGTTTATATGGATAAGCCGCGTACGATTGATCAACTGGAAGCCAACATTACTCGCGTTATTCGCCAAATACCACTGGAAATGCTCGGTCGGGTCATCGAAAACTGGAACTCCAGAATGGACCACCTTAATCGCAGTTACGGACAACATTTGAAAGAAATAATCTTTAAAAAGTAAATGTAAGGAATGGTTCTTTTGTATTATAATAAAGATTACCCGATAAATTTGTTTTATTCATATTTTTTTTAGTTTTGGAAAAAGTAACTCCGAATGAATCACCCATTATATTTAGCGTTAAACAAATTTAAATCATCGTTCTATTTCTGTCAATCATTCGAAAATGATAGAGACATAACGATGTTTTAAATACGTTTAGCACTAATTGTATTTAGTGAATATTGGTGCAAGCGGGCCTTAGTGTTTACATTTATGGGTTGAGTGATATAGGTACCTAATAATTAAGTGTCACTACAAAGGTATTATTTTACTATTTTTCATAAGGTCAGGGAACTCTCCACAGTCGATACAATTATTAAAAATAAGAGCTAAAGTAGGTGCTACAATGTCAATAATAGACCTAGCAACTTCTACAGAATTACCCCATAGATCTGCAGTCTTCTTTACGTTTAAAGTGTGATAGGTTTTAATTATATCTCTACAAGTAATATGTTCAAAATGAACTTCCGAATCGCAGACATTTTCTTTAAGGCGCGGTGTTATCTCAATATTCCCAAAAGTTGGTTTCTTAGAACGTCGAGTATGACGTAATGTAATAAAAATAAGTAACGCGACAAATACAGTGAACAGAGAAGGGTATAAAGAAGAATTTAAACCGAACAGAATAATAAATAATAGTTTGATATTCCCAATAAAAAATTGGGAAGTTGTAGCACAAAAATAAACTTTGACGTCGAAGATCTCTGTATTTCCAGCGATAACAACAGTTTTTTTTTTAAGAATTTAGTAGGTTTTCCATTTTATAAAAACTTTAACCAAACCATTATTTAATTTTATGTCTATATTTTAAATAATCTAAAGAAAAGCAGTAAAATAAATGCCCATTCGCAGCTTACGTCACATTTCAACACAAATATCATTTTCAATTTTCAATCTTATTGACGCTCCATAGTGGTGACAATAGTTTACGCGGTCATACTTTAGTCGTCGGGCAGCGCTCGACTTGGATAGTTGGCACTGGACGCTCTGTGCATAATTCGATTGTAGTTTTCAAGTAATTTATGACTGAAAACAGTGTGTGAATTGAACTAAAGTTCTGTGGCGGACTACTAAGGCTACTCACTGCCTAATATTGAAGTGAAAATTCAGTCTCAGTGGAAATATGGGCAATAAAAATAAAATGTTGCGAAAGAGTTTTACAAGAAAAAGACGAAAAACTCGAAAAAATTATGGAATGTTTGGGTAAGTAGGATGATTACGGTATTGTATCATAATAACATTTGAAATTTGTATTTAGTTTAGTATACTTACGAAACTGTATAAATCTATAGAAACGGTATTGACAATTTCTACAAACATTTTGCTAAATCCAAAAACAAATAGGTGCACTCTATTTTGATGTCTATAGAATGCATATTTGAATGCGCCTAGTGCAAACGTCTCTGGTCGAAGCAACCATCGAGGCGATAGCCATATTGCAATAGTAGGTATAAGTAACAAAAACAAACTTGCAGATAAATCAGAGTGCGTTCGTAATTATTATAATAATATAAATATTGCACTAGTTATATATAAAGCATTTTGATTCTTTTGTAAGATTATTTTTATAATATTTATTGAGTCATTAGACCAGTGCCGATAATTTTTGAAAACGAAAAAAGTCACAGTAGGATGAAACCCATTGGAAAAGAAAGAGAATATAACAAAAATGAAAGGAAAAATAATTTACGGGCGATCCGAGGTCGGGAAGTGGGGGTTATCTCGATTTCCGGCAAAACTACAAGTCTTATGGAAAAAAGTGTAATAGCAAAGTTGTAGGTAATAAAAAGATCTACAACTTTTGTATTCACACTTTTTTCAAGTAACCTCAAAATTTATTTTAAAAAATTCAAATAACCAAGTTTTTGGTTGAAAGCGCGGGAAACTCTAAACTTGGCGGACGCGTCCTTTTTGAAATAAAAGTTTAAATTTTAAAATCCTGTAATATAAGATCAGTAGTATAGTTTTTAGTGTTCTATTTTCTTTTATATGTAATTTTAGTTTAGTTTTGTATATTTTCTTCGGTAGAGGTAAGTCTCATTAATTAATTAGTGCGAAAAATGAACGACCCGCCTGACCCGGGGGACTTCGTTCCCCCGGCAGGCAACTTTGTAACAGTTTCCAACGAATCCGGCATGGATACTGATGGGTCGTCTTCGGCTCGTCAACTAAAAAGAAGCCGTATGCATGTTTGCAAGCACTGCAATAAGCGTCGCCGTACGCGCAAAAACAATGGTTCCGTGTCTTCGGGTTGTGACTGCACGGACTCAACAGCTACATTAGTAAGCAATACACCAGTGCCTAACTGCTCCGAAATTATCGTTTCTAACGAAATTACAAATAAAATTTCTGCTCCATCCGTTGTTCCCATTCCGATAGGTCGAAAAACATACGACAAAACAGACAACGCACCGTATGTCATTCATGTACAAAAAAAAATGATTTCACCAGATGATGGTACGACATTGCACCCAATTACTTTTGGAAAGTTTTTAAAACATAACGCCTTCCAAAATATTATCAACGGCAGCGTCAAAAAAATCGGGCGCAATAAAATATCTTTATCTTTTTCCAAGTTCCTGGACGCAAATTCCTTTATTACGCATAATAGTCTAGATACATACAATTACAAAGTTTTTATACCTACTTTTAATGTTACCAGAATGGGTTTAGTGCGTGGTGTTCCTGCGGAATGGTCTCCGGAGGAAGTTATTGATAATATAACTGTACCAATTGGTTGTGGGCAAATTTTAAAAGTCAGACGCCTCAATTTTAAAACCATTGTTGATGGTACATCCATTTGGAAACCATCCCAATCCATAGTTGTTACATTTGATGGGCAGATTCTACCGAAAAGAATTTTTATGTGCTATAATGCATTACCTGTAGATTTATATATTTTCCCTACCGTACAGTGTTTTAATTGTTGTCGTTTTGGTCACACTAAAATTCAGTGCAGGTCCAAACCTCGTTGTTATAAATGTGGCCAAGGCCACACTGGGGACAATTGTGAAAGAGAACAAGAAAGTGCATCTTGTTGCCTTTGCTCTGGTTTTCATTATGCTACTAATAAGTCTTGCCCAGAATTTTCTAGGCAAAAATTAATTAAAACATACATGGCACAAAGTTCAGTATCTTATGCTGAAGCGTCAAAAGTATATCCCCCAGTAACTAAATCGTATGCAGATACACTTTTATCTTCTCCTTCCAAAAACTTTTCACATACTCCATCAATCTCTTCACCTAATAGAATGCCTGCTTCAAGTAGCTATAAAAAGACTGTCTTTCTCAAACCACGCTCCCATCCCAAATCTGTACAAGGATATAATAAAGAGGCTCACAATGCCATTATTAAAGATTTCGACATTCCCCAACCACCAAATGGTTGTGCTTTTTCTAATAATCCTAATAATGATAAAAATGACACTAATTTTTCCATAAACGATTTTCTTTCTGCATTACACAATCTTCTCTCTCAGTTCAACATTTCACCGTCCAACGCTGCCCCATCTTGCAATGTATCTCAATCCATTCATAATGGACCACACATCCAAAATAATCCAGTGGAACTGCCGCAGTCTAGTAAAGAAAAAGAGTGATGTTATTTATCTTTTAAACAAATATGAGCCATTTGCCTTTGCCTTAGCAGAGACTTGGCTCAAACCTAATAATATTTTTAAAATTAATGGTTATTTAACCATTAGAGGGGATAGATCTGATGGGTATGGTGGAGTAGCTATACTTATAAAGAATTCTATCCCTTTTTCTATCATTACATTACCTCCTCATAGTGAGGAAATTTCAATTGTAGCTCTTAAAGTGCATCACACTTGTCTTGTTTCTATTTACATTCCTCACCCTTCCTCTTCTGTTCTTCAAGAGATGAACAATCTCTTTTCTTTTCTTCCAAAGCCATTCTTAATATTGGGGGACTTTAATTGCCATCACCAATCATGGGGTTGTTCAACTTCTAATTGTTATGGTGATGAATTACTAGATATAATAGACTCACATAACTTATGCATATTGAACTCAGGAGTTGCCACACGTCGTTCAAATCCCACCCAAAACCAAAGCGCAATCGACCTTTCCATCTGTTCCCCAAACTTAGCCTCTTCATTAACTTGGCATACTCTAACCTCTACTTATGGTAGTGACCATTTTCCAATAGTGATCTCTTATCCTCTTTCCAAACCAAATGCACCATTAAGGAGATCAAGCTTAAAACATAAACTACCAAATAGAAATAATAATGACTGGCACAAATTTAGAAACATTGTTGACAGTAAGCTTTGCTCCGTGCCTGTCATTTCTGATGGCAATGAAAATAGTTGTGCTGAAGCTTTAGCACTCATATTAATCGCAGCGGCAGATGAAGTTTTTCCTGTAAAAAATAACAATATTAGTAAAATTCCCTCGCCTCCATGGTGGGACTCTGAGTGCACAGAATTTATTAACAAACGTAAAGAGGCTGAATATAATTATAACCGTGATATGTCTGATGTTAATTTTGAAATCGTAACGAACTTAATTAATGATACTTGTAAACTTTTTAAGAAGAAAAAATTTGAATCTTGGCGTAACTTTTGCTCAGCAATTACACCGAATACTCACCCTACGATTGTATGGCGCAATATTCGTAGATTTAGGTCCATTTATAACAACCCTTCTCCTATTCCTGATTCTTTAGCCAGTGAATTTTTAGATAAATTAGCTCCACCTTGGGTGCCCGAGGCTATTAACCTTAACCTGTCACTCGTATTCAATAACCAAAACACTCATACGACGCTAGATCTTCCATTCACTCTCACTGAATTAAAGGGTGTAATTCATAATACAAAGGATTCTGCACCAGGCATTGATGGCATCCCGTATTCCTTTTTTGCTAATGTAACTGATGACGTCCTCGGTTACTATTTAGAGCTTATTAATTCTATCATGATTACAGGAAACATCCCTGTTGAATGGAAACGTCAAACGGTATTGCCATTCCTTAAACCAAATAAAATCCCATCTGATGCTTCCTCATACCGTCCCATAGTTTTATCTTCAATTCTGATGAAATTAGCGGAACATTTAATTAAAAATCGCCTAGAATGGTATGTTGAAAGTAAAGGTTTTTTGGCAGAATCACAATATGGCTTTAGAAAAGGTAAAAGTACCACTGACTGTTTAAGTATTTTAACAGCCGATATTCGGTTGTCCTTCTCTAATAACCATTCCACCATTGCAGTTTTCCTTGATATTAATGCAGCTTATGATAACGTTGTATTATCAGTTTTACAAAATAAATTAAAAGCCTTACAGGTTCCATTTAATTTGTCGAATTTCATTATTAATATCCTGACTGAACGGTCTGTTAACATGGTAATAGGAGATCATGAGGTATCTCATCTTGTATGGAGAGGTCTCCCACAGGGTTCTGTCCTCAGTCCCCTTCTATACAATATTTACACTTTTGATTTAGACTCATCCTTAACTAACCATGTTAAGGTTCTTCAATATGCCGACGATTTATTATTATATTCTTCAAGCCAATCTGTTGAACAGGCTAGCTATGCTATCAATTCTGCTTTATCTACTTTGGAGTCATGGCTACATCTAAACGGCTTGGATTTATCCACGTCTAAAAGTGCGGTTGTTTTATTCACCCGGAAGAGAAATATTCCATTAGTAAACGTCTCTTTTAAGGGAATACCTATTCCAGTTAAAGATAAATTCAAATATCTAGGTATAATACTTGACTGTAAATTAAGTAGTGTTCCTCATTGTGATTATATTGTTAACAAATGTGAAAATCACCTAAACATGCTTAGATGCCTCTCTGGTGTGTGGTGGGGTGCACATCCATTTTCATTGAAACTTATTTACAACGCAATCATCAGAAGCGTTCTGGATTATGGATTGTTCGTTCTAGAACCTGGTAGTGTTATGGCTTTTAAAAAATTGGATCGCATACAGTCTAAAGCATTACGAATTATTTCGGGTGCCATGAAGTCTAGTCCCATTAATGCACTCCAAGTTGAATGCGGGGAAGCTCCTTTATATCTTAGAAGACAATTCTTATCTGACAAATATTTGTTCCGGATTCTCCAGTTCTCAACTCATCCTCTCATTCCTAAACTGGACTCTTTTGTGTTGCAGATTGAATCTTCAGATTACTGGTCCCATAAACGTGCTCCTTGTTTAGTTGTAAGCTATAAAAAAATTATTTCACTCTCTTCTCCTATTCACCGTTCCAATAAACTTCCCCTATTTAACAGTAGTTATGAAAGTTTACAATTCAGCCCCATCATTAAATACTGTGCAAGTAAATCTGATCCCGATTGCCATTCAAGTTATAATCATTTTTTGGCTGAACATTTAGAGTACCACCATATATTTACGGATGCTGCCAAGCGTTCTCCGACGGGTTGTGTTGGGATAGGTACTTACCATTCTCAATACGGAGACGGAGTAGGCTACGTTGCAAATAGTTTATTCGGAGTGTTTTAAAATTAATTTAAATTAGTAATTAAGTGAAATTAATGTGTAATTTTATGTGCAAACCTAATATAATTGCATAAATACTCAGGATTATTGTTTTCCTGTAAATATATAACGTAAATCACAGTTTATTGGTTACACACCGGTAACCTAAAACCAACAGCTGACGTTCGAATTGCGGATTTTAACGGGGAGTATTTGTATACTTTTTACTTTATAATAGCACACAATCGTCACTGTAACTCTGTTACACATCCTCGTTATTTCTAAGCATAAATAGTTCGCTGATTTAGCACTTTTTTACATTAGCCCTAAATTGCATTGTTTACATCCTAGAAAACCAAAATTAGCGGTGATTCTGTTAGCCTCAATCTGATCTTTAATAATATATTCAACAATAAAAGCGTTAATGATCATTACTTTTACATTGCTGCTATACTGGATTAACAAAAAATAACTTTAAAATCTAGGCAACCTACCCACATATGAAAAAGTAAATTCCTAATTCAATAAAAGCATCAACATTTTTACATTCAGTTTGATAACATAGCTTTGATAATAACTCCTCAAGCCAATTCAAAACCCAACTTCATTCCTCCCCTAAAGTACACTATTTTCTCCCATTTTACGTTTCATTTCCAACTTTATTTTGTTTTTCTATCCTTTTTGTTCTCACCGTTACTTTATTCTAATTTCAGTAACAAATCTTGAAACCATGCCTGTGATGACCCGTAAGGCTACTGCTCAGGATATGGAGCTTAAATTGAGAACGGCCCTCCAAAAACTTGAAGCATCGCAATCCCAATGTCAACAATTGTTACAGGAGAATGATGAAAGTGAGGAGGAAGTCAAGAAGATAGTTGACAAAAACTCAAGCCTAAAACGGGAGTTAGTAGACCTCCATCAGCAATATCAGAATGTTGTTGATGAACGCGATCAATTGAAGGTAGTCACGGATGGTTTCAACAACTGTAGTAATTTGTATGAGGAGGCTTTAAGCAAAGTTAGGGACCTAGAAGATGAATTAAGTTATGCTAATAGTCATATTATCCGGTTAGAGAAAGAAAAAGAGCATACCCAGGTTAAAGAAACTAACCATTTGTATAATGAGTTAATAAATAGTAAATGTAACCCTCATTCCTCAACTATTGACCTAACTGAAGATTCCTTGCTGAAACAGAATTATAATAACAAAGTTAGTCATAACAAAATAAAAAAATATGCAAAACTAAATAGAATAATTAAAAAATGTAACCAAGTTAGGAAACAACACAAATACTTTTTCAAAAATATTCCACTGAGAAAAGAACGTGTTGAGCTAATCAATAAATTAAACAAATATCAAATCAAATTAGAGGACAGCAAAAAAATCTATGAAATTGATACACAGCGCTTACAGACTGACATACAGGTACTTGAAGGTAGACTCAGTTCCCTTTACATTAAATATGTGGGTTCTCAGAACCAAATTAAAGAACATATTCTTGCTGCTAATGAGTTAGTTATGTGTCAGTGCACTTGTCAGAAGGTTTCAAAACCTGATGCTGTCCAGCCTGAGGTAACGGAGGACCCGTCCCAGACTGAGAGTTGGTCTCAAGACTGTACTCTCAACCAAGATAAACCAGATATAGTACAACATCTATCCCAAGTGCCTGAGATTGGTACTTGTCCAGCTTTCAGTAATCATGATTGTTACAATTCAGTTATGTTCTCAGATAGTATAGGAAGAGGTTTAGGTAAATTAATTAGTAACAAGCAGAGTTATTCTACCCACAATTATTGTATGCCAGGGTCAACCTACAAACGAATAATGGCATCAGTAACAGGAAAGGTATTTAATCCTAGAACCACTATTACTGTATTTGTAGGTAATAGTGCTAAGGTCAAAAAGGAAGAAATCACTGAATGTGTAACTGAGTTGTTAAAGTTAAATTGTAGTAAAATAATATTGTGTGCTTTTCCATATTTTGAAACTTTGACGAATAGACAAAACAATTATATTCATATGCTTAATAACCATATGCACTTTTTAGTTACTCATTACAGTGACAAGCTTGTGTATTTTGACACCAATAGTTTTGTGGAAACTTTAAAATCGACTAGAGATACTGTGTATCTGCCTGTTAGTTTTAGACACATAATAGCAAGGCTATTAGCTTTTTATATAAACTCAGACATAAGTAGTATGTCGAAGTCTTGTGTTATTAACACCACAATGGTTAGTAATAGTACTAATAATAAGGTGGTGAGCTTGAATAAAGGTAGCTCAAATGCTATAAGTATTTTTACAAATTGTACGAAGGAGGTTCCATGCCCCTCACTCACTAGGAGCTCATTGCCTGGTGATGACATTGAAGTATTGGGGATAACTCCGGATAATCATTTAAACTAGTTTGTAAGACAACAGAAGGTACCAGTAAGAATATTCCTATACATAACAACTACAAGGTATCTTCTTGCTTTAAATTAATTAATTATCAAAAACATCAGCAAAATGTCTTGAAATTATTTCATCAAAATATTCAAGGTATTTCTTCCAAATTATTAGAAATTGAAATGTTTTTAGAAAAAACAAAGTTTGACATTGTTTGTTTTACTGAACATTGGTTAAAGGATTATCAAATGCTAATTAATTATGAGAACTACAGTGTAGGCAGTTGTTTTAACCGTAAATCTATGCTGCGTGGAGGTTCTCTAATCTTAATTAAAAATTGTTTAAAATCTAAGCAACGGAATGACATAGTTGGTTTATCAGTTGAACATTGCATCGAAATGTCCTGTGTTGAGCTAGATAAGCATGTTGTAGTGTGCGTTTACAGACCCCCTAATTATCAGAACTTTTCTTTATTTGAGTCAATAATGGAAGATGTCCTAGCGAAACTTGCATCCAGTAATAAAGCTGCAATTATTTGTGGTGATTTTAATATTAACATTTTGGAAATTAATTCGAATAGCAGTAGATTATTAAGCCTTTTTAAATCGTTCAATTTATCGAATGTTTTTACTGAACCAACTAGAGTAACTCCAAGTTCTGCTACTTGTATTGATAATGTCTTCTGCGATTGTGATTATTTAGTGAAAGCCATCGTAAATTATTTGCCATCTGATCATAGTGGACAAACGGTAACTTTTAAGTTTAAAACACCTTTGCAAAAAGTGCAAATACAATTTAGACCAATAACGACTGGCAAAATAAGTAGATTCAATAGTACCCTAAACAATAAGTTGAATGTTCTGAGTCATATTATGGACGATGCAAATAAATTGTATGAGAATTTCTTTTCAGTAGTGCACAATGAATTCAATAAAACTTTTGAAAAGAAAACAAAAAATATTTGTCCTAATTTTATTTTTAGTGACTGGGCAACTAGAGGTATTAGGATAAGTAGGGAAAGACTGTTCGATCTGTACGGCCTTAAGCCCTACATTAACACTGAAACTTTCAACAAGTATGTTGCTACATATTCAAAAATTTTTAGGAATACCTGCAAGATAGCTAAAGCCCAGTACATTAGCAACAAGATTAAATCAGCAGAAAATAAAATAAAAACGGTTTGGAAAGTTATAAATAACGAAACTAGTAGGAAAAAAATACGTAGCACAGATTATACATTGGAGACTTCACGTGGTGCCATTAGCTCTAACTTAGAAGTCGCTCAAGAATTTGTAAATTTCTTTACTAATATACCAGCTAAAACGACGGAAGCTTTAAATTCCTCACCTGATGTCTCCATTGATTTATTAAGAGCGAACGTTTTAGGCTGCCCGGTTGAATTTCAATTTAAACATATAAACCCTATGATAGTTATAAAAGCTTTTCGGCAAATAAAAATCAAATTGACCGAAGATCTATGGGGAATGTCTATCAAAGTTTGTACAGCAATAATCGAGACTATAGCACCATACTTAGCTTTAATATTTAATTTGTGTGTAGATCAAGGAGTCTTCCCGGATTTAATGAAATACAGTAAGGTTATACCACTTTTTAAATCTGGGGACAGCAAAGACACCAACAATTATAGACCAGTATCTGTGTTGCCAGTATTCAGCAAGGTGTTCGAAAAGGTAATGCTCAATCAAATGCTTAATCATTTTAACACCAACAAAATCTTACACGATCAGCAATATGGTTTCACCAAAGGACGTTGTACGACTGACGCCGGTGTCACTTTATTAAAACACATATTTACAGCGTGGGAGGAGGCCCAAGATGCCATAGGGATCTTTTGTGACCTCTCCAAGGCATTTGACTGCGTTGATCACGAAACCTTGCTCTTAAAACTTGAGCATTACGGACTAGGTAAACTCGCGCTTAGTTTAGTACATTCTTATTTAAATGATAGACAACAAAAAGTGCAAATAAATGGTATCAATTCACTTCATTTAAAAGTACAAATGGGTGTTCCACAAGGATCGATATTAGGTCCCTTCCTCTTTTTAGTATATATTAATGATCTACCCCATTTATTTAAAAACCAACCACAAATGGTATTATTTGCTGACGATACTTCTTTAATCTTTAAGATAAATAGACGTGCATCAAATCTTGACGACGTAAATAATGCCCTACTGCAGGTACATAATTGGTTCACTGCTAATAATTTAGTATTAAATGGGAAAAAAACTAAATGCATAAGATTTGCTTTACCGAATGTTAAAAGTAGTGATTGTGACATAGTATTGAATAACGAGAAACTAGAATTTGTCGATGAAACTGTTTTCCTGGGAATAACGCTAGACTCAAGGCTGCAATGGGGTCCTCATTTAACATCTCTTGCAGGACGGCTAAGTTCAGCAGCATATGCTGTAAGAAAAATCCGTCAATTTACTAATGTAGATACCGCGAGGCTAGTCTATTTCAGCTATTTTCATAGTATCATGTCTTACGGTATTTTATTATGGGGACGGGCTGCCGATATTGAGTCTATTTTTATTCTACAGAAAAGAGCTATCAGAGCAATATACAGCCTCCGCAGGCGCGATTCTCTAAGGGAACTGTTTAAAGACATTAACATCATGACGGTATGTCAATATATTTATGAAAACATCATGTACGTAAGGAAAAATCTAAATCTTTTCAGTAAAAGAGGTGAAAGACACAATTATAGGACTAGAAATAGGGACCAATTAGTTCAACCAGGTTTCAGACTGGCTAAAGTAGACTCATCCTTCATGGGGTACTGTTTAAAATGTTACAATAAAATACCTCCCCACATACTCCAACTGAATGAAACGAAATTTAAATCCTGTATAAAACGCACACTATACAGCCAAGCATATTATAAGTTGGGGGATTATATCGCTGACAAAAATGCTTGGCTCAGGGCTGGTCCTGCTCCACAAGGTCGCGTAAACTAATTAATTAGCATTCGAAAATAGTGTTGGAGCTGATGAAGATTGTACAACCTATCTTTGCATTGTATAAATTCAATCTCATAGTATTGTATAATTGCATAGCACATGTGTGAGCACTATGTACCCACTATAAAGTTTACTGGGTTCGTCTCTCATTGACTTGAATGTGCCCTGGCGGCTGAGAGTATGTCATGCTCACTCAAATGTGTCGCTGGTGGTGGCGTGTGTATTGGATCATTGAGTTCCCTTCAAAATGGTTGAGCTGAATGGTGCTGATCCATACGTCATGTTCGTGAACGGGCGCCGTCAGTAGGCACTGGTCATTTCTTAGCTGCCACGGCTTATTTTAATTCCATAATTGTTTTTATCTTTTTATTACGGACGCTTTTAACGTGCACGTCTTTCTACATCGTTCTCACATGTATAATTACAACATGAATGATGTAACCACTCTATTGTAACAATATTTTGATTTAAAAGAGTGTCCATGGAGTTTCTTGCCCGTTCTTCTCCATAGGTACCTACTACGCTTTGGAATGGGCAACTAGCTTCATCTTTCTGACTGACCGACCCCTTGACAATTCAAAAGTGCCTGTAATTGGTTTATTTGAAATAAATGCTTTGAGTTTGAGTTTGAGTTTGAATACAACATCGTACAAAAAATCAAACTGCCTCCGGAGACTTCAGTTTTTACGGGGGAATGTTTCGGCATATTAAAAGCAATAGAATATACTCGTGTTACAAAGCTCAAAAAAACCATAATTTTTACTGATTCTCAAAGTGCTCTTCTAGCCATCAATAAATCCCCTTTCGAACACAAATCGCAGTTACCTATCATTTATTTAATAAGAGAATTTGCGTCCAGAACCATCTCTGAGGGTAATACACTGCAATTTGCGTGGATTCCGGCCCACGCTGGAATCCATGGCAATGAAGTGGCTGATACACTTGCCGGTGATGCGGTGCAGTGTGGGGACTTAGTTCCTTATACGAACTTTAGTATTGACCTTATGACATTACCAAAGACTTTTCTTTGGGACACCTGGAAAGTAGCTTGGGATATCGGAAGTAAATTGAAGGGCCGTTACTTTTCAAGTATACAACCCGACGTTCCGGAAAAACCGTGGTTTGGCAGGGCAAAATTTGGCAAGATGGAGACCTCAGTTCTAATTCGAATGAGACTGGGTCATGTTTGTTCTCCAGCCTATCTTGCCAAACTACATATCATCAACGACCCCATTTGCTTCTGTGGCACAGACGTAGGTGACATAAATCACATTTTTTTTTCCTGTCCCTTACATGACCGTTCTTCTTTTCTTTGTAACCTCTTGTCTCTCCGTATTCCTTTTCCTACCTCAATAGTTTCTTTACTTTGTACAAATAGCTTCCCTGTCTATAAATGTATAGTCTCATTCATCACATTAAATAATATTAAGTTGTAAATTGTCGTCATTGTAATTTGCTCATTATTCACTATTAGTATTCACCTTTATAAAATACACTGATCCTATAAATCGTCCAATCCTAAATCCCGTTAATTGATCATAAATATCCTATACTTTTTTCTTTCGTTTCCCTACCTTTGTTCTCGTAAACGTGACATTGGCTAAATGCACAAACCGTGCGAAGCCATAATTAAAAAAAAAAAAAAAGTTTTTGGTTTTATATTTTTATCTTTTACACAGCATTTTTTTTTCGCGAAATTTGCTGAATACTTACCTTTTTATGTTTCAAGCACACTGTATTTTTATTGATTTAAAATATTTATTTTTTTCACCTTATTTCGACCTAATATCGAAAAAGCACCCTAATTTTCAATCGAAAATTCTCACGTGAAAATATCCGCTTTTTTAAAAACTCGGTAAAAAAAATAATTGCTGTGTAAAAGATAAAAATAAAAAACCAAGAACTTGGTTATTTGAATTTTTCACATAAATTTTGAGGTTACTTGAAAAAAGTGTGAATACAAAAGTTGTAGATCTTTTTATTACCTACAACTTTGCTATTACACTTTTTTCCATAAGACTTGTAGTTTTGCCGGAAATCGAGATAACCCCCACTTCCCGACCTCGGATCGCCCGTAAATTATTTCTCCTTTCATTTTTGTTATATTCTCTTTCTTTTCCAATGGGTTTCAGCCTACTGTGACTTTTTTCGTTTTCAAAAATTATCGGCACTGGTCTAATGACTCAATAAATATTATAAAAATAATCTTACAAAAGAATCAAAATGCTTTATATATAACTAGTGTGCAATATTTATATTATTATAATAATTACGAACGCACTCTGATTTATCTGCAAGTTTGTTTTTGTTACTTATACCTACTATTGCAATATGGCTATCGCCTCGATGGTTGCTTCGACCAGAGACGTTTGCACTAGGCGCATTCAAATATGCATTCTATAGACATCAAAATAGAGTGCACCTATTTGTTTTTGGATTTAGCAAAATGTTTGTAGAAATTGTCAATACCGTTTCTATAGATTTATACAGTTTCGTAAGTAAACTAAACTAAATACAAATTTCAAATGTTATGATACAATACCGTAATCATCCTACTTACTCAAACATTCCATAATTTTTTCGAGTTTTTCGTCTTTTTCTTGTAAAACTATTTCGCAACATTTTATTTTTATTGCCCATATTTCCACTGAGACTGAATTTTCACTTCAATACTAGGCAGTGAGTAGCCTTAGTAGTCCGCCACAGAACTTTAGTTCAATTCACGCACTGTTTTACCAATTTTAGCAAATACCAACTAATATTCAGCCAGCAGCAGCTTCCATTCCCGTGGATGATCCCTCTATCGTCTAAATTTTTTAGAATTCTAGCTTCCGTCCCGGCTCCGCATTTTCTTAGAAACATTATGGCATTTGTCACTTTGGAGCTGTGATATTATTGCATTTATTTAGAGTTTATGTGATTTTTAAGTGGTCCGAGGGCCTTTATGTTGGTTTTATTTTCTATTTTTTTACCGCACCCACTAAGTACCTATCTAAAACACATACATTAGTTTGAAATGGCATAACTACCCATTTAATTAACCCTTCCATCCCTGATACTGACTTACACCCGAAAAGCATAATTCCCCTTCTAGAGCAGTCGGGTAAAATTCGGAATGTTTATATTTGACCTGTTTATCATGTACTGTAATAAAAATAAACAGTAGTGATTTAATTGTTTTTTTTTTTTATTGTTATGTGTAATTATTTATTGTATCATATTATGAACCGACACTGTAATTACATCGAATTTTAGAACGCACGTCATAAGTAAGTATATTCAACAGAAAACATCTGATTTCCTTACGTATACTATGCAACTTTCCTTGAGCACACAAACGCCCGTGTTAGCGTTTGCGAGTGTGTGCATAATTACCGTAAAACGCGCAGATGCGGTTGTGTGAGTGCGGTAATAGCGATTAAAATCGTAGTCAGTCCGCGCCTTAAGCAAGGACTCGGCTACAGAAGGTGATGAGTTTAGTGATTTAGTAGTAGAAACGGGAATATCTGAAAATACATTATCAAAGGCCGCGGCGACTTGTGAGTCAGATTTTATTATGTTGTCATTAATGGACAGGCTGTAGTCAGTATTTCGGTTACTAGATCTTCCCGTTTCACTATTAACAATATTACAAACCGTTTTAATTACATTACTACTGTTTTTAATCTTTGAACTCAAATAACGGGACTTGGCTATACAACAAACTTTTTAAAATAATTTTGAATAATTTCTAACATATAAATTAAATTGAGCAGTGTTTACAACGGTCCTTTCATTGTACAGTTCATAAAGTCGTGTTCTACTTTTATGAATACCAATGGTAGCCCAATCACTGAAAGATGCGTTGCTATTAACCGAGATAGTCTTGGGAACAAATATTTAATTAAAATGAATAGTCCGAGTTTGACATAGGACGGTGATGTTGCGAGGCTGATTTACTGTTAGCTGTATAGCTGTACCAGAACGTTCCCTCCCCAGAGCGCCGCTCCAAGAAGCAGGCGCGCCTGCAGTTCGCGTGCGGGCGGCGCGGCGCGCACTGCCTGTACGCGCGCGCGCTCTTCTCTATGCGCACGCGCGCGCCGCGCGTGTGGATACACCTCATGTTCCTAGGTATGTAGAAGCAGGCGCGCCTGCAGTTCGCGTGCGGGCGGCGCGGCGCGCACTGCCTGTACGCGCGCGCGCTCTTCTCTATGCGCACGCGCGCGCCGCGCGTGTGGATACACCTCATGTTCCTAGGTATGTAGAAGCAGGCGCGCCTGCAGTTCGCGTGCGGATACACCTCATGTTCCTAGGTATGTAGAAGCAGGCGCGCCTGCAGTTCGCGTGCGGGCGGCGCGGCGCGCACTGCCTGTACGCGCGCGCGCTCTTCTCTATGCGCACGCGCGCGCCGCGCGTGTGGATACACCTCATGTTCCTAGGTATGTAGAAGCAGGCGCGCCTGCAGTTCGCGTGCGGGCGGCGCGGCGCGCACTGCCTGTACGCGCGCGCGCTCTTCTCTATGCGCACGCGCGCGCCGCGCGTGTGGATACACCTCATGTTCCTAGGTATGTAGAAGCAGGCGCGCCTGCAGTTCGCGTGCGGATACACCTCATGTTCCTAGGTATGTAGAAGCAGGCGCGCCTGCAGTTCGCGTGCGGGCGGCGCGGCGCGCACTGCCTGTACGCGCGCGCGCTCTTCTCTATGCGCACGCGCGCGCCGCGCGTGTGGATACACCTCATGTTCCTAGGTATGTAGAAGCAGGCGCGCCTGCAGTTCGCGTGCGGATACACCTCATGTTCCTAGGTATGTAGAAGCAGGCGCGCCTGCAGTTCGCGTGCGGGCGGCGCGGCGCGCACTGCCTGTACGCGCGCGCGCTCTTCTCTATGCGCACGCGCGCGCCGCGCGTGTGGATACACCTCATGTTCCTAGGTATGTAGAAGCAGGCGCGCCTGCAGTTCGCGTGCGGGCGGCGCGGCGCGCACTGCCTGTACGCGCGCGCGCTCTTCTCTATGCGCACGCGCGCGCCGCGCGTGTGGATACACCTCATGTTCCTAGGTATGTAGAAGCAGGCGCGCCTGCAGTTCGCGTGCGGATACACCTCATGTTCCTGGGTATGTAGAAGCAGGCGCGCCTGCAGTTCGCGTGCGGGCGGCGCGGCGCGCACTGCCTGTACGCGCGCGCGCTCTTCTCTATGCGCACGCGCGCGCCGCGCGTGTGGATACACCTCATGTTCCTAGGTATGTAGAAGCAGGCGCGCCTGCAGTTCGCGTGCGGATACACCTCATGTTCCTAGGTATGTAGAAGCAGGCGCGCCTGCAGTTCGCGTGCGGGCGGCGCGGCGCGCACTGCCTGTACGCGCGCGCGCTCTTCTCTATGCGCACGCGCGCGCCGCGCGTGTGGATACACCTCATGTTCCTAGGTATGTAGAAGCAGGCGCGCCTGCAGTTCGCGTGCAGATACACCTCATGTTCCTAGGTATGTAGAAGCAGGCGCGCCTGCAGTTCGCGTGCGGATACACCTCATGTTCCTAGGTATGTAGAAGCAGGCGCGCCTGTAGTTCGCGTGCGGATACACCTCATGTTCCTAGGTATGTAAATAGAAGCAGGCGCGCCTGCAGTTCGCGTGCGGATACACCTCATGTTCCTAGGTATGTAGAAGCAGGCGCGCCTGCAGTTCGCGTGCGGATACACCTCAGGTTCCTAGGTATGTAGAAGCAGGCGCGCCTGCAGTTCGCTTGCGGATACACCTCAGGTTCCTAGGTATGTAGAAGCAGGCGCGCCTGCAGTTCGCGTGCGGATACACCTCAGGTTCCTAGGTATGTAGAAGCAGGCGCGCCTGCAGTTCGCGTGCGGATACACCTCAGTTTCCTAGGTATGTAGGTTAATAGCAGTACAGTACTATTTCATTTGAACTAATATCGATTTCCTGTCCGTCCGAAGGATATATTGACATCCTTATTAACGATAAGACCACCGTAGTACCCTTCAAAATTATGGTTTTCTCTGTACAAATGAATGGCCAAAAAAAAATACTGGCGAAACTTCACACATACTGACGGGTTATCGATATCAAATAATAATACAACAAATAAAAGTAGAAGCCGCCGGAGTAAACAGCCGCGAGACGCACGAACTATGAGAATCAATTAATTTTTGTTTCTTTGGGCCCGTCGTGTCTGAAGTTTCGCCAGTCAATTTAATTTGCCCCTGTATATCAGCAGTACCAATTTGTGTGTGTGCTTGTGTGTATCAATTTCGGTGTACTATAAAGCATATTCAATGTATATAGCGCTACAAGCCCGGCACGACGCCGCCCTGTCCTCGCGCGATCCCACGGTGGCCTCGCTGAAGCACTGCTGGGACATCCTCAAGTGTGAGAACAAGACCTTCCTCACGCTTGTCACTGGCGCCTTCCCTGGGATCAAGGTGTGTTCTAAAATTTGTCTTATAAGTTGTTTCAATACTTTCGTATAAATTCCAGGCGACTTATTATTCGGCTTAGGCGGTTATTGGTAAAATACCATCAACCTCTTAAGGGGTCATTGTACTCATCATTATGAATAACTTTTACTATGGGACCAAATATGTAATCGCGAAAAAATTATCAGCTGGTCCCTACATTTTGACGAGTTCTGCAAACATAAACGTAGGGAAAAGCATAATTTTTTTTCGCGTGAATTTTATATACAAACATGGCGACTTTTCGAAAATCGTAGTAATAAAACACCGTCTCCAAAACAGGTTACTTTGCACTGCTCCCTATAATTTAAGCAAGAGAAAAGCAGTCCAACAAATTTAAGTACCCTATACAAATTCTCTTAAAAGTCCATTTTTTTACTGGCGGTTACTTATAAAAATGCATGTTTCAAGAAGTAAAGTGTAGAACTACTCCCGTGCCCAAACGAAATGTTTCACTAATTTGAATCATATTCTACTCAGGAACAAGAGATGTTGTTGAACGAGCTGCGTGCGGCGGGCTTCTTTGACGTGTTCGAGGTGGTCGCGCGACGAAACGACGGAGCCGCTCTGCCGCCCACACAGGTGCCTACCGTTTTAATAGCAATGTTCTTTTTTCAGACAGGTTTTTTTTAAACAGATGTATTGTTTAAAGTCCACAGAAAAACTCACTTATAAAGGTGCGTGTTACACGCATCTCGTCGCGCCAAAGTGTGGACCTAAACCCCGTGGGAAGAGTGTCAGTCGAGGCGGTATCACCGCTACGGTTTGAGTAGTGTGGGCTCGATCGTGGTTCGGCGGTGCTCGTTACGTCACGCGCCGAGGAAGCCAGCTTTAAGCACACCTACATAATATTTTCCATTATAAGAATAATATATATTTTTCTTTGGATTTAGGCGACATGGGGCTGCTTCCTCTGCACTCACCCTGAGCGTGCAGTAGGCTTCCTAGCCGCGGACGGAGTTCCCGTCATCGAGGGTCAGCTCAAGGAGAAGAAAGGTCGCTGGAGGCTGTTCCGACGCTGGCGGACGAGATACTTCACGCTGTCCGGAGCACACCTCTCCTGCAAGGGATCTGTGAGTACTCATTAATTACAGTTACTGTCAGACACTCATTACAGTTACTGTCGCACGTGTCAGACATTTACTACAGTTACTGTCAGACGTGTCAGACACTTACTACAGTTACTGTCACACGTGTCAGACGCTTACTACAGTTACTGTCACACGTGTCAGACACTCACTACAGTTACTGTCGCACGTGTCAGACACTCACTACAGTTACTGTCGCACGTGTCAGACACTCACTACAGTTACTGTCACACGTGTCAGACACTCACTACAGTTACTGTCGCACGAGTCAGGCACTCACTACAGTTACTGTCACACGTGTCAGACACTCACTACAGTTACTGTCACACGTGTCAGACACTCACTCCAGTTACTGTCACACGTGTCAGAAACTCACTACAGTTACTGTCACACGTGTCAGACACTCACTACAGTTACTGTCGCACGAGTCAGGCACTCACTACAGTTACTGTCACACGTGCCAGACACTCACTACAGTTACTGTCGCACGTGTCAGACACTCACTACAGTTACTGTCACACGTGTCAGACACTCACTACAGTTACTGGCACACGTGTCAGACACTCACTACAGTTACTGTCACGCGTGTCAGACACTCACTACAGTTACTGTCACACGTGTAAGACACTCACTACAGTTACTGTCACACGTGTCAGACACTCACTACAGTTACAGTCGCACGTGTCAGACACTCACTACAGTTACTGTCGCACGAGTCAGACACGCACTACAGTTACTGTCGCACGTGTCAGACACTCACTACAGTTACTGTCGCAAGAGTCAGACACGCACTGCAGTTACTGTCGCACGTGTCAGACACTCACTACAGTTACTGTCGCACGTGTAAGACACTCACTACAGTTACTGTCACATGTGTCAACACTCACTACAGTTACTGTTACACGTGTCAGACACTCACTACAGTTACTGTCCCATGTGTCAGACTCTCACAACAGTTACTGTCGCAATTGTCAGACACTCACTACAGGTACTGTCGCACGTGTCAGACACTCACTACAGTTACTGTCACACGTGTCAGACACTCACTACAGTTACTGTCACATGTGTCAGACACACTACAGTTACTGTCGCACGTGTCAGACACTCATTACAGTTACTGTCGCACGTGTCAGACACTCACTACAGTTACTGTCACACGAGTCAGACACTCACTACAGTTACTGTCGCACGTGTCAGACACTCACTACAGTTACTGTTACACGTGTCAGACTCTCACAACAGTTACTGTCGCAATTGTCAGACACTCACTACAGTTACTGTCGCACGTGTCAGACACTCACTACAGTTACTGTCGCACGTGTCAGACACTCACTACAGTTACTGTCACACGAGTCAGGCACTCACTTCAGTTACTGTCACACGTGTCAGACACTCACTACAGTTACAGTCACACGTGTCAGACACTCACTACAGTTACTGTCAACACTTGCTACTATCAAGTGTCAGACACTCGTGATCTAGTGTCATACACTCGCGACGCGATCAAGTATCACTTTTTCAGAAACTGACGATTACGTTTCAGACCGTCGCGATCAACTGTTATGTTGAGTACAGATTGGTGAAAAGTAACATAAAATATAGTACACATTAAAATAAATTCGCCTAGTAAATGATAACCAAAGTGGTCTATACCGACCCGAACTAGGTAGAACCTGTACTACGGTAACCTGATGACTGATATACATATACACACGCAGACACAGGTCAAACAGACATGTTCATGCACACAAAATGTTTGACTTGTCCGGGGATCCAAACCGGGACCAGCGGCTCAGAAGGCAGGGTCGCTACCAACTGCACCAACCGGTCAGACAATTGGGGACCTCTGGCCTAGTCGTTGTGTTACATATCGTGTTGCATTGCATTTGAGTCTCATTTGTGTTACATTTCAAGTTACGTTTCAACAATCTGTAGGTACCCGGCATTTGACATTGACGATCAAGTGTCGGACATCGGCGATCAAATGTCAGATACTCACGTTTTAGTGTCTGAAACTCACTGTGACTATTGTTATTGTGTAACCTCTCTGGTTGGTGACCATTAAATCAACTAGATCACTTCCATTCCAGAGCGGAGGCGAAAGCATCGATATAAACCAGATTCGCTCAGTAAAAGTCTCACGCGGCGCGCGCAACATTCCCAAAGCTTTCGAGATCTTCACGGGAGACCAAACTCTCATCCTGAAGCCTAAAGACGGCAAGAATGCTGAAGAATGGGTGCAGTGTCTTAGCATTGCGGTGGCACATTCACAAGCAAGGGATGCACCAGCCAAGGCGAACAGTTTGCCGGCCAGGGGACTCACTCTCAAGAGCTTCTAGGAGTTTCTAGGTAATATAAAGCTTCGTATTCATGGTTATTGATAATGCAATTCACGAGCGCGCGTCTTGTGGCTTATGTCATTGTAATAAGGTATAAATTGAAATGCAAAATCGGTAACAAAACTTGTCAACATGTTTTATTGTTGCGAAACTTTTGTTTATTGAATACGGGGCTTTAGCATATAAATCATCAGCCTATAAAGTTTCCCACTGCTAGGACACAGGCCTCCTCTTTCTGAGAGGGAGTGGGCGGTAATCCACCACGCCGCCAAGTGCGGGTTGGTAGATGTCACATGACTACAATCTTTTGGTTCTAGGACATGCCGGTTTCCTCACGATGTTTTCCTTCACCGTTTGGAGAGCAGTGGTGATGAACTAATTTACACAAAGTAAAGCGCCTGTGCCTACGACCTACAACTCGTAAGTTACCGCCGTTACCGCTCGGCCAACACTGCTCCTTGGTCACCATTGCTCTTTTCGCTCGCATCGATACGGGCGTGTTTGACCGTACCGCGAAAATTTTCTTAATCGTAATAAACTGCGAAACAGGTCTATAATTAATAAGCTTTCCAACTTTATCTAAAATAATACTAAATTATTTTAGCATAAAATTTTTCAGCATTATCATAGTTATGACTTTACAATTTGACTTGATTTAGCGCTAAGTTAAAGTAAATTCTTTAGCATAATAAAGATCAATACATACAGTAGATCAATCTTGCAGAACTTGCTCATTTGTTTTCTGTCTGTATGATTAAATATCCTGCGTAAGTGTTCAATAAAATAATATAACAACAGCCATATACTGAAATAAATACATAATAAAATGTGACTGAAAAGAAGACTTGTATTGAAACGTGCATTTGTATACATTATGTATAATACAATTAGTAAGATATTTTGAAATGCATAATGTTTCAAAGGTTCTTTAATTATGTAAGATTTTGAATAACGCCGGTTATATTATACATTGGCGGGATTTATAATCGTCATTTAAAATGACCTCAACTCATTTTAAATGACGCAGGCTGCTTCGTAAGCGGCCTGCGTAATACAACATAATTCAGCACGTTATACATGTGCTTGTAACTTGCACAAAAGTATGCAAGTTACTTGCATACCATTTTGAAATTAGCCAATCAGAAGTTGTTATGCCACAATATGTACTTGCAAACTTTTGTGCAAGTTACAGGATGTGAATTTGCAGCTTTATGGTTGTTGTGATGGTACAGTCATGTAGATAGTTGAAAATGCTCACAAAGTATATAATAAGTTTTAGAATATCTACCCACATTCCTTTCAAAATCGGGAATGGCACAAGGTTGTTTTAAGACTTTTTTTTTTATATTCGTCCTTATTTATATGACATTATCGAATGTTTACTTGCGCGTACAGTTTGTAACAAATCTCTTTATTTTTTACAGTCAGTTTCGAACAGAAGCATGATATGGTGTTGCTAGCTGTACGTGGTTACATGATAATGGTGCCGATTCTCTTGTCACAAATGCCTCTAAACTAGACTAAAAATCACCAAAATTTCGTTTATTCCTGTCAAACGACACGATTTCCCATTCTGAAATTGACTAACGTGACACAACTTAACTATATTTTAGTTTGATAGCACTTAATTGGCACTGAGTTATTAATCTATTGAAAATGGCAATTTTGCTATTCAGAATTTGAAGTTTTTCACCAAAATTTTGATTGTCTAACTAAATCAACTGTTTTCAATCGCGATTAAAAAGGTATGGAATAAAATTTGTTGTCATGAACTAAAAACACCAACACCTCGACTTCGGGTGCAAAAGCAGTACTGTATCTTTTTATTCTTTCTTTTTTTTTTTCTTTATTTCTTTTTTTTTATATCTCTAAAATGGTGTGTCCTATCACAAAAATAGTGAATATTTTGACCCCCTTTGTAAAACACAAAACCCCCTAAAACTCAACATGTCGGTAATAATTTTTCATATTTTCCATACTAAAAGTGAAAAATTACATATAAAACACGTCGAGGCAGGCCGCCCAGCGCGCCTGCGGCTATAAAAAAAAAATCATGGGCTAGGGCAAACAAGTACCACGTGAAGTCGCGATTGTCAAATTCCATTTTAGTTGTGTTACAATGTTTTTTTTTAAATTTAGAGATTTTTTTTGCAGAATAGTTTTAAGATTCTCATAGCCAAAAGTAAGGAATTTTAGTGATAGTTTAGTTTAGTTCGGTGTGCAAGAGAATCGGCACCATTATGTAGGTACTCATTTAGTATGTAGTCTTTTATATCTTAACGCGTTTATTAATCGCTCTTGCGGTAAAATATTAAATCGCATATGGAATAAAGCTCTATGGCCTGTTTATAGATTTTTGTATTAACTAAATATTATGCTTTGAAATGAACTTTATGACTACAACATAAGGTCGCAGTTTGGTAGTTATGAAGACGGTTTTTGAAAGTGAAGGTACGGCAGAAAATACACCATGCTGCAGCTAGCAGCTAGGCTGCAACGGTTTGACTACATAAGCGAATGTAAATCTTACACCCGTCTCTATCAGTGTCAACGAGACAGATCTAAGTGGCACTTGTTTTCATGAAGTCAATTATTTAACTAGTTACTATATTTTAGTGCCTTATACAAAATAAGTGTTTGTTTTTAATTGCGCTAGAGTACAATGAACATTTACAATTTTGTTTAGCAGTAGATATTCAGAGGAAACAACGGAAGACAACTTTTCCAGACATTGAAATTATGAACTTGACGCAAAACAATGCTCTACCGTGCGTACACGCATATTGAAGAATGTTGACACGCGAGTATGACTCGCTTTTTTAACTAATTTATGTTAATTAATAATTTTATTCAACATTTATTATACAGAATAATTTATACGTTTTTTTGACAAATTGAGATTTTATGAAGAAATAAAGCTAGAAGACTGAAAGCTGGTCAATGGTCATAGCTACTTATTGTTGCATGTGTGAGGAGAGACTTATACAATACTACAGAATTATAAATTACGTTCTGGATATTCGTTAAAAACCAATTGGAGGATCAAAGATGATTTGTATCGATTTCTGGAGCAAGTCCTATGTATGGAGGGAGGGTTCAGAATACACAAAAAAATATCTTATGTTTGGTAAAAGAATTTGTGATTCAAAATTAACATTCCCGTCCTGTTCAGTGCTTCGAAATAATAATAAAATTATTATGTACTGTTGTGGTCTCAAAAATCATTATAAATGGTTGTAACGCGAATGACATTAGTCTTAAGTAATTTTAAGTTGACTAATTAAAAATGGCGAAAGTGACTAGAAAAAAAATTAAAATAAGACATTTTAAAACTATCCGTTGCTTTCCCCACAATCTTACTTTAGTTTTGAAATCTATAAGTACCAGTACTTAACTTGCCATCTCGCATTTTATGAAAGCACAATTTTATCATGTTTTGGAATACCTAGTTTTAAGTTTTGTCTGCTTTGTATTAACGTCAGTTAACTGTCACTGTCAACATGAGGTTGCTATCACCAAAAAGTCAAGTGTTCATTGGTAAACCAAATTGTTTCTTTGTTTAAGTACCTATAGTTCGTTCGCGTTAAGAATGCAGTGAGTCATCAGTGCAACTGCAAGATTAAGGTGTATTTACAGTGGTGTTAAATTCAAACAAATTATATTTTAAAAGATTAAGTTTAATGAAGCAATGCCTTCAACTGTCATTGTAAACTTGACTTTGTAATTTGATTGGTTAGGGGGCGGGGCTAGGCCGACGGACAATGATGACTCACTGCATTCTTAACGCGAATGTACTATACTATGTTTAATGCTATGTAACATATCGAGCTTGCTTAGATTGGGGCTCACTATTGGGGAAAAATCCGCCTTGACAGGAAAGACTTCTCGGAAAGATAAATATGGCGAAACATGGCATGAACGGTATGGTGTTCCCAAACGCATTTATTATTCGGTATTGGGCCCCCACTTGTGCTTCTAGGTGCTTCAGAATTATATAATAACTTAATTAAACTAAAACAATAACGTCCAGTAAAAAAGTTATAAACTATAATATAATTTAGATGTAAATATATTGTATTGTTATATAGTTGAATCAGATTTTATTGAAGAAACGCCTGAAATCGCCACCGAATTTAAATGAAATATTTAATGTATTACTTTAAATGATTAACTGCAAACAGGAGAAATATTTGTATGATTATATTTAATACAGTTAGTAGTTATATACCTCCACTTAAATATCTACCTATATACTGCCCAGTTAATTATAAGAAGTCTGAATCATCATAATGTCTTATGTACACGTATTGTTAGCCAGTGTCCATTCTTATACAGATTTGTAGGACGTCACAGCGGCTTTGCTACGATCACAGCAGTATTATGGTGAATGTCTAATGTCTAACCTATGCATATTAAACACACACAGTCCTCATGTCAGCCAACAGACAATTAATTTTAATGTTTTTTTGCCATTTCTAAACGTATTTTGTCATGGACTCCGCTCAAAAAGTAGGTAATGCCCGTAACTTAGGATTTCAGTCAAATTAAGTACCAAATACTTTTTTGTTGAATAATTAAATATGAACTCATCAATCTATATTCTCACCAAATAAACGATAATGCTGCTTGTAACGTACTACAACTCTGCCTATAGTTTAAGACCATACAGTTGCCAAAATAAATGATAATAACAAATAACAATTGTACATACAAATATTTATATGAAACGTGTTGATTAAGTTTAAGTGCTTCGGACAACTTTGAACTTGGTGCTACAGTAATATTAATAATCACTTGTAACTAGGTGTCATGGCTTCCATTTGCAGGGCCGTATGTTATACACGCGTTTTGGCTCATGTACTTAAAACTGCCCTATTTATTAGTTATTAAATTAGTTGTTTGTATATCGTGTAGTTTTATTTCTATAATATAATATTTGACTGAATACTTTAGTATAGAGGAAGATTTTTACCAAGAAGAGGGAAAGAGGATGAGAAATTAAACAAGTTCCTTGTTTGATCAGTTTCAAAAATATTTTACTATTTTACAGTACTATCTACATCAATACTACAACATCAATTCTTATAACACAAAATTCAGATAACACTTATAATCTACACAGTAAAGTCTAAAAATGCACAGCAGTTCTAAATTATTTCGCCAGGCTTCATAGTGCTCAATTGTTTCTTAAACCCATCATTAGGGTGTATAGCCGGCCTTCTACCCTTCACTAAATCATAAGCTTCTTGAAACTGCAGCATTTCATAATGCATTAAATAAGCCAAAGCGACCATAGACGTCCGTGAAACGCCGGCATTGCAATGAATAAGACAATTCTCTTTGGAGTCCACAGCCTCACGAATGAACGGCAAACTATCTAATAAAGTCTCTTTGATATTAGTTTCAGGCAAATCTAAGCAGTTTATAAACTTATTGTTGACTGCAACTTCAACATTGATACCTAGACTTAGCACATGTTTGATGTTGTAAGCTTCTATGACATTATTCGCAGTACAATCTTGTGAACCTATATATACAAATTCAGTTATTAATACTGGAATATTATCGGGCTTCGTGTCAACCACGAACCCGTAAGTGTTCGGACTTATTGCAGTTACAGTGAAATCTTTCTCGACGTAACGTTGTCCGTCGATTTTTGTAACAACTGTTTCTGTTACTTTTAATCTATTTCTTTGTTTCATTAGTTCATTGAGGAAACTCATTGTTAACAATTTTGGGGCTGTGTGATTTTAAATGAAAAAATAATGTTTAAAATAGTTAAATGCAAAAAAATATTGGGAACATAGTTAAATGCAAAAATGAAAGATTCAAATTGTATCTATTGACTGTCTAGGTTTAAAAATCTTACACTGGGCCTCTTTGTATTTAGGCACTGCTTTCCTTCAACCTCTCCTCTACAATGTTTAATTTCCTTGCCAACAACAGCTCACCAACTGGCCCATATATCTCCCAGTCTATTTTCTATCTCTCTCAGTCACATTCACTATCACTATCGTCCACCTCACTCCCCTCCTGACTCTTCTCCGGTTCGTAGACGAGATCCTCAGGCTTGTAATGCACTTCACACAGGTACAGACCGTCGGGAGGACCTGATTGGATACTGTTGTCCCATGTGTGCTTCGAAGGCACTTGTAGCATCACCTTTATTTCTTCAACAGGCAACTTGCCTTTGGCTACGGCGTTTAGTGCTCCTACCATGCGGCGTATCTGGAAAGGATTAATTTGATATAAAAGATTATTTCGATGTAAAAGATCTTTTCGATGTAAAAGATTATTTCGATGTAAAAGATCTTTTCGATGTAAACGATTTTTTCGATGTAAAAGATTGACTGACTTGTTTTTTTAAGTGTTATATTATGGGTGGCAGGGATATAGGCGCGTACTGTAACCATGAATTCAGCACATGATTCTAGACCACCAAGCATATAATTTTTTGTTGGTTATCAAAAATAATATCAGCTCTTTCATAGAAAAGTGCAATATCTCTATGTGGTCAAAATTTTCAATCCAGGACAGTTCAGAATCATGGACTTAATCTGTGTAACAAGTCCCTGTCACCTTGTATATTCGGTATATATAATATATGTATTATTCGAAAATTTGGAGGAATGGAAACCAAAGGCACGTCGCGTATGCCTTTTAGAGAAACCACAACGTTATGCAATTAGTAAGCAAAGTACTAATTAGTATGTGAACAGTCGGTAATGCACTCGCTTATTGTTCACCCATAATATAAGGTAGAAAAGTGGTCACCCGCCAGCATTATCGAGTGTACCATGTACATTACTTCCATTTAGAGTGGGCAGTGGATGTAATGCATATCTTTTTTTTATTTTTGGTATGTTGGTTTCTAAAAATTTCAATTTAAATGGCTACCTGGTTATGTACAAATCCTCTCCCTCTAATCACAATATCCCAGTAATCAAATATACTGTCTTGTTTTATAGAGTAGCTGGTGAGAAGTGGCTTCCCCGGGCTCACTTCAATGGACTGAATCTCTCGTCTGTTGTGCTTGGTCGATTTCAACTTGTTGAAACGCTTGAATGTCGTGAAGTCGTGGTAGCCAACAAAGTATTTGGCGCCTTCTTTGAATTTCTCTATGTCGAAGCCTGGTATCCTGAAGTAAGGTATAAAATCTTGTATTATATTTCAACTCAAATTACATTTTCCCATTGTAATATTATATGTATCAGACTATAATGTTCCCACTGATGCGGCACAGGCCAGGGCTGTAATCCACCACGCGGGCCCAGTGCGGGTTGGTAGATGTCACGTGTTCGAATTTTTGGTTCTAGGTCATTCCGCTTTCCTCACGATGTTTCCCTTCACCTGTTTTGCGAGCAGTGGTGATGAAATTATTTACACACAAGTGAAGTGCCTGTCTGGGTTCGAACCCCCGACCTACGACTCGTAAGTCTGGGCCCTTACCAATGGATCACCACTCCTGTAATAAATGAAGTAAACAATATCTAGTTTCCAGGTCAAGCCACATTCCAGATGCAGATTACTTTAGTATTAAAATAAAACTATTATCCAACCAACACTACAAAGACAACAACTGAACTCTCTAGTAAAGATTACTAATATTTGCTAGTTACCTTACAAAATGACACCGCCTCCACTCTTCTATAGGTATGTGTGAAGCTATTGATGTTTTCTCAGGGAAAACTATGTCATCCTTTTTTACTGCCAATCTGAAAGGTATACAGAGAATGTTTTTGATCACTTTGTCATTATTACAATACGACAAATGCCATTACAGATCTGGGGCCATTTAATTAAAGAGTAATGTCTGAAACTTCTCCCTCAGGGGTGTGTGTGTTCTGCCAGGGTTGCAGGAAAGTCCGCAAGAGTTACCGTGGCCCCTGGCACAGGCATCTGAAGGAATACGGGTGGGTCAGTCAGTAAGAGTCTGACACGGCCTTCCACTCCGCCCAGAGCGTGAGAAGTTATTTGATGATTTCCCATTCACAAAAAAATAAAAAGTGGTGTGTGTTGGGCTATTTAAATGAGTTTGATGTATTGTTAAGGCCGTTTTGCACTAGTGTCAAAGCCATTACGATTTTGTTTACATAAGGGATTTTTCTATACTCCCAACATAGCTATCTTTCTCTCTCTCTCACTGAAATATACTGGCTCCAATATGTCATAGAATGGCTATTGTAAAGGGATTCTTAAACAATGTAAGCAATAAATTAAATAATGATACTTACCTGTATAAGTATGTCCTACCAATAGCATTATGTCTAGCATTGAAGTTATCTGCAACTCTGATAACCTTTTTAACAAAAATGCTATTATTGTGTTTGTAGAAGAATTTGTTCAGGTTGTATGCAACACCATCGGGATCATATATGTTGGAGCCGTACTTCTCCAAGTCAAAGTGTGCACTTGTGTTCAGTGCGTGAACTCCACCATCTGTACTGTAACAAGTTATTTACTTAACAGATATTTTTTTTTGAGTCAGAATTTCTTCTCTTTAAAAAACTATAAAAAATTTAATGCTATTTGCTGGTAAGCTAAGTGCGTCACTTGGGAACTGCTGGTCAGATTTGGGTATTTAAAAAAAAAAACTTTTACAAGTGGTTTATAAAACTTTTTTTTAAAGGTTTTTAGGATAATCAATAAACGAAAGTACTTGCTTCTTTGGGATTTTTGTATTTGTTGGGACAGGACAACATCTGACAGGTCAGTTATTATTATTATAAAAGTAATGTTGTTCAGTAATTAATGATAATAATTTTGCTGAAAGACTAGACATTCAGACGCCACAAAAGAGATCAATTAGTGATACTAAGCCTGCGTTTATTCAATAGCAAGTAGTTGTGAGTAGGGCTCACTTACCGGCTCGAAAGAACAAGGTTAGGGTAGTTCAGCGATCTAAGTTGCAGAAGTGCTAGTTCCATCAAACCCTGCACACTTTCTGGATCTGGGTGATTACGTCCTTCTTTAAGCCATATCTTCTCCGAAGACCTGCAATATAGTCCTTCAGTGAAATTCTTGTACCTATTAAATTATTGTTCATGATTACAAATGCTAACTGCTATAAAGAAGACGTGCCTGAATGGCGTCCCTATGTAAGAGAAGAATGATAAATATCTGGCTTTCATAATATTTCCCCACAATGGATTACAAAAATGTTTTCATTTAAAAAACATCTGTGAAAGTTTCAATATTTCGACATGAGCCGGACTGACGGACTCAGGAGATATAGGTTAGCTGTCAGTGTCAGCACAGAACATAAATATAGGTATTGAGTGTTATATGGTTATTATAGTCAGTCAGCTGTCTGTCATACAATTCGTTATCACTATCTCACTATCAGTATTTTGCTATCAATTTTATTCAGCTGCGTGCGCTCAGACTACAGACTATGAAAAGAGTTATTTTTTGTATATATTACTTACTAATTCCATGCCTTTCACATAGTAGTTTCCGTTCACACATTGAAGTCCATTACTATTCAGGTCCAAATTATCACAAAAAACTCATCAAATGATTTCTTTTAGATTTTATGAAGAGAAAAAGTCTCCATATACAGGATTGGGTCAAAATAAAAATCTAATGGACACACGGCGACATATCAAGTTTTGCAGTTTTAGCTGACCTCGCATTGTGTAGGCTTTTCTTAGAATGAGAAGTCGGCTTACACTGGAAATCACCGACTCGTCACGATAGGTACGCGATATCTAAACAGGAGCCTTTCACTTTTTTGACACTTGTTTATGTGCATGTCATCGAAATGTCATGTCAATTTGTTTGCCATTATTTCAGTCAAAAATGGCACAACGGACGTGGCATATGTTTACGGTTTTAACTTTAATATTTACAGTTTTATCACTTGTTGGAGATGTTTTCTCGCAGTCGCCAGCGCCCTGGTACGAGAACATGCCTGCGGTGACGATGGACTACAAAGTTCACATCGACGCGGGCAAAGAAGACTGTTACTATCAATATGTCCCGTCTGGTGCTACATTTTACGCCAGCTATCAGGTAATTAATTAGGATTTCTGTAACGAAACCTAAGCAGCAATTTCAGATAACGATGCTAATGGCTTGGAACCATGATAACGAAACATTTTGGAGCTCTAGCTTGCGTATTTCATTCATAAATAGTTTTTTGAACTGTGAAAAAATCTTTTTTGTCAACAGGTGTTGAAAGGCGGCGATGGCATGTGTGGTTTTGCCGTGCGGCATCCTAATGGCCAGATAGTGCACCCTTATGAGTGGCGGCAGAGTGCCGAGTACGCGGACCAGTCCTCTTCAGGAGGATATTATGCAGTGTGCATTGATAACCAGTTCTCAAGATTTGCAGGGAAACTAGTCAATTTATATCTCTCAGTGATAAGATACGATATGTGGGAGAAGTACGCCAAGGAAGTGGAGGAGCTTGACATGAATATAAAGAATTTTACTGTAAGTTTTTTTTAATCTAAAAAACTTTTTATCTAACTCTTACTAGAGTCAAACAGTTGGATTGAATTATAATTCGCTATGTTTGCTCTTAATCTGTAAAATATTCTATCCTGTTTTTTAAAAACCTTTACACATTCATAATGTTTAAATTATGTTAAATCATGTAAATCAAAGCTAAAAGTTGGTCTTTTTTTAAACCGTTTGTGGACTGAGGTACTTATATGATTAAGTAACTGCTATCAAAATGAACTAAGTATAGTTTAGTTTACAGTAACATTATGACGTAAAGAATTTGTATTAGAGGGAAACCTTCAGGCAAAGGAAGTTGCTTCCTAGAGACATTTCTACACCTTTGTTCAATAATCTTGAATAATTTGCATGGATATTTAAATAAATATAATGTAAACATCTATTGTAAATGAGACCTACATCATATTACATATCTGCTTCATATTATACAATAGGTGTTTACAGGACAAAAAAAGTACTTCTTTTCTATTCCACCTTAGAATGAGTGCTTATAGTTTGTTTCGCAATGTCTTGTACAAACAACAGGAGAAATAAAAAAGTAATAAGGCCCAACGCATACTGGCAGACAAGAAGATAGAGAATATTTAATAAATCCATGTGTATTTTATACTATTTCAATTTGCATTGCATGCCTTATTTAGGCATGCAATGCTCAATGGTTGGTCCCGTCCACCAGTTTGTGCTGGCCCTAAGAATTTGTATCCAATTATCCACCAGATAAGTTTACTAGAACTTGTCAGAAAGCGGTAAATAAGGCATTATTCATTGCCAGTATTAATTTTATTCACTTTGTTGTTGTAGACCTCTATCCAGTTTGTGGAGAGGAACATCAATGACATCCTTCAGTACCAGTACCACTCCAGGGCCCGGGAGTCCAGAGACTACAACTTGCTGCAAGACAACAATATCTACGTGCTCAGGTATTGTAACTACTCATTAATATTAGGGAGTTAGGGTCAGAAAGAGCTTCATGTCAATGCAATAAAACATCATTGACTCGTTTCGGTTTGGACGGCGTGACTAAGACCGCAACATACCTAATGCCACAAGTGTGGTGATACATAATCGGCTCAAGACGATTCCGCGTCGATAAGTGTGCTCACACCTCACACCCTTCATAGAGGAATCCCTAATCACCTTATTACATATGTAAGTTAAGTAGATGTTTCATAATGTTGGAGAGTTGTTGAACATTATTGCAATCTAGGGCAAAAAAATTGATTACTACATTGATAAGATAATAATGCATAGTATAGATGCAGAATGGATTCATGATACTATGTGCCAATTTTTCTTAATAATAAACATGGTTCATATAGCCCATGATGTAACAAGGAAGGAATTTAATTAAGAGTGGTATAAAACAATCATAGCACTGATGATTTGCACTTTTACATCAAAATTTAAATGAAAAGTATTTTTATAAAACTGTTATTTTTTTTTGTGTGTTGTCCCTTTATGTTAACACTTTATTGATGACATTCAACTTGTAATGATTAATAAATAAACAACCCGAACGAATATTTACATAATTTTGAAAAGCTAACAGGCTTAAAATAATATTAGTAGGTACATATGCATAAAAATTAAAAAATCAAAGGGCATCAGAAAATTTGTCCGCATTGCTGTCTACGGGAAAAGTGCCCAAAAGGCAGGCAGCATTACCACGTTGTATGGCGATGCTGATTCTTTGTCCAAAAAATAGGCCAGCCCTCTGGTCACGTGAAGAGTCGACAAACCGCTTGGTGATGTCTCGAGAAACAAAGTGGGTGCTTGGACCCCATAGCCCTAGTGCTGTGTGTTCAACCCCAAACGGCTCTAACACATAAGCCCTAAAAATATTGGGGTATTTACGCCGTTTGAGGTTATCCGCACCTGTAGCAGCCGCCCCAGTACAGCCCGTCGTGCTAGGAAGATGGAACGGCGCTAGGGTGTCGATACATGTTGCATCCCACACCAATGGCCTGCCTAACTTCCAGGGCATTACGGTAATTCCGTCTGGTCTCTTCTCTTATTTTATTGATAAACAATTTTTTTTTCCAGGTGGTCTATCATCCAAATCCTGGCCATAGCGGCAACAGCAACATTACAAGTGTACTTCGTGAGGAAACTGTTTGAAGTCAAAGAGAATTCTTCCAAAACAAGAATCTGATCACATCATGACTGCCCGTGGAGACGAAATTATTTACTAACTGTTACTGTTTACTGACTGATCTTCCATTCCACTCAAATTAATGTTGATCTCTCTTCTTGTTCCACCTTTGTGTTATAATAAGCTTGTTAATTGTTTTCATTGGTGCATAATATTAGACAATAGGTTAGCTCAAGCTCGGTTATATGTAGGAGTCATAGTAGGTATGATAAGTGAGTTATTGGGCACAACTGTCTTTTATAATATTCTTTCACTTAGTGATTTCTTCTGAGATTATTAAGTATCCGAGATTATTTTTACTATTTTCCGGTTTATCATACTTACATAAAATGACGTCTTCTTCCCGTGGGGGTAGGCACAAATACCTGCTTCGATCCTCCATAAGTACTCCTTTTGCCTCGTTTACGTTTATCATACTTCGTTTAATATACCTGTTTCTGTAAACATCCAGTCACAATATTTAAAGAAACAACAACGCGCACAAATATATTGTTTTAGTTAAGTACAATCGTTTTTGGCATTTTTATACAAAAAAGACGTTAAATTGTTTACAAATAATCAATTTAGAATTAATAAGTTTAACTTTCCAGTTTTTATCTTATTTTAAATTAACTAGGTATTAATAGATCTGATACTAATAACAACCTTTTTAAATATTACGATTCGATTTGCATTTTTTTGTTATTTATTTGCTATTTGACAATTATATTTTTTTTAGTTTTTAACGGATTATAATATTATTTTTGTAAGCAAAGACATACATGCAGCGTGTTTGAAATAATGAATGACCAACATAATTTTAATAAACTGAAATGTTAGGTACATAAAGATCGTCTTTTTACTATCCTTTGTTCCACGTCTTTCGTCTTCTCGTGTGATTGTCTCGGCGCGCTCAGAAGGACAATTTCTGTAATTAAAAACCAAAGATATTTTAATGGCACCGCAAAGTGTGCGTCTTGTCGCTGCGTCTAGTCACTGCAACAAGACACAGAGTTGTCGTTTGCATCTGCGTCTTATCGCTGCGACTAGACGCAGAGCTGGCGTTTGCGTCTGCGTCTGCGACTGGTCGCTGCGACTAGACGCAGGGCAGGCGTTTGCGTCTGCGACTGGTCATAAGCGATCATTTTCTAGTCTAGACGATCAGTCTAGTAGCTGTGACAAGCAGCGAGAGCGTGCGACTCCCCACTAGCTAGTCGTTGCGACTGCTGCGCTTTGAACAAAATATATGAAAATTTATGGCCGCAGCCAGTCATGGCGTCAAGTCGCCGAGCTGTCGCAGCCGTATGTCGCATAGTGTGCGTGCGCAATGTCTTTACATTACAAACGTTCAAAATCTAGTTGCAATCTCATCTCAGCGATAATCAATGTCAAAATGTAGGGAAATTAGAGGTATTTTTGACAGATTGAGACGGATTAAAAATTAGAATGCGCGCCTTCTGAGTGAGGTATTGCCCTCCAATATCGCTTACGTTTCTCGTTTTCATAGAAGCCCAACGGGGCGGGCAGTCATAAATATTGATAGTAGGTAAGCACAGACGCAGTGGGAGGATGGAATATGCATAACCATAAGTATTGCAGGTGCTTTGCCATACTAGAGACGCGTACTTTCCAATCTGTGTTCAATTCGAGTCACTGGTTCCGTGAGATCACCACGGTAAATGCCCACCAAACTGTGCTCAGTTTGCGTCAGTTAGACACTGTTTAGTAATCGACTATACTCGTTTTGTTTTTACAGAACGAGGTTACGGTCAAGGTCAATTTAAGGTCATCTTTTAATCCGCAGACAAATTCTAGGGGGTGTTATACGAGGAGAAGAGAATTTCATTACTTTTGACCTAGGACGTCTAGTTTTTGACATTTGCGATTAACGCAAAACAGGGATTCCAATTTATATGCGTTCTTTGCTGCCCAGGTAAAAACTGGGAAGTAATATTACCTATGCTATCTGTTCTGCCAAAATGATGATCATTCATTGAACCACTCTCGAAGGGATATTTTAGTTTATCGGAATAACCTATTTAATTGGTCATGTTCATATTACGTCACGTTCACGAGCTACTTAATGTATAGGAGGGTCAAGTATTTGATTATTGTTGTAATCATAAGATGGTGTTAGTGAAGCGACTAAAACTGAGTAGGATATGCCATTGTAGTGGCATGTTGCATTTTTAAAAACAATTGATTTGTTATTACAAATCAACAAAGTTGATTTGACGAGGATAATGTTTTACCGGCAAATAGACGTTAAATAAATTTTAATAATTATCCTGTAGGTCGGTAGGTAGGTACCACGGAGCAGAAACAAAGAGGAGGCGTTGTAAAGTCATTCTTCATACAAAAGTAGTGTCGCAGCCTCGCGGGGTGCGGGGGGAGCCCAATTAGTGGCTAGTAGCAAAATCAACTCATAGGCAAATTAGACAGATGTCCTAAGATGTCGTAAGAGTTCTGCTATGTTTCATTAAGTGTCGCTTTTATTGTAAGGAGCCGGATTCAGGTTTAATAGTTTTATATTATACCGATATCGTTTTATTTCTATTATGTCCGACAGAAATACATTTTTTGACTGAAACCGAAACTGAATTTCGGCAGCGGTTTCAGATTCGGCCGATACCGAAACTTCCAGAAATTAACAAGTGTGAGGGAAAAAATCCTCTCCTCTTCTAAATTTTTCTTCTGAACTTAGTTACCGAAACTAAACCGAATTCCGTTTTTTGCCGAAACTCGACATCTATTTGACTTCACTTTTCATATAGCATATATTATGTAGGTAGGTATGTGCTTATCAAAAAGTCTGAGTCCGGACCTGCAATTTGTCAGTACTTCCGCTACTTGCCGATAGGGGGCAGCAATTACCGAACAATCGAAAAGAAATAAATTACAAATTTAAGGCGCGGACTGACTACGATTTTAATCGCTATTACCGCACTCACTAAACCGCATCTGCGCGTTTTACGGTAATTATGCACACACTCGCAAACGCTAACACGGGCGTTTGTGTGCTCAAGGAAAGTTGCATAGTATACGTAAGGAAATCAGATGTTTTCTGTTGAATATACTTACTTATGACGTGCGTTCTAAAATTCGATGTAATTACAGTGTCGGTTCATAATATGATACAATAAATAATTACACATAACAATTTAAAAAAAACAATTAAATCACTACTGTTTATTTTTATTACAGTACATGATAAACAGGTCAAATATAAACATTCCGAATTTTACCCGACTGCTCTAGAAGGGGAATTATGCTTTTCGGGTGTAAGTCAGTATCAGGGATGGAAGGGTTAATTAAATGGGTAGTTATGCCATTTCAAACTAATGTTTGTGTTTTAGATAGGTACTTAGTGGGTGCGGTAAAAAAATAGAAAATAAAACCAACATAAAGGCCCTCGGACCACTTAAAAATCACATAAACTCTAAATAAATGCAATAATATCACAGCTCCAAGTGACAAATGCCATAATGTTTCTAAGGAAATGCGGAGCCGGGACGGAAGCTAGAATTCTGAAAAATTTAGACGATAGAGGGATCATCCACGGGAATGGAAGCTGCTGCTGGCTGAATATTAGTTGGTATTTGCTAAAATTGGTAAAACAGTGCGTGAATTGAACTAAAGTTCTGTGGCGGACTACTAAGGCTACTCACTGCCTAATATTGAAGTGAAAATTCAGTCTCAGTGGAAATATGGGCAATAAAAATAAAATGTTGCGAAAGAGTTTTACAAGAAAAAGACGAAAAACTCGAAAAAATGATGGAATGTTTGGGTAAGTAGGATGATTACGGTATTGTATCATAACATTTGAAATTTGTATTTAGTTTAGTTTACTTACGAAACTGTATAAATCTATAGAAACGGTATTGACAATTTCTACAAACATTTTGCTAAATCCAAAAACAAATAGGTGCACTCTATTTTGATGTCTATAGAATGCATATTTGAATGCGCCTAGTGCAAACGTCTCTGGTCGAAGCAACCATCGAGGCGATAGCCATATTGCAATAGTAGGTATAAGTAACAAAAACAAACTTGCAGATAAATCAGAGTGCGTTCGTAATTATTATAATAATATAAATATTGCACACTAGTTATATATAAAGCATTTTGATTCTTTTGTAAGATTATTTTTATAATATTTATTGAGTCATTAGACCAGTGCCGATAATTTTTGAAAACGAAAAAAGTCGCAGTAGGCTGAAACCCATTGGAAAAGATATCTTTATTCCCTTTGAATTTGATTGATCCCTATAACTTCTGCAAGATAAAACACAGCAGTTCATGTTAGTGCAATGAGTATGGGTCGGGAATACTTTTTAATCGTATAAAAGACTAAACAAATACATGACAACCTATCCGCTTCACAACGACAGTTGTACTGACGAAAGCGCCGCCTGGTCGCAAGTAGTGCTACTACCGTGTGACGTAACGACTACATTGGTGGCTGATGGACTACTTTGATTGCAACACCTCCTCTTTGTTTCTGCTCCGTGGTAGGTACCTACTTTAGGGTCAGCACAAAAATTCCCCGTGTCGCGCTCAGTAGAGGAAATGAAACGATGCCATTATATAATTACATTTTATTATCATACCATAAATATATAACATCCATGATTTGTTACATTTGTTTCTAATTCTTTATACACAATAATTTACTTAAGTACAATACAATCGTAACTTGATTTAGGTATAATTGTTAATGATATGGTGCAAATTTATAGCCGGAATTACATTCACTTGTAGCTAGATGGCCGTGCTTCGTTTACCGTTATTATATGAGCGGCCAACTAGAGCAATGTAATTCAGACTTAAGTGCTAGCCAAGGAATGTTGACTAAGATACTTGATAATTTCATGATCAACTCATCCGCTCGTTATGACTAGGCAATTTTCGAATACAGCGGGCAAGTGGAGCGTTACTTGGTGATACTATAAATCTTAACCTAATCAGTAAATGTCTTACAATGTTATTTATACTGTACAACAAACTGCTGCGAATCTCATACGTAACTGTACACTTACGAACTAAACTTATGTAAGCAGAATTCACTCGCGGTATCAATTTGATTGTTCTAATATAACTATGTTTAATCACACGCGAGCTACAGTCTGCAACGAATCGCTGCAGCGGACCACGTCCGAATTAAATGATACTACAATAAAATATAATTAATAACTGATTGATAATTGATTCATTATTTATATTCTGTCTTTAAATATAGTATTATTAAATCAAGAAAATATTTCATTAAAATTATTTTATAGTATATTTAAAAAGAACTGTTACATAACTCGATTTCGTAGATTTCTAAATGATTTTGTTCATCGAATAGAGCGGAACTATCACAAGTAAGCACCTTCTACTGTGTCGGATCGTTTCGACCCACACACTGCGTTAAATAGTTCTTAAAACAAACACCAAGTTTCTCCATACCATTCTAAAGGCAGTGACTGGACGGACCACGTCTTCTTCAAACAGAACAATTTCATAGACAGTCAATACTCGTCTACAATAGTTAATTCTCAATACCTATCTGTACAGTAACAACGCAAGGAAGAAGTTCTGCGACAATCTCCTGACATTATTGTGAGATTCTAACAACGTTACTGTGATGATAGCGAGCAATACACTTCTACATTTTTTGTCTTTTCCATTCAATACTATCTTAAACATTACAACAAACAAACACCGTGCGGCTGTGCAGTAAATGCATAAGAGACAGTTGCCAATTGAATGTAGGCAGCTTCAGCACCGATATTGTGATGTCACACGTAGCCCTGCATCCCAAAACGATACATGCATGAATCAGTTCTCTAGTCTGTCAAAATGTATACAAAAATCTTGGTGCAAGGTAAAATCCATGATTTAGGATCGTTTTGGAATAGGGGTCGTAGTTGCGTATTAATAAACCGTTATCATTTGAGTGTTGACCTCAAAAGACAAGAATTCAATAAAAAATGTTTCTTAAAAAAAATCGGAATGATTTAGAGAAAAAGCGATACGATAGAACACAAATAGGATAGATTAACCAAATCTAAGATTAGTGCTAAAACGACGTCATAGCCTGAAAGTTGTATAATCTGTCTTTTAAATTCTAGCACAAATTAGGGCGGGCCGCACCGCAACGCAATGCATTGCAATAATCTTCATTTACACTTTCGTACATTCTCCGTGAACCAACGCACACTACGGGCAGTTTTTTGTATGAAAATGCCTTGTGCTGCGGCCCTTTGCGGCTGTTATGTGCGCTTGGCATAAGAGGTATGTCGTACCCTTCTAGAGCGTAGTGAGGTTTCATACATATGTGTCATCTTCTTTTGCCCGCGGTAGGTCCCGGAGAGCGCGAGCAGGCGGTATCGCTGGCGCAGGTTGCGTACAAGACAGAATGATTTAGAGAAAAAACGATACGATAGAACACTCAAATGGGCGTTGTCAAGCCAAGTTTACCGCTAAACCGACGTCATATCTCGAAAGTCGTTTAAACTGTCTTTTAAGAGGTATTTCGTCCCCTTCTAGCGCTAGGTGCGGGTCACACATGCGCCCTCTTCTTCTGCCCGCGGTAGGTCCCGGACAGCGCGAGCAGGCGGTAGCGCTGGCGCAGGTTGCGCGCGCGCACGTGCGGCGACGCGATCTCCGCGCTGTAGGCGCCCGGGAACCAGCCCGCCTCGCCGTCGCGAGTGCGTGAGCCGTAGTACCAACCTGGAGAGGAAGCTATTCATCAGGAAACATAGCTTGGAATAGTATCAGTTAATCAGTAATACCAGCCTGAGTAAACCAGTATTCAATAGGAAAAAAGAACAGAAAATGAAATGAGTTTGTTTGGGACCTATGATCTGGTATGACTTTAATAAAGCTGGCTTTAGTACTTTAAGGCGCGGACTGACTACGATTTTAATCGCTATTACCGCACTCACACAACCGCATCTGCGCGTTTTACGGTAATGCACACACTCGCAAACGCTAACACGGGCGTTTGTGTGCTCAAGAAAAGTTGCATAGTATACGTAAGGAAATCAGATGTTTTCTGTTGAATATACTTACTTATGACGTGCGTTCTAAAATTCGATGTAATTACAGTGTCGGTTCATAATATGATACAATAAATAATTACACATAACAATTTAAAAAAAAACAATTAAATCACTACTGTTTATTTTTATTACAGTACATGATAAACAGGTCAAATATAAACATTCCGAATTTTACCCGACTGCTCTAGAAGGGGAATTATGCTTTTCGGGTGTAAGTCAGTATCAGGGATGGAAGGGTTAATTAAATGGGTAGTTATGCCATTTCAAACTAATGTTTGTGTTTTAGATAGGTACTTAGTGGGTGCGGTAAAAAAATAGAAAATAAAACCAACATAAAGGCCCTCGGACCACTTAAAAATCACATAAACTCTAAATAAATGCAATAATATCACAGCTCCAAAGTGACAAATGCCATAATGTTTCTAAGAAAATGCGGAGCCGGGACGGAAGCTAGAATTCTGAAAAATTTAGACGATAGAGGGATCATCCACGGGAATGGAAGCTGCTGCTGGCTGAATATTAGTTGGTATTTGCTAAAATTGGTAAAACAGTGCGTGAATTGAACTAAAGTTCTGTGGCGGACTACTAAGGCTACTCACTGCCTAATATTGAAGTGAAAATTCAGTCTCAGTGGAAATATGGGCAATAAAAATAAAATGTTGCGAAAGAGTTTTACAAGAAAAAGACGAAAAACTCGAAAAAATGATGGAATGTTTGGGTAAGTAGGATGATTACGGTATTGTATCATAACATTTGAAATTTGTATTTAGTTTAGTTTACTTACGAAACTGTATAAATCTATAGAAACGGTATTGACAATTTCTACAAACATTTTGCTAAATCCAAAAACAAATAGGTGCACTCTATTTTGATGTCTATAGAATGCATATTTGAATGCGCCTAAGTGCAAACGTCTCTGGTCGAAGCAACCATCGAGGCGATAGCCATATTGCAATAGTAGGTATAAGTAACAAAAACAAACTTGCAGATAAATCAGAGTGCGTTCGTAATTATTATAATAATATAAATATTGCACTAGTCATATAAAAAGCATTTGGATTCTTTTGTAAGATTATTTTTATAATATTTATTGAGTCATTAGACCAGTGCCGATAATTTTTGAAAACGAAAAAAGTCACAGTAGGATGAAACCCATTGGAAAAGAAAGAGAATATAACAAAAATGAAAGGAAAAATAATTTACGGGCGATCCGAGGTCGGGAAGTGGGGGTTTAAGGGTAAAAAGCGGTTTATCTCGATTTCCGGCAAAACTACAAGTCTTATGGAAAAAAGTGTAATAGCAAAGTTGTAGGTAATAAAAAGATCTACAACTTTTGTATTCACACTTTTTTCAAGTAACCTCAAAATTTATGTGAAAAATTCAAATAACCAAGTTCTTGGTTTTTTATTTTTATCTTTTACACAGCAATTATTTTTTTTACCGAGTTTTTAAAAAAGCAGATATTTTCACGTGAGAATTTTCGATTGAAAATTAGGGTGCTTTTTCGATATTAGGTCAAAATAAGGTGAAAAAAATAAATATTTTAAATCAATAAAAATACAGTGTGCTTGAAACATAAAAAGGTAAGTATTCAGCAAATTTCGCGAAAAAAAAAATGCTGTGTAAAAGATAAAAATATAAAACCAAAAACTTGGTAAAACCAAAAATTTTGAGGTTACTTGAAAAAAGTGTGAATACAAAAGTTGTAGATCTTTTTATTACCTACAACTTTGCTATTACACTTTTTTCCATAAGACTTGTAGTTTTGCCGGAAATCGAGATAAACCGCTTTTTACCCTTAAACCCCCACTTCCCGACCTCGGATCGCCCGTAAATTATTTTTCCTTTCATTTTTGTTATATTCTCTTTCTTTTCCAATGGGTTTCAGCCTACTGCGACTTTTTTCGTTTTCAAAAATTATCGGCACTGGTCTAATGACTCAATAAATATTATAAAAATAATCTTACAAAAGAATCAAAATGCTTTATATATAACTAGTGTGCAATATTTATATTATTATAATAATTACGAACGCACTCTGATTTATCTGCAAGTTTGTTTTTGTTACTTATACCTACTATTGCAATATGGCTATCGCCTCGATGGTTGCTTCGACCAGAGACGTTTGCACGGGGCGCATTCAAATATGCATTCTATAGACATCAAAATAGAGTGCACCTATTTGTTTTTGGATTTAGCAAAATGTTTGTAGAAATTGTCAATACCATTTCTATAGATTTATACAGTTTCGTAAGTAAACTAAACTAAATACAAATTTCAAATGTTATGATACAATACCGTAATCATCCTACTTACCCAAACATTCCATCATTTTTTCGAGTTTTTCGTCTTTTTCTTGTAAAACTCTTTCGCAACATTTTATTTTTATTGCCCATATTTCCACTGAGACTGAATTTTCACTTCAATATTAGGCAGTGAGTAGCCTTAGTGGTCCGCCACAGAACTTTAGTTCAATTCACACACTGTTTTCAGTCATAAATTACTTGAAAACTACAATCGAATTATGCACAGAGCGTCCGGTGCCAACTATCCAAGTCGAGCGCTGCCCGACGACTAAAGTATGACCGCGTAAACTATTGTCACCACTATGGAGCGTCAATAAGATTGAGAATTGAAAATGATATTTGTGTTGAAATGTGACGTAAGCTGCGAATGGGCATTTATTTTACTGCTTTTCTTTAGATTATTTAAAATATAGACATAAAATTAAATAATGGTTTGGTTAAAGTTTTAAAAAAATGGAAAACCTACTAAATTCTTAAAAAAAACTGTTGTTATCGCTGGAAATACATAGATCTTCGACGTCAAAGTTTATTTTTGTGCTACAACTTCCCAATTTTTTATTGGGAATTTCAAACTATTATTTATTATTCTGTTCGGTTTAAATTCTTCTTTATACCCTTCTCTGTTCACTGTATTTTTCGCGTTACTTATTTTTATTACATTACGTCATACTCGACGTTCTAAGAAACCAATTTTTGGGAATATTGAGATAACACCGCGCCTTAAGTTATTTTTAATAAAAACTTCTCTTCCACTTCAGATTAAATATGAATTTTTCACGGCCAGCAAAATGGGTTTTTATATGGAGCTTAGTATGAAATACTAATACTACGCCACTCTACTATACCAACCAACCCACCCAATGTACTTAGAAACAGTTTATCTAATACTCGCTGCGCTCCGCGGTTTCATCCGCATAAGTCTCGACCCCGTGGGAATATCGGTATAAAAAGTATCGTATGTCCTAATCCAGATATTATATATTATTATTTATTATAATCGGTTATGGCCAAATTTCATCCAAATCTGTGTGAAATCGTAACAAAGAAACAAACAAAAAATTGAATCTATTCTCTATATAATATTAGTTTAGATAGAACATGACGAACCTTCACTAGTCTTCCTAGTAACATTAATCACGTCCCCCTCAGCGAGCGTCAGTTCGTCGGGCTGCGCGGGCGCATACGCGTACAGCGCGCACACCTGCGGACAGTCCCAGCCCGCGTACACCGCCTCGCCCTCCGCGCCCGCGCTGGGAGGCAGCAGGGCTTCCGACCAGCGCGACCACTCGGTCTCGCTCGGGCAGGACATCAGCTGCGGGACAGGAAATTATTTTATTTTATGGTAGGAAAGGCAATCGAGAGTTATGTGCACGCCACTTAACTCTCGATTAGATTCTTTTCGATTAAAGATGCCTTTATTTAGCAGTGGATGGCTGACTGATGGCCAATGATGATGGTCCAAAATCGAGTACCATGGATAAAAACTTGTTTCTACAAACAGCAACCCTATTTCGTTCTCATCGAGAGGCATCACATTGTGGTAAGGATTGGCAGACTAGCTATCTATCAACCAGCAGAACAAAGTCAAGGCGCAGGTCCTACGGCCAACGCGGAACAATGTGTGCCATGAAAACCTGGATGATGGGATGGCAGTATCAAACACGGGCATTATTGTCACTGAAGAGCATCCGTCGATTTATGATAATGCAATACAAGTTATCCATAACGCTAGGCCAACTTTCTGAGGCTTTATTGAGGACAATGACAGTTACTCTACAATTTTAAGTACTAGTTCTTTTATTTTCTCTCAAAAAGATAACATTTTTGGTTCACAGATGTCATAAGTTATCATCATTCTCTCCTGCCCTTATCCTAATTTTTTAGTGCTTGGCGCAACATGTCCTTTTCTTCAATATTTCTCTATCAGTCGTCATCTCGGGAGTCACTCCCTTTCTAACCATATCATCACTCACACAGTCCATCTATTGTTTCTTTGGTGTCTAAACTTTCCTTAAGGCATTATCCTCATTCCTCCGGCTCACATGGCCATACCATCACAACCGATTTCCACATAACTTTACAGTCACTGGTGTCACTTTCAGACTTCCTCTTATGTACTCATTTCTTATTCTATCCATTTGTGTAACACCACACATATCCTTCTTAGCATTCTCATCTCAGCTGCGTGCCTTTCATTCATCCCTTTTGTGGCCCAACATTGTGATCCATACAAGACAGGTGTCAAAGGTGTCATGAGTAACAGGAAGATAATCAAGTGGTTCTTAATATTATTTATAAGTTAGTGTAGGATAGCATACCATCCTTCTGCGGAAATGTTATGTCGCAGAAGAAGGCAGCGGAAACGGAGACGGAGATTTCGAGTACTCTCCCGGCCCGCAAAAGGCGCACCAGGCGACGGCAGAGGGCAGACAATGCCCTCTTCCGGCCCCCTCAATGGGTCCCGGGGCCCTATAATATAAGCCCCGAGAACACCACGGTACCAGCGAGCCGGCACCAGTCGAGGTCTGCGTTGAAGAGTGCTGAAGGGCCCCCGTAGCCCCCGGTGCAAGTGTGCGAGGGAACACGAGGTGGTTTGAGCCAGTAGAAGTCAGACAGTCCGCCCCAGGGCGTATGACATCCATGAGATTTCCATGTTACAAAAGTAAAAAGGAGAGCATACCATCTCTAGCGTCCTCCCCTCGTGGTTCTCCAGCAGCGTGATGAGCAGCGCATGCTTGGCTGTGGCCGTGCTCACGTCGCTTGCGCACACCTCCAGTAGAGAGCGCGCGCAGTGGTCCACGCACACGTACAGCTCCTCGCTGGAGGCAAAACATAATGTTAACGACATCAAGTTATCAATCAGTACACGAATCTCAAAGTCAATTAGTCTTAAACAGAAAGTTCTTTTTTTTTAATTTAAACATTCAGCCAGAATTAATTTTACGGCATCGGGATTCGAGCTGACGAGCGAAGTTCTTTTTTTCAAAATCCACTTATCGCACATGATCGCAGTGGTGGACTAAGCCTGACGGGAGCCTAGGGCGGCTAAACTAAATGCCTGCCGCCCGCGCCTCAGTCCGCCAGTGTATGTTCGTCTGGGTTTTTAAAGGGTAATCGACACTTTGCCTTTCGGAGACTTGAGACCAATTCTCGTACTTAAAAAACGTTCAAATTCAAGTCAAAATCCCAACTCAGCGACAATCAATGTCAAAGAATTGCCAAAAATTTTGCTAAATTAAAGGTGTTTTTGACAGATTGACACCGAGATTAGAAAGCAAACGTTCTTAAAAATACGAAAATCGCTCATCTCGTTTTACAATATCGCACTTTACAATACAATACAAATACAATATCGCAACTGAGTATTTTTCATCAAGTCAAAAAAAATGTACCATACCTCTTCTTCTTGGCGATGACGAGCAGGTCGTTGAAAAGGAACAGATGCAGCGGCAGTTTGTGGAACTTCTTGCCGAACGTCAGCTTCAGCTCGTCTGACTTCCAGATCAGCTGCGTCATCTCACCCGAGCGGACCAGCCAGCGGACAGGTCTGAAACAATAAAAACAGAATGTCTATTATAAAATCATACAAACATCCCAGCGCTGAGTTGTTGGATTCGTTTTCTCATCTAACGATCGTTATTTTTCCTGACCAAGGTTTATTTTGTTTATATGTATGTATCTATATATTAGTATTTATTCTTGTATTTTATAGTAATTTCCGAGCTATCTATCCCGTATGTTGCACCTGCCGTGGTTTATCTCTGCATCACCCTAAGGTTGACTGGTAGAAAATGCCTCGGGCATTAAGTCCGCCTTTGTACAGTATTTTTTAATTTTTTACAGTTTTAATAAATACATAAATAAAATCACTAATATACTACTGTTCACCTCTGCCTTACTCTTCTATCTTATTAATATTTTATTTCAAACCATTTAGTTAATATCATAGTTTCGTTTCATTTTGGAGCGGAGATAGCTCACCTGTTAGGGCGTTAGATTGAACGTGAACCTGGAGTGGTACCATGCTCTTAATAGTTGACAAAAAGCAGGGTAATATTTGACAAAAAGTGAAGTGTTGCGCGATTTTGAACCATGTGCAGTGCAAGTATATACTGTCAACGTGACCTGCCCATCGCCTAAATTACTGCCCTGCCAATTTGTTGTCTCCATTAAAAAACCAGTTTAATCAAATAGCCATCGGTCTTTCGACAGACCTTACTCATCCCACTGTCATTTCAGCATGCTCAACCTGCAAGATCTTTCAGAGACTCCGGTTCTTGTCCGGACATTTAAATTACGCATCTTATTCTTCGAGGAAACTCTCTGGCTTGTAATTTGTGTTTTTTTATTTTGTTTAATGTCAGTGTTTAATACATAGACGCAAGTTTTATAAAAAAAATTGTCATGCTCGAATAAAATAATTTATTTTTTAATGGCTTTTGGTTGGAAATTATCCCGCAAGAACATACTACTGGGGCCGTACTATGACGTGTTAATTCCATCATGGTTCCAGCGTGATAGAGAGACGGAACTATACATGACCGATAGCACTATCTCTTTTTCGCAACGGAATCATGATGGTGTTAACATGTCATAGTACGGCCCCAGGGATAAAAATAATATCTTATATGTTGATCCAGGTTATAAACTGTGTGACAAATTTCATCCAAATCCATTCAGACGTTTTTGCGTGTTTGAGTAACGAACATCTAAACCACCACCACCATAGATTTTTGTAATATTATTCATTTGTTTGCAATTCATATAATTTTTATTTTTAATAATTTCACAGTTTTATAACATTTGTGAAATTTTATAAAACTGTCAAATTTTACATTAGACATTTTATCTTTTATACGATTCTGACATTTTTTATATTTTTTTTCCAATTTTTATTTAACGAGTTGTTCAATATTTAAATTTAATTAATCACAATTTTATTTTGTGTTTTTATCTGTTTAGAATTTAAAATAGGTAGTTTATAATTTAAATGTACGAGTGTAAAATTATGGACTAGAAGAAATAAATACATTTAAATTAAATATCCAAACATCCAAACTTTCACATATAAAATATTAGGAGTATTAGAGTTATTATTTATTTACCTTCGATCTCGCCTGGAGCAGGCGGGCCCGAGTGAGGGCGCGTCGCGTATGTGCGGCGGGAACTCGATGATCTTGCACAGGCGGTACATCTCTTCTATGCGCTCTGTGTTCCGAGCGCCTTCGTTACAATGCGATACGTACTGCGAAAGGTAATATAATATAATCAATTCTATTTAAATGTAAATGTTGACGTTCAAAAGTGCTTTTTATGTGCCTATTTGAAATAAATGCTTTGACTTTGAATAAATAATACAATAATAATAAATTATATCAAGAAAACAACTGTAATGGTCTTTACGCTTAACACATGACGTCACACTGCGAGGTTGAAGAATCTGACTGATATGACTTTCATTTCAGTACAAGCCGCGAAATGTTTGGACTTCGTTCGTCGCCTTAGGGCATTAACAGAAAATGTTTCTGACGAACTTTGTGTAGAATGCTGTTAAAATTGGTAGAAAATTCAAAGATCCCAAGAAAGGATTGCTTGCTTTGACACTTTTTCAACGGATATCTATTATCAGAATAATCACTTATTCAGTAGAAAGGAGCTACAAATGGCCTTCATGATCCCAATCTCTGTCATAAGAATACTCACGTTGTTGAGGGAGACGAGTGCTCGTGCGCAGGCGTGGTACTCCAGGTCCTCGCTGTTGAGGTTCTTGAGCACGGCGTCCAGCAGGAGAGGCAGGCGCGTCACGCGCTGCATGGGCAGCATCAGGAACGAGTGCAGCGAGAGGGACTGGCAGGACGGGTGGCTCTCCAGTCTGAGGGAGTACGAGAGAGTTAGGTTATAATACCCATATTATAGTACCGTCTTCACATTTTAAATTATATTTGTTATCGGTCGTCTGACCATAAGCGAATTCGTTCCAAGTGACATGGCGTTATGGTGGAGAAGCCGGTGTTGTGTGTAGGTACTTAAAGAAGGTGGTTACTCTACGCCCTTTTACCACCGCACATATAATTATAAGTATTGTATACAAAATATTGTAAAACATTACAGTAGGTACTACTATGGAGTTTCTTGTCCAATCGTCTCCATACGAAACTTTCTGGAATAATTCTAGAAGATATTACTTATACAAACAAACATTATATTCCACAGTATACTAACTTTTTCAGCGCATTAGCGAAGGCCGGCCGAACCTGCAGCCGCTGCAGCGCTTTGACCATGAGCGCTTGATTCTCGCAGTACTTGACATAAACGCTGAAGTGCTGCTCCGCATGCTGTCTCACAATGTCACAAATGCCTTGCAGCAGGATGTTGTCCTGCCAACACTTCTCCAGCTCGTTCATTAGGAGTTGAGAGCATTTTCGAACTGTGGGGCAAGGAAATAAAGATTAAATAACAATGGCAAAATCACTTTTACACGGCTAGCTGAATGATCCCTGCGAAGAAACACTGAAACAAACTCACAGGTCATGGTCTCTGTAATAGTCCAAGGTCATGGCCTCTTGAAGTCTAAATCTAAACATTATATTAAGATTTTATGCTGGTCTTACAATGCAGGACCATGCCTGGAAGGGCCTTTTAAAGAAAGAGCCAAACATTGCAGCTTTAAGTTGCCCTATCCCAACAGACGGCAAAATTCTTATTCGGATAAAAGTAACTCAAGACACATTAAACGATTGTTCAGTAGTGGACTGTCAATAACTCAAGACACATTAAACGATTGTCCAGTAGTGAACTGTCAATAACTCAAGACACATTAAACGATTGTCCAGTAGTGGACTGTCAATAACACTAAGACACATTAAACGATTGTCCAGTAGTGGACTGTCAATAACACTAAGACACATTAAACGATTGTCCAGTAGTGGACTGTCAATAACTCAAGACACATTAAACGATTGTCCAGTAGTGGACTGTCAATAACACTAAGACACATTAAACGATTGTCCAGTAGTGGACTGTCAATAACACTAAGACACATTAAACGATTGTCCAGTAGTGGACTGTCAATAACACTAAGACACATTAAACGATTGTCCAGTAGTGGACTGTCAATAACTCAAGACACATTAAACGATTGTCCAGTAGTGGACTGTCAATAACTCAAGACACATTAAACGATTGTCCAGTAGTGGACTGTCAATAACTCAAAACACCATAAACGATTGTCCAGTAGTGGAATGTCAATAACTCAAGACACATTAAACGATTGTCCAGTAGTGGACTGTCAGAAGCCACATGGCTACTCACCAGGTAGTATAGTAGCGAACATCGTCTCCCAGTCCTGCCGGGGCATCACCTGCGGGTCCCGGAAGGCGGGGTGAGCGATGAAGTTAGCTTCCAACACGTTGAGAGAGTTCAGGTACGATGCCTCTGACGTCAGCAGCTCGAACTTAGCTTCTTGAAGGCGTTTCTGTGCGGGCGCTAGAGAACCTGTAGGAGAGTTACTTTTTATAAACAAATAAATGAATTAATGTCTTTCCACTTCGTCCTAGTTGCGTGTGTATTTATTATTGTATAATGCACCTGCAACTCGCGGTTTCACCTGCATAAGTCTCGATCCCGTAGGAATATCGGCATAAAAAGTATAAAAATACTATTTTTGTGCGCACTACAAGATTTAAGGTGGTTATTTAATGAGTTAGTGAAGTTTTCAGCACAAGCATTGGATGGGGAACGGTATATACGCATAATAACAAAATTAGCCACCATGATTTGAAGAGCCGAAGCGTGTGTTACATTTAGTTCTGTTACCAGGGGCACCTATTTGTTATTTACATAGGCTACTACGCCATCGTTTTGGTTTAGCTGGTTTGATGTTAATTAATTAAGAGGTGTAGTTATTTAGTAGTGGTATTTGTTTCTTACTATTTAATCTAGATTCAGTAAGAATAAGGAAAGTAGCAAGGAAAGGGCCTTTTTCAGTATCTGAAAAGACACTATACGCCAGTTTAATTGTACAGAATCTATCTGTATGAAATTAAATAATCTTCAGTCTTCGTCGCTTACTAAAATTGAACAACACTTACTGAGCACAGCAGAGTTTAGCACCTCCGGCACCTCGCACCACAGCGTGCGCGACGGGCCGCGCGGCGCTACTAGCGCCATGGCGGACGGCCGCGCCGGCGCAGACGTCTCGCTCAGCGAGGTGCTGGCGCTGCGTTGCGAGCCCGGGTCGTAGGCGTCCGAGTCCGAGTCGCCGGTCTCGCGGCACACCGACTAGAAAGAAAGAATAAGATAGTAATTATCATCATCATCATCATCTAGGCTGATGATCCTACAGCAGTTCACTGCTGGACATAAATGCTTCTCCAATTGCACGCCATTCACCTCGATTTCCGGCAACTCGCATCCAGTTGCTAACCAGCAACCCTGCCAAAATCGTCGCTCCACCTAGCATTAGGGCAGGGTTTGCCGATTTGCAGTCTCCACTCAAGAACACGTCTACCCATACGCCCATCCCATAACGTTCATCGGTTCTACGGCTAATATGGCCGGCCCCGACGGTAACAATGCAATGCAAGGGTAAAAAAACGATGTCCGAGTCGAAAGGGGCTAGATATGTTTACTAGCTTAAAATAAAAAAAGTTATTGCTATTTAAAATTCAAGATTAAGTAGTACCAATGTTATGCCAATTTCATTAAAAAAAAACACGTTTTATCAGAGGTCAAAAAGTTTGTTATTGTAGACACCCGCTATACGACGGTCACTTTCTTTACTGAAATTGACCGCATAAATAGACTCTTAGCACGATACATAACAACATCTCAGACACAGGGTTGTTTTACATAATTATTGTATAATATTGTTATTATCTCAATCAAAAAACGTTAACTACTGGACACACTGCTGGTAAATCGTGGAAAACTCGTAACTTGCATTACTGCTGAGAAAACGAGCCGCTTGCTCAGTGTGTGTTCTGTGTTAGACTAAATAGGCTAGCGGAAAATTTAGTTTCCTTGCTTTGTTTCCCTTAATCGTACCTAACGTTTAGATTAAACAAACAATGTATAATGTAATTTTATTGAGGCCTACTTTTTAAACTCACAATTTGGCTATGATGAGAGTCGTTAATATCCGCGCAATGACAACAGAAAGAGCATCTTAGTACGTACTTGCGAATAATTACACAAACAATAATTGTCGATGAAAATGTTTACAGAATACTTAGGTACATTTCAAGAAAAGAACACGACACAAACCGATGCGATTGTTTTCATGGAATTACATCAATTTGTTTTCCTTATATATTGTGAGACGTACGTCCTACTGATGGATCTTAAAATGAAACTTCTGTACGGATCAGCATATTAGCACGCTTGTTTCCCAGAAAGGTTAGGTATAGGTGCACCTACTTCTAAATAGTACACTACATTTCGCCTGAGTTCAGACCCATGTAACAGGGGGCGAGCCTATTGCCATCAACCGGCCACAAATCCATACTATGGCCAGAGATTCCTGATGGAAACACCCAGGACCTGCATGCTCAACACTGGCGACCATTAGACCCACGAGGCAGTACGGAAATCGTTCGCTATAAGTCCGATGACCGTTAGGTATTTGCACTGCTAGGTCATGCAAGTCAAAGTCTAGTCTGTTCTCGAAGGTCACTACAATTACGACCAATTAGAGGCAGAATTAGCGCCGATCATTTACACGCCGCGCCGCCTCTAAAATTGGCCGCGCGCTGGATAAGTGTAATTAAATTGTTTACTTCCTTAAACATACGTCGGTGTTGTATAATTGTGCGGGTGCACACGAATCACGGGAAAACGAGTGTTGTTGGGAAACATGGAAATAAGATGGTCAGGAGTAAAGCCGAGGACCTTATTGACACAATAAGGTCCTCGTATGTCGGTATGTCGTGTAATAAAATCCAGTGACTGTTTTTATTCTACGTCACTGGACTACCCTGGCTTGAAAAGGCTCATCAAAGAAAAGACGGATAGATTGTAGCATGAACACTGAGATTACGGCTAGTAAAGCTTTATAGCATGGAAGAAAAAGAAACGTCTTCAAAATATTTCCTGTTCAAGTAGTTACAAGCTTGTCACTGGCTGGCAACTAGCTTGTGTATTGTCGTCTTTTACAACATGCGTAACATAAGGTGTCAAACGAAACTAAAGAATTAGGTACCTACTGGCAATGACTAGTTAAGCGAAGGTCCAACCGGCGCTCGCGCCGCCCGGCGCCGTTCTAATGACAGCGGCGTCATTACGAATTATATTGGTAGTAAAAAGTGTTGTTAAGTTTATGCAGTGCGTACCTACGTTAGTCAGGCTTATCGTCTGCGGGCTCGTAACCCATTTCTCGAAGAGCCGCCTTCCGTGAGATAAGGCCGCACGACCGTTCATAATATTAAATAGTCAGTGAGCAGGTCCTTGTTTATGCTTGGGGTCGATATAAAAGATCTGCTTAATCTGGGGATATTATTTCCATTGCAACGGTTCAGACCTCCTTTCCAAGAGAAGAGTAATCCACCAAGGGGATCCACAGCGGGTTAGTTTTACTTACATACAACATAATACACAATGCCCTAAGGTGCTATTTAGACTTATATTAATCAAACCTAATTTAACTTTTAGCTAAATGTAAGTTGAGTACTTGAGTGAATCGAAGGCGAAAATGTTTTGACACAGATTAATCTTCCAAAAAATGTTGTTACCATCGAACCGAATGGAAAATTCCATTTAACGTTTTCGAAAGGAGTTCTCCCAAATAAGTTCACATTATGGCACTGACCTCAACTTTGGCTGCGTTGTAGAACTGGTAGAGTGGCTCGTGTGTGAACAGTGAGTGGGGGAGAGGGCTGGCGGGGTGGGAGCCTGACGATGCACCTGATGACGACGAGATGTTTCCAGCTTGGTACAGACCAGCCTCCGCGTACCTGGGGGCAAAAGAAATAGGGTATGAGACCATAGCAACAAAAACTCTTCTGTATTTTCTTAAGTAGTGGAAAAAAGAAAATGGGTCTATTGGCATAAATAAATACAAAGAAAACACCTTAAAAGTAATTTAAAACAAAATAGTTATGCCAAAAGGGCCGCAGCTTAGCATAATGTCAGATGGCAACACTAGATACGACCCCTTGACGAGGGGGGGGAAGGTATAGGTGGAACATCAACATGTCGCCAATTATACTTAAGTCCCAAGGTAATAGGGGCCGAGTCTAGTCATTAACCTAGCACAAATCCAGACTTGGGACTGCTGTGACGTTGGTAATGAACCGCTTGACCAAGGAGGTAGACAATAATATTTCCTTTAACTATCGTGTTGGGGTACAGTTTTGGGAGAGGTCTATCTACGTCTAGCTAACGCTTGTATTGTGGAGTGTGTACCTATAGTACACCGATATTTCGCCAGTTATGCTTAAATCTCATGTAGGTACCTAATAGGGAGCGAGGTATACATATATATACATGTATAGGTAGTACAAACATATACATTATGTCATGTAAATAGGCATACTATAGCGTGAGAAAAACCAATGCTGCAAGGTCTTTAGGTATAATAAGTGTCGTCATTCTGTGGTCTAGGAGTTATTATGTACCTACGTTTGTACATTTGCATGATTAGCGAATAAATGAGATGTTGTTCGCATGATGATTGCATTGTTACCTACATCGTCACCATCATCATCATTCTCCTGCTCTTATCTCAATGTATTAGTGGTCGGCGCAAAATTTATTTTTCTTCCAAACTTCTCTGTCGGTCGTCATCTCGGCAGTCACTGCCTTTCTAGCAATATCATCTTTCGACACAGTCCATCCATCGGTTTTTTAGTCTTCCCCTATTCTTAAAGCCACTTACATTCATACTAAGTTTATACCATACCATGTAGTTACCCTACATGTTTAGTGGGCATATCGGGTAAAAAAAAAGAACATTAAAGTATCCCTAGTTCTGTAACAGATCCAACAAGTTAACTACTGAGCAAGATAAGAGACAGGAAATGTTTTGGGTTTCCCATACAAGGATTGATAACGCCTTATCAAAAGTGTTTCTACACACATCATTAGTGTCTAAGGACCTGCAAGTGTCTAGGGAGCTGAAATGTTTTCGTATGTATAAATCGACGAAGTAAGTACTGCATTAATAAAGACTTTTCACGATTTTTGCTTATGCTGGATATTTCACCTTAGTTAATCCTGACATTCAAATGTGATAAAAAGATAAAAATAAAAGTTTTTAAAGGTTTTTATTGCGCGAAATAAACAATAAGTAGTCTGTATTTCCGCCGTTAACGCGTCTATCACAATCGCGGCGATTCAGCATAGGTACCTACTCAATATGAGTTCATCCAAATCACGTTGCGGAATGGCCGCCAACGCAATCCATGGTAGGACGTTGATATTAGCTGCGGCAAGTGTGTTTGCAACGAATCTGGCAGTATGTGGACGTGCATTATCAAATTATCATGTAAGGAGAAATGAAGCATCAAATTAGGTCCGCAAAGTAATGACAACATCTGGTACAATCGTTTCAGCGTAAATCTGTACATTGAGATTGTCTCTGATCCAAATCAGTTCGGTTCTTCCGCTGATCCAAATATCCGCCCATATCATGGTTGTTCCACCACCGTATCCACGGAATTCCTGGCATGTTTTTAAACGTTCTTGGCGTCCATGGGTCTTCCAATACCGTGTGCGTCTAGTATCTGGCCTCATACCAAAGTGAGATTCGTCAGAAAAACACACAAAACGCCAGTCTTCTTCTGCCCAATTTACAGAGATTGGGCAGAAAAAGAGTTCACGAGCCAATTGTAAACGGGCTCTGCGATTGCGGGGCTCAATAGGTGGTACAAGTAGCGGCCTCGGGAACGGAGATATACTTCACGCAAGCGATTTCTTATGGTTTGTTCGCTTATTAACATCCCTGAAGAGCTATAAAGCCTCATAACTTACATCATCGCGGTCATTGTACGATTTCGTCGAGCAGTCATTTGTATGTAACGATCTTGTCTGCGTGAGGTGGTGCGAGCTCATCCTCCATGTCGCTCTGCCACGCTACCAGTGAGCGGTAACGTGTCCAAAGTCGACGTATAACTTATAAAACTCTGCGTACTGCCCAGAGCGATTGCCACAGTACGTTGCCGTTGTCGAGAACCAGCTTCCAACACTCCCACGGCTCTAATTACATTACATTAATTAAAACACGGCAGAAATTTTACTGATTTGGCCTCAAACCCGTTGCACGATTATTTAGGAATACAACATGACAGAAAATTTTCATCTTTCGACCGAAATTCAAAAGCTATTTCCTTCTCAAAAGGCGAAATTTACTAAAAAGTATCCATAGGAGTTACAAAAAAATATAATTAAAACGCCGGATTTTTAGTAATTAGCAAAAAAGTGCTTGATCCCTAGACACTTTTGATCTGTGTACATACAATAGATGTACCTAATGTTAAAGGAAATAATTGTGTCAGGATTATCGTTCATGTATGTAGAAATAGGCATGAAGTAGAAGTAAGTGTTCTGAGTGCGGTATAAATCACAAAAAATGTGTGGTTAATCAGCTATGACGAATCTTCTAATGAGTTGTTGTTAGTACCTAACCAAGATTACAATGATGATGTAAGGAGGAACCTGACAGCTCAACGACTTAGTTCCTCATTGTGACCCTCTTACAAGAGTAAGAGTATTACAAGAAGGTTGAATGTACTAGCTTTGTTACAGCTTATATAAAAAGAAACAATTGACTGCGGTATTTTGGTACCTAAGAACTTGAAATGCACTGATAATCAGTAGGCCAATTCTCGTACTTAAAAAACGTTCAAATTCAAGTCGCAATCTCATCTCAGCGACAATTAATGTCAAAAACCTGTCAAAAATGTATGGAAATTGATTGTAATTTTGACAGATTGAGACTGAGATTAGAATGCGAACGGTCTTAAAAATACGGGAATTGCCCCTCAGATTTTGTAAAGTTATTTATTCCAAGGTGACATTGATCTCAAAACCAACAAACGAAGAAGGTAGGCGTTAATTTTGTACACACATGCCATGTGGGTTGCATCAATACCTATTACAAAAAGGTTATATTTAATGTTTTTAAAGTTAAAATGATTACCTTTGTTTATCTTTCCATTAATTTAGTAGATAACATTTGCACAATGTTTAACGTATCTTTTTTGTCCACTATTAAAACACACTTTTTAGAAACACAACTTTATTGTCTTTCCCTATTTCACTTTAATAAACAGACAGTAGGTATTTATTAGCACGAGAAACCATTTAAATAAAATGTATTTGCGCGCTAAAAGCCGCGAAGGAACGGATTCGATTCAAATCCCACCAACGTCCTTCTGAGCGTGCGCTTAATAGCGGAGGTAAAGTTATGAGGTGTCCCAAGACAAAAACGGCGCGCGAGTCAGAGAAATGCACACAAACATGTGACAACTGATTTTTGATAAGCGATTTACAGGAGTCTGAATAGAGTCTGAATGCTAAGAGCTAATAATAATGAAAATTAAATTAATTACCATTTAAATACGAAAAATAAACTGAAAGATACAAAATTTTCTTCAAATGTGTATAAACAAAGCAAAGTGCCAGAATAAAGTAACGGAAATGCTATTTGGGTATTAATTTGAGGCTTTAAAAGCACGGTAACTAACATTAATTCGCTTGCGCTTATGTATTGGGACACAGCGGTAACGGTGGTACGGGAAACTGGCTTGTGAGTCATCGGTTTCGTGGATAATGGAGGACGTCATGCGTTTGCGCCACTATACTGACTAACGTTTGGGCGAAGATCGCAGCTACCTCCCAGGAACATCTTTGTGGGTCACTTCGGATTGACTCTTACCATTTTAATTATTATTATTTCCCCTCTTCCGTCGTCGTCGTTCTTAGTAATTATGTGCCATAGGATATGATTGATTTTAGCTTTACTTGTTCTTGTAGGATGTAAATTATGAGGGAAGCCCCTTTTATTTATTTCTGGGCATGTAGAGGTTTGTCCTTTTACCTAGGTACTTAGTTCTTGTCGTGGCCACGAAATACTTATTGATCATCGCTTTCCACTGGATAATTCAAGACTAAGTTTTGTGTGGTTAAGATTTAGATGGCTTTTTTAAATATTATGAAGATCGAATGGCTATCGAAACCATGTTGCAGTAAGTGGGTTATGTTTGCTTGAATTTCTCCGAGTAGGACAGGGTAAGTAAGATGTCGTGTCGCAGTTGACCTTTGTCTTGAACTCGCAAGCGGAGCCGAATGCCAAACGGACCGCAATCGTAACTGTAGCGTAAATGTCGTGTCGCTACGCAACCATGCACCATGCCGCCTTTACCAACCATATTGCAACGGTAGGTACATTATAAATAACTAGATTTCCCCCACAGATTCGCCCGCGACGCGGCGACGAAGTCGGGAGTTACCCAACGGGAACGTTCCACGAAGATAAATAGTAGCCTATGTCCTAACCGTGCCAAATTTTATCGAAATCCGTTTATCAAAGGGTTACCGACAGACAGACAGAGCTAGGTATGTACTTTCGCATATGTCGCTTAAGTATGTCAAGTTTCACTGTGAACATGTAATTGTATGTATAAGGGTAAGATCTTGTTGTTTAATCACTGACCGTCAAGTTTAAGTTCGACAAGCTTCATGTTGGTAGGTTCCTTTTTTTTTCAGTGGAAACCTTCAATAGGCACCCGAGCTTCGGGAGTGTGAGGTTTTTACCTCACTAAAACTATCCCAGTGGTCACCGTCTGCACATGGAAGAGGGCAGCGTTACCTCTCAAAAGACCCGAAACCCTCTCTGTGCAACGCCTGTGTCGGGGCACATCCCGGGGGTGACTCTAAAGGGGTCTCCTCGAAACCTAACTGCACGTGGCCACAGTATTTCGTCTTCTCTGAGGTCACTCGGTGGGGTTGGTACATAACTAGATACCCACGCTTTTATTTTCCGAAAAGTTACCTTCAATTAGTCAATAAAAAAATATAGGGAAATTCGATGGAATTCTGATGAATGAATCAAAGTAAAATGTCGGTGTGAGTAAACTTGTTCTAGGACAATATTTACGTGGACACGGGAAAAACGGTTTGTTGTTATGAATGAAGCAGGATGTAGTAGGAGTGTCGGATTTTATTACCTAAACTACTTAGGCCAAGCCCTACATTAGGGCGTGACTAATTAGATTTAATGGTTTGAGGATATCCTAGGGTTGTCCACTTCAGAAACTACTAATATTTTAATGGTATTGAAAAGTTTAGTAGGTATAATTATTAGTCGCACAAATCTGGGCCAGCATGCTCCCTTAAACAGAATGTTAACTTCTTACAACAGAGCCTGTTCGGTCGACAGCAATATCGACATTTTTTTTGATAGTCTGCCAATATTTAAAACTAAAATCTCCAAAATTGTCCTCTAATCAGCTGCCTATTATTATAATCCTTGACTTAACCAGTGAATTTATGTATGTTTTAATATAATTTTAATATATACATTTTTTTTTTAATTGTTTAATACTTAAATTTATAATAATAATTTAATTCAATGTCACTTGAATTATCTAGTTTAATTATATTTTATGTTTTCTAATATTATTATAATGTAATGAACTGTTAACCTTTTATTGTGAATGTTGTGCATGCCTTTAAGTGATGTATTTACACAGAACTGAAGACTCGTGATCCTATTGTGACTACTCTTGTAAATATATCGTTGGTGTGCCTTGCTTAATAAATAAATAAATAAATAATAATGATTGATTAATTCAAGAAAAAATATTTAGTAAAAAGCCAGTATCAATTCTCTTTATCCATAGCGAATTAAAACTTTTCACTGCTGACAGTGAAGTTAGTGTCTTTTCTTCCCACAGTTAGTGAAAGGATGTCTTCCTCTGATTTTGATTTACAGTTTATTCTCGTTGCTATAAGGTTGCTGTCACAGGTAAAATAGCTGTAAAAGGACTGTACAAAGCGGATACTTTAATAAAATTATTATTTTTCTATTGAATTTCAATGAAGAGGTCTCCTTAAATACTTTAAAGGAGAACTCCTCATTCAAATTCAAGCTGACTTCCTTAGACTATTAAGTAAATATCTACTTACCAAGACGTGTTGGAGGTGTTAGGCGTAGTGTTGGCCGAGGTATTGGGCGTAGTATCCGCACCACACTCGGCGTACCACGAGGTGCGCGCGCGCGGGCTCTTGTCCTTGCGCGACAACGTCGGCAGCAGCCGCTTCAACTCTGCACACCAACGCGTTACGTCAACAACTCATCGTCACACCATCCGGTCTATTCTGTAAAATTTCACCGTTAAAACTTAGGTGAAGTGATATTGAAATGAGCTGTCATTCCACCTGATGCTAGGGATTGACACTATTGACAGCTCACTTCAACTAAGTTTTCAAAGTGAGATTTTTACAGAATACATCAGTGTTAGTGTTTACTTAAAGAATGGCGGTAGAAATGGCAGTGAAAGTATTGTAGTTTGTGAGCGAGATGTGAATAGTGAAGCCATTCCTAGTGCCGTTCATATGGTGAATCCTCAGTTGTTCCACCGAAGAATTTTCATATGAAATATTCTGAAAAATTCTTAGGTGGAATAAATTTCTAAAGTTTGACGAAGAGTTTTGTTCAGTAAATGTATCCATTCCTACAGTCGCGAATCGCATTTTGATCAACATACGACGTAAATCAGAGCTGCAATTTGCATAAAAACTATAGATAATTTGAATTTGGCGACAACAACTGAGGATCCACCTTAAAGTAAATTGTTTGTAGGTATAGATGCTTGACTTCATCGGTAAACAGTAAACATTAGAAATCTGTTAGAGACAAACGATTTGGGATTTTTAATTATGGACATTAGGTGAATTTTTATCACATTCTCTAAATAAGGGATCCAAAATCACCACTATAAAAAATTGCATCTATTATTTATGTTAGCGTAAATAACGGATGCAATTTGTTTGTATAATTGTGGAGGATGGCCCTTTTATTCAATATGTTCAAAGTAGATTCCCCATCGAACCCTCGTACTTCCCCGTTGATTTGTTTGTAGACAAAAGTTATGTAGCTGTGCGTGTGACACGAACTTTACGCGGGAAGTCAAGCATCAGTACAGTAATTTATCTGCGTCATCTCCATGTAACCACAATAATGAGTAGGTACCTAGGTGCATGCAATCGTTGCGTTTTTATTGTTCCAACTCACGACTGTGCTGTCTATTATTACAAAGATTAATGGAAAAGTCAGGGACATGGTGAACATCAAATTAAAAAAATAATAAACGAGCAATTGTTTGCCGACTTATTTTTTCCTGAATCTCATTGATTGTATCTGTTTCACCTCTCATAACTGATTTTGAATGGTTACTTCTTTATCTTTCTGTCTGCATTGTAAAAGATTGCAAAGAATAAGTACAACGAAACAGTTAAAATTACAGTCAACATTATACATGTGGGACGTGAACTTGGAACAATAAGTTACATGATGTTATCATAACTGCGACTACTTATAATTTATATACAACAAAAACACTGATGTTATAACTAGACTTATGCGTGGGCAGATTATGACAAGTGATCATCGCGTTCATAATATTACGTTTCGTGTTAAATCAGACATTCATGCTTAAATTATTACAAAACATGCAATCAAGTAGAGGAAGAGTAGAGTATAGAACTCACGACCCATGACACAGTGCAACACATCACAAAAGACGTACGAATTTACGAACTGCGCGGGAGTAAGGGTATTAGCTTTAGACACGAGTTACTGCGCCGGCGCTCACAGGTGACTAACAGACTATGAAGTAAATTGCACAAACCGTGTGCAAAGGTCGCTGTCGTCACCGCCATGGTATATATAAACATCTTCATACAATAAACACAATAGTGTAGGTACACTGTGTACAGCCTATATAGAAAAGAGACCCACCCATGGATTGTTACCGCTTTGTTATTGAAATTGCCAACATACCTACTTGGTGATCAAATTTCTGGGTAATTCACTGGGATTATAAATAAAATAAAACTGGCAATAACTAGTTATTGCAATATTAAAAAGCAGTACCATTTCGTGCCACAGAGGAGGTCACTTCAAGACTGGTTTGGACCATACATAATGTTATGTCTGGTTATAAATACATGTTCTGCTGTAAGTAATGTGTTTTATTATGATGTAAGTAAAATAGCCCAGATTACTGAGAATATGACATTTCATGCTCACTATTAGTAGGATTTTCTCATGTTTTATTGAAATAAATTGCTTGAGTAGGTACTATAATCGTAGGAAGCGTTTATTTGGATATTATGTTCTAGATTTTAGAATGGACACCCGCGTGGGGTACCTAAATAATATAATTACTTATTGGCAAACTGGCACTGACAATGTGGGTTGCATAGTTTGACCTTCTGCGTTAGGGAGCACAGGCTACAAAATAAGAATTGTTCAATGACATTCGTTCTTATGAGCGTTTATACCTTATGAGTGGCAACGTCGCAATTTAGTGTCATATTTCGTGGTGTTCAATTTTTATTATTTAATCGGAGCTATATTTTAAAAATCTGTTTAATTAACTTTTTAGAATTACGTGAAAGTGTTTAAAAAGTAAGTAACCGTAATGCTTACAGTTATTTTACAATGAAAATAACGCCCTGCAAGTTTCCAATGTATTATTTGCATATAAATAGAACTGTAAACGCAACGATTTCTTACTTTTTAAACACTTTCACGTAATTCTAAAAAGTTAATTAAACAGATTTTTTAAATATAGCTCCGATTAAATGATAAATATTGAAAACCACAAAATATAACGCTAAATTGCGACGTTGCCACTCAATAAGGTATAAACGCTCTTAATTATAGAGTACATAGCTCAAGTTCTACCAAGTAGTTTAAGTAAGTTGAAGTTTATTTTTAACAAATCACTAGGCTATTATGAATACTCTATAACTTTAGAATTTACTTCTAGTCACTAGGAAAATGCATGATGGCAATCGGGATTATTATTACAGCCGAATACTGATGGGTAGGTAGTACTTACGAATAATAAATTATCTAGTTACTTAGTCTTTTTATAATTTGATGAAGAGAACATTAAAATTATACTTGAAAGTGCTACAAGCCTTAACCAAGTGTTACAACATGGTTGCCACAGGAAATAATAACACATTAATAGCCCCAATACAAAATAGCTTAACTTCGCAACCTGTTTAATAAAAAATAAGTCAATTATTACGCCATTTTGTACAGGAACTCTAGATTATTAAAAGAATAGTTAAAAACGCAAGACAGTGCAAACATAAAGACGTGTACAGTGCAGGATCCTCGACCTCCTCGCTGTGGGAATAACTATTTATTTTATGTAATAACATCTTTATCATACTGACTCGCTATGTCGTCACACTGACTCACTTGTGGTTAACCATCAATATGTTACTAATGTTAAAATAATACCAAAATTTGTAGTTTTTCGAAGAACTGTAATATTATCCAATAACTAACAATGGGCTGCAAAAGATGTAAGTATGTATGCTTAACGAGTTTAAAAACTAAAATATGTTTACATTAAACAGTGATAAAATACTTAGTGATGATTCTGTTCAGTTTATCTTACAATTATTCTTGTTCTCAACGGTAACTTAGTATAATTTACTCAAGATTAGAAAAAAAATCTGTTGACAGTCTGAACCGGTAAATGTCCTAACAAACAAGGCTACCGGTACCAAAGAGTTTCTTTACAAATAATGCATGGTCGTAATTGAGGAAAAAGACAAAGAAAACTTGTTTTGTGCAACGATCCTTGCAAGTACATAGCTGCATTAAAAACAATGTTCTTGCGGATAACGTCAGTTCTTAACAAGACTAAGCGATTACTACAAGGTTGCCAGCCTACAATACTTAATAGTTATGACTTGAGGTAGATTACAATAATTCGCGGTGTTGTTTCTAACACGAATATGTTTTAAATTATGTTCAGTACAAATGACTACACCGCGGTAATAATAAATGACTACAATATGGAGGAATTCCTCAATTATTTTCATTAACTTAATACGTTCATGTAGGTATTTAGTTTGTAATGTGTATTTTTGTACTAACATTACTTTTATAAGTATTTTTGTGTTACTAACAAATTTATGGATGTACAAATATTAAATACATATATATTATTATTATTAATACTCCAACAATTTGGATTTAATTGTTGGTATCTACGTAGTTTTTGGAAGGCGTATTTCGAGTGTTGCACTGCGACAACCCGAGTTTTACCATGATCATTAATTTGTGCAAATGCACATTTTGAATGACCATCTATTTTTATTTCCGTTGCATGTGATGAACTGGAAAGTTATGGCCAACATTTTTAAGGTTGTTCCACCTAGCTTTATTATTTCGTCATTTACGTGTTATCATCAAGTGTTTGTCAAAAATACATTTTTGTATGAGTCAGTACCTACGTAATACGGACTGGTGTCCGCAACTCTACGTCGCGCTGTCGCGTCGCGCCTATTTGCGGGAGCCATAAAGCGTGTATTTTGAGTAGGTACGGGGGGTACCTACCTAATCGTATTATGAATTTTTAAAAATAAATCAATCTTGACATGTATATTTTTTTTCCTCAAATTTATCATTTATTTCTCTAACTTTAATAAAATTGTTATCCTATTTTTATAATACCACTGTAATATGAATGCTCACTCTTGACATGTTATTTTCTTTTTCTTTTACTCAAATCCCATAATTTATTTTATCTTATTTTGTATTTTTTTTTATCGTGTTTACACCTAGCTAAATGTGCATGCTGTGGACTCCTATAATTGAAGGAGCACACGTAAAAGAACCTATTTTATAATTGTAATTTATATTGTTTAAGTGTATCCTTTGTTGGTGTAATAAATAAACAAATAATAATATAACCTACCCTAATAAATAAATAAATCGGGGCAGTTATGGTAGTGTGCTTCACAAAAGTTGTGTAGTTGGATTATCCTACCATTAAATAGGAAATTTTATGTCAGTAGGTAATTATTGTTATTAATAATAATATCTACAAGTTAGTTTTTAAAATAGTTATTCCCACCATGTCGTAAGCACTGACCTCAGTTTAGCGCTGTCTTCTTCGTCAGCCCAATGGCCATGATAATTCTATTCGGCCAAAACATAAAAGGGCTAAACCATTATTACGCGATACGGACAGACGTCAACTGAAATATCCATTTACATGGCATTTGGAATATAGATAAGAGAAATATTCGGTATATACGGATATAGATAAAGATAGAAGATTTTATTAGAAAAGATTATTTTTTAATCGGGCACATGGTAGTGTGCCGGGCAGAGTTCGATAGTAAAAGAATAATTCAGAAGAAAATAATGATTATCTTGATCATAGTTGATCTTACATTATAGTTACTTAAAAAATCTTAGAATCTTAAAATGCATAGGTAGGTATTATCAATATCGAAATCGAACCAACATAAATAATTGCACCATTAGAAGTTGAGAGCCCCAATACAGCCGATAGGTGATATTGATGACGATAACGCCATCCCCATGATTTCGGATAAGGACATGTCTACCGGCACTTCAATACAAACCGTATTCCTGGTTGGGTCCAGGATACATACCGATTACCGTGGATTGCGCCCACGCATAATGTTGGTTCGATTTCCAATATGTCTTAAAAGTTCCTTAGATTACTATTAAAGGAAACAAGCTCCATAATATCTAAAGCTTATCATAACCTTAGCATTCAATATTATTAGTAAAGCTATATTCTAACTGTCACTCAGCAAGGGTCATTATAATAGTAAATGATTAGCGCTACTCCACACCGGGTCCAGTTGACGGCTGTGCGTTACCTTCGTTGACAGCGCTAAAGTCAGTTGCGGGCGGCGAGGGCGCCAGCGGGGGCGAGGCGGGCGGCGGGGGCGGGGGCGGGGGCGGGGGCGGGGGCGGGGGGGGCAGCGCGGGCCGCGTGGGGTACAGGCAGGGGGACGAGTCGGCGAGGCGCCGCCTACCGTCGCGCCGCTTCGGTCCGCTAGAGGGAGACAGCGTCTCCGTGCTGCCCGGCTGGCCGTTGTCGCTGCTATTCAAAAAACGAATGCATGACACTTTGAACTTTAATGCTTACGTACTAACAGTCTAGTTGGGTCTGATTATATCAAAATAATAATCGTGATTAGAACTTGGTAGTGCACTGCCGTGCACGCAGATAAGATATAGGGGACTTGGAGGCGGGAGGTCGGCGCTAACACTAATATGTTAAGATACACCCATGTAAAAAATAAATAAGCCAAAATAAAAGAAATCTGTAAAAAAAAAAGAAATCGATAATTTAGTTTTGTTTCTATCGCTTCCATACTTATTTACTAAGTATAAACTTAGGTGGAGGTTTACCTTAGACGTACCTACAATAGCCGTATTCATATATCACCAGACCTCATGAGGTCTGACGATATTCTTGATTACGTTGGAGCGCACTGTCAGACTGACAGTGCACTCGAGCGCACAGGGTACAGAAGATTTTCTGTATAGATTAATGCTGTATATTTTTTTATTAGATTTATACAAAAGCAGATATGTCTGGTTAATTTTCAAATAAAATCATGCTATACATTATTATTATTAGAATAGAAATGTAAGACGAACTCACCAGTTGCTAAATCCGGAGTCACCATCCATAGAATCAGTCAGGTAGAAGGTAGAGTTGGTGATCTTCAGAGCACTGGGAATGTCCGAGTTGATGTCCACAGCCAGTGAGGTCGCCCGTCTGAACCGAGACTTGAACGAGAAGTACGCTTTCCTTGACAAAGTCCCACTGTCCTTCTTGCTGGCCTCACTAGTTGGAGTCACTGGCTTCTCAGGAGGAGGTTTCTCAGGCAACGGAGGAGGTATATCCCCATTACTCGCGCGCTTATCAGAAATAACAGTCTTCAATTCTTCGTTCAACGAGCCATACACCTTGTTCAGGGGAATGTCAGTCTTATTTAGCACCGGCCGCGTGTCGTTAAAATTGATGTTTGTATACACGGGCTCCTGTGGCTCGCAGTTGGCGTAGATTGGCGACTTCTTCTTGGGACTGTCGTAGATGGTGGTCTGGTTGTTTGTCTTCGTGAATGGTTTGCCGTCCATCGCCACTGTAAATAGAATAACTGGTTAATACGGTGCCTTTGTTTGAGATGATGAAAGTAGGTCAGTGTTTATCTTTAAAGATATCGATAGATAGTGATATTGTGTGGACTGAATTTTATTGTGATTCAATGTTATCGTAGATAGTGACTTTCTATGAATTTTGTATTTTTTTGCATTAATCAAGGCCAGTCTGATGTTGGGACATAAATTGTACTAATTTTAATGTTTTATTGGCTTTACAGAAAACTTTGCTTTATTTTGTTTAAATGACTTCGAAGTGACCATAATGATTTTTTATCATGTTATTGCTTTGTTTTAATTGATGGCATACATACCAGTAATAAGAAAAAATACGTAAAACAAAGAGAACGAATGAAAACACAAAATACAAAAGTTGTTCATTTTTAGAACAGAGCCGCAATAAAATTATCCTTTTGACCGCCACGTCAAAAAAGAAAAAGCGTGCCCTCAGCGCCAAGCTATGAATTCATCCTTTAATACCTACAAAATAGTAGTGAGTTCGAAATTATGTCGATAAAGCACTAACTATTTATTTTTTAACCTACAATATGTTTTTAATAAAAAGTCTATACCTACCGGAAAAATATAATACAGGAGTTTTGTTTCATCCCGCTTTGTCCTTTAGGACAGAAATCATAATGATATGTGTCACAGTTTCGGCGTTGAATCCACAATTCAAAACAAAAATCGATAAACCAAGTCAATACCATCACAGCACTATGTTCAATCTTGACGTACTTTCTTGTCATCTTATGATGACAGTGGCGTAGCTGGCACGGCTTTTTTAACCCTTTGACCGCCACGTCAAAAAAGCAAAATCGTGCCCTCGGCGCCAAGCTATGAATTCATCCTTTAATACCTACAAAATAGTAGTGAGTTCTAAATTATATCGATAAAGCACTAACTACTTATTTTTTAACCTACAGTATATTTTAATAAAAAGTCTATACCGGAAAAATATAATACAGGAGTTTTATTTCATCCCGCTTTGTCCTTTAGGACAGAAATCATAATGATATGTGTCACAGTTTCGGCGTTGAATCCACAGTTCAAAACAAAAATCGATAAAACCAAGTCAATACCATCACAGCACTATGTTCAATCTTGACGTACTTTCTTGTCATCTTATGATGACAGTGGCGTAGCTGGCACGGCTTTTTTAATTTGCTCGCCTCTGCACTAGAGGTGCGCAACCGATATTTATTAATAATATCGAAATAATAATAGGTACCTACTTATTTAGTTCTAATAGTTTCGTATATTTCTTTAGTTTCGTTTCACTGATATTCTGTTTCATATTGTGGAAAAACTGTTGTAAATATGAGAAATTTTATTGCAATAAATAAAATGAGACATGAACCATCGGTTTTTTGTAATCGTATTTTTTATCACTAAATAATTTATAACAGGAAAATATCTATTAAACGAGTTTGAATTTTTTGGCCGGACTAACTTCCGCCATTTTGACTTTTTTTCAAAGTAATAAAGCGCATATGATCTTTAGTAGAGCTAGAAGGTTAAGATGGAACCGTCAGGGTAGCCCGCGAAATAAATAAAATCTTAGGTTTTTTGCAATTTGCAGGCCAGTGCTAGGTTATATGTTGATTAAAATATTATTCGCGGCTGGAAGACGTATGTACCTAGCTACAGAATTAAAATCATCAACATCATCAATAAAACCCTCCAAATTCATGAAGGTCGAGGAATGACTTTCAAGGTCAGAGTCATTCCTCGACCTTTACTTTTACTTTGATAGCTCATATCTCGGAAACGTGACACTTTAGAACTTTTTGTCTCATACACAACTTGTTTGTATTGATTCCAGCTATCGATTAATATAGGTCTTATACGTGGCCGCTACATTGAAAAAAATATTTAATGGCGGAAGTTAATCCGGCCACCAATCATATTCACTTCACTTCACTACTCATATTATAGTCATCCATTATTAATAATATTTAATAACAGTAGACGAACTACTCTATTCAAAAAAATAACAGTAGACGAACTACTCTATTCAAAAAAATAACAGTAGACGAACTACTCTATTCAAAAAAAATCCGCGTATGACGCCATGGGACTGTCAAGCATAGACGACTGTGGCGTTCCCGGCACAGACAATACAACAGTGTGATAGAGATGGGCATTACAGTCATTACAATTAATCGATAATCAACTAACACTCGACTTATAGAGAGTGCATAGTTCAGTATTATAAAATTTTCTTGATTTGTCGAACGTAAAAGTTCAGTATGAAATGTTTTATTTATTTACTAGTGCAGAATACAGAGTAAATTAAATATAACGTAAGTTGCCGCCGAGGTCGATATTCCTGTTATATTGACTACTACCTGCATCACTACGTGTCTTGTTATGGTGACTGTGGCGTCGAGGGCACTATGTTTTTCGAACTTTACGACTGGTTTTCGTTTTTGTCATCTTACGTTACTAAAAATGAAATCTAACGAAAGCAGTTCACTTCAAATAAATTACGAAGAGTCAGGTACCTAATTAACAAGGGAAATGAACAAAAAAAATGCTGTTTTATGACATTTTTTTACGTATAAAATTCGGTCACGCTGTCGCGACCGTGGCGTGCTGGGCACATTTTGGTTTGTCGTCTATACACGACTGTGGCGGTCAAAGGGTTAAAACACAAAATACAAAAGTTGTTCATTTTTAGAACAGAGCTGCAATAAAATTTTTACTATCTCAATGCTTTATTACATTGTCGCCGGGGAGACAGTAATGCAATTTCGATACGCTCTTCAATATCCGATATGGTCTAGTGGCTAGGATACCTGGCTCTCACCCAGGAGGCTCGGGTTCGATTCCCGGTATCGGAAAATTCTTTTTATATTTCTAAAATCAATTTTTGCTTACCAGAATATCTTTTGGTGAGATTTCTCTTGATTTGCCTCATCTTCCGTTGAGCAGCGCTGGCTATTTTGGTCAACGTGTACTGCCCACCACCGGTCGGCGGGTTGGGCAACCTCGATGCCGGCAATGTCGGCGCTGTTGGGGCGTACGTGGACTGAAAATATAACAAAATCAAATATAATACAGATTTTGAGATAATGTGACGTGAAATGTGTGTGTTGTAATGTAAAATATTGAATAAATGTTGCAATAATGGAATCTTTAGTTATTTTAAATGCTTGCTGTAAGTCTGAAGTCTATAAAAACATTTTGGTACCCACTTTTCTCTTTGTAACCATTTTTTGTAGGATATAAAATTACAGTTTGCGTGCTAGCCGAATAAAAGCAAGTCATTATAAATCAATATAGAATTTAATAAAATATTATAAAGCGTGTTTGCTCAAAGTCAGAACGACACAAACTAATCAATGCAATGACATGTAACAATAATTTAATATGAATTATTATGTAATGTTTTCCCTAAAATGAGATATAAATAAATGTCACCTTGTGTTTTCCTCAAACACTTAGGTAAATAATATGATTTTAATCTTCAAACGACGCACAAGCTTGAGCAAATAGTTCATACACTGTCCGTCAGAGGGCGCTGCATATTATGGAACTCTTTTCTTGATTTTGTTGGATGTTTTATCTGTGCAACATCCACCGTATGTGATCAAGATCACTGATCAATTGATCATGCACATCAACATGTAACTTCATTGTTTTTAAGATACCAACGCATTTATACTGATAAGAATATATAACAATTTAATATTGATTGTATCGTGTACCCACGATACATTCATCAACCTCACGTCCATGGTGTCTCAATTTGACTTTGACAGCCCCTTTATGTCGTAGCAGTAATGAGTTTCCGTAGTTCAAGTGTTACCACTACTATTCACTTGCGGTTAATTGTACAACTGTCCAAACAAATAAAACTCAAAATACCTTGTCGTGGTCATCAGTGTCACTGTCACTATCAAAGGAGTCGAAGTCTTCTTCTAATGGAAGGGGTGGGGGTGCGTGTAGGGGGTGTGGCTGCGTAGGTGCCTCCAGCGACTCGTACAGGTGGCCCGAATCGCTGCTGTCACATTCTGTTGATATTGAGGGAGTTTCTTTAGAAAATAGTAATATAAAAATGTTTGCTAACTGCCTAGCACAAGATCATTCCAAAACTCCAAACAAGATGTGATTTTGGGTAAATTGGATTTTTTCAAGCTACTTGCAAAACATTCACGAAGTTTTAAGTCAAATACTTTGTTGGTGAACGGTCTTTAATGGTAGCTGGTATTCAAAATTCATTATTTATTATATCCACATAATATTATTATAAGTTGGAAATATCCTACGAAATACGATAAAAATGGGATTACGCTAATTTCCAAGCATAATTTTATAAGGAATTCTTACTATTTCTTACTCTGCGACTCTGCCGAAGCAGAGTATTCAATAAATACTATAGGCTCATTTGAGTGTTCCCCTCCACGGAAATCTTTAGTAAAAGGCGAAAGATTTATGCGTTTTGAAAGGAAACCGGAGATACTGCGTTTTTTTTTATGTAAGGCATCTTGCAGTTGGCCTTGAGAGGCCGTGACTGCTTACCGGTCTATCCTGTGGTGCCTTTGAGCTAACCGTAGCGCGATTCAGAAATGAGTACAGAATGTACAACGCCATCTATCGAGGTAGCGGGAACTAATTTTTATCTTTACGTTGTGTCAAACTCGCTACGCGCTAGCCGCCGCATTTATTAATTATCTGCATTAAAGTACCTTTAAGAATATTAAGTAAGGTTTTATGATAGTAAGTTCTTGTCACATGTCGCCATGGGCAAGTCATCGAAACAGAAACTGAAATCGTACAAGCACAAGAATATAAATGAAGTTGGTTAATTTACTGCAATCTTACAATATTATCTCGAAGAAATGAATTTCATGACGGAGGCAAAGCAAATAATCTATATGATGATGAAAACGCTTGGATCTCGAAAAAAGTAATTATCCAGAAGAAAGTGGGATCTCCATAACAGACACGATTAATCACAGACACCCAAACATTTCAAATTATAAAAGAAACCACTTTCAACGAATTAAAGATTTTTACTAATCGCGAAGCAATCAATCAATATATCTTAAAAATATGCAAAACAAACCATTCAACTGACAATATATTAATAATTAATATTGTAACAGCAAAATGGCGGATGGCGTATGGTCAAGGTCTTCGGTGACCCTCGTTACATAACAGAGGTGTCGCATCCGTTACGCAGGTTGGCACGATCGCTTTTTGCGCAAGAGTGGTTGTTGAAACAGTGATACGGAGTCCGGACGAATATTTGATTGGTTACAAAGATAACGTTGTAGACAAATATATTCTGTTGTAGAGTTAAATTAACCTTACTACTGCAAAATACGCTGCTTTAGCTTGTTGTAAATTCAGTTGTGTATTTATTTCTAATAAGATATCATTTAAATTTATGCCGGGCATTGGTGGTCTCTGCAGTAGAAATAATATTTTATTCGTATCTAAAAAGCAGATATAGAAAATTCTAGCTCCGGCAGAGTCTCCAAAAATACCTGTGCATCAGTGAAAACAAAACAAATGAACAGTTTAACAGTGAATGTCAAGGTCTCTAGTCCCTTCGTTACATAAGCGTATCGCCGCATCTATCGAGTTCGCTTAGCAACTCTTGCGCAAGCTGCGGTCGATGAAACACGAGAGCAAGTAAAAAGTTTTCAGTGATTGCATTGCCTTATGGATTGGTGTCATGTGTTGCTGCATCGCACGACAACGTTTTACCAATTATTTGAAAGGCACGTTGGAAAATCAACGTAATCAAAACATAAGGAAGGAAAATGAAAAGATTAACCGAAACCGGATCGACAGACACTTTCGATGAAGGTCCACAAGAAAGAATGAATTTGGGTGAACCCTCGAATACGCCTAGTGTCAAGGTAATCGTTTCAATATAATTTAATTTTTTAATATTCGATGTTTCTGGAGTGTTCGTCAGCATTTTGTAATTTTTGGCAGAGATTACAAACATTAACAAACTCAGTACACTTACAGGATTTTTACAAGACTGAAAAATAAATTAATCAACGTCAATCCCAAATCCCATAACTACACAACATTATCACTAGCAGGATCTCAAACAACTCTCGCGAAGGATCCATGCGGCGCGGTGGCATAAAACAACCTAGATATTTATACAGGGTGTGGCGTAAGTAGTGGTCCACCGTTCAGGATTCGATGAACCAGATAATTAACTATAACAATGAAAATTTTTAACCATTTTTAGTAGTAAGTTTTTTTTACAAAAATCGCTCTTGAACTTGATGCTATGTTAAAAATTAGGGTTAAAATTAGAGAAGAACCAACTTTTTCTTCAAAAGAGCTGAATTTACATAAAAAAAACATAATTTATCATGATAGCTCTAGTATTCAGCAGTAATTAACAGAAATCAAAGTGAAAAAATAATGGTTTTTGTTGAAACTACAAACAAATTTGTAATAAAAGGTAGAAATTTCGTAATTAAAAGACAAAAAGGAAATATTTTCGGAAACCTTGGGTAAAAATGGTTAAAATTTTTAATTGTTATAGTTAATTATCTGGTTTATCGAATCCTGAACGGTGGACAACTACTTACGCCACACCCTGTATACATACTAACTAATCAATACTCTTAAATCAGCTTCGTTATTGACTAAATTGGTGTTTTCAGCAATACGATTAGTGGAATAAAATAATTTCGGTCGAATTAAGAGAGAAGAAAAAAACCAGCCAGAATGGCAAACACCACTTTGATGATCAAAGGACATTAAAGGTCTCCCATATAAATTGGTCACCGACAGGTTCTGTAGCAACTGTTGCGTAAGCTGCGGTCATATGAACAGGCGGTCGTTACAATGTTACGACTAAAAGCGTATGACTGATTGAGTCAAAGATTTGCATCATGTGTTAGCTCTGTCGATGTGTAATTGCTGGTGCACTGCAGTTACGTTATGTGGGGTCAACATACTGACAATTGGGACCCCGCCGATAGGGTCTATCTTATCCGACGAAAATTATGGAGCATCCAGTGCTGACAAGGAGCATGGGTTTCTTCGTGGGTAGGATTCCAACATAGTCCACTATATATACCCTAGGGTGGAGATATTCATGAAATTTGCCTCGTGAGAAAATAATTTTGTTAAAGTCACCCCCACCCTCCCAGTTTGCTTTTAAATGAAAGTTATTACGATATTCTTGCTTCACGCATTACCTTAATAGTTCTACATATTACTTGATATGAAATCAAGCGTTCGGACTATTAACATTTTATGTAGTAATCACAAAATGTAATTGTAAACTATTAAAATGAAGTGCGGAAGAGCTTTGATAACAAATTGCTTTACAGACATAAAATTCAAGTTTTCCATTATTTAATGGATGAACATGACTCGCGAATCCAATCTAATTACCCAATAGGTTAGTTGAGGCAAGAAGCAAATATAAATTGGATATATACAAAGATTAAGAAGTAAAAGCAGATAAGCATTATTGTACAATTTGTTATGGTACAAGCACTGGGACTATTTAATTTTTAAGTGTACTGCAATATCGCTTTGGGTCTAGCCTGTAAGGATATTTGTATGTTTGGAGTGAATAAATAAATAAATAAATTATCATATCATATTTGTACAGTAAGCCTAAGAAACGTGGCGTGAAGACTTAAAGGTGTATAAGGGAGATTGGCCGGAGAAACAATAAATACCGTGGGGGAGACTTTTGCCCAGCAGTTGGACAAAACAGGTTGAAGAAGTTACTGTCACTGGTAATGTAAATAACAAATAATAATACGATCATTAGGCAATGCAAAAGCCACTCCTAAACAATGTGATCGTAATAAAAACGATTTGGGTATCGAATTACTAGCGAACAGTTGCCCAATGGAAAAGATACGATCGATCTAATGAAGCATTGCATTACTTTATAAGTATTTGGACATGTTTGAGTCACACTCAAAATTCTTATGGATGACGTACGCTATACGAGAACATATTTTTATAAATATCTACGTTCATACAAATATGTACGGTGTATGTCATCCATGTGTGCTTTGCATATTGCGGCCAGGGTTTTCCCAGGGGCCAGGACTCGCGTCGTTTTATTGCCCAATATATTTATATTTTATTTATTATTATTTTTTATTTTATATTCCTTTTTCATCTGTCTTAAGCCATATACATAGTGTTACTTTCCCATTTGAACTTGCTATTTTCATCTTCAGGTTTTTCAAGAGCACAGATATAGCGCTGAGTGACCTTAATTATAACTACTGGTTATTTTGAATAAATACTAATATCCGCTTTATACATTGCAAAATGTTTGCATGCAGACACTGCATGGATCAATCCCACAATCATCCCGCAATGGTAAATTACCATGGAAACAGCCACAAATATGCTGTCCAGCAACACGAAGTACGTAATACACTCATTACATCTGCCCTTGTGTCTACAAATAAGCTGGAGGAAGTGGAATGACTTGATTGGAGCACGATAATGATCTATGCCTTTGACATTTACAACCGGTTCAGTCAGACCACAGGTACTGCACATGACTTCATTTAGTTATTTGAAGTAAGACTACTACGAACAAGTGACGTCAGGGAAGTAGAAATCGAGAGACATCCCAAACAATTTATCATAGGTTTCGTCGTTTCAAATGTTAAGTTGAAAAACGCGAACAGTGACATCCAGTTGTGATTGTAACTAATAACTTAAGTATACGTCATGTATGCGTTTTTGTGTTTTCACTTTCTTGTCAGTTGGGAGTTGGAGAGACAACTGTGTCTATTATGTGAGACACGCGAGCTATTATTCAATAGATTTAATGATAGGTACTAGAAACTGTCTACGTGAATTAGGGTGAGACAAATAGCTTTTAAACACAGCTGTTTTTATTTATATACCAATTTTATTTTGTATTTGTAGTCAATCTCAAATATGGGGTCATTTAACCTATAGTCGGCAAGGGCAGATCATTACATTTCATTTATAGAGGCCCCAAAAATATCAATAGTGGTCTGTTCTATAATGACAAAGAATTTAAAAGAAAAATAATTAAGTTTAAAAAATAGCTTAGTGAAGGAAACACTGAAACATAATTCAATGTAGATAGAACATGAAGAAGTAATATCAGGGCAACTTGTAATATTTGATAGTTTAGAAATTCTATGACTTCTGAAGCCAGCGCTGGACTGATTCTTTTTTTTTTCTTTCGGCTGTCTTTACCAAAGTAACTGTTAAAAACAAACGGGTTTATCACCATCTTAGACTCATTAATAATAGTTTTACACCACATGCTCTAGAAGAGCACGTCTATCAAGTAGAAAGCTAGAAAGTGCACACTGTGATCGAGCCGTGAGCCGTTCTAGAGCTAATGACACGGTACACGGTGTTATTAAATGCACATAAAGACGATGCCACTCAATCCCGACATCCGAGGGATGTTGACTAACATTGAGATAAAAATATTTTGCAATATTTTTCCAATTGAAACTGATCTGTTTAACACCTCCCATTCAACAGTCTGTTGTTTTCATTTCCGATTGGATTTATTTTGAGCTCGCTGACTGTACCATTCATGCTGAGTACTTCTTGTTGTTACTCCTGCACGTAAAGAAGTTTGCAATATGCAAGGAAAACGAGATGGTATAGTTTCAGCTCTAAAACTAACATCAGATGAGAACAACAAAACAGTTAATACCAAAAAATGCGATGAGATCTTGTATTTCGATTTCTCCATCTTGCAGCACGGTCCTGATGTTGAGCCAGCAGGTCCTCTCCAGCACATCAATCAGCCTCACCCTGTCGCCCAGCTCCTCCCGCGGCCTGCGCGTGCGCTCATCGTTCTCACTGTAGTACGAGCACTTGGCGCTCGTGTCGATGTACACCTTCGTCGGTGAAGTTACGAACACTACAACAAATGACGGTCGAGTTGACAACAAGCCAAATAACCCCAGGCCAACAGATTCGTGATCACGACTCAAGACACCGTGAAATTGACGCGGTCATGGTAGAAATTATCGAAGTTTTTTCAATGGCAAAACAGTAATGTTAATAATGTTTTATGGTAATTCAAGTGTGTTACGAATTTCGCGAAACGTGTTTGTTATTTTAAACAAACACGTTTCATCCACTTCAACGCAAGGATTTTTAGCAATTAAGAATAAATTCAATCTTGAGTCACGTCAGAACCAGTTAAATAGTTGACCGTGCATCGAATAATAATTGTGATAATTAATCGGCCTGGTGCACCTTGATCGCCGCAGTTCCTTCGAAAAGTCCTTAGCCTCGGCGGCGCGGGCGGCCCGATGCCACCGTTCACCTGAGGCCTCTCGGAGATCATTGTTCATCATCACCGGAATCACTGCATCACATCACTTCACTTTGATTCACTAGCACTTTTTTGAACAAAGAACGTTCGTTCAGACATCCGCTTGCACTGTCAACGAACAACATACCACTGTAGAGTTTCGTTCATGCTGCTGATTTCGCTGAATCACCGAATGTCCAATTGAAGTTTAAGATTAAAACAGGCTTCCATAACTCAGCCGCGCGATCAAGTTATAAAAAAAAAGCTAAACAAGTCGTTGGCAGCTGCGTTGCCGGCCGTCTCAGGGTCGACTGGTCCACGATCGTACGGATCGACGTTTGCATCGCTAATAGAATCGAGAACCGCTGCTTTTTTCACTGCTTCAATGCTAACCGTCGCGGTATCGCAACGTGCCCAATAACATTTGTAACAGTTCGGCTGACATTGGTCGTGGTTAATGCACCTAAATGGCTATTTGAAAATCGTTAGCTACGCCTCAGTGCACAAAAGTGTTTAGTTATAAAATATTATTGTTTTGTAAGCAATCACTTCACCGTTTAAACGCTGTATGGCCAGATCTTATGACGCGGTATGATATGTCGCGACGACCCTCACAAAGGACAATTGTCATATTTCTATTTCGGGCAAAAGGATGAAACGAGTACCCGGAGAAACTGTTACAGCTATTAGATAATATTTATGATTATAAGTTACGGTGTAATTGCAAAACTAGTTGTGTGTTTATGTGTATGGCGTTGCAATCAGAGCATTGCGGATTGCGAAACAATGAAGGCCTACCGCGGCAAATAATCTGTTCCGCGGAAAGAGAACTGTAGCACTACAGAGTTGCATGTTTGATAAAGCTGCAAGGAACGCGCGCTACCTACTGCAGTTACTGAATGACTTGACGCTATCGGGTAATCAACATGCAATTTGTGTAATAACCGGGTGGAATGATCGCAAAAAACTAACGGCCGATGATCGCCATGACATTGCACTTAAAGATAAAGATGTGTAACAAGATGTAACGGTAGGCGATGCAGCATTATCAGATAAGTATGCTACTAAGCAGCTTCACATAACAGCACTTAAATAGCTTCAATTATCGAGACATAGCGTCTAGTCGGAGACACTTTCTAGATCTAGATCAACAGATAGAATGACAATACCAGCTTTGTCTTATTTTTTGCCGCGGATCGCAGCGAATTGAAACAGTTTCATCAAGAATATTAATATGAAAACGAAAATAAATCAAACATGTAATTAAATAAAATTAGATGTTTGTATAGTAGATTGTGCAATTTAATTTATTGATATATACAACGATATTCAGACTACTGCCATTAATATAGTTAAAGCGATTGTAAATACGACCGTGTCTAAATGTTGCGGACTTGCAGCTCCAACCGATTGTTTCATATTTCATTGTAACATGCAGATCGATTAACGCTGTATAATAGTTGGGTATTAAGAGTCGAATATTAGAGGTAAATGCAGTGGAATGCCACGAATGTGGATAAACTAAATAAGGTAGCATTTGTAAGTGGAATTCCGTTGAGCAGTTGTCACAGTTCCGGCTGGGTGCAGACACCGCGGGTCGACGGTGTACACTCGCTCACGACTCGCGGATCTGCTGTACGATTTTTTTAAAAGTAAAGTTTTAGTATTCATCTATAGTATGGTATGAAGAAAGAATATGTGCTTCTAAGCTGCCCGGTGGTCACCACATACAGGGCAAAGTACTTCGGTAACCCAGGTACCCTACGTGAGATTGTCAGCAACACCAAGGCGTTGCTGGCCTTTCTCGAGGAGCTGGGGTGGATCGAATAACCGATTTTCCCACCCGTACGCAAAATACGCGCATTGACGTGGAGTTGCGGACACCAGCCCGTATTACCTATTACCTATGGTATGAAGAAAACATTAAGAAACACATACACACTTTAGGAGGTTCTATTCCAACATTTTCATTCCCCTCATATAATTTAGAAGATATTGGAAACTCTTCCTCATACCAATCTCTTGGTATATCAGTGCATGCTTTATTTACTGGAACCGGTTTACTCGTATCACCTTCCATATTCATTAGAACAGTGTTATTAAATTTGAAGCTGAACATTTGATTGTTGATATGTTAGCGTGAGAAGATTTAACATTGAAATTATCTCAAATATAATGTTACGTAAGCTGCTGTAAGAATGTGGATACATATTAATAGGATTGCAGAAATACGACATTTTATATGAGATTAAGGATGACTCTACATTGAAAAATTGTTAATTTTAATTACATAGATGTCAAATGAAAGGATATGTAAATAGCAAGTTGCGACACTTCAAGGTGGACAAGCGTTTAGACTACGTGAAAATGTGTGAAGCAACCGCTTGTAACTCTGACTCTGTTGACTTTGATGGAGCCGCACGAAGCGTGACCGAAGCTAATGTGTTAAGTAGCGATAAAGAAACACTAGAAAGTAAAAACGATATAACATACAAGATAATGAATATTATTTTACGCCCAACGTTTTATAGTTGTAAGTTTTCGCAACAGTTGTCACGCTGTTTGTTGGGCAAAAAGTGACCGACCGGCCGGCTGAGCTAAGTGTACATGGATGTCGTACGTTAACGAAACAACAGTATGAACGAAAACCATTTTAACACGAGTGCTGATTCTGAAGTTTACAGTAATAGATTTTCATGAACATTCACAGTATTAACAGTCCGTAAACACGAATGGAGCACTTTCACTGTCGCGGGGTGTGGAGCCGGTGGCGACGACGCGTGCGCTCGGCTGCGCGGACGCAGGGCTGACTCGCGCGCGCTCCGCCATCGCCGCCGTCCCTCTCCCACGCGAGAACCTTTTGTGGCAACTGTAGCAAACGTGTAGGTGTACCAGAAATGCCATTTAAGTAACACCCCTAATAATTAACGAAACAAAATGATGCAGAAATGACAGGACAGTCACAGTCCTTAAAAGCACTTATAACGGCAAGAAGGTAGTTTGGATTGAAATAAGACAAAACTGTATGATTAAAAATATATCAATGAACAAAGGCACAATTATAAATAATTATTATGGCTTAAAAGCAACACCTACTCCAGATACCTGGCACATTATTTAGACTAGAGCCAGCAAAAATAAGGAGCAAACTGATTCAGCAAAAGCTACATTTTAGAAAACTGGTTCGGTGAGTCTGTCCATGAGAATTTAGGGCGATACGCTATCAATGAAGCTATAAATCAAAGTGTTGTTAGCGAATAACGAAACTGAGATATCGATAAACAATCCTGTAAGGCAACTTGGTTAGATCGGCATAAAAACTTGGCTATGCTGGGTAAATAGTCGCTAATTGTGCGAGAAATCTAGAACATTGCACTCGTTACTGGGTAGTGACATAATGTTGGAGTAGCCGCAAGTGGAGCAGGTAAATAATTGATCCCACGTTCGACTTCAACGGTGATTTTGACTGCATGTTTAGCAATTACATTACAAACTTGAAGATTCTGTGCACATATTTCCTCGAATTCAGTTCAGATATGTGACGAGTGATTGGCTTTTCGTCTGTTGGGCAATGAAGGTTACCAGTGCAATTGGTGATAGCATCGCATTTCGGCTATAATACTTAGAACACTGCGAAATGTTTCGATACATTTTCTAGCTCAGTAACCGTTGGTTCATAGTTGCATTTTTGTAGCCTTGGTTTTTTTAGCTCGAGGGATATTTGTATAAACCTTTTCACTATTTGGGGCGTCGAACACTTGCTGTAAATGAGGGAGGTGTGTAAATGTCGTGAATTCGGAAATCACACGGTTTTGCTTACAGTCGTGATGACCACACGCGACCCACAGAATGATAACTACAACCTCATGCAACGTAACCGATGCATTGTTATCTGCATTCAAAAATAATTCCCACCATTACGTCTTTATCTTGTCGTGTTGTTAAAATTGTTCAGTGAAAGCCGAAATAATGGCTTCAAATTATTTTCGCAATTTTAATGAACTCGTGTAAATTTCTGAAAGTTGCTTCTCGCTAAATACTTCATTCATCCTCTGAATCAATGATTTCGCTTTGCCAAACAGCTAATATTGTTTCATCGTATATCGTTAACACCATTTTATTGTCGTTTTCGTCAAAGAAACAAATATTAATAATTTATCGAGCATGTGTTGAGCATTTAACCGTTTTTGCTCTAACATTGTATGCATTTTCTCGGTAACCAGTTCCATAAACTGTCTCGCAATTCACAAGATCACAAATACAATAGGATGTAAAAAGGTGTAAGCGTTAAATATCACCTTTGAGAGTGCCTTTCATTAAAACATCATTACATGTTACATTCGCGTTAGAAGCATACATGATCTTTTTCTTTACAACCATTACTTATCAACCATTGAATTGGCTGTAAAGCTGAAATGCCTACTTGTTCAATTTCATTTGAATTGGCTAGCTGAGCTTTCAATGCGTGTTAAATGCGTGTGATACGTATCATCACTCATACGATGCAAGTCATCCAAAACGTCCACATCAAGATCTCCTCTGGCGTTGGTTTCTTTAACAAATTTAATACCAAACTTGTACTCGGCAGGTCTTTTCAAATTGGCTGCACGTAAATATTGTACGTTAATAAAGCTCATATTATATTTTTACGGTCAAGGATGACTCGTAAGTACTGCACGGGCACGGTGCGCGGCGTACCTAACGTGAGAAGTGCGTTTATTTTGCGTTGAATGACAATACTTGACGAGGAATTCTTTTGTCGTGTGGATTTGTTTGATAACATGTATGATCTTAACGCATTCGCCTATGTTCATGGGCACAATTTTACCTCAATACGTAAACAAGACGCCATTTTTTTGTTACGGCTTACGTCACTTGTCCTCGTCGTGGTTGAAAAAGTGCAAGCGCAGTATTGGAAATCGTAAATTTAAATTAATTTACAATAAGTGCACCTGCTGTTTTTAACTGGTGTTATAAAAGCGGAAGTCATAAGGAAATAGTTGTTGTGAAGAACGTGAATCCAGTTTGTTCCGCAGAGAAAAGTACATCGGCATCGCAGTGCAAATAGAGCGTGGCTGCTGATGCTAATACTTGTTCCTGGGTTACACACGAACTTGTTGAGCAGGAAGAAGCTAAGCACATGACCACTTTTCGGCTCCATAAAGTAATGAAATGGAACTTCAAGCTTGATTGGATGTGTCTACATTTATATCATCTTAGATATCTTCCTTCCTAGATGAAAGCGGCGAGAGCTATATAGCGTCACTATTATGTGGTTATTGGGTAAGGTAATAAAATTGTCAAAAATCCAGAATCAACTTATTATACATAAGCTCAATGCAAGATGACCTAGACATACATTTTGAAATGTTTGCAGATGACACTATTGCGATATAATAGAATGCCGAATCATGTTCTTGTTCGTGTGACGAAAATGACAATCTTTTATTAAGCTGTGCACACACATCGTAAGCATTCAATATTTCGCTCCACACGCCTTGAAAAAAACATGACAAAGAGATGTTTTGTTATGACTACAGCAGGGTGTGGTAGTAAACAGCCTACGGTAGTCTACTGTAAAAATGAGGTTTAAATTAAATTTTGTAGGCTCACTCTGAAGAGGATGTTAAAACCAGACGCATCCCTTACGTCAGTCACATTGATACATGTTGGCCCTTGGTGTTTAGAGTTTCTATAATTATGTTCATCTATTTTTGTGTGGTGAAAGCCCCCCTAGGTCAGCAGCAGAGTTCAAAGAGGCAAGTGGGGTTAACGTTTTAGGAAACTGGATGTTGATCCCAAGTAACAACAAGTAAACTGGTTCATTCGGAGCCAAGTTGAGACAGAAGGCTTTCGAGCAGGCGGTGTCTATTTATGGCTTAAACGCAAGCGTGCACTGATGCGTATCATCATTTAATCATGTAGCCAGCCGTGGGCTGAGCTTATTGCATCGTTTCGGACACCGCGCGCAATATTAAATAGTACGTTTAAGTACACGACAGAGATATATGGCCCGATGAAGTATTTTGTAAAACATGGCCTTGCAAGCAAAGCTTTTAAAAAGAAGATCTCATATAAATGGAGCGTTGAAACTTGTGGTATGGTTATTGGGATAGATGTTCTCATTTATACTCTTGAAACAAACGAGACAGGAAATCAATAGTGACTTTAAATTAAATCGGCCATTATCTCTCTGTCATGTGTATAGTGCTGCGGATCAGTGCGCAGATTGTTTTTGTACGGAGATGTTTGAAAATAGTATACAATCATACAATGGTGTTGTTGTCACTAAAAGATTCATCAACGAGCAGGATTCAACAATAACTGTATTATGGTGTTCATCAGATGTTGTAAGTAAGAATACTTTAAACAAGTAAATGGTAGCAATGACCAAAATTAATCAATTCGACTGTACAGCTTGTTGAAGTGAAAGCATAGCCTCGAATAAACCCGATAATACCACAATTCAGGTGACTATTTGTACCGGTAATGATGATTCAGAACTGTTTGCAACATTTGTTTGTGGTGAAAGTACTCATAAAACGGAGGTATCTGATATGAACAAGCTTAATAATATAATTTTAAAGGAGCAGACCTAAAGTTGTTAGCAGAAGGCAAGCTTGTACAGGGCTGACATTCCTCCAGATGTGCATTAGACCAGCGAAAACGAATAGTTGATTGGCTTTGGAAAATAAAACGAAACTGCAAAATTCGGGAGTGAAAATATGATTGACTTATAACAGAATGTGCAGCTGCTGATTCCAAAACCAATGGATAAGTTCAGGAAATTGATATGTGGTTAAGCAGTAGCTAGAAGAAAATGCATATAAGAAAAGTCGTAATCCAAACGAATATTAAGGATAAGGATAAGGATAAGGGCAGGAGAATCACTGGTAACAGTAAGAAATCTTCCATCGATCTGTGCAGTTGTTGAAGAAAGATAAATATTAGGCAGTCCTGATCAGGTCATAAAGTAGCCAGCTGTCTCGCAGCTCGTAACAATGGCTTATGGCCTTATAGTCACGGCTTGTGCGTACGGGTTGAAGGGCGGCTGCGCCCAATAAGGAAGTCTACTTCAGTCGCTTTGCACAATGACTACGTAAAAGATATATTATCACTGCATTGTTGAAAACACTGTGTTCGCGCTGTAATTACTGCTATTGTTGACAGATTGAATTACCTATTTTAGGTGTTAAATGTATCTATTGTACTTATATCTATTTAATAGTAAAATTCTGGAGTTTTACTTTAATTTTGTGTTGCTTAAAAATATCTTTCTATACCGTGTTAGATTTGATTGGTGGCAGATTCTTAGCCCTTGTCGTAATGCCAAAATTACTTATCGTTTTTATTGCTTACGTGTTAAAAGTTTGAAAGTTTTTCTATTATCAAAATACTTTCAATCTACAAGAGAATACTAGAAGAAGACTATATACTATGAGAAAGCTTAGTAGTTATCAAAACTGACAAGGAAAATGCATTAAAGGAAACGACGATGACAGAACAAGAACATGAGAGAGAGAGAATACAGTATTCTCAGCTACAAAATACCAGTGATGTTATTGATCTCATAATATTATAAGTATGTACCTACTGTGGTATTATGTTTTATGCATAGACCGTTGGACCTTGACAGGTACAGTCGAGTTCATTAATATATTGGCACTGTCAAGGATTCAAAATATTGTGAGCGTTGGAAAGCTAAATAAATTCTATAGCACCTATAGATCAAAAATATGTCCTCATGTGAACGGTTCAATAATATATGCTGTGCATTGTGCAATAATATGTGATCATGAACAGTTCAATAATATGTGATCATGAACGGTTCAATAATACAATATGCTGTGCATTAGGGAATAATATGTGATCACCCTTTTAAAAAATATAGTATTGGCTTTTATAATATCTGAGCAGGGTAAGCTTCTTAGTTATCTCTACATGCATGGGAAAGTCAATTATTTGCTCGAACAAATAAGATCTAGTTTACATTGTTACAGAAATAACAGTAGTTTCCATTGTTTTCCTCGCGTTTGCGTTTTTGTTTTTAAAATGAGTGTCTTTCAATGCCGTATGTTTTTCGTACAGCATGGCCATATAAGAATTGTAAAAAAATTGTGCCACCTGTCATTTATATAGCAATACGATTCGACCTTAAATTTGATTACTTTGCCACCACAACTTTTTTGTGACTAACAAAGTTGTTTGCAGTGAATTGAATTTCACGTCACGGGAAAGAAAAGAATATCATTACATTATAGTTTAAACTGTATTATTTGACAAGTATATCTAAGAAAATATTAAAGTAATATGCAACAAAATAGCACATGACTTACGTTAAAAAAAACAAACAATATTTTATCTTAAACTAAAATTAATCTTAGTTATAAACAATTATTGGCGGCCAAATTAAAAATGATAGAACAGTTACTTAATATCTTGTGTATGATCCGTTCGCATCAATCACTGCTTGTAGTCGGGCTCTCATTGACTGTACCATATTGTGGCAATAATCACTATTTCTAAAACTATTCCAGATGTCATATGCATGAGCCTTTAAATTCTCTTCCGTGCGAGCCTCATTACAGTCTCAATTCTGTACCATTAACCCCCATAGATTCTCTATGGGGTTAAGGTCCGGGCTTTTCGGTGGAATTTTTATTAATTCCAAGTCTACTTGCTCAGCTATCCAATTTTGAACTTGTCTGGCATTGTGAACGGAACTATTGTCCTGTAAAGTAATTCGATGATTATCAGGATAGACAATTTTTGCACTTGGTAAAAACACGTCTTTTAGAATATCTAAATAGGTATCACTCCTCATTCGGCCAGATATTTCGCACAATTCTATGGGTCCACCGGAATTTATCCACCCCCAAAACCCGATCGTAATGCGTCCACTGCGTCTATTTGGCACTACATTCTCTTCGTCATGTCGTGTATTGGCTGCACGATACAAAGAGATCCGCCCATCCGCCGAAGAGACAAAAACTTTCTCGTCCATGAAAGCGACGTGTTCAAAATCATAATTTAAATATCTGTTAGCAAATTGTAAACGTAACATTTTATGCCTTTCCGTTATAAACATTTTTTTTGCTGGAATTCGGTGATGAATTCCCTCTTCATTAAGTATTCGTCGTATAGTTAAGCTGGATACAGCCAGATCAGCTGCAAATGTAGATGTTCTGATAAATCTTGCATTTCGAACACTTTCAACCAGTTGCATATCTTGATCATGAGTTGTTTTCCTAGGGCGGCCAAAATATACATGTTTTGTAAGATTTCCTTCTTCTTGCCACCTTTTCCACCATAATGTAACAGTGTTTCTCTGTTAAAGAACGATTTTATTAAATTACCACACTATAGATCAGAGAAAAACATGGACGAATACCTAAAATTACTTTACTTACCGATATGCCTAACTCTTCTGCAATGGCTGATTTAGAAACACCTTCCTCACACATATATGTGTGAGGAAGGCGAAACATAAAATAGTTTATATATAAACTATTTTATGTTTCGTATGCTCATCACATCTATACATTTTTATTTTAAATGGGTAGGTATATTTCAATAGAATTAATATTGTATAGTAAATCGTAGAATTAAATCGTTGAATGACATGTGCGTCAGATATAATTTTATTAGAAAAACATAACGTCATTTGAAGTTAATCTAGCCAGTGATAAATAATGTTGCAAACTCCTTGACCATGCAATTTTAAGATTGCTAGTAAAATCATCTATAAGAAGTTAGTTGAATTTGAATTACATTCACTTGTTTAGATATTATTGTATTCATGTGTGCATACATAATTGTGAATCCTACAATGTTCAGATAATATGATCTTAATGTTGTTCATATAATAATGTGCTTTTGGCTGTATACATGTTACTGAGAAAAACCAGTCACATATTAATGAATCTAAATCTTGACCACAATTTAATGATGCTGATAGTTGTCACAATATTATGATTTTTTTTGAAGGTCATATATTTTTGAAGCCTGAAAGGGACAATATATTAATGAACTCGACTGTACGTAGCTTTCTATTTTAATTCACACTTGACTAGCTTGCATACGAATAAGAATAAAACATTAACTAGATTTATTTATTTTAGACTATCACGATTGTAATATGTACAGGTACACTGTAACAGTGAATCGTGATGTGAGTGCATGCCCATGAGAAACAATTCGACTAGTCTTAATTCCTCGTTTTGTTCTTTCTGTAAAAGCATATTTATAATGACTTTACTACTTGGACTGTGTTCAAAGTTGTTATTTGTTTCAGACCTCTGTGATAGCTATTTTCATCAAATGAAGCCTTCTTTTGGAGTAATTTCCTTTTCATTTTAACCTCAATCCAGTTTAATATCTGTGGTGTTAAGGTAAAAGGGGATAATTGATAAACGCAATAATGAGATGAGTTAACTTAACTCTTTAAACCCTTTTAGTATTTTGCTGTTTCCTGACTAGACTCGATTTGCAATTGTACGAATTGTATTGTTCGATTTGTACGAAATTGTAACACAAATACTGACTTAACTCCTTTTTACCTTAATATATTTTAATGTTTGGTATCGAATTATGCAAATAGCTCGTTTTTCAATATTTATGACTTATCCCCTTTAGATATGGTCTTTGATATTTATGTTTTAATTGAAGACAGCTGATGTTTGAGGAACATCTGTTCTAAAAACCACAACAAAGCCTTTGTGTGAGTCAGGCCCTTTAAAAAGAGTGAATGAAGACCTGGCCGGAAGTATCATGTTTTATACATAAACACGGTAGACTTATTGGATGTATGCCCGTTTTTACTAACTCCCAATTATTTAGGCATTAATCTAAGTGTCGCCTTGTGTTAGTGAAAACGGGCAGTAAAGTAATAGTAAAAGTTACTTATTGTTCATAAATCCTAATAATGGTAAGGCGGAAGACATTAAAAAGTGAAGGTGAAAATGAAATGCATTTAAAGAAAGATTGTTAGTTTGTTCATTGTTGCGACGTGATTGTCGCGAACCAATTTGTTCTAATTGTTTTATTAATTAAACTTAATGGTTGTGTATACTTTATAGAATGTAATGGTCGCACAGATTGATTTATTAGAAAACCTACATTACTTTATTGACTTTTACTCATTTGGTTTGATTTAATAATTTCTAGGAAAAGTTAAATTTTTCAACCTTTTTAACAGCTCGAAAAATGAAAAAACTATCGTTGTAAACCTACTTTGCTACAACTCAGTGGCTACATAGCAAAGTTAGGCCCTAGCAAAGAACTTCGTTAACTTAAAGCTTATAAAACCGCCGCTTAGCAAAATGTTATGCATGGTTATCGAAGTAGGTCGCTTGCTATCATATCGACCAGTTCAACCAAACCACCCTATGTGAAAAATCAATAGTTTTTACTAGGTCACCGACCTAAAGTTTCGATGCCTAACATTAGCTTATAACAGTTATAACCAAGGCTTACTACTAATGGGAAAGCGGGATCATCCGAAATGGGTACCGCTGACCCGGAACATAAAGGGCCAAGGAAGGAACACGGGTGGGTTTTAGTCAGTACGAGTCTGACACTCCCTTCCGCTCCACCCAGAGCGGGAGGAGTCATTTGATGATGTCCCATCCAAAAAAAAAAAAAAAAAAAAGAATAAAAAAAAGGCTTACTACTAATTACTTCTGAACTTCACGCTGGTGACAGCGTGAAGTTCAGAAGTAATTCCAGGGTATCCTTTATGTTAACTCCTAACCCAGGTCACGTTCTACGCGTGTGCCCATCGAAATCCGTTTACAAGTAAAGGCGTGAAAAGGTAACAGACAGAGTTATTTTCTCATTTATAATATTAGAATGGAATGTTATTATAGACACTTCAATGTATATGGTGCGTAGAAAGAAAGTACTCGTATGTAAAAACTGAATGACGTAAAAGACTTCGTTAGAGAAGAGGATTGGATAGAGTTGTAAATTTTTTGGCATCTGCCAGTTAAACGAATGCAGTTTTTGTATAATGTATTAAAACTCACATTCTGGCAGTTCTTGGAGTTGCTTGCCTTTACGTTGTTGTAGAATGTTGAGGACACACACGTCGAAGGTACACTGTTAGAACTTCTAGTGAGAACTAGAACTAGAAGTTCTAACAGTGTTCAGTTCTGAGATAAGCAATTTAAATGTGAAATGATCTTTATATTTGCAATTTCAAGATATATTTAGTACAGACACAATACATGAGGCATGACTACGTGACATGAGGCAACAAGGCGGGCGGGCGGCGCGCACGCAGGAATCCGGTAACAATTAGCGGCCGCCCACCGGCGCAAGCGGTTCATGAACTTGCAGCTCATATAGACCCACACTTGCGATTGTATACAGTTGTATTTAGACAATAGTATATGTACACGTGCTTAGAATATGAGCAAATCGAAACTGGATAGTGACCAGCCGATCTATTCTGAGAGCTTGAAATGAACAGTTAATAGTGTCCATCCCTAGCATCTGGTGGAATGATACCTCATTTCAACCTTACTTCACCTAAGTTTTCACGGTGAGCTGTTTACAGAATATACCGGCTTATAGAAAGTACCTATTTCTACAGTCTACATAGATTAACTCCTAACAGTCGGTGAAGGTGAGCTTTTTCTCAGAGGAACCAAAACTGCCGTACAGCCATTTGGGAAATAATTTAGAAAACTCAGAAGTTGACATTCTCAGGTTCTAAACGATGGGCGATGAACTAATGTAGTGGTTAACCGTGGTTCTTACCAATAATGGATGCCGTCGAAAGCATTGACCAATGATTGTTCATTCTGATTGGAATTGATTCCGGTGTGTTCGGAAGTTGCATTAGCGCAATATTGCAATAAAATAAATGAGACAATTAGGGCTATTTAGTTTATAGGTAATAAGGCAACGAAACCCTTGAAACAGCATAGATTTATTTAGATAATATTAACTTGTGGTTTTATTCTTAATGTTTAAATTGAGCCAAAAATGCAAATGATTGGTAATTGTGATTCCATTATATTGATTGACGGCTTTAAGATTTACAGTACTCTATTAGAGTTATACCCGATATTGCTCTTGCTATTTTAGAAAAGGTAACCTATTTCGGTCAAAAGGTTTGTTGGTGCAGTTGGTAGCGACCCTGCCTTCTGAGCCGCTGATCCCAGGTTCGATCCCTGGACAAGTCAAACATTTGTGTGCATATGAACATGTCTGTTTGACCTGTGTCTGGGTGTGTATATGTATATAAGTATGTATATCAGTCATCAGGTTTCCGTAGTACAGGCTCTACCCAGTTCGGGACCTGATGACCTTGTGTGGATGTGGTCTCATGTCTCATCTACTGTATTTGTATGAGATACTTATAAAATAGGTGCAAACAGATCACTCGTAGCACCATGTAAGATTTAAAATTCTGTAGTTAGTGTAATAATAATTGTATTACCAATATTAATAAAATAATATATTTTACAAATACAAATACAAATACAAATATTCTTTATTGTGGTACATAGGTAAGCAATAAGTTGTTACATGTTTCCGAAATTGTACACAGCTATGACCCGCCATAATGGCGTACAATAATTTTAAGGTAAGTAACATTTATAACATAAGCACAGCACAATCAAATAGAAAATTGAAATAATAACAATTTGAAAATATAATAAACGAAATTTTTTTACATGTCAAGGCAGCAATTAAATTATCGAGACATAAATTATAAATGCAGTTAGAATTAAATAACCCAAATTAAAAAGTATACACATATTACTCATCAGGGGAACAATTAAAGTTAAATGACATCATCGAGATAATCCTTCAGAGTGTAGTAACATTTGTCTACTAACAATTGAAATAATTTCTTTTTATAATTGTGCAAGTCTAAATCTTTAATTGTCTTTGGCAATTTATTATATATGTCAGGTATTAGATAAAAAACACTTTTGTGGAAAAGAGCAGTTTTGTGGGGTTCACGTGTCATTTTGTCTTTAAGTCTGGCTCTATTACTAAATTTGAAACGGTGAATATTTAATTTAGCGAAAATGGCACATTCGTAAATAAACATACAGGGAAGTGGTAGTATTTTTAGTTTCTTAAAATGTGGAACACAGGTGTCTTTTGAATCAATGTTTACGATTGATCGGATACACCGCTTTTGCGCCTTAAAGGCTAGGTCTTTGTTGGTCGAATTGCCCCAGAACATAAGACCGTACCTCAAAATGGAAGAGACATAACCATGATATGCACTAAGAACAGCAGATTTGTCTGCTATTTTACTTAATTTATAAAGGGCATACGACTGTTGATTTAAGCGTTTACAGACATAATCTATGTGATTTTTCCAGTTAAGTCTTCTGTCAATATGTAGCCCCAAAAACTTTATTTCATCTATTTCTTCAATATTTGTATCTTTGAATGTTATGTTTAAAGGAGAAGGGAACTACTCCATACATTCCTGGGCCCAGGTGTTAACTGAATCAAACTAGCCTTATTTGTAAGAGAATATAATAACAAGGCCTCACTGAAAATTTAGTGAAATTTGGCTATCCAGGAATCAAGTTATATGAAATATAGTAAAAGTGAGGTTATATTATAACATTGCAGTTTTTTATGTTTTTTACGAAATACTTTTGAATGGCTTTGGTTGTGTTATGGTTTTATGCATGTAAAGAGTCAAAGATCTGACAAGTTTGGCTCTCTCGCGCCCAGGACAGTCGCTACAGTCGAAGACAAGTTTCTTCATCCAATATCCTGCACTTAGAAGCAGTAGGCACCTACCTTTTAAAAAAACTAAAAAAGGGACAGGAGGATATAAAATAAAACACTAATATATGACTAAAATATGTATTATTCATCTTCAATAATTAGGAGAATATCGTCTAAGAATTGTGCAGGGGGTACGATATCTTCTTGGTATCTTGCCCAACTGAGATACCATATTATGCACATTACATGGGCACAGCAGCCTACAGTCCTTTTACCTACAATGCAATTACAATAATACCCTAATATTGAATCTCGTCCTCTTCGACAGCTGTCAACTAAAATGTAAACAAAATATGTTTTGCGACTTATATGGCGGGATTGTATTCGACCCCGCAGTAACCAAGAAGTATTTGAAGCCGACAGCTGTCGAAGAAGGCTGCTGTCTACCTCCCTGCACACTTCTATGATGAACCCATCAGTTCCCCGCATATGTTCACCAAAATAGGACCGTGCCTGCTTTAATTGATAAGTACCCAAGGATACAAGAATTAATTCATCATATGACAACTGGGGAAAATCATTTAAATTATCATTTTGAACAGTTATTGCTTCAAAATCAGCCCTACGTCTATTATATTGATTGTTCACAATAAAATCACCTAATATGTTATGTCTATTCATATTTATATTAATTTGATTAATGATATCCCCACTGTCTATTCTATCGGTTATGGGAGGGTGAAATCTATTTATGAGAGCAGCAGCCACCTTAAAATCTTTAAATAAACTTCTTGAGGCTGTATTAAAATAACATTGCCTAAATAATTTAAAATCTCTTTTAAACCTGCCGTTTACAACCTCTACCACCCAACGGCAAATGGTGACTGCTCTCGATTTGTTTGCGTCAAGTGTTGACAGCTGTGTTTCACCCTGCGCCATGGTAGCAGGCACGTATGTCCTAAATCCACATTGATTTAATAATGGTAATGAATCTCGGAAGCCCCTATCCAGTATAAATACATCACCATGTTGAAAAAATTCCCGGAGTGGGTTTTCACTTAAAAATTCATGTCTCATTATATCCGAGTCTGACGTGGTTGCTGGATAGGGGCCCAAAACATCAATAATATGGCCATCTGTGCACACTATTAAAAAAGGTTTGGTTAAGTTTCGGTATTTATGCAAACTGTATGTTTTTTTTTGATATAAATAATTAGAACTTTTTTCTACATAGCAGTATGTTCCGTCAAATATAGCAATGGGCCTAGAATCTCCTTCATATAAAGCACTAGGTATGGCTAAGTTTCTTTCTTTAATTAGTTCCCTAGTGATGTGTCCTAATCCTAAATGCTGGGGCACAAAATGTTCATTAAATATCTCACGGGCTTGACACAGCCACTTGCTTAGAGTTTTCTTAGATATTTTAAATAATGTTGCCAATCTTTCATTAGAGTCCCCACTTCTTAATTTCATAAGATAGGCTGCTAGCACTGAAGAACTGTTGCGTATTTCTAACAATTGCGGCACCTCATCAAATATTTGACGGAACTGAGTTTTAGTCAATCCAACCCAGGTATGCACAACATGGTCTTCCATATCATCAATATTTCCAAAGTTCAATAAGCTTTCTTTAGGGGACTCTTTTAATGTCATCATATCTTGGATATGTCTCGCAGTAAATGTTTGTAAGTAATTACTCCTTAAACTATCAAGGAAATCCCATGCCTCAATAACTAAATGTGTATCACAAAGACGATTATTTTGTGGCACATAATATTTATGCTCATTAAGTAACATTTTTCTTGTTGCTAGAGGAACTCTGTAACGTTCAGTTCTCTGACAACCTTCTATGAAGCAATGTCGCTCCGATTCAATTGCCCTCATGTAATCTGGCAATAAAATTGTTGATTCAGGGTTCTGCCTTCCTGGTTCCACAATTGAGACAACTGGTGAATGTGGTTGCACTGAGGGATCATGTACAAAATTACCGTGACTTTCTTCTGGTTGAATGGAAACATTTGCAGGTTCACGTAGACTGTTGTCCTGATTTCCATCCAATTGTCCAACAGAAACACCAACTGACGATTGGGCTGGTGGCGGGTTACTCTGTGAGGATGTTGAGGGACCGGTTCTCATATTAACCGCAGCTCTGTCTGCTAATATCCAACAAGAGTGGCATATACGATCCGCCTCACCCACCTATAAAAAAAAGTAAAATTAATTCCACAATTATAATATAAGTACCTACTGATCAGATCAGATATAAGTAGATTTATTTATTCATATTCAATAATGATACACTAACAATAACAATGTTGAGATTAGAATTTCATGCAAAAGCGAGCTTTACTCAGAACTAAGTTCTATAACAGGAAACCTTAGAGGGACAGAGAGATTTGATGTCATACATTAATATAATGATATAGTGAAAATCATTATATTTAATGTAATAATAATGTGAAATGTATTTGCAAAAATAAAAATAATTGTAAATTATTTATTATTTTTGCAAATAAATCTTTTATTATTAAAATACAGTTTGAGTAAATTAAGATATAGTACTAAAGTAACTTACTGTTTGTGGCAGTATCCACTCTCTGATCACATTATATATCGCAGATTCACGAGCAGAATCATTGCGAAGAAGGTGGCTGTACCGCTGTGCTAACAGTGAACGACCGCAGCGGACACAAACACTGGAATGGCCGACTTGGGTTGTTGCTTCAATCGCACGTCTCCCAAGGACTACATCTTGAGCCAAGTCCCAACATGCTTGGCATACATAGTTCTCACTGGTTACCTGAAATAAGTTAACTATTTAAATCTTGTTCAACAGTAAACACGTTTTGTAACATACAAGTGCATGTTCGAACAAATCTCTATGTCCCAGCTTTTTTTTTAGCTTGGTAAAATCATCAAATGAGTCCTCCTACCCACGGCAGTGTGAGAGGATCTTTCAGACTTGTACTGACTAAAATCCACGGTGTCCTTCAATAGCCCTTTGCGTTCCGGGGTCACGGTAGCTCGTTAGTCCCGCGACCCCGGCAGGCTTTGGCCCTCTAAGGGGGCCCCGTCAGCTTGCTGATAGCTCGTTGAGGCGCTTGGATCACAACGCGCAGGCGACCCGGGCATGGTCCGTGATCGGACAGCGAGTCGCCAAAAATATAAAATAGGTAAAAACTTACAGGCTGAGATGCACGCCACCGACGAATAACTGCTAAAATCGCCTCATCTTCCAAGACTCTTCTGCCAATAGAGTTACTGCGACCAGTCGCAATCAAACAATTTACACAGCGATCCATGTCGTCAATATCCGATCGATAGGCGTAAACAGTTGTCCAAAATAGAGAGCCAGGTAATTCAGAAATGCAAGATCCGTCAATAGTCCAATAAAAGCCGAGGTCGTGGGGTTAAACAATAAAACAAGGAAAGAAAATATGTGCGCACTCAGAACGAAAAACAACGAACGAGTGTCATCTGTCAATCGGTGATAGACTGATATCAGGCTGGAATGTTGCCAGAAGAGAAATTAAAGGAAATCGATTCGCTATGAATCGATTCCACAAAAAAATACTCGTTGCTCGATTTTCATACATATTCTGAGATTTTACCGATCAATTCGTAATCGATTACTAACATTTCAGGCATTATTTAATCGATTATTTAGTTTCATAACTTAATTTAAGTTTTCTCGCTTCCTAGGTAGAAACCAGGTACCATATTTTGTGATTTCCCTTAGAAAAATATGACGGTTTTTTTAATACACATTTCAACTAGTTAACTGCTGGGCCCAGAAGTCGCCTTCTCCTTTGGCGATGCTAGAAAATTTTGTCTAAATTTCATAATTTTTGTTTTTGACAGATTTATGTTTAAATTATTAGATGATAGCCATTCAGTTGCATTAGTTAAAAACATATCAATCTCCGCATTAATGCTAGAGTGCAAATTGTCACCATCAAACAGAACTGTGCTGTCGTCAGCAAAAAGCGTCATCTGATGGTGCGTTATGGATGGTAAATCATTAATATATACAATAAAGAGTAATGGTCCCAATACGCTACCTTGTGGTACCCCAAAACGGACATTAGTGAACTGAGATTCGTAAACTTTTTCTTCTTTTGATATTGGGCATACTCTATTTATTTGAGTAGCTTGGTGTCTATCGCTTAAATAGGATTTTATTAGATTATTAACATTACCCCTAACACCATAGTCATTTAATTTTTGGAGCAAAATGTCATGACGAACGTGGTCAAAAGCTTTTGACATGTCTAAGTACATGGCTACAGCTGGTTTACTTTTATCTAAATTGGTCATTACTGTATATATGAAATTATAAATCGCATTATTTATTGATTTACTTTTACGAAAGCCGTATTGTTCGCTGGCGTATATTTCAAATAAATAATTCCCAAAATTGAATTAACGTTTTGATTAGATTCATTTGCAGTTTGAATTTAAAAGGTCACATTATACATTAATTAAATATAATATTATGTACACCAGTTACCACGTATGTAAATAAGCTTGCCTTGTAATGTTAAAACTATGACACTTATGACTTCTGTAAAAACTCTAGACATTGACCAATATTTGCAGTGTTCCAAGTTCCAAGCGAACTGTCAAAAAAAGGAAATGACAAACAACGAGTCAAGCATTGTTTAGGCGCCGGAATGCGCGCGTAGGACGCCTGTCGCCATAGCTTGCACAACCGTGGTGGCTAAAGCGCGCGCTTGCGCAAACTCAATCAACAACTACAAACGTCAACTACAACTACAGGTCCTATTTCATATTCCGCTGAAAAATACACTACGCTACACTTAAAGCTATAAATCAGCATTGGAGGTAAGAATGTCTAGACTATACAACTGTTGCAATGATTTTTTTGTTACTTGTACTAATAGCGCCATCTATCATGATCTATAAGAACTTATATTATAATTGGTAGACGTCGTTCGCTTGTGTTTTCATAGATGGCGCTGTTAACAATGCTTATAAATGCAGTGTTCGTTCGTTGTTAAGATAGAATTTTGCAATACGGTTTTGCACTAAAATTTCGGGGGGAAAATTATTTATAATACAAGTAAAATGTTAAAGCAACTAACCTTTATCATTGCTGTTCGGTTTCGGTGACTTCTGCCACTGATGTCGAACTTTCTGCGACCAGCTGATCGGACTTTTCCTGCCGCGACTTCTCTCGCGTACACTGTAATTCAGAATTTCCATTTATTTACCAAAACAAAAATGATGTAACTATTTATACGTGTTCCCCTTTTCATTGCGTTTTTCTCACTGAGCCACCGCCAAACACAATTTCATATCAAGTGCCGATAACAGTGTTTGTATTACTCTTTAGAAACTGGTATAGCTTTTTATTAGGTCAAGTGAATGATAATTTGATGTTTGGTTTTCATGGAAAAAGTTGTAATATGCTTTATCGTGAATTTATAGGGCATGTGGTAATTTGTCAATATTTTGATTTGTAATTCGAAATCGAATTGCTTTTCACTGATGCCGTAAGAGCTTTAGTAACCCATCTGTGATATTCATTGCTGCTGTTTCCATTATTAGCGAAAATGATTCTCACAAAATACCTGCGTAAGATTCAACAGATTTCTGGATTATCTCAAATCTTACTAATGCTTGGATCAAATGTGATTATGATAAGACAAAAAAAAAACAATTAACTAAACTATTAAACTTACATAATAATTTTCTGCTCATTTTTTTCTTCATCAGACACATCGACCCAGTCATCACTGCGATCGCTCCTGTCGCTGACACTGGTCTCACTGCTCGGCACTTGGAACGCGATCTCCTGCCCGTTGTAGCTGATCACCGACCTCTGTCCGTACAGGCTGTTCGTCTTCTGCTCACTGGACATCGTTGACTGACTGATGTTTGACACGGTGTCAAACGAGAGACGCTTCTGCACATTCGACGCCACCTGCTTCCTCATATCGTTCCGAAGCTTCACCATACTCGGGCTGTTAGGTATGCTTTCGTAGCAGTGCGACAGGGAAGTCGCGTCGCCATGTTTTATTGTGTCATATATATTTTCGTTCTCGTTGTATACCGTGTAGTCGGATATAAAGGAATGTCTACTACTGTAGGTGGGACTGCTGTCCTTGGACTTTGGCGGCCGAGCCGGGATTTTTTCATAAATCCTCTCTGATGCCGGTCCTATCTTTTCGTAGCTAACGGTGGATGCACCACTTACTGACTTTGTTATTGCGTAGTTCTTGTTGTTATTTTTAGCAAAGGGTTGGTAATCTTCAGCTATTTGTATACCAGAACTGGATGTTAAACAGTACGGTTTAATAGGTGACTTGCAGTATTCATAGCCGTCATCGCTATCGCCATCACCTCGCGTTCTCTCTTCAAGATCGTTGTCGCAAAGTTCATAATTGTGAAGACTACTCTCATCACCTTCGGGATGTGATCTCATCTGTAGTAGACATTGATATATATTGTCTTTGTCTGTACACTCATCTTCTTTCTTATCATTTTCAACCTTAGGAATTTCCGGCAGTGGACAATTTATTTTAGAAGATCTGTCCACACTTTTTACAGGAATTATAACAATGTTTGCGTCATCTCTTGGTTCTAAAGGTTCATAATAGTCTTCAACTTCTTCTTGTTTTGGTTTTGATGTAAAACCAACTATAATTTCTTTGTTGCAGGCTTCAACAAGATTACTTTCGAAATCCAAATTATGACCAGATTGCTGTTCACATGTTGAAATATTTACTTGAGATTCGTTTGTTTCTACTTGAGATTCCTCTTGTGCAATTTCGTATGGCTCATCCGAACAATTAATAGTTGTTCCATTCGTTGTTACACTAACAAAACTGTATGAATTATCAGATTTTTCAGAGTCCGAATATATTTGAGTACTACTTTTTCGGCGCCATAAAAATGATTCATTAGGTGTTATCGGTGAATTAATTTCTTGATATTTTTTTTCACTTTCATTAGGTGTAACAATGCTTATAACTGGAACTTCTTCTTCTTGTTCATTGTTGACTGTAACTGTTACTGTATTACTTTCGTTGATATCTTCTGGAATTATTTCGACGACCGTAAGAGGTAATTTCTCCGAGTGAATATAATTTGTTTTATATCTTTTCCGGTCGTATAGAGGCTCTTTCCTTTTCACGATCTCAGGGCTTTGGCTCGTTGTTTTATCTAGCTTTGCTAATTCGCTTGTTACAGGTTTGATCGTTTTAATTTTTGGAATGCCATCTTTTACAACAAGATTTTTGGTTAATACTAGAGATGATTTCTTTTCAGGTACTTTTGGTTTCTCCTTTACAGGTGTTGTACTCTTAGTTTTATCAGGTTGTCTTTTTAATGTGTTGTTCGAATTCGATTGAGCCGTTATTTCACATTCAAACTTTTTAATAACATTTTTAACTGTAGTACTTTCTACCTGTTTTGTATCTTTCTTTGATTCCGCTTCTTTTACCTTAACTGGACTACCATCAACAGAATCTGTTCCACTCGGCTGTTCACTTGAATCTCGATATTTTAAGCGTTTTTTTGAAGTTTTTGGTATTTTAGTACCGTCTGATTTTGAGCGGATTACGCGTATTTTATTTGAACTGTCAGCAATAAGTAAATCCTCCATTGAATCCATACTTGAACACCTTTTTCTGTTGTTGCGCTTTTTTGAACCCCGCCTTTGTCGTAAAACTATTTTTATGTTAGGACTCGAACTGAGAGTGGACGAGGGCGTGGAGCTGTTACTGGCTGAACATCGTGATGCAGATTGTAATTCTTCTAAAGTTTTTGCAAGTTTTGATTGTTTGGGTGATCCAATATGTGTCTCGGTTTGTAAGTTGTTGAATTTCTTGGTCAGTTCTGCAACATTACTGCTCGTTATAGTCATCGTTTTGGCTAGAGGCGGTCGTTTGTGGGATGTCGCAGCGGTTTTTATTTTAAAGCTAACTTTTCTCTGATGCTGTTCCATTGTTTTCTTTATACTCGGAGATACATTAACTGGAACGCTGTATTCTTTGTTATTTATAGCACACAAATGTTTTCCTCCCCTGCCTCCGCCTGTGCTCCTAGTGTCATCACTTTCTGTTGTTATTGCTATCTGTGCGTAGTGGACTGTCTGTTTTTCATTTTTTGTTTCATAACTTGTAGGTGTAACAGTTGAGCTGACAGTTGAATTAAGGAACGCCTGTTTCGCGTCGTTGATGGACTTCATTCGTTCCGTCAAAGTTGGTAAAGGTTGTTTGACAGGTACTGTGTAAATATATTTGTTGCTGTTATTTTGGTTTTCTTTTATAGCCATCTCTGTTTCTGGTAAAATGAAGTTTTTCAGTAGAGCCTTTATAGTGCCGTGTTGTTTGCCGTCGCTGTTGAATTTCTTTATCGACGATATGAGAGTGTTCGTGGTTATCGTGTCGCCTTCCATCAGGTTTATTAACATCTGTGATGGGATATCTGTCGCTTTACTACGCCATCTGTAATCAAGAAGATACATTAAATTGTAGCAAATTATAGCGAATGTGGTTACAAATGGGCGTGATGGAGGTTAGTTTACCCGAATGCTATAACTGTGTATCAGACAATTCATACAGATTATGTCACGAATTTTTTAGTGTTAATACTCCATAAACCAGTAATTAATTTTAAAATTAATTACTGGATTATAAACCTGGTTTAGTTTATCGATGTAGCTCACAATGGTCGGCTGCAACAGTTGCAATGCGATTGTTCGAGTTGCTATTGTCATTACACGTTGTCTGTACAGTTTTCCGCGCATGTAAGTTGTATAGCTAGCTCATTACTGCAATAAGTGTCCCACGAGATTGTGTTACAGATATAGAATGAAATGTATTTGTAATTCCAACCAATTGGTTGCGGACATAGAAAAGTCATGCCGTGAGATGCTGCATGTAGAAACACAAATACAGGACAAAGTCTATTCACCAACCAAAAAAAAATAATTCTTAGAACAAAAATTGACCTTGAAAGATATTCAAATCTTTTTAGCACAGCTTCTAAGTGATCTATTCAGTACTGGCAGAGGTACTTGGCTTCTTACAAAGTTACGAGTCCTCCTTACGCATGCAACACTCTAATATTGTTACTGGCAGTAATTTCACGGCTGTTTGAATGACAATGGGGAGTCGTGCTGGTCAATAAAGGACAGCAGTTGGCAATAAGTATGTATTTAGGCGACAAAGACATTCTTTGCTAAACATGTAACTGGGTATAGTTCGAGGCATGTACGCAATTAACGAATCAGTTGGAATCGTTTTTTGAGTGAAAGAAAAGTTCTTATTTTCATTTTTTGAAGGAGATTTACGAAATGAAAAGAAATACGTTTGAAGGAGAAATTATTTAGATGTCATGCATCAAGAATCAGGCATCTTAGTATGTTTTTGATGCGCTAATCTATGAGTTGCTGTTGGTTTAACACACGTAACAACAGAGGTCCTCAATTCCTCTTACCTTCCAAAATTCCCAACATTACCAGTGCTTTCGCTTTGTGTATTTGTAGCATTCGCACCAGCCCATTTTGGGCCATTCTAGCAGCATAATGTAATGGGATGGAGCATGGGGTCATGGCGTGCGGGGCAGTACCTACTTTCACCGCGTGGGAACTGCGCACGCGTCGCAGATCACACCTGATTTATCAATTCTTTTGTTTACTGGCTTATAATCTTGGCTAGCTTTAGAGTAGCTGCCTTAGGGACTAACACACAGAAAAATGGGACTTTTGACGGTATTATTATTTTCCATTATGTTGAATTGTCGCGTGTTTATTTCAATTTGTCTAACTTTGAAGAGAGCAGAAAAACTGCTACTAGAATCGCTATAACTTATGAGCAATTCCTATTGCAGTAAATATGCAAGATGTTGTTATGACATAGAATGATAGAGAGCAAATGTGGAACATTAATAATAAATAAATCTATTAAACTTAAACGTTAAAATAAGACGTCAATTTTGAGAGGGCGTAGTTGCAAATTCAAGCGAGAGTTTGGAATGGTTTAATTTCCAAGCAATTACCTAAGTTTAGCAACAGTTCTACAACGTGCATGCAGAATCGCAAAGTACTGGGGAACTAGTTTTTAAGACCTAGGTAAAAGTGAGATGAACGTGATTGCGTAACTTAGGCTTTAGTGGAGCGGTATTGCAAGAAGGAGGTAATAATTTTATGATCGTCGTAATTGTGGATCGTAAAACTTAGAAATTAATTGGTATTAGAAAATACTTTAGATTGTTACAGGAACTACGTAACATTGCATCACGCCTATGTACCCTGAAGGGTAAAGCAGAGGTGCACCTATAGTATTCCCACATTTCGCTATGTTTAAGTCCCATTTCGAAAGGGGCGAGCATATTGCCATCAACCGGGCGCAAATCTAGACTCCGGGAAATTCCAGATGTAAAAACCCAATAACACTTTGTACGACCTGGGAATCGAAACCAGCACCTCATGCTCGACAGTAGCGTTTGTGACCACTTGAACCACTAGGCAGTCACTAGTGGATGTACAGGAACTAGTGGATGTACAGCAACTAGTGGATGTACAGCAGCTAGTGGATGTACAGCAACTAGTGGATGTACAGGAACTAGTGGATGTACAGGAACTAATGGATGTACAGCAACTAGTGAATGTACAGGAACTAGTGAATGTACAGGAACTAGTGGATGTACAGCAACTAGTGAATGTACAGGAACTAGTGAATGTACAGGAACTAGTGGATGTACAGCAACTAGTGAATGTACAGGAACTAGTGGATGTACAGGAACTAGTGAACGTACAGGAACTAGTGAATGTACAGGAACTAGTGGATGTACAGGAACTAGTGAACGTACAGGAACTAGTGGATGTACAGGAACAAGTGAATGTACAGCAACTAATGAATGGACAGGAACTAGTGGATGTACAGGAACTAGTGGATGTACAGGAACCAGTGGATGTACAGCAACTAGTCTCGCAACTACTCCAGAATGGTTTTATGTCTGAGGAACAGTCTAGCCATTAAGATTTCGTGGTAGGTGCGTTTATAAACACAAAACTCACATGCCCAAACTTCCGGTGCCAAAACAACTATCTTTAGACAGACAATGCAAATAGTTGATGCGCGGAAACTGCAGGGTGTAGTGTGTTGATCACTATAGCAATAAATAACCGCTTGAGAATCTACACAGCAATACTTTTATGATCATCACTAATCTTATTTAGCTTCGTACCCGAATATTACGAGCCAACATGACCTCCTTTCTACACATTTTTGGCACATTTTATTTCACTCCCAGAAATGCTGACGATTTGCTAAATACGCTCACCCAGCTCCATTTCAAGCTAGCTGGATTAGCCTGGAAAGTACGTCTCATGACTAAGTTGCGATTACCTGACACTTAATGATGTTCCATTCAATCTGCTTAGGTTATAAATGAGATATACATAACATATACGTGAGATATAAATAACGATCGGGAAGTGTTTAACAAATCCATAAAGCGATCAATCTTCTGTAACAGTTACACAATGGCGCGTGCGACGCGTTCAGATACTCGATTTACAAATTACCTGCGCCTGCGCAAACCTCTTAGAAAGTCCAACAATACGTGATGGAAATCATAGCAAACATAGAACACGTCTGACACCATAGTGCTACACTGTAGTTATCTAATGGTTATGTTTATTTAGAAAACAGTTTTCGAATCAAGGCTAATTGTCTGCATTGCGTGTTTGAATAGGAGCGGATGGCTATGTTCAGAGAATGTTGGGATTTCGCGAAACAAGTTATGGAAAAAAAGTGGTCACTTTTCTCATGAAGCGTTATGTAAGGAATTAGGTCAAACTTGCATTGTTTTCTGATCATCTTTTGCGAATGAGGTCTCTGCTCTTAGTTGTCTATTAGCGGGTTCAATAATATCCTACATCACAATTATTCTCATCACCACGGAAGGGCTAGTAGGGTGTACTAATTGCTTCAGAATTAGTACACCCTACCTAGACCTTCCCTTTTCTATAACTTGAGTAAGATATTATGTAGAAACTATGAGAACTATGACCCTCTAGCCGGCTTGCAGCTTATGGATGAGCTGACCTACTTACCAAGCCATTAGCTATGCAAAATACTCGCAAACCAGTCATGTATTTTATTTCTCATTATCTTTCCGCAAAATACCATAAGCGATGGGAAAGTCTTAGGCTCTTTCAAAATTATTCACAACAAGTAACATTTGAATTCTTTGACAGCTAATGAGCGCTAGCGCAAACTAGCTAATCTGGTATTTGCGCTATTCATATGCCATGGCCATTACTCAGTAAGTGGACCAATTTGAAAAGAAAAGAAAGTCTTTCAAACAGCTTTGTTTACAGATAAATACGAATAACACAGAAACCTATTTATCAATTTAACAAAAGACGGGGTTTTATTAAATTTGTTAGAGAACATTCTGGAAGTGGGTCTTTAATCCCAGGTTTGGAATTGTTTGTTGCACGTTTTTTGAACATTGGGTTTACGGTATAACTCATGAGGGTTAAAGCAATTAGCTTATCAGCTTTAATGAGGTGGTCTAGTAGCTACGTTGTGTTTTGAGTGACCATGGCGTTCGGAAGAATTACACTTTTAAAAAAAAAATCGACTAGATGTCGCCAACTACGTCCTTGAAATGTTTAACGTCACTTGTGGCACCCAATACGTTTTTTAAACTATCGTGACCACAAACCGTGTCATTAATATTTGAAACATGTAGATCTATTATCTTGACATCACCATCTTGAATAGGAAGACTAATATTGTTACCTTTGATGGATGGGAATCCCTAAGTGACCATTGTACAAGTATTGGTAATGCACGGTGTCCATCGAAGGTCGTATGTTGGCAGCAAGGTGTGAATGATGAGCCCATTGCCCAGTTTGAATAACTGTCAGTAACGGCATGCGCGCACGCTGCATCGCAAACACTCGATACTATCGACGAGAGAATGCTAAGATATCCGATTGCGGACAGTGGGGTAGAATGAAATGTATTGCATATCTCTGAATATGTAAGTATGTAAGTATTCGTATGTCTGTGTTTTTTCGCTTAGTACTCTTACATTACATTTTGAACGGATTTTGATGCAGCTTGTAGTTTTTCATCATCAGTTATAGAATTTATCATTTAAATGTGGTGTTATGATAAACGCCACATTAATAAGTTGATACTGTGCGAAAGCCAGGCGTTTTGGTATACGTATTGATTAATTTTAATTCTGAATAATATAACTTTTCACTTCACGTTTTTTCCCGTGTACCGGTAGGTACTCACGTCCGTTCTATACTCCGATCTAGGTGTTGCAAGCAGAAAACTGGTCACGTTGTAACACTTAGATTAGGTATTGTGATATAAGAAAGGTCTGACTACTGAACTCTAACCTGAAATGACGGGAAGTCATCAAGTAGCAATAAATACGCCTTTAAATACAATGAAACATAACAAAGCGAATAATTTTCGTCCTAGTCTGAGTTATCCAATCTTGTGGAGTTTCCGAGTTTGTCGTAACGTCGTCGTCGCGTCGAGTTTTCTATAATTCCGAGTTTCTCTAGCATTGTACGAGACAAAGGGCTGTAAAACGATGGCGACTGACGAATATATAAATAGTCAAGTCGAATAATATTTATGTAAGTATTTGACTTTCGCTTTAGTGACATGACATTGTTTGCGACATTGCTATAATATTCAAATACGGCTATAGTTTGTCGAATAAATGTGTTTATTTTAACATGATCTATGCGTTTTAAAACAAATGAAGCTGGCCAATTATTTTAATTCCAAGTGGCGGAACGAGAGTTCCAACATAGAGAAAGGAGAGACTGCTCGTATTTTATATTTATTTGACTCACAAATTATTATATTCTATAAATATAATACAGGGTAGCAGGGACAGCGACGTGCAAACATAAACATTAATTTAGCACATAAGGCTTCGATCAACAATTGTAGTAGATTTCGGATGAACGCATCGAAGACGGCCGGAAAAATAGAGCACAAAGAATGTTGTGGTCTTATTTTGAAACATAGTTTTACGAACTTATTGATTAATTAGCAAGTATGTTTTATTTTTCCATTTTTTTTTAGAAATACATAATACATTTCAATATATTGCAATCGATAATAAACTTTTATGTTCGAGTGTTAAGGTTTATGATCAAGCTATATGCAATCGGGGCCACTCGAGCGATGTGTTTTTGTTCATAATCCTGAATCTAGTAACACCCCCCCCCCCCCTACTCCTGGCACAGGCAACTGAAGGAATACGGGCGGGTTTTAGTCAGTAAGAGTCTGACAAGCCCTTCCGGTCCGCCCAGAGCGGGAGAAGTTATTTGATGATTAACCACACTCAAAAAAAAGGGGGGGCCGCAAATGATCGAAGCCCTAAGCGTAGAATTTCTCGCAATAATCGATTCGAATTCGAAAAAAGTCTGCTGTTTCATAGAAAAGTGCAATACCTACGTGGTCAAAATGTACGGAACAGCAATAAAAAAATAATAACATTTGAAACATTTCAACGCAGCGGGGTTCAGACTCAGAGTCATGTACTGCATCAGGTTGCGCATCGATTTCCCTGCCACCCTGTAACCTGTGTAGTGACGATTCGGTTGACTGTGTTAAGCCTATTATATCGCGTTGTGAACAATAAACAAAGTCTAAGGACTCATAAACCGAGAACCGTTATGTTTTATGACTGTGTTTGCAGATTTTTCTCAGATGATAAAACAGATAAATGGTGCAGATAAAAGTAGAGATACCTATATTTTATAAGAGCAGTGGGTTATTCGGGATATAACCCTCTCATTATTGAGCTTTACAGGATTGTTGGTTGACTCCCGGCTTGTACTGTATGAGAAATTCCAGATAGAAAAACCCAATTTTGCCCGACCTGGGAATCGAACACAAGGCTCAGCAGAACACCGGACACGGATGTTTCGGGAGGTTCCTGCACATCATCAGGCGGGAGGAAACGCCCGGGTGTCACCACTGCGATGATCGCCCCGAGGACACGGTGGAGCATACGGTGGGGGCCTGCCCTGCATGGGCGGAGCACCGCCGTGTCCTCGTAGAGGCGATCGGCAGCGTCGGCGACCTCTCACGCCCGGCCCTGGTTCAAGCGGTCCGGGGCGAGGGGGAGTGGGAGGCAGTCACCTCCTTCTGCGAAGCAGTCATGCTAGCGAAGGAGGTGGCGGGACGGGAGAGGGAGAGTCTCCCGTCAAGCCGCCGCGGTGGACGCTCCGGGCGTCGGGAGCCGCGTGACGACTCCCGGCCACCGTAGGCGCGGGCCTGCGGGCGGTGAGTAATGGGTAGCTCACCGTCCGATCAGGACCAGGCCCGTGCTGGACGGCGCGTACGTGTTCCACGCGCGCCTCAAAGAGATGTCAGCATCGAAGAGGGGGCCCACTAGGGCCCAAGCCTGCCGGGAAAGCGGGATCATCCGAAAGGGGTACCGCTGACCCGGAACATAAAGGGCCAAGGAAGGAACACGGGTGGGTTTTAGTCAGTAAGAGTCTGACACTCCCTTCCGCTCCACCCAGAGCGGGAGGAGGCATTTGATGATTTCCCATCCTCAAAAAAAAAAAAAAAAAAGGCTGAGCAGAAGCGCTTGCGATATAATAGTGCAGATAAAAGTAGTACAAGTGGGTTATTCTACTTTTTTAAATCTTTACAGGATTGTTTAATGTCCCAAGTACTAATATGAGGTTTAATCAACAGTGTCCAATGTCCGTTCACAAGCACCTTTGACGATCTGAACAACGCCTCCGACCCGCGACGTAATGGCCACTTACTGCTACGACCCGCGACGCCGCAATAAACGTGCCCACCTACTGGCCCCAAACAGTTTAAAAAGGCCCAATTTCACCAAACTGTTCATAATCGAACATTAGTAAATCCGTCATTAAAATAAACATCGATGTTAATGGTATTTACGTTTCACCAGAAAAAAAACCGGGCGTTAAGTGAATGAGTCATGTATTCACTCTTATAAAACGGTCAGTTGTCAATGCAACCAAAATAAAAAGTCGCAATGTCACATGTCACATGTCAATGTTCTCCGACAATGCATTAATTTAGCTAGCCGTAAACTCGCATTAATAATACAACTAAATTAAAATGTCAGTTTTGTAGTCAAGTTCGAGTGCGTTCTTGTAAAATTCCATTTTATCGGTACAAGTCAAACTGCTAATTGATAATTAATTGATCATTTTAAATTTTGTTTATTACCGTTTTGTGGTGTTCGTGGCGTTTTTCTATTGTAAGAATAACTAATATAACGCGTGAACGTGGCCCTAATTAATCATAGAATGAGAAAGAAATTTGAATTAGCTTGAGCGTATAGAAATCGTAGAAAATTTCCAAAACATTCAGATTCGAAAATAAACTTATATGATGCTTCTATTTCAATGATTTTGACCACTGGTTATGTCGGGTAGTAAGTTGACGGACCTCTAGGGCAGCAATTAAATTTAACGCCTGAGTAAGACATTTAGGGATGATTTTTCAATAGTAACTGACTATTGAAAAATCATCCCTAAATGTTTTATCTGAGGAATAAATATTGCGGTTTGACAGCTTTTGTATAGAAAATATGCCAAACTGTCAGATTTATTCTTCAGATAAAAGTTATCTGACTATTGAAAAATCTGCCCTTAATCAAGGATTAGCGCATGGTGAAACATTCACTACTCTTAATGCCTCGTTAACATTCTAACAGAAGATTCAACGTAACTAACACGGTATGCTGAAACTGGGCAACATAGATGTACCGTCGAAACGAAAAGAATAAGATTGTCAATTCAGTTTCAGCCAGTTTCCATACCAATGCTTGGTTGGAATAAGGAACGGACACGTGGAATGTACACGAGTCTGCCGGTTACTAGTCAGGTAGTTAGCACACAAACACTGTAATAACACGTTTCCTTTGAACTTTAGAATGAACTATTGTAATTTGCCACTTGAGCAGAACTAAAATACGTAGATTCTCGTAACATAGTTACGTTATGACTGGCGTCTGGAGGAAAGAAGAGTTTTTAAATAAAATCTTCTGTTTTAAAAGATTTTTTTTCTGAAATTGCACTTAATAGCGTTTCAAATAATTATGTAAGTAGCTTTGTTAATTAATTCTATCTCTACTTTTATATGAGTGCCAGCGTATGTTAGCATTGGTGATCCGATATTAGTTTATAATAAACATCCTAGTTTGTAATAATAAAACTCGTTAATGTAGGTCAGTTATTGTTAATTATCATAAGGCACCCACTCTTTCCAGGCATGTTTAAAGAAATAAGTCTAGCACGGAATACTGCTATAAAGTAAAAAAAAAAAAAATACATATATAAAGTATCACAGCCGGTGATGATTCCTTTCACTATATTCAAATGTAAGACGATAATTTACTCTAACCCACTGAAGACAGCGGGGGAGCTGTGGTGGCCTAGTGGTAACGGCCGCGACTTACGAGTTGTAGGTCGTGGGGTCGAACCCAGGCAGGCGATTTACTTTGTGTAAATAATTTCATCACCACTGCTCTCAAAACGGCGAAGGAAAACATCGTGAGGAAACCGGCATGTCCTAGAACCAAAAAATCGAAGACATATGACATCTACCAACCCGCACTGGGCCTGCGGGGTAGATTACAGCACACTCCCTCTCACAGAGAGGAGGCCTGTGTCCAAGCAGTGGGAATATTATAAGCTGATTATGCTTACTACTACACTTAAGCTGCCCGGACTCTTATATCATAACCATAAGGAGTACATATAGTTTTCTTTCTAAACAAAGAAAACCCGCGCGCGTTTAATTAAATAACACCTATTGTTCTGTCTACGGTCTCTTCAGAGTCGGACACGGCCAACGGCAGTAATAACAACGTGTGCGTCCACCTGACACAATGACAGGAAGTTTACGCACAAAGATATTGTTTTATTTTCAAATTGAAGCTAGATGTGTTATGTTTTGTAGCTCAGCCAACTCGTGAACGTTTTTTCGGGATGAAAATGGCTACTGGGCCCAAACAGTTTAATATGAATACCTTCAATACGAAAAAAAGAAGAAGGTCGGCTAAGTTACTTCTAGATATTTCCATTTAATCCATTTGAATCAATCTATTTAACATTTAGTTAATTTAATATTTCAGTCTATTTAAAATATATTTAATTTATTATTGCAGTCTATTTAAATATATTTATTTGTTTTCAATATAAACTAACCAAACAAAAATATAAAATATAATAACCTAAACTAACTAAAACTACACTCGAGAGCAATGAATCCGGGTCACTTAAAGAATCCTAAAAATCTCGGAAACTGAAAATGCTAGGTTAATGCAATAAATTGTATTTAATAGACAATGTAATACTCCTTAAATGAAGGTATTAAAACTTCTTAGTTATTGTAAAGTTATATCATAAAAAAATCAAATTTGAAAAAGGGCCACTTTCGAAGATGGAACTACGAAATTACAGCATTTGGTTTTGCTTTTGTTTGTAATCTGTCATTTATGTGGGTACATATACCATGTTGATAGTGCTCTATATTCATTATTCAAGCTGAAATTATGTCGCTTACGCCTGAAGAATGCACCAGAATACTTACAATGCTGGAAACCGGCCGGAGTCAGCGCGATACAGCCAGGACTGTCGGTGTGTCGCTGTCAACAGTACAAAGAGTTCTCCGACGTTACGAAGAAACTGGTTCTAACCTACGCAGACCAGGAACGGGCAGAACCAGGTGTACCACAGCACGAGAAGACCGATACTTGGTGAACACCATGCTTCGAAATCGCTTTCTCACAGAAACTGAACTCACCAATCAGTTTCGATGCCTCGGAGGAAGTAACCCAAGTGCATGGACAGTAAGACGTCGGCTTTCTGAATCTAACTTAAAACCCCTTAGACCTGCAAACGGCCCTAAACTGGAGCGTGGGCATCGTATTTCAAGACTAAGATATGCCCAGAGCCACGTAAATTGGAGTATTGAAGATTGGTCAAAAGTTATGTTCTCCGACGAATCAAAATTTATGCTCTACAAGCACGATGGAAGACACAGAGTGTATCGAAGACCAGGGGAAAGATTCAAGCAAGCATGCATCGAAGAAAAAGTAGCCTACGGTGGTGGGTCTGTACTTGTGTGGGCCGGAATTTCTTCTGAAAGTCGCACAGAGCTGGTGATCATAGAAAACGGCTCTTTAACTAGCGTAAGATATGTGGAAGAAATCCTCAATGATCACGTTGGTCCATTTATGGTCAATTTAGGTGAGGATGCTATATTTATGCATGACAATGCCCGACCTCATACAGGTAGGATTGTGAATGACTACCTTCAAGAGATGAACATTACTCGTATGGAGTGGCCAGCGCGCAGCCCGGATATCAACCCGATCGAGCATGCTTGGGACGAGCTAGGCAGATGCGTAAAACAACGAAACCCTCCCCCAATCACGCTTCGTGAGCTCAAAATTGCTCTCACAGAGGAATGGGAGAATATTCCCCAAAATCGTATAAGGAACTTGGTGTACAGCATGCCAAACCGCGTAAACGCAGTAATGGAAGCACGAGGAGGCAATACGAAGTATTAAAATTCAAGAAAATCGTAATAAAGTTCAAAAATTTCATGTTTCCTATTTTTGTTTTAAGGAGAGATCAGCAGTTTTTTTCTTTATGTAATTTTGTGTTAGTAAAATGTATTTTTTTTTACTTTCATTTAAGGAGTATTACATTGTCTATTAAATACAATTTATTGCATTAACCTATCATTTTTAGTTTCCGAGATTTTTAACATTCTTTAAGTGACCCGGATTCATTGCTCTCGAGTGTATTAACAAATTAAAATATGGCGTCGAAAAATTCCTCTGCATCGCTGTCGACTGGTAAAGTACCCAAGAGACTGGCGGCATTGCCACGTTGTATGGCAATGCTAAGCCTCTGGCCAAGGTAAAGGCCAGCCCTTGGATCCCGGGAAGTGTCAACAAGCCGTTTGGAGATTTCGTTGAACAAACCGTGAGCACTCGGACCCCACGGCCCGAGGGTTTCAACCCCAAATATATTTAGTTTAATTAAATAAACACAATCTGAGCTGAGAGCTGCTAGGTTCGTTGTATGGCCATGATACAAAGACATGATAAGGCTGTGCGTCTTGGAAAGATAAGTTTTGCACTTAGAGACGGAGCTGCGAACATAGCCAGTTTACAATATTATATGTTTCAGCTATTGCTAGTACCTATATTAAATAAATTTAAGCTTTATTTCCAAAACGATTACAGGAAGTTTTACATTGGCCCCAAACTAGACAAGCCTGTATCTTGGGTACCAACACAAGAAATAAAATAAGATTCAGCGAAGTTACCAATCTATGAGGGGAAAAACGTGAGTGACGTTTAGGAATTATAATGTTGCTTGGCAATTGACATTAAACAAATTGTTACAATCAATTATTTCTACACAGCAACTTTAGCCGTAACTGTATAATTGTTAACCATATAATAGTTATATCAGTAAACCAAAATTCATTATCTTTTAATTGATTTTACAGTAAAAGTGCGATGCGGACGTGGGAACAAAATCAAAAATCAAAAGTCATTTATTCAAATTAGGCTGAGAATCAGCACTTTTTGAACGTCAAAATCACATAAGACAGTCCCCAAAAAACGCCCACCCTTCACCACTTCCTAGTGCTTTAGCTGGGAACTTCTTCAAGTGGCGGAACAAACCCCCCAGCAGCACTGCTGTCTGTTCAGTTAGAAGAACTGGAACTAATAAGTTCTCACAGAGTGCTCAATGAAACTGTATCACTTTCCTTTGCGTGATCGGTGGTATAATGAAATCGTATGGGTAGATGTTACTCTGTGGTTTTATTACCATCACTTTCATTGGTGGTGTAAGAGCGAGTATCCTACTCTCAAAATTGATTTAAGTAATTTTTCTAAATCTTAGTCAATTGTTTTCAAAATCTTATCTAAAATAATCATTATAGAAACAGCCTGTATGATTATGCCAAAAGAGAAGCAGTCAAGTCGAATCCAGATTTAACGAACATTCAGAGATAAAGAAGCAGAGGGCCCTAAACAAAGTGACATTATATCAGCGATGATAATGATGGAAAAGGAAATGTCAAAAATGTATTGGAATGTAATATTGTATATATAACCTCATTGTAAAGCTATTGAAAAGCTTATGTCAATACTGTTGAAAGCCGCTGTAGAAACCATTAAACGCTTTGTTAGCGATTGCTTCTTGTCTAGGCTCTCAGGGACTGCCAGAAAGAGACAAGTTGATAGGGAGAAGAAAGGTCGATAGTGATACGTTACAGACTAAACAACAAACATTAACAACAATATCTTAAATCTATTCTAACTTCTATTATTCTTAGATTAATCATAACAGCTTAGTTATAACAGCCGCACAGGTCGATCGATCTGGTTAAGCTAGGCTTGCCGCAGTTGGTCCGTGGATGGGTAACCATCTTTACATACCAAGACCCCTCCGTGCCTCGGAAAGCACGTTAAGCCGTTGGTCCCGGCTGTCATTCGTGGATCTTTGACAGTCGTACCGGGTCGTCAGAAGCCCGAAAGTCTGACAACCAGTCTTACCAAGGGGTATCTTATTACCCAGCAACTGGGTTGTGGAGGTCAGATAGGCAGCCGCTCCATGTAAAATACTGGTATTCAGCTGCATCCGGTTGGACTGGCAGCCGACCCCAACTAAAAGCTAAGCAGATGATGATAAGTAGACTTTTATCAAACCAAAGACATAAACAACCAATGGTAATCATATTATGCAAACAAAGCCTACTACGTTACTATTTATGAAGCCTAGCGAGCTTTGTATTCAATTTGTATCGCACCTAACTATACTCGACAGCACGTATGCGATGTGACTAGAAATATGAGTAATAATGATAGTTAAATTATTATCACTCATAAGACCTGTCTGGACGAAAACCTTATCAATGTTGGAGAGACTACTGTATTAGTTATTAATAACAAAAGCGATTTCAATGTGGAATGAATAAACGATGACGCAATTACTAAGAATATCATCCATAAAATCTATTCAGAAGGCATTTTCGAAATACAATAGAATATTAGCTAATACAAACCGGTTACCTAATTCTACAGGTAAAGGAATTAGCGAAGCCCATAGAAATTTCTTAATAAGTCAAAGGAAAGGGCGATCGACCAGCTACAGCTAATATGAATTGAGGAATGGTTCCCATGCCCAAGGTTGCATACATAGCCGGACGTGTGTTTTTACAATGCGTGTATTGTTAAGTGAAACAATGCAATGGATACCGTGTCAGTCGAAATTTGCAGCATTAATTGTGTAGATGTTGGTAAAGTTGTGGGGAAATTTGGACAAAGGCGAAGCTAATATCTATTAAAACTTCGTAACGTCGTCGTTAGCAACATTGAATTAATGTTTATTTCTACGGCTTCAGTGTGTAATAGAGATGGTTGTTATATTTTATTTCAATAGATAGCGTCTATCTATTATCTCTTCTGCAAAAGGATTAAAACACAACTTTTTATTTTGGATGCTCCCAAATGGTTTGGTCCGTACCGTAATTTAAGTTCGTATTGTTCTACAAATGGGGTGCATGAAAGGAGCCTCCCAGAGTCACGTATCGAATAGAAAGTATCGATACTGTACTCATGAGTAGTATCGAAAAAAAATATCGTACTCATAAAAGTATCGAAACAAAAGTATCGATACTTCAAGGTATCGAGTACTTTTCTTAGTGCCTAATTCGCATACAGCATCGGTCAATATCAGTCGGTAAATAACGTCAGTTTAACTTCAGTAGAGCAGGACATGAAAAAACAAATGGTATTGGTACACAAATTTAATACAATAATAGAAAAAGACAACTGTAACTTCAACAATAAAAAAAAATTGAAACTAAATTAAATTATTTAGTACTTTAGGCATATACATTAAAGTTCCCATTCCTCCTCCGTACAATCACTTAAAAATAAAAGTTTATTGAGCCGTTTTGGAGATAAGCGGTTTCGGATTTTCGTGATTGTACTTCCTGCTTTAGAAAATAATCGTTCTGAAGGCACTGACGTCGCAGGAATTGATAAATATTCTCGTGCCAATTTGTATAATTTTGGGAATACAACTTTCATATCTTCCCATTGTTTCAAGGGATCTAAGGAAAGTGGTGAAACCTGTGCAGATAAGTAATAGCCTTGGTAGCAATAATAAAAAAAACATTGAATCATTTTAGATTAAGTATATTTACAAAAAAGCATAAAATTATTAAAAAATAACTGACGCATTTGTCGTAGAGTGTTTCTTAATATGTTTTTTCATGTTTGACGTATTTCCTGACGTTTGTATGGTTTTGAAGCAAGTCTTGCATTTCACTTCGTTGTTGTTAATCTTGACAGAATACTGCCAAAGTTCACTTTTAGTAGGCGGCATTCTTCTAATGACTCAAATATCGATAGACAATATAGTTACACAGCACAGAATAATAGTGAGTACTTTTAGATTACACTTGAATAAATCAAATAAAAGTCAAGCAAAATAATGATCAAGTAGAACAACAAAGCGCGAAACGAATACGATAAAATTAAATGACAACGTTGAACGAGTGAGTGAATGAGTGATGGATTAGTGTAGTAAATGAATGAAGGAAAGGTTAGGAATTTAACTGTGAACGGAAAGAACGATTTCGACCAAAGATCGATGTAATGTTTTAGAAGGTTTAGAACGAGTGAACTAGATGGCGTTTCCATAACCATAAACATAAGCCGTAAAGATCGCAAGTTTTAAATGGGTAATTTCTAAGATTACCCATTTAAAACTTAATTTCTTATTCGATACGATACCTGCCAAAAAGTACTCATTGAGTAAAAGCATCGAATACAAAGTATCGAGTACAAAAGTATCGGTATCGAATGGAAATGTACTCGATACCACAAAGTATCGATACTTTTTTCGTGTCCCTTCACGTATCTACGGAGCCACTATACGTCCGGCGCTCCTTGGCAATCAGCGAGTTACCAGGCTGATTGGCTAATCCTTTCACCATGATGGCAATCCAAAGTCTATTTACAAAACCAGATCTGTGAGTAGTCTCGATTGACATCGAAGGATTCTCACTAGACAAATCTAAAATTATTTTTGATGTCTACCGCAAAACTCACTGCGATATTCTTTGCGTCCAAGAGACCAATCGAGATGAATCCCAAAGCCGGCCACACATCCCTGGAATTACACTTATAGCCGAGATCTGTCACCCGAAGCACGGTAATGCAATGTTTGCTGCTCTCGGCGTTAGCATACTATCCATCAAGTGCTCAAACGAGAATGGCATAGAAATCACCACTGTTGATGTTGGTACCTGCATCATCACTTCCATTTATAAACCACCTGGCCTCACATTTAATTTGTTTCCGCCAGAGAATTTCAGCAGTCAATCAATTAAAGTTATAATCGGTGACTTGCAACAGTCGTAGCTCCAACTGGGGCTACAATGACACGGACATTAGCGGAAAAGCAGTCGAGGAATGGGCTGAGACGAATGATTTGACTCTAATACATGACGCCAAACAACCCGCGTCATTTAAAAGTGGCCGTTGGTCGCAGCGATTAGGGGTCTTAAGTATGGTAAAGCCTCCGGCATGGACGATATCTTAGTTGAGCAAATCAAACAGCTTGGATTTGTTGCTTTGTCGTGGTTGATGCAACTATACAACAACTGTTTGGAATCAGCTTCAATATCCGGTCTCTGGAGAAAACCAAATGTCATAGCTAATCTGAAGCTAGGTGAAACAACAGACGATCCAAAAAACTTTCGTCCAATAACTCTGCTCTGCCATACATATAGATTATTTAAGACACTATTGCTGAACCAACTAACGAGTGTTATTGACCCGAAGTTAATCCCGGAACAAGCTAGTTTCAGACCCGTCAAGTCTAGCTGCAATCAGACCTTCAAACTCGTTCAATACATTGAGGATGGTTTCGAGACAGGAATGATCACAGCCGCTGTATTCGTGGACCTATCAGCTGCCTACGATACCGTCAACCTCAAGCGGTTGATGGGAAGGTGGAGACATTGATCCGCGATCAGAATTTTGTTCGAATACTCCGAGAACTTCTCCACAACCGGTGGTTCACCTTCTTTCGGAAAAGTCATCGGAGAGCGCAGAAAAATGGCCTACCTTAAGGTAGTGTCCTGCCACCGCTCCTCTTTAATATATATACCAACGACCAACCATCCAGCCGAACACGTCCCGCTTGCTCTATGCAAACGACCTTGCCCTCACCTCCCAAGCCACCACCTTTGAGGAGGTCGAGGTCCACTTGTCGGACGCTCTTGGTGACTTAGCCACGTATTAACTCGCTAACTCACTCAAGCCCAAGCCAAGCAAAACTCACTTTTGCATATTTCATCTCCGCAATAAAGAGGCGCTCTGCAAACTTAACATCGTTTGGGTTGGGGAGTATATCGTGCACAACAACTACCCTAAATATCTTGGTGTTACTCTGGGCTGGTTTTTAACATTCGGCAATCCCTGCAAGAACATCAAGCAGAAGGTGCACAATCGCAACTATGTTTTTCAGCGATTAGTTTCATTGAGGTGGGGTGCTTCGTCTGACGTTATGCGGACTACTGGGCTGGTGCTATCTTTTTCTGTGGGTGAATTAGTGTGCCCCGTAGAACGATTCCACCGTTCTGCCCATGCAAAGTTAGTGGATACAGCTTTGGATGAAACGTCATGATCATCACTGGTTGCCTAAAACCGACCCCGGTATAAATGATGTATCCACTAGCAGGAATAGCGCCACCAGTAGTTCGCAGATCGGTAGCAAGCTCCAGCGAAAGACCCAAAATGGTCTCCGCCACACGACACCCTTTGCATGACAATATACTTATGCTACAAAGGCTGAAAAGCCAAAACGGTTTTTTTTAAGATTGACGTTTCACGCACAGGCAAACGTTCAAAAGAAAGACTGAAGCTGTGGCGAGACAGTGCTTCCTTACCCAAACCATTCGTTCCACCCGCTGAAGATCTCTCGTCTGGACACGAGTTGCCTTGGGTAACCTGGAAGTCTTTAAACAGACTCCGGACCCAGGTTGGCCGAAGCAAGGAAAACTGTTTAGGTGGAGATTCATAGACGACTTCGTCTTGGAGTGTAAATGTGGTGCTGTTCAATAAACGATGGGACACTGAATATCATGCCCTACGTGTCCTGTCAGCTGCACGTTACAGGATTTAATGGACGCTAGTGATAGCACCAAACACGTCGCCGAAATCTGGGCCGAGTCCAATTAGATTGCCATCGACACGCTAAGAAGAAGACAAATTGGCCGGTGTTACTTCTGAGATTTTAAAGGAAACTAGTGGTATATAGGATGAAAATAGTCGACGGCAATCATCGTTGCGTTTGTTACAAGCACATTACTTCACCGGCGTCGTGTGAAGTCAGTAATAAAGTAATAATTGCAGCCGACCGCTCGCGCGTGACTTCTCGACCTTAATATTTGACGTAGCATACACATGTGCGACCAACTTTAATTCTATTATTTTTAAACTGGGAATAGCAGCTATTATTCTCAATTACACTTTTATTTATGCGTATTATTTGGTTATTGCGTGCGACCTCTGCCAACGATTGAAAACGGATATATTTTACACGAGTATAGATTCAAGTATGATTATCTGCGCTGTATGCAAAACCGCTTTCTGTTTATTTTATTTTAAGGTAGCTATGAATTTTTATATGGTCGATGGCCTGTGTATATTTTTCTACTTTTTCATCACCCGTAAACTTAATATTCATGCACGTGTCTGTATGGTAATATATAATGCATAAGATAGGAATAAAATCAGAAATAGAATATTAGTTTTCTTGAAACGGCTGTATATGTTCATCGATGTTTATAGCGAGCGGAATAAAATACCGATATCCAAATGATATTTAATTCTGTTTGAAATTGTTATTAAAAAAAGTTGGCCAAGTGCTTGTCGGATCACGCACAATGAAGGGTTCCGTAGTTGTTATGAATTTATCCCAAGAACAAATCAAACTTTGTAGTTGAACAAAAATGTTCTTCCGTACACTGATACAAGTCACGGTCAATTCGCCAACTGCAAATTTGTAATTGCAACAAATGTGAATTAAGGTGTTAAAACTACAAATTAACGATTTTCGGACTTTTTCCTTTACTTCTTGTCAAATTTCATGATTCTAGGTCAACGGGAAGTACCCTATAAGTTTTGATTTATTTGCGAGTATCATAATTATGTCGTATCTTTTTATTGCGTCGACTTAGAAGCGTGTTTTTTTTACAGCGCCAAGGGACCGTAAACCTACGTATTTGATATTAATTTCAACTTGAACCTCCGCGCTTTCCTATGAAAAATGGTCTTAACAAACTGACAGACGGACGGAAGCGATCCTATAAGGGTTCCATTGTTTCCTTTTGAGGTCTGGAACTCCTCAAAACATAGCTCTCCTTACTTTTTGGTACTATCGAACAAGCGGAGACTAAGATACGTATTTTTCATGGAAGAAAATCCGTATTGTGGGATATCTAAGATGATTGAAATGAAAACTGAAAGCCCATTTTAACGAACATTAAAGGGCGACGATGGAGGTAACGAAAAACCTGATGCTAATCTATCTAATGTGGACGACGTCACTACGTCAGCGCCGGCTGTCGCTGAAAACCAGCGCTGGGGCTCTGTCTTGCATAGGGTCGCGGCATAATGCTGAGCGATAGCCGTAGATGTGACGCATGTTTCCCCCAACCTTTTCATATTTTCTGTGTTGTGTTAGTTTTTGCGTCATGTTTACCGCAAATAAACGCATTTTCTTTCTTCTTTCTTTCTTTCTAATGATCTAAAAAGAGTGTGAACAATGTTTTCAATCCTCCGTCACCATTTCTCTTTAATAAATGTTAATTGCAATTGATTAATGAGTATTGAACAAGCTCAAGAGGAAAACGAACTGCCAATATAAGAACAAGCTGATTTCGATCAGCGGAATGTAAAGGCATATGCAAAAACAAGTCACGCAAACACTGTGCAGTGTTATGGAAAGATTAATGATCTCATTCATACCGCCCAAGGTAGATCTGTAAGTCCTGTAGTGCATCGCCACATCTGTGTTCTCCAAACTTGATCCAGACTATCCCACCTTGCTGTCTTCACCCCAGCGACGCCCTGAGCCGAGGTCCGTACCTCCCAGGGGGTGCATCGCCTTAGCGTGCAGTCGCTTAGTAATTTAAGAAATCCGCCCCTGGCTGGAGGCTTTGAGTCCGCGTAAGGCAGCCACAAAATAGTCCGCCTAAGCAGTGACGACCTCTCAAGGTCAACTGCGAGATGACCTACATAAAAAAAAACTTTGTTCTCCACCAACTCTATCGTATCGGCCTCGATTGGCTTGGGCCAACGAAAATTATCGATCAGGCATTTTGAGTAAGTGAAGAAGCTCCGTAACCATCCCTGCAATGGCTGTGTATTCATGTGACCGTCTCATAGTTCTCGTAAGTGCAATTGGATGCATGCGACATTTCATTAATTGAATTGGGACAACACAGTTTTGAAACAAAAAATATTGCAGAATCGATAATAATTTAGGCAATTTCTACTAATTAGACGATTGTGAATTTCATTGGAAATGCCAATGTGGTTGCTATGACTGCAATCGTTGCAATAGTTTGACTTTTGAAATTTATTCAAATGGTTCTAAACGCTTTACTTAAAACTTGCATACTTGAAACTTGAAAACGCAGCATCTATCTTTGAATGTGCCCATTTACAAATTGCTCTATCCACCAAACGTCTGAAAATTCGACAACATCAACATCTAAGTTGTGGAAAAAGACCAGCAACTACATAATAATAATCTCGTTATGATAGTTATCTCACGTTCCGTTACACATAAAACTCAAACGTCCAAATTACATGAACGTTAACTGGCAATTTAACTGAACTCGACCGACTTAGCCGCAATGATAGCATTACTTTCACTGTTGTATAGATAAACGAATAATACATTTCAAGAGAATTGGATCGCTTTCCATGGTTAGGTAACTGATTTGTTGTAATCGAGTCCCTACTCGATTTATTGACTATGAATCAACTCACGTAGAGTCGATTTGAATTTGAAATGTCCCGATATTAATTGTCTATGGCTGCAGCTGATGTGTCGCTATTACTGTTTTGATTGCTTTTCATCTGTGGTATTACGTTCATTGTGTCCACTATTGGCAATTATTGAGCAGCAGAGCATGTTACATTGTAATTCGTTAGATTTTTGGCCAGACTTTTAAGTTTTAATTCACCACCATCCATTGGACTACCCATTGTATTGATGGTCGTCTATGACTTCAACCCCGGGTTTCTGGAAGCCTTTTTTATTTAAACTGTTCTAACATCTCATGTCCAGTAATTTGATTGTCTGTTGTTACTATGGTCAGGGAATCACAGCAGTTAATATGAGTATAGAGCTTTTGGTAATTTTTGGGAAAAAAATTGAATTAGCATGGTATATCTCCAGGTAAAACTGCATTATAAGTACTATCGTTTGTAACAATGTTATCATTTACATTTTCTCTCGCTATGCCATCATGATGGAAATGATTGCTTGCTAGTTGAATATTTTCAATTGCCATAACTAACTCTATGCACGAGTAACTGCACTTCCAACTGGTTGTACTTTATTATTAAGTCACTTTATCACATTAAATTCAATAATACAAAACAATGAAGTGGGAAATTGAGTCTATTATTATGCAATTTTAGTTTATGTGTTGAATGGAATTTATTTTATGTAATTGATGTAACGGACTAACGGTTCAATACAATTTAGAAACTAGTTTTATTTAATATACAAAAAAAATCTAATTACATAAATGACATAACACTGTCCATTAACAGGAGCCTATCAGTCGAAAGCTGCACACAAAACGATTATGTGCAGAATCGATAATTAAAAAGCTATTATTATTGTTTATAATAGTCGAGAGCCGGATATCGATACCAGACAGTTATTCGCACAGCTCTAACTTCATTTTACTTTCTCTAGACATTTAAATGAATAATTATTTTATTAGTTTTTATTATTACCGTCATCCAATGTTTGGCAAATCCGAACGGGCACATCACTAACCACAGAACACCACTAAGCACTATTATCGTATTAATTTACGTCACAACTCACGAGTCATCAAGTAATTCCATGATGAATGACGTTATTATTAGCAGTTTATAAACGTTTCTCTGCGGGTGGTATCGGAACGATCCAAAATGGCGTCGGAGCGCACGCTACACGTCTGCCACTGCGGGCGGACCGGCTGTCACTGACGTCTAATGGTGATTGGTGATGGTGTTGTGACGACATGACCAGAATTGGGTGAAGCGGACGGACGTGGGCTTACCTGGCTAAATATTTTTGAGGCTGTATATTCTTTGTAGAGTTGGGTACTTTAATAACGTTTGATTTCTACGCTACAACATTGCGAGTTGTGCGGACCATATTTTTTTTCATAATATTATATAGAGCAGCTGTGCAATGTTTATTTAACTACTGTCGATGAGTTCCATCTACCAAAATGTAGTTGTTTCATTTATGGAAATCAATGAGAATATTATTCAATAATATGAGTAGAATATATTTTTTTACTGTTTTCAAACACCTAAACATTTTTTTTACTGTTTATGGGTGGTACTTAATCAGATTATGTTTACTGCTAATAAAAGTAAAATTTATAGGTAGTTTGTTTTTGTAAGTAAGTTCCCAAGTTGATTTTATGATGTAAGAGGGTCCAATCTTGAAAGAACAATAGCGTCAGGAAATGAAAGGACATCGACAAGTCATCGCACAATAGCTAATTCCCATTGCCATAACCGGCTCAATCTAAAAAGGATTACCAGAAAACCTTTTTGCCGCGACCTTGGTCACGTCACTTATGTAACAGGCAGCATGAGCATACTTAAATAAATAATTATTGTATGCAGAAATAATGACAATAATAATGTTATCAGTTCGTGCCTGCCCGCGCACGCTCCTATACATCCAATTATGAAGGAATTTGGGTCACTTGCCTTTGCCTCATACAATAAAAAGTACGTTATTTGTTATTTCGACGACTTCATTCTTTCTTTAACAAATAGCTATTGGATAACGTGAACGTCAACCGATAGTTTTTTTTTCGGAAAATGTTGCGTGTGAGTTGACTGAAGCATCAGAATTAGTTGAAAATTTTACTGTGATTTTCTTATCTTGATTTCTTAATTAACCATTCGTATTTACGAATGGTTAATTTATTGTTCCTTCTGAGGTATAATAAATAATACTGAAAATAATTCGATTCATCTTCTTATAAAATATTCTAACAAAGAATATCTAGGTCATTAGTCGCAAAGGCTCCCCCGCAGACAGGCGCAAAGCCACAGCGCGACACGACTCTAGTCTAGTAGAACAGTTTCTATGAAAACTTAATGGAAATTGTTCTACCACAATCGTGTCGCACCGTCGCGTCGCTCCTGTCTGCGGGAGCCTTAACATGTACATTCAAATAGATATAAGCTAAAAACCACGCCAATACCTAAACCGAAGTAGTTTAATAAACCGCTAATTAATTATAAAATATTAATATAGTATAGTAGGTATATAATATAGTAGTTTATCCTCTCCCAAAATATAACAGCCAGAGTCTGTTATTACCTATAGAAACTATCCGATAGTTGACTTCCTAGTTCTTTCATGTACATATATTTATTTTTCGGCAAGCGTAAGTGTGGGACGCCCCAAGCTAGATGGCCCGACGATCTTAAAAAGGTGGCTGGGAGAGACTGGATGCGGAAGACGGAGGACAGAGTGTTGTGGCGCAGCCTGGGAGAGGCCTATGTCCAGCAGTGGACTGCGATAGGCTGAGTTGATTGATTGATTTATGGGAGCTTATATAATAAATAAATTCTCCACAAAATTATGCTAACGAGGGGAATATAATCATGTAGGCTACAACATTTTCAGAGTGTGTAAACGCAGCGATCAAACACTGAATAATATGTTCGCTATTCCACAAACAGGAAAACGAATATAAAACTGCAGCATATCGGCAACATAGTCATTATTTTTAGCTAACAAACGTTCTAGTAAGATGCATCAATCCATAGGGCAAAACATTATTGCGGTGTATATAGAATCAACCAGCAGCCAGGTTATCACTGGCGTACACAACAGCTGTACGCATGTGCTTACACAAACTACATTCCTGAGCAAAGACAACTTTTTGTGAACGCCATAGACTACAGACAGAATGAGTGATGACCTGTGCCGTGTAATTGTAGTTTCAATGTCAGAGATAAGTGGATGCTCGTTGGACAAAGCTATTAAAGTCGGAATTAAATTGAAATTCGATGGCCAGTGCATATTGCACGTGGTTAAAGAATCTGACCTTTAAGAAGATACAAACTGTATTCGTATGCCTGCAGCTACTGCAAATGATTTTAATAACACTTGTACAATCCTTGAAATTAATGTTATGATAACAGAAAGTCTTTAACAGGTGTGGAACGCCCATAGCCTTGTGCTTAAATCTGTAAAACTACTTTTAAAAGACTGCATTCGAGATAATCATGCATGACACAAACAGGGTAATAAGCAAAGATAATCCTAAATGTTACCAAGCTTTTGAAATATGTAACATTTTGCATAATTTTAAAATTCACTCGTTGCATATAGAACGAAATGCATAGAAACGAGCATAAAAGCAGAAATTAAAGAAATATCCAGCAAAAATATACTCACAAGTTACATTAACACCAAAATTAATTCAGAATTATCAACATCTGGTTGACAGAGTTTGTTCAGAGTTCAGACTTAACTTGAAACCTGAGTCACGACGTATCTTTAGAGTCCAGACAGTCATGTAATACCTACTTACAGCTGTATTATTGACCGGTGTCACATTACGGACGAGAATCCTAATTAGTGAGGAGCGTCTACGGAAGCTACCGCTATAGGGTTTCATTCCTTGTGACTAGGAATCGATTCTTGCACAACCAGTACGATTTCCGAATCTCGATTTACATTTATTTATATCGATACGTTCGATGTTGAGCCAGTTGTCTTATTTTTTTTAATGATGCAAGAGAATGTTCTTTGAAACGAATATTACAACTGTCTTCAGTTTCATTATAACTTCATTGATCGTTAGTTTTTAAAGAAAATGCAATAGCACTTGTTTCATTATTTTATTAATAAGCCATGTAACCGAACCAAGTTTTTTCATTATTAGATCTATAATAATAGAAAGTGCAATGGATTATGATAAAGAAGCAACCTAGCTCACAAGATAATGATGATAAATTACACATGTAGGCATTTTCAAATCTCCCAAAAACCCTGAAAATGACCAGCTGAGACCTTATTCTGTTTCAATCATATTCAATTGCATGTTTCTGAGACCATTGTTAACTATATTAGTGTAAATCATAGATGACCCAGTTTGATATCGGATACAGACTATAAGTTGTAGAGCAAGCTAAAGATAATTGAGTCTAGGAAGGATTATTTATAACCATATTTTGAACGTGTAATTCGACTGAGTATATGAGTAATATGCATACGGGCGTGCATATTGCACATGTGTAAGACAATGAAGGCGGGTGGGTCAACAGCTGTAGGAAACGTGTTCCATCTCCCTTTTAATAATATATGTACCTACCATCTGAAGATTATTCGAATCAACATATTTCAAGTTAATTTATCGGCCAATGCAGAAGGCAAGTTAGTAACATTAATAATGAAGTAGACTAGACAATTAGACATTGCAGTAGACCAACAACAAATTAATAGGAAGCAAAAAATGTAAAGCAGAGACCGATAAGAATTAAACTGTCAGTTGGGCAAAAAACCTTGCGCGTTTGTTAGGCAATATGATTTACTTAAGAAATATACTCGTAGCATTACAAAACGTAAAACACACACACACACACTATTAAATATAATACATTTACCCAGCGCAAGCGCACAATGGTCGTCAATACTAATACTATGCGGCGTGCACGCAATACCGCGAATTGTGAAACTGTAGTAAAAACACGTAAAAACTGCATAAATCAGATGCTTTGACGCGACAACGGTGGAACGAATTCTTTGCGAATGGGAAAGGAAAGAGCAAATGTGAACTCGAATGAAGATGTGTTATTGAAGCTGATACTGCAGCTCTCGAAGATGAAGAAATCAAACAACAACTTGTTTGACAGACAATATTTAATAAGACAGCAAAAGGAGCTTATACCGAGGCATAGAAGAAATTATAGCAAATTACAATTTACATAAACGCGAGATTTTCTCATCAGTCCATACACGTAATGTACCGGATATACTTTTACTTATAACTATTTCTATTTAAATACAAATTCATGCTCTAAGAAAAGTGAAAACAACCAGTCCAAGCCATGCCATCGTTGCTGAAAAGTCAATAAACTAAAGGGAATGGGCACGGCTAATGTAAGCGAGCTTGCCCGTACCAGTTGCGGTCCGGCCGAGCCGCCAATTAACTCTAAAAGGTTGTATTATGTCGTCTGCCGTTCAGGTTGCACCCAGGAACAAGGGAAAGTGACTGAAAGGGTCAATGGACCTGCACCTGTTGTAACTGACATTTTAATTTACGGGTCCGCGATTTCACAAATCAAAGGGTACGCTTCCAAATACGATACCGGTTCCATTCTTCCACTTGACTTGACGCTATGGGATTCGTTTTATTCAACTTTTGGCAAAGTGATTAAAAATACCGACGAAACGTTTTGTAATCTATTTTTATTTCAGTTTCTAGAATGAGGACTTGATCAGAAGTCAATAATACTTTAGCGAAGCCAACTGCAAATTTAAAGTTAATTTCAAACCAAGACCCACGTAAGGAGCCATTTGGAAATGTTGTTTTGAATGGAGCTATTAATCTTAATGTTCCATCTTAAACACAATATTACTTAAAACAGCAGCCGTTAAAGCTATTACTGCAATATAATTGAAAGCGACTTGGATATTTTGATGAATAAGAAAACTTCTGGTCGCACGAAAAGTAGAAAATATAAGTAAGAAACGTGACAAATGATTATTACGCGATTATGATTAAGAGGGATGAGGTAAATGAAAGCTTGTAAAAGCTGTTTCTCTGGACGTAAGATGTATGAGGCCGTTCCATCATTATATGGCCGACAACTCATGGGCGAAGCTTCCTTCCTCTGTACTTAGTTAATTTATATGAGGAGCATGCTGAATTGATCATACTAATTTGTTTATAAACTGCCGCGGTGATCTGATGGTCACCAGCGTGTGGTGAGCATGATGTCCTGGGTTCGATTCCCGGGTCACGCAAAGTGATATCGGGTTTTTACCATCTGGAATTCTCAGTAGCAGCCCGCACCCTAATTCCATAACACACTACTAATCAGAATCAGAATCATTTTGAATGATATTGCTAATCCATTGCTTCTTATGTTCGAAATATAGTCTGCTCAACAACATAAATAACGCAATGAATGTTGTTGAACTGTCAAAATGAAAGCCATTCCTACTGTTAGTGTGTTACGCAATTAGTTAGTTAGTGTGTTAGTCAGATGTGGCGAAAAGATTTAGCGAGTTGGTGTATTGATTAAGATTCTCCTCTTAATTTAATAAGGCATGATGGGGTTGGCGTATCCATTGGGATAAAAACCCCAATTAATCAATAGAGATAAAAAAGAAAAAAAAAAACTACTAAGTAAGTAATCAAAATCTGAATAATTTTGATTTTTATTGCTAATCCATTGCTTCTTATGTTTGAACGAAAAAAAAACGAAACGAAAATAGTCTGCTCAACAACGTAAATAACGCAATGCATGTTGTTGAACTGTCAAAATGAAAGCCATTCCAACTGTTAGTGTGTTACGCAATTACCTCGCTGGAGTCTGGATTTATAGCAATAGACCGCGCCCCCTATTACAGTGTGGGTGTAACTTAGTTACACCTCTTCGAACTCACCTTCGGGGAGTGAGTAGGTACATGCGTGATGTTACTCGTATGTTGTTTATCCTTATCTATAAAAATCAATGCCACTTTTCGTTGTAATTTTATAACTCAAGAACGGATGGACCGATTTTGCTAATTATTTTTTTAGAATATTCCTTGAAGTACGAGGATGGTTCATACGGAGAGAAAAATTAAAAAACAAAATGTTACGCGGTACGAAGTTCGCGGGGTCAGCTAATAAGTATATTAGGTAATATCCACTGTTAATAACACCTAACCTATGACAGATGACCTATGTAAAAGTCAATATCTAAAAAACAACCTGCGGTTTTAAAATTTCTACCTATGATCATTTGAAAACAGATAAGTAAAGCATACTTTTTCCCCACTGGGGAGGTAACTAGAATTAAATGGATTTGTAATGCGTTAAAATTTATTTGAATCATGATTTGTGGTTATAAATAGGTATTATAATTGTTATTGTTATTATTATCAATACCTACTTAATTACTTACTTTAATGCTTGTCGGTGTCTATGTCATTTAGACTTATTATTTTCCAATCAGTATATAAGGTTTTATTGATTGACGTTGGTCCTAACCTCGACATTGATGATTTGATAGATCATCATGGTTTTTAAGAAATATGTACTAGCATTTTCCATTTCATTTTGCATCTACTGGTAGAGCAACGGTAACTATTTGCCTGCTTAAAACAGCCGACTTACAAAGTTACGCATATCTGAAAATCTGTACCTATGTATATGGAATTTAATATTTTAGAAACTGTAGGTAAAGAATTGAAAATGGAGACTCTTTGGAGATCGAATCGATGCGACTATGTAGATGCTGCTGAGAGATATTATAGGAATGACTTTCTGAAAGTGAATATATTTCCAATATTGAATACCGTTAGCTTTGCAGTGGGAAAAGTTCAAGTAATATCTTACTGGGATAGAACCAGAGACCAATATTCTCGTATTTTTAAGAATGTTCGCATTCCAATCTCAGCCTCAACCCGTCAAAATGACCTATAATTACCATATATATTTGACAATTTTTGACATTGATTGATTGCGACTAGATTTTGAGTGTTTTTTTATAACGGGAATTGGCCTTGTTATCGTATAATTATAATATGTATACGGGAAAGTCGACAATTTGTAATCAGTATCCCGTTAGCCAGCCACTGACAACCGTATTGAGATAAATAATTAAAAATTGCTAAAAATAATTAAACGATATAAATTTTAAATGATCTGCTACGGCTATATCAGGTAGTGTAAGTAACTACTAAATTCACAAAACTATTGATGGAAGACTATTTTATCATACACACGGAGAAGGTGTGCAATTCTGCCAATACGAAAGTAATATCGATTCAAATCATACCCATTAATCGAATGGTGATATCGAATCATATGTGGTTGAATCGGTTAAATCGTATTCGCGTGTGCAATACTCTGGAGAAAGTTAATAGTCCGTTTTTTTTTACAGTAAAATAAAAGAGACTGGAATCGCAATAAGAGTAAGTACCTTTGGCAGTTAACAGTGTAAATACTCAAACATAACTGGCAATTAACAGTGTTGATGAAATAGTATGTAACGACGGAAGAGAAAGTACTATATTGTCTGAAACAAAAGGGACGTTCTTATTAGTAGATGCTAGAGCTAAGTTGGCTAAGTAACCAAGCTCCTGAGAATTGAATATTCGCTGGAACGCAGAAGACTTAAAGGAACCATTTGTCTTGGTTCAGGTATGGGATGAGAAGAGATGAAACACGTGTGACAAGACAAGGAATGGATATTGAGGAGAAGAAAGAGCAAAGAAAACGAGTGGATAGTGTGGGGGGTGATTAGAATGAAAAGTGAGTGTAATTAATAAGTAACGTAGCCGTTGAGAGAAAAATTAAAGAGAGAAACTGACAAGGGTAGGCATAAGATGCAAAAGCTTATAAAGTAGTGCAAGACAAAAGGAAAAAAAAGCCTTTGCAGTAAATCTCAATTTAAGTCATTAGATGTGCTTTTTTAGTCGTAAATAATTATAATTAACTGTTCAATTAATAACGCCTTTGTCGTCTGGCAAATGACGCAGTTAGATAATTACAGAACAGAAAGCTAATCTCAAAGTTTTATGAGCAAAACTCTCACTACACGAGAAAATCAAGGAAAAACATTAATGTATCAATGAATGATGAATTGATGATATAGAATTACGTAAAGAACTGTTTTATATAAGCTGTGTGGACCCTTAATCAATTAATTATAAATATTATTGGTATGTAATGACGACGTCCGATGGATAATTAAAATGTGAAAATTATTTTCATCTCCCAAAATGTTTTTATTACATCTTGTGAAGCAGGTTTGTCGAGCCTCAAGTTGGGCTACTCAAGCAAGTTGTATGAGCCCATCAATTGCATACGAGTTTTGTTTCAACATTTTAAGTATCATCAAATTATTTTTGACATTTATCCAAGTTTGCGGAAAGAAATAATAGTGGTGACAAGTTTTTAGTTTATGTAATCATGATTCGAAAGGGAAGCGTAAGACAAAAACTGTTGTGTCAAAGCTTTCTCGTGGCGCAAATGTTTTTAATGAATTTGAATCAAAACAAATAGGATCATTATTATTAAAAGAAGCAACCCAATCTGGGCAAACCCCAATGCAATTTTAGCTGCCGGAGCTGCGTCGAAATAATTAAAATCATTAGCTAAAAATATTCGTAATTAATACCTGAAACGGAACTTAAATTACACTAAACTCTTACGTTTTTTAAGTTGCATCTGTCAAAATGCGTAAAGTGAATTACTAGGTATTTTTTTTAAGATATTTATAACAATCCAGAGAATTTTGGTGATGTGATAGTGGAGTACTTGTAAAGGCGGAATAGTATGAAATATAATAAGGATCCATTTTTGGAAATGGTGTGACAGAATATGTTTAGTTAACCCGTCAAACGATGGCCCCCCGTTTACCTAAACGCGGGAAATGACAATAAAATCTCAACCCTTTTTGATTTTTCGCTAACCTTTCGGAAAAACGAAGAATTTGTCAATATGCAGCCATTAAAGTAATTATAAAAGTTAACATTTTGGTGTTTTATTTGGTGCAACAGCGAGCGAAGCGAGGTCGGGACTTGGGGCACCCCGACTAGGACAGGTTAGGTTAGAAGTGGTTATTTTTTTATAACCCAACTAGAAATTAAAACCACAGTTGACTGTAGGTACCTAAATCTATGTTTTCAAGTATGAAATCGTATGACACTTATTTTACTCACATTTCATGTTTTTGAACACTTTTAACGCTGAAAAGCAAACCTTTCAGACCGACAATCAAATAAAAAGTAATCTACTTAAATGAATTTGAACACATACTACCAGAATGTTGGACATACTTTAAAAAGCGGCCGTCAGTCCTGGCGCGCTCTTATTCTTTAACCAAGTTTTAGTTCAGTTCTTAGCTGAATTTCTGGTATAATTATATTTTCTGAACGGGCTAAATACAGTGATTCACGGAAGAAACTTGTTTCATAAATAGAAAATCTTTAAAAATATTGTGTGCGTGTGACCCATTCCTTCCGCTGCCTCCGGCCCTTTCGCCTGCGTCAGTGTGAGGCCTCTGACTTCGAGGGCACTCTAGCTGCGCGGCGTGGCTTAGGACGCCGCAGCCGACCATTCCTGAACGGGGAGGTCACCGACGCTGGGGCACTTCTCTCGTGTGCCATAGGAGGCTGGGACACTCCTGCCGAGCGTGATGCGCTATCTCTGACGTCAGGGCATTGCACTTGCGAGGTATTAGACACCAACGCGGCCCTCCTGCTGGCGTAAAGCGCTATAAAGTGCTGTAACTAAGCCGCGAAATAAGCGTTACTTATAAATATTTCTTAAGATTTTTCCTCCTTTTCCTCCTCGACTGGGATGGTGACAACACGAGGTTCCTCCTGATCCTGTTCGGCGTAAGACACCAAAGACCCGTCCTCATTCAGCTCCACTACTCCCTGCCGATGTTTTATACCTACATGTGGAAGCTTGTCATTAGCAAATGTCACTACTTATGCACGATATTTATGATTTTTTTTTATATTTATGATTGTTATTACTCTGTAAGTCTGTAAGATTTCTTTAAAAAATAAATAAATAATCCTGTTCCTGACTCCGAGCTCCTCAAACGTTTTATCCCTTGTGTCAGTTTTTATTCCTTTTTTTATAAGTGCGGTTTAAAATTAGCCCCCCGGCTAACCGTAACGTTACGATTAGCCGGAGAGCTATTAATTATAAGTCACAACTTCCTTCCATAAACAAACAACGAATCCAAAAGGATCAAATATTGGAACCATATTGGCCGACCAATGAATGATGTTATTTGATTATTATCGGTCCTTTTTTCCGCTTATTATTCACCTGCCGCATTTGGCGGAGAATTTATTGCCAACCAAATAGAACCGGTCGTACCAGTTTCGCCTGTGTTTGGTCATTTAATTTGGCTTAAGATAAAATTGATGACAAAAATTTGAACGAATGTTGAATACGTAATTCATTTGATAATAAGTTGAAGAGACATTTAGGGCTTGTTTATTCTATTTTTAATAATGCTTTTGAACCCCTGCTCAGAAGGTTTAATTAATGCATTAAAAAGTGTTGGCATCTATGAAGATTGCTACGATCCTAGGAGTGATAATATGAAAATGACGACCTTGAAAATCGAAATGGTGACAATAAAAGATAAAACCAGCACATGACTGGAGAAGAAGTGGAATAATTATTTGAGTCACGAAGTAAGAAGTCCATCGTCATAAATGTTAGGTAAAAGCTTGTGGATAAGTAAAATTTGTATATTCATAATGTGTCAAGTTAAATAGAAATCTCGTGTATATTATTTACATGATTATCTGGCATAAGAGAAGACAGTGGCATAGTCGTAAGTAAGCCTTGCTTTCCCGCGTAAGTTGTTTCGTCTACTAAGACAAATATATAGAAATTCATAATTAAAATACAAATTAAGATAATTAATTATTCCTGATTAAAGTAAAGGATTTAAAGCGTGGTCTGACGTCTCCCAGGCTCTTCAACCTCTACGTTGATGACCTGATAGTCGCACTCAGCAGCATGCGTGTCGGATGCTGTGTTGATGTGTTTAGAATTAACAACATCAGCTATGCAGCTGACATGGTGCTGCTGGATCCGTCGGCGGGAGTACAGAGAGATGCTTAAAACGTGTGAGACCTACGCCGCCGCACATGTATTAAAATATAATGTTAAGAAATGTGAGTATAATATGGTCAATGAGGTCAGCGGCAAATGCCGTGGAGAAGGACCAGAGTTGTTTATGAACGGGTCACGCTCACCTCAGGGACGATGTAGACAATGAGAGGGAGCGTAGGGCTCTAGCGGTCCGGAGTAATATGTTGTCCCGTAGATTTGCGCGGTGTACAGACCAATTAAAGTAACACTTTTCAAGGCTTATTGCCAAAGTTTGTACACGGGAAATATATGGGTCAATTGTACTAAGAGATCGCTGGATGTCCTGCGCGTCCAATATAACAATTCTTTCAGGATGTTGTTGAGCTGCCTCGTTACTGTAGCGCGTCGGAAATGTTTGCGCAAGCCCGCACCGACGGCTTTTATGCAATTATACGCAAAAAAACTGCGTCGCTACTGAGGAGAGTGAGGGCCAGTCGGAACAGCATCCTGAACACTGTACCCGAGAGCCTCGGCTCTCCGATTGTACAGCAGTTTGTGCGGAGGTTGATTTTTACTAACACTAGGCAATAAGTTATAATGTTACTTACACTATATGGATATTTGTGTCCGAAATAAAGATAAAGATATTCTATTCTAATAGAAAGCGATCACAATTAAATTTTGATCATACAAATGAAAGTTTTATAAAGGAAATATTTAAATACATGATGAGAAAATTAATAGAATCAGGAAATTTATAAATCTCGGTCTTTAAGCTTACCTGATCAGATTATTTGTGCACCGACTCCAGATTCTGAAACAATGAAAATAAGGGTGTTATAATTTAACATTTATCTAATAGTATCAGTAGGTACAGTAATATCTACAGTGCTTACAGTCTTACCAAAGATAGTGTTTATATACTTTCTTTATTACGTTTGGTACCCAGAGGACTATAAACGTCAACGAAACATGATACAAATCAAAGTAAAGAGATAAAGGAAGTCAATACATTTACGGAACAAAAACCATTACAAGACTCGTCTAATCATAACAAAAACTGCGCTCGTTTTAGCGATCGACATATACGCGTAATTTACGTGGAATCCATGTTTTACTCCGTGAGGAAGTGAATGAAGCTGCTCCATTGTTTTCAGAACATTGTATTGTAATTGCCGCATATAACAATTACGATTATACAGGGTGTAAAAAGACCCATCACATAGCCGTCAACTACGCATTCTGTACATCAAACTAAGTACTAAGCACAACAATAATTTCTGGCAAACGAATTTTATTTTTCATGAGAAAAATCGCTGTTTACGGCAGTGCGCAACGTACTTACCTAACTCACGCAAAACATTGTGCTTATGGGTGCATGTAACGGTACAGGCGTCGTGGGGTTTTAAAGTTATGTTATAAAACTTATAAATAACATTAAAACTTGTTTTTGTAAAAAAACTGTCGGTAAAAGCTAAATTTTGGCCCTCCATATCTCCGTAACCAGTACCTACTCGTAAGAAGGTTGAAACAAAAAAATATTACAATGAAGGGGAGCACAGATTACTCTCGGCTTCGTTAACTGTTTTTTTACACTCGTTATATTTGTTGTTGACGTTTCCGTCAGGACTGTGGACTCTTTGTGCTGATTGATTTTTGATTGAAATAGGTACCTACCTAAGGAGTTATGAGACAGTGCTAACTAGTTTTTGAATTTACATGTTTAAGTTTAGTTTTACGTAAAACTTGAGGAAAACCAATATCGAAACTTGAATGTGCAATAGAGCGATATTTAAATCTAAATTGTGAATCACAAATTCATTCCATTTTCAATGACTACCTAAATGACTGACCCAATTAATCGTGTTTTTATTCCCTCTTTGATTCATCATCATCATCTAAGTAATCGAGAACCCGTTTTTCGAAAACCGCGCAGGTAATGTACCTTACAAGTCTTACAACGACCTGTCTCAAGTGTACTCACGGCTACACATCAAGCTATAAATTTCCAGTTTACACTGACCCTTCACTGTAAGAGAATCTTATACAATGCGAGATCAGCTTATACTGGAAATGTATAGCTTGATCTGTAGCCGTGCGTACCAAACAATTACTATAAATTGTGATCTAATCTCAAAACCACGTCATCATCTGCCTAGCCTGTTCCCGACTATGTTAGAGTCGGCTTCCAGTCTAACCGGGTGCGGATGAATACTTGTATTTTACATGGAGCGACTGCCTATCTGACCTCCATAACCCAGTTAGGTACTGGGTAATACGATACCCCTTGGTAAGACTGGTTGTCAGATTTTCGGGCTTCTGACGACCCGTAACGACTGTCAAAGATCCACGAATGACAGCCGGGACCAACGACTTAACGTGCTTTCCGAGGCACGGAGGGGTCTTAGATGTAAAGATGGTCACCCAGCCACGGACCAACCGCGGCAAACGTAGCTTAACCTGATCGATCGACATGTGCGGCTGTTATGGCCACAAGTCTCCCTTCTCAAAACCACGTATATTATCGAAATCATATAAATAAGCCCATGAGCAAAACAAAGCCTGCATAATGTCACTAAGGCGAGAATGCTTATTGTGACATTACATAAGGTACCTACTTAGATAACGCAACAATAGTAAAGTGTGGGAGTCGGTGATTTCTCATAATACATTTACACAAGTCTGCGAAGTAAAAAGTTTATAGTGAGGTGTAAGTAACAAAGAGATTAAATAAAATTATTGACATTATTGCAACATGGATTGAAGAGAGTAATAAGTTAGGATTTAATCAATATCTAGATACATCTACTACACGGGTGTAAATTGAAGATGGTGGACCATTAGCAGTGTTTGTTTCGAGAGCCATAAAGATATTCGTTGAAAATTGATATTGTATTGCTCTTCCATGGTTATCATTTTTATGGACGTGTGATTAAGCCATGCAAAGCATTTGAGTATTCATTTTCTAAATAAAATGTTCAGTAAAGTTATGATCTAGGTACACCGGGGTCTACTCTCAAAGCACGAAATCCGTAGCTTCGGCCAAAGTTACGGCCGTTTCTACTCCGTATCATCCAGTGACATAAGATTACTTCCAGGCGCGAACGAACTAAGAATGGATGACAACACAATTTGACAGAATCAGATGAGTTTTGACTCGTACGAATAAAAAAAACCAGGAGTGGGGTTCAGTCCGATATATCGAACTGCTTCCGGATGGGCCCGTATCTTCATTGACGGACTTTGAGAGTAGGCCCCTTGAGCCCGTAACGTTCGTGATCGATATTAGATTCCATACAATTAACAATATTCAAGGTTTGTTTCACCAGGCATGTGTCCATCTCGGCATCCAACCCATTTAGGCACTATCTACAATATAAACGGAATGGCATTGTTATCATTAGCCAATGGGGACGAAAATCTGGCTAATGACTCATAAAGTTAGATAGTTACGTCTCCAGCCACCATGGTGCCGTCATCTAGGTTAAAATCTGCTTCTGCATGCTCACAGTCTATTCCATTACCACAGCTTACCTAACACCTAGTTACCTCGACGTTATTATCTTCTGGTGTTATATCCCACTAGTATACAAGTAGTGATTGTTTGTCAACAATCACTCGTTCGTTACGTTACGGCTTACGTGAACTGACAAGTAATAAACACATCTATTCTGATTACTGCTTTACTGCCCCGTTTGTCTCGTGGTTGCAAGCGCGACTGCTGAGCGTGGGGTCCTGGGTTAGATTCCCAGGTCGGGCAGTGTTATTGGGTTTTTCCTTTAGGATTTCTTAGTAACAGCCCAGAGTTTGGAAGTTGGCGGTGTGATACCCCCGTGGCTCGGAAAGCATGTTAAGCCGTTGGTCCTGCGCCTGATCTCTCTCCGGTCGTGACGGATTACCGTCCCATCGGACTATGAGAGTGAGGGAAGAGAGAGTGAGCCTTTGTCGTATCTGCGCACACACATGTGCACTAGTATATCTCCCGCGCACGTCTTTCTTCTTCGTTCTCACATGTATAATTTCAACATGAATGATGTAACAATATTTTGACTTAAAAGACTGTCCGTGGAGTTTCTTGTCCGTTCTTCTACATAGGTACCTACTACACTTTCGCTTTGGAATGGGCAACTAGCTTCATCTTTCCGACTGACCGGCCGCGACCCCTTCACAATTTAAAATTGCCTGTAATTGGTTAATTTAAAATAAATGCTTTTGAGTTTTGAGTTTTATGCATGGGCACAGTAAGATTTTCAAATTGGGTAACTGGCTTGGAGCATGCAAAAGCATAGACTAGACTAGATCCGCCTAAGTTCCAAAGACGTGCTAGCTAAAAACCATAAAATTGTCTATGATGATTTGATGAACCAAAGAGGTAACGTCTGAACAACTCATAACATAGAAGTCACGATGTGTAAGTTTACGTACTTGACCGATTTTGGCGCGAAGATACCATTAAACCGTTCGTTACACCTTGCGCAAACCGCGGCCGTTTGCAAATTATTGCAATTATACTACACACATCAAAAGTGTCTAGGGATCAAGCATTTTTATGCGGATTTCTTGAGATTAAGATGTGGCTTAATAAATTTATGATTTTATAAATTTATATGGATCCTTTTTGGTGCATTTCATAATTTGAATCAGGAACTGTGAATCAAATTCGAGTAAAAGATGAAAATCAGCTGTCAATATTTTCCCTATAAAAACATACAACGCATTGAAGACATTATTAGTGCTACTGTTTCCCTACTACTGATTAAAACCAACGTTATTATGGAGCGGCGACGTCATTTAAGCAGGGAAGAAATGCTCAGAGCCGTGGGAATGATAGAAGCTGGTTCCCGGCAACGTACTGTGGCTTTAGCTCTGAATACAAGTCAGAGTGTTATCAGTCGACTTTGGACACGTTACCGAAGCTGGCTGAGCGCCATGGAGGACGGTATCGCTGCACCACACGGAGACAAGACCGATACATTCAAATCTTAACTCGAAGAGCTCCAACAATAACCGCCATGATGTTAGCCGTGAGGCTTCATCACTCTTCAGGGAACTTAATTAGCGACCAAACAGTCAGAAACCGCTTGCATGAAGTGAACCTTCATTCCCGAAGACCGCTACGGGTACCACCTATAGCAATGCACAATCGTAGGATTCGATATCAATGGGCTCTTGAACACAGAAATTGGGCAGAAGAACAATGGCGTTTCGTGTGCTTTTCTGATGAGTCTCGTTTTGGTATGAGACCGGATACAAGACGTATACGACACTGGAGAACCCCTGGACGCCAACAGCGATTAAAATCCTGCCAGGAAGTCCATCCTTATAGTGGTGGAACCATCATGGTATGGGCGGGTATTTGGATCGGCGGAAGAACTGAGTTGATTTGGATCAGAGGCAACCTCAACGCTCAAATTTATGCTGAGACGATTGTATCAGACGTCATCGTTCCTCTACAAGTGCAAATCGGTCCCTTATTTCAGTTAATGCATGATAATGCACGACCGCACACCGCAAGAGTTGTAAGACAGACTCTCGCCGCAGCTAACATCAATGTCCTGCCCTGGCCTGCTCAGTCGCCAGACTTGAACCCGATTGAGCATGCATGGGATATGCTACAGAGAAGAGCTCTGCCGAATATGGAGGGTATCCAGTCGCAAGAAGACCTTTTTTTGTTGTTGCAACGAACATGGGCGGCCATTCCACAGCGTGATTTGGATGAACTCATTTTGAGTATGCCAAACCGATGTTCTTGTGTTGTTAGTGTTCGCGGTAGAAACACGGATTATTAATTGTTTAAGTTACCCAATAAAATTTTAAAGAAAACTGTTATTTCAGTCTTTTTTTCGAACTTTTGTGTTAGTGGTTCAAATGTCAAAAATCCCTTTATTAGGAAAATGGCAAATTTCTTTATTAATGCAAAGGTGACTTGGTTTATCGTTACTGTGACAAACGAAAACACTTTATTTTATGAATCCTTAAAGAAAATTTTAATTAATATCAATCAGGAGAAAAGTTATTGCAAAAATATATGTTGATCCCTAGACACTTTTGATGTGTGTATTTATTAACACAAACTATCGCATGCGAAGGATTTTGTGGCAAATTGGTAGTCATTTCGCTCTTTATAGGTACTCCAGGGACGTTCCTTTCTGATATGGACATAATTATAAATGTATTAAATGATTGACCCAATAGAATTACCATTGTGACATTAGGTACATGCCTATACAACTCAAAGAAACAACAGGTTCAATTAAAATTGAGACAAATATAGACGTGGTTTGAGATTTTGTAACTACTTAGTAAGATTTTTAGTTCAAATCTAGTCAGCTGAAGTATGGACATGTGATTTGGAGGAATGAAGAGCATGTGCATGTGACAAAAGGGTCAAGAAAAGCGGCAGACCAAGGTAAGTATGGGCTATATATATATATAAGTACATATGGAATGCAATAAAGAATTGAGTATTGAGTATTGATTGTGGGACAGGTGATAATATGGTTACGAGTCACGAAGGAAGAAATACGGTATAGAGAAGCATATACAAGAAAAATACTTTTTTATATTTTATTTAAGATGGGTTTGCTCTTGACTCTAGTCTAGGTCAGTGGTGACAGAGACAGAGTCGACGGTGGAGTGAGCTTACCCAGAAGAAGCCTGTTCACTCTCACTTTGAAGAGATTAGGTTTGTATGCGTACGGAAACTAAACTAAAACTTTCTGCGACAACCGCAAATAAAATTGGGACAAGGGTAGGAGAATGATGATGAAGCTGAGAAAAACTTCTACTCTATGGGTACCTGAAAAGTATTCGACACATACCTTTATCAAAACTTCAATGGTTTGAATCAAAGAAAGCGGATTTCACATATTATAAGCAATCTATTTCCAGCGCATCCCAAGTAATCTTTTAGGATTGGCAAATTCAAGCATTACATGAAGCAAACATGGAATTCCCCTGCAATTGTTGCAGAGTATCACACCACACTTAATTAATAACAACAATATACACAGTTGTATTTCCTGCGCCGCATATGGCCGACAGTTCAGCGTTCGCGGTTTGTGTCCGTCGATACCTACCTCATGCCTGTGTTGTTGAGCTTAGACATAACTTATTCATGAATGACGTCAATTGGTCTTTAACTTCGATCGGTGGAGAATTATGTAGGTATAAAGCTTTAGCTTTTGTTGTTACGTATGGCAAAAAGGTTAGAATTTTATGAAATTGCTTCTCTAGAACTAAAAGTCAGCTAAGGCGCGCCTTAGACGGCGGTCATATTGACCGAGATTGACCGCGAGAGAGCTCATCCGGCTAACATCGGCAGCGGCGCGGGCGGCGGCGCGGCGCGATCATTTTGTCCTTCATGTGCGTTATTGCATAGATACGTTCTATCGTAGCGGACAAATTGTTCATCGTCTGCTCAGCGTCTTGCAGGTAAAAGGTTTCTGTGCTGAGGAAAGATATTGTAAAATGAGAATGCTAAAGGCATGTAGTGATTGGTTGGAAGTCCCATACGCAGATAAATGATAATTAGTTAATTATGACATCATTAGATACTACAAGGACAGTAAGTACTCTGTCAAAAAACAATTATTTGCAAGAGAACTTCCACAAGCTGACGCGAGGATTATACACTGAAGGTCATTGTACCTGAAAATTCCTTAGCTTGCAAAACAATATTAGTATTGACACTAAATCGTGATGGCAAATACTACATCAAACGTAATTCGAGCGCTACACAACTAATGAGGACGACCTTGTCACCGAAACAACGAACCTAGTTGCTGACTTTACAAAATATTCACTGACAAAATGATTCATTCATTTCTCCGTTACACATGAATGGACAACTAGTAAACACAGAAAAAGAAACCTTAAGTCAATCAAGAGAGGTTTCTATTCTCAGTGGAGACGTAAGCAAACTTTCTGTCGATTTGCGCTCGAAAAATATGAATCACAGGGAGATTGCCAAACTTGTAAATTTCTAGGTCGATTGAAACTATGACGTTGGATATTGGATCCGCCATAGCTAATGAAAATATGTAATTATATAACTAATTACAGCGAGATATGACGAATACCGACGAAAATGATTAGAGATAATGAGACGGATGTCAACTGATAGCTTCAGCAATGTTGCATTTTGCACTTGCCCAAGTGCATGCCCATAGCAGAATTTGTTCAACAGCGTGAGAAAATATGCTGTGCATAAATAATGAACCCAACGTGTTTTAGTACCCAGGCAGTATTTTTATTTCACAAAATGAAACAAGGTGGTTTTCAGAAAATATCACAATGTCATCTACATAAATTCTTTTATCAGCACGTTTACTATGAAATGATCATATCGTTTTACTGCAAACTAAGTTAGTAGTAAGTTTGTGCAAGACTTTATGTTTCCTAAATGTTGTACTAATGTTTTTGTATGTAAACAACTGCACAATGTCATTATTACCATAGTTATCGGGATCTTTAACAAAGGGTTTTATTGAGGCTATGGACAAACAAGTTGTGTTGTCATATATGCTGGGTAATGCAACAAAAATGCGTCCATGTTGTTTTGAGGGAAGCACAAACTCGTGAAGACTGGTAGAAACGCAGGATAGTCTATGGCTGTAATAAGGGTTGCCAACCCTACTATATAATATAGTATCCTACTATATTATACAGGCCTAAATACTATATAAAAAATACCTAGTAGGTAAAACTACTACATTTTCGGCGAACATTTAAACAACATTATTTTATTAAAATAAGTGTAAAACCAAACGCAGCCGTAATCTGTTTTTAGATTTTTTTTATTCAGACAAAAAAAATCTACTGCTGAAAAATGGTGTAACAAGTGTTGCTCAGTGATTTCAAAATAATATCATTTGTTCTTTCTATACCAGCAACAATCAGAATTTACTGAGCGCATATTTTCAGTGATGAATATTAAATGGCGGGATAAGAGCAATAAGGCCAGTATTAGGTAATCTCGTAAAAGGTGAAATAAAGGTATTTTGTAACCATAATTTATTTTTAAAGTTTATTAATGGTTAGGACACATCACAAAAACCTGTTAATAAAGGCTCAAAGTGGCAAAAAACATAAACTTTAAATTTTTTTAAGCATAACTACTATTTTTTTTTTTTTTTTGCCATCCAATAATTTATTTGATATAAAAAAAAGTTGGCAACCGTAGTTGTAACAGACCATCTGACCTTTTTACCGACGATTAGCAGAGAGCAATTCTGGACTCTGATGATGACAAAAATAAGAAGTATAGAAACGACAAATTCATCTTTGGAGTGTGTAAACGGTTTTTTTTTATATTTCATTAAGCCTGTCTTATCTACGTGAAGGTTTTCTGATGTACATTGTACATTATTATATTGAATTTGAATAGACAGCTCCATCCGCCGCTCTCTTTAACTAATTAATCCATTTCTCTCAACTGTACTTGCGTGAGAAGTGTTTTATCTTTCGTAATTTACTAACTAATCACTAGATCGATGTAGATAGCATAGAACATTGTATTTCGTCCTGCACGCACTACGAATTTTAATCGTTGCGGATAATAATCGCAAATCTGTGAACAATACCAATAGGCTAAGAGTCCGCACACTGCGGTAAGAAAATGCTTGAATGTAGTTTGCGATTTTATTTCACAGTTTAAAAATCTTAGTGTGCGCGTAGCCTAAGTTTATAGGTGCATCCACACCTAAGCTACTTTTAATAGAGAAACATTTTGGAATATTATAACTTTAAGTAACTTTTGCAGCTTTTGCTATAACTTTTTGTTACCCGTTGTTGCCAACTGACACTCTATGTACTTACCTAAACCAATTTAAAGATAAAGATAGGGTTGGTTTGGTCACATCCATTATCTTCTTCTTGAAGTCTAATCATCATAATACATAAACAGACATAAATAAAGCAAAAACAATTCATGCAGCGAAAGCAACCGGGCAAAATATGTGTTGCAATCAATTCTCTTGTTGATTGATTAAGATTATTAACCTATACATAGTAAACTATATACTTTCTAAAGAAATAAGTGCATAATCTTGATAAGAGGGTCAAAAATGTATAGGTAGGTAAGTAAATTAATAATATAATAATGGCCGATAATTGAACGGACAATAAATCATGTAGGTGCGCGATGTTATCTGCGCGGGCGCAGCTTATCATTCATCATGAATTTCGTAATACATACTGCCGTTGAAACTGCGAAAGTAAAGGATTCCGCGACACGATATATTGATTAACTTTATTACTTAAATTAAAAAAAAAAATGTGGAGTTGGCGGGTTTTATCTAGGAATCTAGGTCCCAAAAGGCAATAAGCAGTTCAATTTCGACTGCTGTCAAGTCTCATTTCAAGTAGATTGGCAATGTAAAGATGAAAGATCATCGACTCAAACTCAAAGAAATTATTACAATTAAACCATTTACAGGCACTTTTGAATTGTCAAGTGGTCGGTCAGTCAGAAATATGAAGCTAGTTGCCCATTCCAAAGCGTAGTAGGTAAGTACCTATAGAGATGAACGAGCAAGAAACTCCATGGACACTCTTTTAAATTATATTGTTACATAAATATTAGTTACATCATTATTGTTGAATATAGGTATAATTATATGTGAGAACGATGTAAATAAGACGTACACGTTGAGTGTCCAGAGTACAGCAAATCGAAATTTAAACAAAACAGTCCATAAATAAAATAATTAAAATAAGCCGTGGCGGCTAAGAGATGACCAGTCCCAACTGACAGCGCCCGTTCACGAACATGACGCATGGATCAGCACCATTCAGCTCAACCATTTTGAAGGGAGCTAAATGATCCAACACACGCGCCACCGTCAGCGAGACATTTGAGTGAGCATGACATCTATAAGCCGCCAGGGCACATTCAAGTCAATGAAAGACATTACCCGGTAAATGGTAGTTCGATAGTACATAGTACTCACACTTGTCCTATGCAATTATATAATACAAAGGAGATTGAGTTTATACAAAGCAAAGGTAGTCTTACAATCTTCAGCAGCTCCAACAGTATTTTCAAATGTTAATCAATTAGTTGTGGTTGTGGAGCAGGACCAGCATTGAGCCAGGCATTTTTATCAGCGATATAATCCCCCAACTTATAATATGCCTGGCTGCATAGTGTGCGTTTTATACTAAATTTTAATTTCGTCTCATTCAATTGAAGTATGTGGGGAGGTATTTTATTGTAACATTTTAAACAGTACCCCATGAAAGATGAGTCTCCTTTAGCCAGTCTGAAACCTGGTTGAACTAATAGGCCCCTATTTCTGGTACTATAATTATGTCTATCACCTCTTTTAGTAAAAGGATGTAATTTTTCTTACGTACATGATGTTTTCATAGATATATTGACAAGGTACCGTCCAGATCTCAATAACCTTAAACAGTTCCCTTAGAGAATCGCGCCTGCGGAGATTATATATGGCTCTGATGGCTCTTTTCTGCCGAATAAAAATATAATCGACGTCTGCAGCCCGTCCCCAAAGTAAAATACCGTAAGACATGATACTATGAAAGTAACTAAAATAGACTAGCCTCGCGGTATCTACATCGGTGCATTGACGGATTTTTCTGACAGCATATGCTGCTGAACTTAGCCGTCCCGCCAGAGATGTTAAATGAGGACCCCATTGTAGCCTCGCGTCGAGCGTGATCCCCAGGAAAACCGCTTTATAGACGAATTCTAGTTTCTCTTGATTCAATACTATCTCACAATCACTACTTTTGACATTAGGTAAAGAAAATCGTATACCTACACTTAGTTTTTTTTTCCATTTAATACTAAATTATTAGCAGTGAACCAATTATGGACCTGCAGTAGGGCGTTATTAACGTCGTCAAAATATGTAGCACTTCTTTTTACCTTAAAAATTAGAGAAGTATCGTCAGCAAATAACACCATTTGTGGTTGATTTTTCGAAGAGAAAGAAGCTGCTCAAAAAGCATAAAAAAACTATTAGGTAATAACCAGACAGGTAGGCCTAAAAAGAAAACGAATTTAAGATTGAACAAGCACGAATTATGAATTCATGACATAACAGTCCAAACTTATAATTATTATAGGAATGCCGGGCGTGCTCTCAATCATGTTCGAATGCATTATTGTTGAACGAAATGTTATGTTCTGCGAGCAATAAATTTACTTTTTAATGATACCAATCAGAATGTGTAGTCACAAGCAAATAACGCTATCTGTTGCCTAGAGCCTAATTACGTCAAATGTATGGCCTGACTAACCGTGATGTTGTAGAAGCCTCTTTTTTATAGTTTTCGCTTAGCGTTTTTTTTTTACATTGTTATTTTTGCTCGGCTCCTAAGGGTCCTGGCGTGATGGTTAATAGCCTACAGCCTTCCTCGAGAATTGGGCTATCAAATGCAAAAATATTTTTTCAAATCCGCCCGGTAGTTCTAGAGATTACCCCCTACACCCCTACAAACAGACAAACAAACAAATTTGACCTCTTTATAATATTAGCATAATTATATGACTAGGATATAACCACATTATGATAATGTGGTTAAAGGCAGCACGCTTATGGACATACTTTTGTTCGTTACAACCTCAAAACAAGAATTTATGCTTCTCGAGTTAAACGAAAAGCCAGAGTGATATATAGGACTCCATTACAGAAAGTCTTCCTGATTGATGTAACTTTCTAGGCAATGGGCTGTATATCAAACGATGTTTGTGCCACACCCGAGGAGTCTTTGACGATACAATAACACCGACAGTTGTTTGAAGGCAACGTTTACAAAATATTTTGAAACACTGGAGTGTTTGCAATTACAACTACGACGTATACCTACTACAGTTATAACTTGTACAGCACCGAATGCGGTTAGTTCGTATGCATTACAACTAGAAGGGGTCATGCTACCAATTATAACCTCCTGCATATCCAGAAAACTGTGACCTTAAAACCAGAACAGGGTCCACTTCAAGTGTCCTTTGAAATGAGAAAACGTAAAATTATTGAGGAAACCAAAGCAACATTAAATAGAGGACCGAAGAAAGATATTTCAACGCAACATAGTGGCGCTTGTCCATGAAGATAAACTATCGCAGCTATTTCCAATTCTAAAACAGATACCGACTAAGTAAATATGGCTACACTTCGGTGGCCATCTTAAACAAAATTCCGCATTCTATTAGAAGCAGGGCGATGCGTCTTATTATGCAAACGCAAGTGGACGGCATAGTTTAGATGTGGAACGTCGACAGGCGCGCGGAATGCTCAAGTTCATCCAACCTGCAGTTTCACGATCGTGACTCGAATGACGGAGCGAAAACCACATTCTTCATACTTTATACCTTAGTTTTACCAACAAACCTTGTATGGGAATACGGCGGTATCTGACAGTTTTGTCTAAAGGAAACCAGACCAGCTTTTGAAGAAAAACTGCCAATGACGGCAAAAGAATGCGTGAAATCGAACACTATTGAATTCGATATAGTAGTATTCAGTTCACTTCTGCCATATTCACTTGAATGTCTAAAGGCTTTTTCTTCGTTGTAGACCATACACATTACTTGTTGTGGCAAAAGAGCTGTTGGGAATATTGCTTAGAAATGTTGCAAACATCATTGGAGTCATCGGTATTAGTAACATGTATACGAGGGGCATGTTAAAAGAAGTTAGAAATTCTTTACTCATTTGTTTGACACTGGCAAGTTATACAGCATCAGGCTGGTTGATTATTGACATAATTTGAAAATAGAACACACATCATTTCTTGTTTTTTTCCGAGAAGCTGACGGGAATTCGCTTGGCTTGCAGCAACGTGCAGCAATGGAGCTTCAGTCGACGTGATTTTCGCGCTATGATTTATTATGACTATAAAAAGGTTGAAAGCCTCAAGAATGTTTTGACCTTTTGGCTACTACTTTTGGTGAGTCTGTTTGTTCACTAGCAACAATATGTAATTGGTTTGCTAAATTTAAAAGTGGACGGGGACGTATCGAAGGCGAATTCAAGACAGAACGGCCACCAACCGCGGTAGCACAAGAAAATGTTCGTGCAGTCGAAAATATGATTCTCAAAAACCGACGAATTATATATGTAGAGCTCGAGCGAGAACTGAAAATTGGATCAGCAGCAATGCAAACCACAATTCACGACCACCTTTCTCTCCGTAAGCGCTGTTCGAGATGGGTGCCGCACAAACTTACCGATGAGCAGAAAGACCGTCGGGTGGATTTGTGTCTATTCATGATAGATAAATTCGACGCCGCCGCCGGCGAGAAAAGAAACGTGTATGATATATATAACTATGATCCCGAAACAAAGCGACAGTCGACTGTATGGTGTTTTGAAGATGAGCCAACTCCAACGAAATGTCGCCGTGCACGAAGCACACAGAAACAATTGGTCGCCTCGTTTTTCTGGAAAAAGGGTCATATTACTACTGTAGTGCTAGAGGATCAAAGAACGTTGAACTCCGAATGGTATGCGACAGTTTGTGTTCCAACAGTAATATCAGCTTGGTGTGACAAGCGACCGCAGTCAGGAATCCGGCACCTTCTCTGGCGCCACGTCAATGCGGCGCCGCACACGTCTTCCAGAACACACGACTTTTTTAACTCAAAAAACGTGTCTATGCTCCCTCACCCGCCATATTCCCCTGGCCGCGCCTTGTAATTTTTACCTGTTTCCAAAAATCTAAGAAGAGCTTAAAAGGCAAAAGATTAAAAAGCAAAGAAGATGCACTGACTGTCTATAATTTCGAGATTTCTGAGGTGTCTAAAGAAGAGTGGTCAGAAGTATTTTACAATTGGTTCAGACGTATGTAAAAACACATACGAATAAAGAATACATTTTATAAATTTTTTGTATTTCATTTCTTTTGGTATGCCCCTCGTATACAGGCTGGTAGGGACATCGACACGCAAACTGTATCCATGAATTGGGCACACGATTCTAGACACCTTTAGCGAAGAAATTGTTCGCCGTTCCATAGAAAAGTGCAACGCTACGCGGTTAAAATGTAAGGAACATTTTTTTTTATAAATAACCGACGATAATTTTCAACGCAGGTTCAGAATCATGTTGTACTGAATCCATGTTAACCGGTTGCTCGCCGATGTCCCTGCCACTCTGTTTATAGACGTGATTTCCTTTTCTCAAATTACTCATCAAGGAAAATGTTTCGTTTGATCATTATGACGTGCTTGCAAATTGCACCATTTTTGATTTACATAATCATTGGTCAAATATTTTATTCCAGACTCCAAGAGACTACGATTCTAGAATAACCCTTCTTGTCCCAACAGTCAGAGAAACGAGACTAATAATCTATTAGAAACTAAAAGCCTTGACATTTCAGATGCTGTTAGTAGCACTAGAACTAAATGCTAAAGTTTATAATCGTAGCTTAGAAACACAAATATGTATGAAAACCTACGGATGGTTTTAAGTCTTCATGGAAGGGTCATTCAAAAACAACGCACACATTGTGAAACAAATAAAGGCCACTCGTTTCTTCACCTTGAAATACAAATATTTTAATAACAAACAAAATCAAGATTCATCAAACAAAGCCCCTCAAGGTCTGCGGTAACACATATTATTGTCAAACTAGAGGAAAGTCGATTGGCAATACACGGAAAAGTAGGAGCTAATGAAAGGACGAAGCCTTCCTTGGGATGCTTTTAGAATGTTAAAACAGCGTAGAAGTGTAGGCTAAAGACACAAGATAAGTTAGCTAAGAAGGTCCAGACAGATCAAAACATTGTGAAATCCTCCCACAAAGTGACGCCTTTTAGAACTGAAACCAAGCTGAAGCAATCTACTATACTACAAGCTGAAGCAATCACTACGGTCCAGTATAATATAACCTAATCCGTACCAAACTTTATGGCGAATTTCATAAGGAGTGAGCCTTCTGTTCATAATTATACGGAATGAGTACACACAGTGTGTAATTACAGTGTACGTGCGCGCAATAAAAATATTAGCATTATTCGTGGAAATCCCTGCACTAAAGATAACAATGGCATTTGTGGAGACAATTACAATATTTTCTTTTACGTAAAAAAACATTTAATGGATTTTCAATCAATGAATAGAAGAATCTATGAGATCTGTACTATAAAATAGATAGATTATGTCTATGAAGTATGTCTTAATATCAAGTTTTAAGATAAAAAAGCTTTCAGAATGATCCTTGTCACATGAAACAATAACATTGAACGACAATAACCGAAGGCATCATCGATCACCAGAATCTAAAATTTCTCTTTTACAACAAGCGATATCACACAAGACACGAAAGATATTGTAGTACCAGCTACAAGATATCTCATGTAATAAATGATGCTAATTATAATAGGAACGTCACATCTACGGCATTGAGAGTTATGGGTGAAAGTAATGTCGCCGGTCCTAGGTAGCTGTTCGTTCCAGGAGGTGAAGGATTTGATTGGACTCCCATCGAAATTATTTTTCTCAGACAAGAATAGACTAGAATATGTAATCAAAGAATACATAGAAATCTAGCTGCAGAACCAGTAATTAAAGAGCAAATGCAGTGAGACTATTCAATATTTTCACTTTAGGAAGCTTTTCAAGTTTTCTGATAATCTCTATGTAAGTCGCATCGAGATCATCGGATACTTTTACAAAAGTTTTTCAAGGCATGAGATTTCAAATTCTATGCATATATGTTTGTTTTACAAACACATTGTGAGTTTGTGAGATAGCACCTTTCTTCTTGCATACCGTTCTACAAGTCACATGACGAAGTTCGCGGAAAAATTAACTGACTCATTATTTAATGAAGCAGCTCTGTACGTACGTTTCTAAAAGAAACTGAACATTGGTGGATTTCATTTATTTAAAAAGAAAAATGGTAAGAAATTATCAGTTACAATTACAATCGCAGTGCTAATTTGGTGCCGCTACCATTTTTTGGAACTGAATTTTAGGTGATTGAGAAGAAACAAATATTGTTGTGGAATGGAACATAAAAGTCTGAGAAAGGAAAAATATTTGACAGCCTAAGTAAGATTATAGGCAACGTAACACTTTCTCATGACAAAGACCAATTTAGAAGAAATCTCTAAATAGCAACAAGAAATATACTTCAAAATAGTTGAAAGTCGGCAAAAAACGATGTGACAAGAACTATTGTTATCACGTGGTTTTTGCCTACTGCCAGATTCGACGCGGTTATTTTTCACGTGTAGACCGTAATAACGTAATGTTACACGTGCCTATAAATTGGATGTTAATCTTTGGAATGTTCAGTAGGTTGGTCGCTTAGTAATGCTGTAGTAGTAGTTATTAATGTCGATCACGAAACCTTGCTATTAAAACATGACCATTACGGACTAGGTAAACTCGCGCTCAGTTTAGTAAAATCATATTTAAATGATAGACAGCAAAAATTACAAATAAATGGTGTCAAATCACTTAATTAAAAAGTAAAAATGGGTGTTCTACAAGGCTGGATATTAGGTCCTTTCCTCTATTTAGTGCTTATTAATGACTACTCTCTTTAGTGCTTATTAATGACTAGTCTACCCCACTTCTTAAAAAACCAACCACAAATGTTGTTATTTGCTGACGATACATCCTTAGTTTTTATGATGAATAGACGTGCATCAAATCTTGACGACGTTAATAATGCCCTACTGCAGGTACACAATTGGTTCACTGCTAATAATTTGATATTAAATGGGAAAAAAATGTAATGCATAAGATTTGCTTTACCGAATGTTAAAAGAAGTGATTGTGACATAGTATTGACTAAAGAGAAACTAGAATTCGTAGATAAAACTGTTTTCCTGGGGTTACGCTCGACTCAAGGCTGCCATTAACTTCCTCCAGGGTCCTCATTTAACATCTCTTGCAGGACGGCTAAGCTCAGTAGCATATGCTGTAAGAAAAATCCGTCAATTCACTAATGAAGATACCGCGAGACTAGTCTATTTCAGTTATTTTCATAGTATCATGTCTTACGGTATTTTATTATGGGGACGGGCTGCCGATATTCAGTCTATTTTTATTCTGCAGAAAAGAGCCATCAGAGCAATAAAGCAGGCGCGATTCTCTAACGGAACTCTTTAAAGACATTAACATCATGACGGTACCTTGTCAATATATCTATGAAAACATCATGTACAGGTACGTGAGGAAAAATTTAAATCTTTTCAGTAAAAGAGGTGAAAGACAACTATAGGACTAGAAATAGGGACTAATTAGTTCAACCAGGTTTCAGACTGGCTAAAGTAGACTCATCCTTCATGGGGTACTGTTTAAAATGTTCCAATAAAATACCTCCTCGTATACTCCAACTGAATGAAAAGAAATTTTAATCTTGTATAACACGCACACTATACAGCCAAGCATATTATAAGTTGGGGGATTACATCACTGACAAAAAAGCTTGGCTCGTCGCTGGTCCTGCTCCACAAGGGCGCATTAAATAATTAATTAGCATTCGAAAATATTGTTGGCGCTGATGAAGATTGTACAACCTATCTTTGCATTGTATAAATTCAATCTCTTAGTATTATATAATTGCATAGCACATGTGTGAGCACTATGTACCTACTATAAAGCTTACTTGGTTCGTCTTTCACTGACTTGAATGTGCCCTGGCAGCTGAGAGTATGTCATGCTTACTCAAATGTGTCGCTGATGGTGGCGTGTGTATTGGATCATTAAGTTTCCTTCAAAATAGTTGAGCTGAATGTTGCTGATCCATACGTTATGTTCGTGAACGGGCGCCGTCAGTGGGCACTGGTCATCTCTTAGCTGCTACGGCTAATTTAAATTCCTGAATTGTTTTTATCTTTTTATTACGGACGCTTTTAACGTGCACGCTTTTCTACATCATTTTCACATGTATAATTTCAACATGAATGATGTCACAACTTTTTGTAACAATATTTTGATTTAAAGGAGTATCCATGGGGTTTCTTGCCCGTTCTTCTGCATAGGTACCGTATACGCTTTGGAATGGGCAACTAGCTTCATCTTTCTGATTGACCGACCCCTTGACAATTCAAAAGTGCCTGTAATTGGTTTATTTGAAATTAATGCTTTGAGTTTGAGTTTGAATTGACATTCATTTTGAGTAGATTTGAGTAGATTTCTGCGAAAATCGAGGTGTCCGGTTGTTGTGTGAAGATAACTGGTAATTGGGAATTCATTAACTATCTTGTAGAGGAGTTCAATACTTGAATACCTGTGTTAGGTTAGGAGATCCCGCTCTTCAGTGTCAAATTACAAATTATGAAATGGTAAAAGTGGTGTAAAAAGAAAACGGAAATTAAACAAAACATTATAAGTTAAATCTCAAACTAAACAAGAAGACATGAACTATATCTAAAAAAATAAAAAAAAGAGAAAAGGGAAAGTAACTTAAAGATCCTAAAATACTGTGTGTGTGTGCATGTGATTGTGTGTATGTGTGTGCGTGTGTGTAACATTTCAACTCATAATGACGATGCTTGCAGCAATAATTCAATGCCATCATAGGTCTTCAGTTTAAGCCTAACTATTACCTTATAAACTATTGCCTTTTTGCAGTCTTTAGTAGTCATAGGATAGATATTAATTACTTAACTGATTTTATTATACAGAATTATATATTTGTCTTTTGGCATATGCAGTTTTAACGAAATTTACTGGTGCAACACTGTATTTTTGTCTTCTTTCCTGATGGTGAGGGTCATAGGGCAGGACAGGACTTTGTGTAATTTTAAGACAGCATGGAGTATGTATAATTTTCTGACTGTGAGAATACCGCTAAGGGAGTATAACTCATTGGTTGGGAATCTATATGGTTTGGTATGCATGACCTTGATAAGAGATCTCTGTGCTCGCTCTAGCTCAAGACACTTCGTTTTTGTCGCATCGCCCCACACGGGTATACAGTAGGTAAGACTTCTTACTGTACTTCTTTTTATATATATACTAACTATATACTTATACTAACTAAGTATATATATTTACTAACTATATACTTTATTGTACACAACAAAAAAATATATATTTACCACAACAAAATATTCAATGGGCGGCCTTATCGCTATTTATTTCACATTGATATTTATTTAGCAAAAAGCAATGATGAAGAGTTCGTAGTTATTTATTTGTCTATCTAAAATGAATGAGATAATGATAATAAAATTCGAAACTAGAATTATAAACATGCATAGATTGAGCAGGTTTCCTTTGATTAGATAACGCGGAAGAATTCATCTGATTTCCTTGAATACTAACTAAAACTAACTTTGAGAAACGAATACATTAAGTTACAAATGTGCCTGCAGGAGGCAGGACTGATTTAATTACATATACCTTCTGCCCGCGACTTCGAAGTCGTAAGACACCATAATATACTAAACTAACAGCCACATTTTTATAAAACGTCCATGTATACTACGTTTGTAGTATTGGTCTCAGCAGCCACAATATGAAGAGAGTCAGGACTGGTGTCGACTGACGAGCAAGCAATGCGCGACGTACAGTTGTCCGTGTGAGAAACAGCTCGTCCTGAGTTCGACACCGCAGCCTTTAGGTAGTAATTTCCCATTGCTTGTGAAGTTTTTCGTTTTCAGTGAATTAATGAACGCCTTCGTTCCTGTATATACTACCTAAGGGCACAACAGTACGACACTGACTGATGCTCTCTTACAGATTATTCCTGACGAACAGCTATCACTAAAATAATATAACAGTAGATTGTAAACCCACGCAGTCACCTAATTATAGATATTTATTTTATTATAACCAAAGATAACAGAAGAGGCCTAAACTTTATAATTTTCTGTGTACCATTTACGAACTATCGTAGTATAATAGTATAACAAATTGTAAAAAAGGAAGCACAAAAAATATCAATGGTTGGGAATCGTGACATAGGTTTGAAAAGACATCGTCGAACCGCTAAGCTATTTGCTTGCTTGAAAGTTGACTAAAATAGCCGTTCTTATTTCCCAGCCATGACATTACCCATAAGTCTGGTAAGTAAATAATAAAAATAATAATAATCTGGCTATAAATTGTCACGCTATTTGCTATGGGCGAAGAGCAATATTTCAATTTGTTGATATTCTCAATTGTAAAAAGATGAGCCAACACATTGCAGATAGTAACAGATTTATTCACCTAGACGGGTTACTATAGCATCGAAGAAGACTCCATGCTTGAAGGAAGTAGTATTCTCACTATTCAGAATAAATAACAAGCAAGTCCAAATTGGTACTCAAACTTTCCATTATTATTAATTATTATTTCCATTTCACACTTAATTCAGAGATGAAAATGACAAATCTGAAGACAAGTAAACAATTCAGAATGAAGTACTTAAAGTTAAAAATATTTTTTCGTACCACTTGCTCAAAAAAGTGACATTCTATGCCACAAAAAGCGAACATAACAATAGTCATTTTTAATCTGTTAAAAACAGGGATTCAAAATTCATCCTCTAGGGGGAGAATTTGATTTAAATTTGGAATACTTACCGAAATTTATACTGAACTACATCTGTGTTTACACCATTGAGTTTGTATATAAAGCATTATACATCTTTTTGAAAAAGGAATACGCATTTATTATGCAGTTATGATACTTATGATTATTAAATAAAATTACGAAAACCGACGAGGCCGTATGAGCTTGATGCCTTTGCTTTTGCGAAAAAAAAATATTAGTCTAGGACATTGCCGCGTTTTTGTTTTCTTCAAATACATAAACGTTAAGTTTATTTTAATTTATTTTTATAAATAAGTTAATGTTCTAAAAATAAGTTTAATTGTCATTATTTTTAATAAATGCTTATCTCATATTATTATTGTGTTAATTTTTTCGCAAATGGTACGAAAAGTAGAGTATTTTCCTCGGTGATAAAGCTGTCTTAGTCTTGGGTGAACTTAAATCCCTCGCTACACTCAGGACTCGTCTTAAATCCCTCGCTTCGCTCGTGATTTAAGTTTTTAACACCCTCGCTACGCTCGGGAGTAAACCTCGAGTCCTTCATTACGCTCGCGATTTAAATCGTCACCCGCGACAGAAGACACTGCTTTATCCCCTTGGTTAATAATCTACTATTCTCTTCTATTTTTAAAAGAAAAATTGTAACAAAATTGCAAATCCTTTGTTAACTACCAGCTATTGTTACGTAATTACTTTCTAATCTCTTCTTTATTAGTGATATAGGTAAGTACTCGATATTTTAAGTGCTTACTAAGAAATCCGAACTAATCGCACGTATTTATACCTAGTTATCAGGGGAGTACACGTAATTAGTATGTAATTTGATTAATTGACGCTCATTGTAGTAAAATTCTTAGAAATTTTAAAAATTTAAGAAGTTTACATAATGCCCCTGAACCTGCTAAAATTGTGATAACATTTAAAATCATAATTTTATTTTACTTTTATAGACAATACTTATTGTACATTTGTTATTTGAGATATTTCTGAGTTTCCGAGCGGAATAAACACAAAAATATATCTTTTCAGATAGCATAACGTGTCTATTTCTACATACGGCATATAATATTAGTTAAAAACGAAAAAAATAAATTTGTTTAAAAAAATCCGCTAATGATTTAGTTCTTAAAGTACTTACTTACTCATCTAAAAAAATCATAAATAAATAGTTCTACCGTGTGCAGGGATATTTGTGTTGTTCTGGCGGTTTCGGAGATATACAGGGTGAGATTGAATTCATGGGCATTACTTTATAGGGTCATTATACTCATCATTATGAAGAACTTTTACTATGGGACCAAACCTGAAATCACAAAAAAATATCTGCTGTTCCCTACATTTTGAAGGGTTATGCAAACATAAAAATGTAGGGAACAGCTGATTTTTTTTTGTTTCAACCTGTATAAGCATTTTTTTTATACCAACTAGCAGCTTTTTTCTTTTGCAAAAAAATATCGGTTGCCAATTTGCCTACCAGATTGTATCCTATGATACATTAAAGCATGGTATTGGCTATTAGAAGTCATTTCAAGCAAAAAAACCGACACTTTAAAATCTTGAAGTGTCGTTTTTTTAGTCATAATTACGTGTTCTAGAAACTTTTTCCATCCACTGTGCGGCGATGCATACATCTATAAAATCGAAAAGCTGTTGATATTGATGGCCCTTAATACCATTTAAACCGTTAAGTTTCGGGTCAACATCTCATAAGTAGGTTCGTTGAGACAGACAAGTGTCAAGTCTACTTTCACGTAAGTTACATTAAAACATCGACTCAAAGTAAGTACCTACCTACATGTCATTGTGTTTATACTTTATTTCGGACTCATGGACCTACTTTGGTGAATAGCTGAGTTCGAATTGTAAGTCTAAATGTAGGCTACTAATCGTGATCTGAATCACGATTGCGGCGGATTTACCAGCAGGCTGAGTAGGCTTGAGCCTAGGGCGGCAGATTTTAGAGGCGGCAATTTGACGATCGATTTTTATCGGTTTTCTGGGGCCGTACTATGACGTGTTAATTCTAGTTATACATATAATAATAATAGCTATACATGACCGATAGCACTATCTCTTTTTCGCAACGGAATCATGATGTGGTAACACGTCATAGTACGGCCCCTGATGTCTTGCAGAAAGAAGTCTACAAGACGTCCTTCCGATTTTCCCCTCTTCCCTTTCATTGGTACATTCAACAGTACCGCAAATTTATATATTCCATGGTAAAAACATCCAGTTGGCGGCCCCTTACCAGTAATCGGCCACTGCCCACACTTGATACGATTGACAAGAGAGCGAAGCTTGCGGAAAAAATACAGGATTGAAGTGACATCGACGAGCAAACTTTGACTATAATTCTAGACCCCCAGAATATAAATTTTTCAAAGGTATGATGCATACCAAATGGCAATACCTATACGATCAAAATGTACGGAACAGCAGATTCTTTTTTTATAACCGATAGAACATCTACTCTGGGGTCTAGAATAACGTATGTACTGAATTCATGATAACAATTTGCGCACCGATGTCACTTCCACCCTGTATTTCACACTCTTCTCAGTACACTTCCCCTTCACACATTACCCAATTTACAATTTTTTGCTGTTTGTAAGCGCATTCAAATTTATTTAATTACGTTTACCTAACTTATATTATTGTGTAAGCAGCACTGCCAGACTAATTAGGGGCAAATCTTTATGAGAAGTACTTTTTAATCAAATCCCAAACTAGGCCAAAATATGTTCAGTAAAAAGCAATTGGAGACCTCATATATATACAATAATATAGTATAATAATAGGTCCAATGTTTGGACTTTTAAAAGAGACCATGGACCTCTGAGTTTGTTTCGGCATTTCTTCTCAGGGATCAGTCAGCTAGGAAATACCGGCGCCATCTAGTTTTAAAATAAAAATCTAGTTGTAAAAGTGTCTTAAAAGATCTAATTACGGAAATAAACATTTCATTTCATTACAAAATTTTATGCAGGATTAAATTTTTTTTGTATTTTTTTAATTTCTGCAAAATGTTACTTGAAATGTCTTCATAAACTCAGAAGACCGGGGGGCGGCCTCATTATGTTTTGCCGTTTTACACGACCCCGCCTTATTAGTTGTACATGATTGAGCTTTGATTAGCTTACAAATATACCTAAAATCTCTTTCTTGTGTTATTTTAAACAAACTGTTGGATTGTAAAAATAATCTAGGTACTGACAATTGTAAGGGCGGCTAAAATGTACAGTCTATAGGTACTTGGAAAGTGTGTAAATCCGGCACTGCCTTACTTACTGGTGTAATGGATAGTTTACGGTTTTACTCAATGAGTCACATTTTTGTGTTGTAGGTCTGAATTCTGAAAACTGACACCTGAACAAACAAAAGTATTGACGACGTTGGAAAAGCTGTATGTTGCCGAATAAATTCCTTAAATATGCCATCTAGGCTATCTACCTATTATTTCTTACCTATCAAGTTTTTAATAACCACCAAAAAAATTAACGGTCCTCTCTGACATCATTTTGTAAATAGAACTTACCGCGCGAAGCAATAACATAAATCCTTCACAAAGTTTGCACAAAACCAAACTGTTTATAACAGTATCTATCCCTTTATCGCTTAAATAAAGAGAAGATAATAGCACAAACACAAAAGCAGGAGCACTTCACTAATATCGACTGGATGAATTTGAATATCGAACGTCAATGTATCATGTATGTCGCGCTTGTGCGCGGGCGCACCGACTACGACGGACTGGCACTGGCAAACAGGCTTCAATCGAAGGCTGTAGCTCTAGAGATGAGGACGCGAGACGTTTTCGTAACCGATGCCGATTGGTCCAATGCGATCGATTTAATTTATTACTCGATAAACTCGAATAAAGTTGATTGTTAATGGATAGCGAGTGACTTTAGTTGCGGACACATTAGTTATGTAGCTATTAATTTTAGAAGCCGTAAAGAAGTTGCTTAGTGTAATGCACATCATAATAGTTTGCAATAGTTATTTATATAGGTAATAGCCTGTTTTATATTTTTCTCCAACTAATTAGTAATTAACTGCTAACCGGTACATAGAAGGATTCAAATAATTAAGCACTAGGTAATTACAGCTTTATTTTTCCGTTATTTGATCGTAAAAAATAAAACTAAAAGTAACTAACAAAGTTGACAAAACGCAAGAAAACCATTTCTATACGACGATAAAAGTTTAAACGTTTTACGAATAGCGAATAAATAAATAACCAGTTAGTTATTTTATGAAAGTGCGTTGGGGTCAAGAATGCACTATGAATGGAATTGACCAACTTTTCGCTTACAATTTCATGCAAGGCCTTTATATTTTTAACATAGCATCCAACAACACAAATAAGTCGTATAAACGGGAAATCATAATTGGGTCGGTAGCAAAAACGGAAAAATGTCTTCATTGTGTTGCTACTTTTTTTACAGAGCTGGGCCAAGAGCATGGATGGCTATTCGACATTTCCGTTACTTTCCAAAGTTCAAAGTTTAGAAAAAGTTAGCATGATCGACTCTGTTCTAAATTCGAATCGTATAAAAATGGCGCCTCACTAAGCAAGTAAGCACTAGAAATAGCGGTTTATGTTATCACCGCGTCCTCGCGGCATCTGCAACACCTGCACACGAATGTTATCAGCACACATTGAGTTGAAATACTCCTCGACACCCCGCTGAGCTAAATACCTGGTAAAGAACAGCTGAAGATCCCACTGTCTTAATGCTACTCAACGTAATTTTGGGCTACTTACAGCCTGTCATCAAATCATGCCGTATTCAACCGCCATACAATAAACAATAATAATATACTGCATTGTTCAATTAAAAAAAGAAACAATTGTCTTCATCTCATTGTTTAAAACGTGGATTTGAAGTAGGTAAATACAAGGGGGCTCTTAACGACAAATTGAAGTCCTTCAAGATAATGTTGACCGCTTCTTGTTGCTACCGAATAATGTATATAACGAATAATATACACACATCAAAAGTGTCTAGGTTTGATCCATAGACACTTTTGATGTGTGTATTTAAATACTGAAATATTTTTAATGACCACACATATTCGGCATATGTCTGATACATAATGATTGTTCTAAGTGATTTTAACAATGGTAGAGACAGAGCCGTGGGATTTTATTAGTACAACAAAAAAATTACAGTCTTCTACGAAGAGAAGACTGTCATATTTTTATGCGTTATGCTTACGGGCACGAAATACTCCTTTTTGATTTGATTAAATAGCAGACGCAAGCGAAAAGGTAAAAAGGCAAGGTAAACAGGCTAAAAGAAGATCACATTAGATTACGATACATGGCCCTTAGTATGTCATGCAATCCATGATTTAGCTAAATTTTAACTTGAAATGCTCCTGTCTATAGAACGTCGTACTGCAATGCGTTCAACATCAATTATCGCGCACTGTATGTAGATACGTGACACAATATGAAATAAAACCAGTATACAATATAACATATAATAACAGTAACTAATTTACAATAAAACCATCATTTAGCAACGAACCACGGGTACACACTCAGGCAGCCAGTAGTGTAATCTAACGAATTAAAGTCACGTCTCACGCAGCGACGTAGAAAGCCTCGCAAGACAAACGATAGCTGACAGACGTAATAAGTAGGAATTACTAGCATTAGCCGGCGTGAATAAATACAATAAATATTACACGGATGTAATAAGATGATACGACGATGATAGACTTGCCAATTTATTTTAAAGGAAGAACGGTACAGAATCTTTTATACCAGCGTCTGAATGGAAATTTAGCGGTGGTCAGTAAAATGTAATAGATATAGGAGTCCAAGCAGAATTGCGTCAATTTTGTATCCACGAAGATCCGCAGAGCAATAACTATTATTAAAAAGTTTTATTTTATGCTTTCAGATTTTGGCTTCGTTCTCGAAGAAGAAAGCCAACATGGTACCCCAAAGAGTTAAGCAAGCGCCGTATGATATTGTACAAATTCCTCACGTCACGACAAATAGCAAAGTATTATGTAATTGGTTTGCTCTATCTTTCAATGACTGTCTGAAACCTTTAAAAACAATAATACCACAAAAGAAATAGTTTTTTTTCTAAACAACAGATCTAAAGATAAACCTGAAGGTTTTATTACAGAAGTGGTGCATGCATGTGTCAATTATGTAGACACTGCAAAGAGCTAACCAACAGCTGAGGTCAACAACATTTGGATAATTGTGTTAGATAGGCCACTATTTTGTGAATGCGTCGATTTGGAACGAACAGGCGTGGGTTTGGAATTTAGAACTAATCTGATTCAACAAATTATCAAGACGTATTCAAACATTTGAAGGCAATGTCGTTGGCGTTGTTATCATCGCAAAGTGATATTGTGGTGACTGATTTGTATTCTGTGTAAGTGCTAATTTAATTTGTCGATGATAAGGCGTATAATACTGGCAATTTATTCATAAGCTATCACTTAAACGCGAATGCAGAATAATTTGTTGCAACGATAGACAGATTATCAGAGCCACGCTACCTACTAACAAAACAGAAATGGTCAACATTCCACGAAATCTCTACAAAACGGACGTTACGCATACTTTGTTAATAACATGGAAAGTAGCAAAGAAGTGTTCCCAGACTCGTTAGAATGAAATGTTATCTCATTCTGGATAATATAGCCAAAACAATGAACATACGAGACTTATGCAATGTAGTCGTAATATCTGAGAACTGGGGACAAAGATGTACGGACTGATTAAGTGCTAATACAGTACTAGTTATGTGGCAGAAATAGTGAAGTCATGTAGTTTTCTTATATTATATCCGTCTTCGTAAAGACAGCTGACATACGACGATCGTACTTTCTAATTAAATAAATGATTTCGAAATTAAACCATTTTTAGAAATTTAGATAATTATGAACCCGTCATTCCTTTCTATCCCACGCTCTGTCAAGCAAGACTGTGTAGATGCAGTTACTTCGGTATTTGAAGACGAGGAACCAATAACATTCGTACAAGTAATAGTAAGGGTATTAATTATCTCTTGACTTCCTACCATTAAACGTTTCATAATCATAATAACACATTATCATCTCACGATATCGCTAGAGATTCGAATGTAAGATTATACTTTTACTCCATCGCAAGCAGCAGATGAACTCGAAATTCATTACACATTTAAATTAAAGCTCTGACCCTTACACAACGAGATCAACTGGCAAGCCAAATACGGAAAGAGATTAATCTTTGAATCAGTTACAAAAAAGGTGCTGATCCCATCAATACATGATTGATTGGAGTCGTAGCCATAGCAAGAAAATGCAAATGATAATAGAACAACATGCCGGGTATTGGAAAGCAAAGAAAGCGAACTTGCTCTGAAAGTGGTCTGCGATTGAGGAGTTCAGATAAAGTTATTGTCAATAGGCTCTTTGAGTTAAATACCTCTGTATCAGATTACACGTCTATGAACGGAAAACAAACAAGGTTGATTGAGGAAATACAAGATACATCTACTGGCTCTAGCTAGGCTTCGTCTGCGTGGAATTTGTTTGATGACTCCAAAGTAAAAGAATTTAAACGTACGTCCAAGACGCTGGATTATACAAGCTATATAAATTACATTGAATTATATCTCCATGTGTTTTCTACTCAATTGAATTAGGTACATTTTCAATCAATATTCATAATATATGATGATGACTGCTATAAAATTATAATTTCAATAGCAAACGAAAGTAAGTGAAAATGAAAGACAAAACTTTGGGAACGAGATCTACAATAAAAAAGTTAATGTCAATCAATGTCGTGAAAGCAATAATATCAGATTCCATTGAGTTAATAAAAAGTAAAACAATTGCGTCACAATTGGTTCCTTGTACTTGGGAACCAGAGCTGCCATCAGTCATCGTGTTATCTGTAGGATCTTGAGTTTGCCAAGTTACGTCTGTTGTAAAACAAACAAGTACTCCTTTCCGGAATTTGGTTCTTGAGAGTTTAGCACAGCGAATACAGGGAGCTAATCAATCTGAGAAGACTTTAAGATTTGGGACATTGATTAGGATGATGTCTGACTGTGAAGATCAACAGAAAAAAAAGGGTTCCGCAAACTCCATTCGCGTATGCGACAAAATGAAAATTTTGTATAAAACGCATACTATGCAGACACGCATATATAAGTTGGAGGATTATATCGCTTAAAAATGCCTGGCTCAAGGCTGGTCCTGCTCCACAACCACAACTAATAGATTAACACTTGACAATATTGTTGGAGCTGCTGAAGATTGTAAGACTACCTTTGCATTGTATAAACTCAATCTCCTTTGTATTAAATACCTAATTGCATAGGACAAGTGTGAGTACTATTACTATCGAGTACCGAGCTATCATTTACCGGGTAATGTCTTTCATTCGTTGACTTGAACGTGCCCTGGCGGCTGATATATGTCATGCTCACTCAAATGTCTCGCTGACGGTGGCGTGTGTGTTGGTTGGATCATTAAGCTACCTTCAAAATGGTTTAATTGAATGGTGCTGATCCATGCGTCATGTTCGTGAGCGGGCTGTTGGGTTTTGAGAACCAATGAAAGATACAATTATAATTTCAACTGATTAATTTATTATATTTATTTGGCAGGAGAGGTGTGTGTGTGCACTCTCGCTTGCTCCAGACGGAACACTAACGTCTAAACTATATTAAAGTTATGCACAATGTAAATATGTATTAAAGAGTTAAAGACTCTCAAACTACTTAAGTGGGACGGATATATTTTGTTATATTCCAACACGGGCGCCGTCAGTTGGGGCTGGTCATCTCTTAGCTGCCACGGCTTATTTTAATTATGGATTGTATAGTTTAAATTTCTATTTGCTGTATTCTGGACACTCAACGTGTACGTCTTATTTACATCGTTCTCACATATAATTAAAAATTCAACATTAATGATGTAACTAATATTTATGTAACAATATAATTTAAAAGAGTGTCCGTGGAGTTTCCTGCTCGTTCTTCTCCATACGTACCTACTACACTTTGGAATGGGCAACTAGCTTCATATTTCTGACTGACCGACCACTCGACAATTCAAAAGTGCCTGTAATTGATTTAATTGTAATAATTTCTTTGAGTTTGACCCGAAATCGATGACAGCATCAATGAATTTTATCGGGACACATCAACTCCATGAGGTAACAAAAAATGTTTCCTTCTACATCGACCAAACGACAATTCCGCGAATAAAATCAATGTGCTCATACAAGTATTCGGTAAGGTTAAAGGTGGTTACCTAACAATGCAGTCTGACCAGTTGCCTAAAATGTCATCGATCCCAACTGAACGTGTTCGTCATAAGCCAAACTGCATTCAACTAATGGAATAATGATGTATAACATATGTACAATTTTAAATGTAAAAAAATTGTCTCGATATTGTTGTCAAATATCTTAGGTGTCATGTCAGATTTTCAGAAGCAATTTATAAAAGGGTGAATAGTTTAAGCGTTAATTCATTAGAAAGAGACTTGTCTTGACGCTCAGTTGGATCTACAAGCAGTCGCCACGAAGTTTCTTTCTTTGGAGTTGTTACACATGAGTTTGACAACTTGAGTTTTTAAATTGTAGGTGCACTAAATTCACATTTTAGGTAACCACAATTAAATGTCAAGCTATACGATAAATTGTAGTAGGTGTTACAAATTCCTGTTCCAATAGATCATGTTTAATATCAATATTCACTTAGTAACGGGGACGCTACTGTGATCCTTTATTTTTGCGGTCGGCATGGCACCAGTTGGCACGGAACCTACGTCACAACATACGATGACTGTTTTTATAAAGAACCGTCATTCTTTTATTGCTCTGCAGTAATTCAAAGATGTGTAAGGGGTTTATAAGTTATATGCCCATTCGAAGATGCGTTAAGCCGCTAACGTGGTCAACAAGACTTTGACGACTCATTTGGCAATACTTGCTTTTCTAAAGTGATAAGTATGAAATTATTTATCACTGAGAGAGGAATTATATCTATTAGTAGGTTGGGCCAGTTGAAAAAGCTGAAGTACCTAATTGAAGGTTTCACTAAAAGCTTCAAATATCAATACAGTACAATCTACATGGTCCTCAAATGATCTGACTAAGATTATTTCCGGATTTTTATACACACACTAGACATGGATGAATTTTATATACACGATGAAATGAATATTTACATTGTTAAGTATTATATTATTTTAATTAAGTATTGTGAATGTGAAAACCATGCGAGTAATTTTTTTTGTTTGTTTTGTTTGCTCAGTTAGTTTTAGGCATGGTCTGGCAGTTTGAGTAATTTATCCGGCCTACCCAAATGTCTTTCTTTGGTATTGTTCGTCGAATCGTTGAGCTCCTAAGTTCTGAGTTGATCTGCATGATTACGGACAAATGCGTGCACTGACTGGACAGGTCCACTCAATCTGTGTGGTTCTTTCCTGAAAAGACCATTTCAGACACCAATCTACATTGTCATCACATGATCTGACCAAGATTATGTCTGGACTGTAAAAGAGGCCTTTCTTTTCAGAGTAGTCAGATAGGAAACGCTGACATCACCTAGTCTTTAAAATATGATTGACGTGTAAAAGTGTTTGTACACACCTACTTAAGTACAGAAATAATATCATTTATCATTTTATGCTTGGAAATTATGTTTAGTAAAGTTATTATCTAAACAAGAAACATAATATTTCAATGCAGCTAGAATTGGAGTATTTAGGTACAAGTCAAAGTCAAAACTAAGTGTACAATGTTGGTGTTATGACTTAGCAGCCTTTTACAAGCATTGCAATTATAAAGTGCACTTTGAACGCAATTCGCTAGCAATAAAAACATGTCCACAGGGACATGTTACGGTGACAATACAAATATGTCCCTGTGGACATGTTTGTATTGCTAGATAACAAACATTGAAATGACTAACTGCACTCCCCTTGGCAACATGGCAAACAAGTACCTAAACACTTGACGTATGATTTATTTTTAGTTTTTCTAACCGAGCCAACTACAGACAACTCTTTGAATGCGCTTAAATTAATACAACAGTACGTAACAACAAACATAACATATTAAACAAGGTCCTCCATTCGTCGTCAAGCAACATAATTCGTGTATCGTAATGGATTCTGTCGTTTAATTTTTAATCAATATCCAGACACACTCGCATACCGACAAGCGTATAATCGGTATAAATATTAATTCTTTAGGCTTCGCACTTCATAATTGGATGAAACAAGCTGAAGCACACAGCTATCATGAAGCCGTGAGTTAAATGTCCTTGAATACAGATTTTATCAAGTTAAAAATACGGCTGAACTAATAACACAAAACACAGCAAATTGGATTAGCTCGGTGACTTCATTGTGGACAAAAGGACACTGAATATAGATAACAAGACGAAGATAAAGACTTTTCCAAAACTCATCATCCGCCGCCTCACCGCGTCTACCCGGAGGAAGCTGAATACTAGTATTTTACGTAGAGCGACTGCCTATCTGACCTTCACCACCCAGTTACTGGATAACACTTTACCCCTTGAAGACTGGTTGTCGGACTTTCGGGCTTCTGACGACCCGAAACGACTGTCAAATACCTACGAATGACTGCCAAAACCAACAGCTTAACTTGCTTTCCGAGGCACGGAGGGGTCTCGGTATGTAAAGATGGTCACCCATCCACGGACTGACTGCAGCAAGCGTAGCTTAACCTGATCGATCGACCCGTACGGCTGCTATTACTTAGCCACGAGCCCCTCCAAAACGACAAGTGCGCTATCGTAACAACTGGTATTTTACAGGTTTTTAAGGAGCAAACAATGGTTATACAAGCACTTTCACTAACCACCCTTGTACAAACTGCAAACCTCTCTACGCCTTTTACTTGTCAAAAGCGTCCGAGAAAAAAACGAAAGTGCTCACTTGATAGCAATGTTATGCTGGAAAGGCGATAATTGAATACTAGTAATTCATGCTAAGTTAGATCACGTACGCGCACGTCATTCGCTGCTCGGACGACGGGTGACGAATCACAATCAATCGTTTGAAATAAGAATGTCCTTGCGCAGGAGTCGAAAGCTATGTTGAGTACATTTTGCAAGACAATGATCGTAACGGACGATGTCCTGTGCATATCTTATTAGTATTTGTTCTTTGATGTGTTTAGTTTTATGGTATTATTGTGCCAACTGTTACGTGGTAACTGTCTTTTTGTCACTTAAATTCGTTTTGTGTGTCGAGTTACATTTCATTATGTACGGCGAGTTTATTGTACGTGACTGGTGGATATAGTTATTAATAAACGTAGCTTACTGCGAACTTTGCACTCAACATGACACGGATATACTGATGAGGTGGTTAACGAACTCGATGAAAATACATAAGGAAAAAAGATTTACTGACAAATGGAACCGTGTCTTTTTTGAGGTACCTAAGATGGAAGCAAGGATCACAAACGAGGTCACAATCATCACCCGAAATCGATTCTTTAAAAAAAACCTACATTACAATTTATTGCATGGTAACAAATCTTTCTTGCACATTCAGATCAATCGTTTTGTCTCTACCCATTAGCAAGCCTAACAACATGATATCTCTATCAAGTTGCCTTGCGGTAGTCTGTGTAAAACTTGCATGTATCTGTGCCTAAGGACAATCGAGACATGCCACCGTGATGAGCACAGCACTACAGACATTCACCTACTTACGTTCACAGCGTCCATAATTTCCACCTTAATACCCATGTCCATTGCAAAATTATAAAAGTTAGATGTTCAAGCAATGGGTTCTCATTTAAGGATCAGTTCTCATTTAAGTTAATGTACTTAGTAGGTAGGTACATATAATAATACCTACCTTATATTATAAGTATGACTGTTTTTTGTGTTATTTTCAGGAGTAGTTTACAGAATGTCTCTTAGTTCAGTGTGCCTCTTGGCAAATGCATCCTCTAACTACTTCCACTGTTTCCTTTCTCTAGCAACTCTTCTCCAATTTGGACCCGTTGTGGGCTTTAAATTGGTCTTCCCCTCTTCCTTTTGCCATCTCTGGGGTACCATTATGTCACAATTTTACTCCATTAGGTATATAACGGGAGATGCTAAAAAGCTGGAGCGACCTTTATGGAGTAGGCACAAATGACCAATCGGGTCGTAGGCCTATGAAATCTCGGTGGCGATCTCTCGCGTCCGGCCCTGGTCCAGGCCATGATACGGAGCGAGAGGGATTGGAAAGCCGTCACCTCCTTCTGCGAAGCAGTAATGCTCGCGAAGGAGGAGGCGGAACGCGTGAGGGAAAGGCGAAATTCGCGCCCTCACACCCATAGCCGCCGCAGGAGACGCCCTGGGCGTTGGGAATCCCAAGCCGATTCTCGGCCACCGTAGGCGTGGGCTTGCGGACGGCGAGCAATGGGTAGCTCGCCGTCCGATAAGGACCAGGCCCAGGTCGACGGCGCGTTTTGTTCCACGCGCGCCTCAAAGAGATGTCAGCACCAATGACGGGGTCCGCTAGGGCCGATGCCTGCCAGGGTTGCGGGAAAGTCCGAAAGGGTTACCGTGGCCCCTGGGACAGGCAACTGAAGGAACACGGGTGGCTTTTAGTCAGTACGAGTCTGACACGCCCTCCCGCTCCATCCAGAGCGGGAGAAGTGATTTGATGATTGCCCACCCACAAAAAAAAAAACCTTTGAAATCTTTTAAGTCTTAACTGATCTGTATAATTAGGTAAAGTCTCTTTATTAAAGTCTGAATCTAAAATCATTACCCAATCTAAGTATCTGGGTTCCACCAGTGCAGTTACCAATTTTACGCCTAAATTCATTTTAGTCAATGATGGTAGCTGAAGAAAATCGATTACTGTGAAAAGCAGAAAAAAGAGCAAGTTTGAAACCACAAGACGTTTTTGCAGCTGAACCTAGTCAAATTGGTCCGATAACTATTAAAGCATAGCATAACCAGCCTATAATGTTCCCACTGCTGGGACACAGGCCTCCTCTCTTTGACAGGGAGCGGGCTATAATCCACCACGCGGGCCCTTTGCGGGTTAGTGGAGGTCACACGTCTTCGAATTTTTGGTTCTAAGTCATGCTGCTTTCCTCACGATGTTTTCCTTCACCGTTTTGAGAGCAGTGGTGATGAAATTAAATACACTAAGTAAAGTGCCTGCCTGGGTTCGAACTTGCGACCTACAACTCGTAAATCGGGACCGATACCACTGCTCTAAAGCATGTAATTTGAAAATGATTACTGGTCGATTGCAAAATCAGCCTGGCAAATATGATAGCCTTTAAGGAAAATCACAATAAAACAGGTTTTAGAACTGATATACGTATGCTTGATTCGTGCTTGGATTAGTAAAATAGCTTAGAAGTGGATTAGTAATGGGAAAGATACTGGATTCATACGTAACAAAATCAGGCTGTGAATCACTTTTCTGCTGAGCTTGATCGAAACTACGTGATTGGTCGCTGCTTCCATGTGATTGAACAATTAAAACACGAAGACTTTTAAAATTTGCTTATTTTTTAAAATATAATAAAAGGACTCCTTGTTGTTTACACATAAATAGCTCTATTGTGTTTTTTAAACACATTTTATGTAATCGTACGCATAAATTAGCCTTACTTTCTACAAGTTGCGCAACAAAAACTCGAAGTTAGTTTAATAAAAAAATTATCTAAGATGTTTGCGAATGGCATTAAAAGGCATAGCTACTTATATCATGTTACTCTTTATCAGTTATAGTTTGACACCTGACAGGTTTGAAAAAAGAAGTAGCAAAGTTTCGCGTACAACCGTCCTGACATCTTCATCTAAATGCGCGAACACTTATTAAACAGTACAGATATCAAAAAAAAAAAATAACATAATATGAGGTAGGTAAATGTTACTTTTACCATTTATTATTAGGAAGTTATTTAAATGTGGCATTTAATCTTCGTCTTTCTTAATTTAAATACTGTTAAGATTTCAAGCGAGTCGCTGAGCGATAAAATTATGAAACCAATACCTATCCTTATCTATAAAAATCAATGCCACTTTTCGTTGTAAATTTATAACTCAAGAAGAACGGATGGACCGATTTTGCTTATTCTTTTTTTTTACAATATTCCTTGAAGTACGAGGATGGTTCATACCACGGAATAGATAAATCTATTCCGTGGTTCATACGGAGAGAAAAAAAAAATGTTAGGCGGTATGAAGTTCGCGGGGTCAGATAGTTCATTATGAATATTACGCCAGGATGAATGCTCATTTATGGCAGCGCCAAAGTCCAAAGGGCCAATTTTTTCTCTGTTGACACGTGTAACTTTAAGTGGTGCGACTTGGTCCTAAAGTCCTAATGTACAACCAGTGCAAGCATAAAAAAAAAACAATATGTTAGACGAGTCAACAAGCGGGTGTTTAACCTTATAATGATTTTCGCGATCACGTCGCAACAAACATGTTCGTGGACGTGCCCCACTATTATAGGTACTCTATAGCTCTACTAAGTTTTGAATTGCACTGAACTCCCCCCTGTCCCTGTTTTTTACCCAGGAACTTTCTTTACTACTTAAGAGCGTTTATACCTTATGAGTGGCAACGTCGCAATTTAGTGTCATATTTCGTGGTTTTAAATTTTTATCATTTAATCGGAGCTATATTTTAAAAATCTATTTAATTAACTTTTTAGAATTATGTGAAAACTGTGTAAAAGGTTAGAAATCGTTGCGTTTACAGTTCTATTTAAATGCAAATAATACATTGGAAACTTGCAGGGCGTTATTTTCATTGTAAAATAACTGTAAGCATTACGGTTACTTACTTTTTAAACACTTTCACGTAATACTAAAAAGTTAATTAAACAGATTTTTTAAATATAAGTAGCTCCGATTAAATGATAAAAATTGAAAACCACGAAATATGACACTAAATTGCGACGTTGCCACTCATAAGGTATAAACGTTCTTATGGAACCAATCTGAGTAGCAGCTTAGTTTCAACTTCAGATAAACCGAAATTAAATTAAATGACATTTGTTTATTCTGTAAATAGGATATCTGAATCACTTTTACAAGTCTTATATCAAAAAAGGTAGATAGAATCAAATTTCCTATATTATGTACCGCATTTTTATTTCTTCTCAGGGGAGGAATAGCGAAACAAGCTCAGAGGTCGGTCTCTTTTAAAGTCCACACATAATCTTGGTCAGATCATGTGAGGACCATGTAGATTACGAGTCTGAAATGGTATTTTGAGGAAAGAACCACACAGATTTGAGTGGACCTTTCAGTACAAGCATTTTGTCAGATATTGGATTTTTAAGCTACTAGAGAGGTCAAGGTAAAATTTGTAGATGCCAAATTCAGAAATATCTCGCCTTGTCATCAATGTCACGGTTTGCGAAACATTACGACAAATAGACCTCAATTACATCCACATGTTTCAACACATTCGGTTACTTGAGAATAGCTCTTTAGTTTCCATCTTTAGTAGACAGCATAATTTAGCGAAACAATGTTTTTCTTGAACAATATAAATGTCGCTTACCGCTAGCATTCCTGAGAGACGGCTAGACAACAGATTGAATATGCTAGTTAGATCAGACTCGAGACTGGGTGTTATCCTTGAACCTCATTGAAACTCAATGTCAATATAATGTTTATATGGTTGGTTTGAATTATTCTTTAAAAATTGCCATGTGGCGTCCAAATATCATCCTCTGGTGGTTTTAATTTTTGGTATGAGTGCACATCAACGTACAGTCTGGTGACAAAAGAGAGCCAGAAGGGCCCAAACTCGCAAGAGCCCCACGCCAAACATAGACAGTGACTGGTTGAGGACCAAGTCAAAGACGAGAAAAAGAGTACTGCAGTTGGCTGAAAATAAATAGAAAACAAATACTGAATACACAAGTAAGCTTTAAAGACTTCAAGTAGCATCCAGTAATAAGAGATTGACCAAATGATTAAATTTTAAACAACCGACAAAGAAGTTCCTTCCTCATTTACTACAACACCATCAACTCGAAGATACCTACTGATCAATAGAAACTGAAACTAGAATAATTACTACTATCGGCATGCATCTAAACAATTGATGATATAATTGAGGCCCATAAAGCTGCTTTTCACAGAACTATATCCTCTATTGCTGAACGCTGTAAATATATTTTTGCTTGCGAATTTTATTCACTGTAGCACTGCATTGCGTACGCGCAGTGGCATCGGCACAGCGTGGTCATTAACCCGGGCCACTGGCCGCAAATACATAATGCTAATTCAGCAAATTAGGAAGACCAGCTAAAGAAAAAGGAAAAAGGATACTGTCGTTTATTGACATAAGCAGATGTAATTACAAAGTATACAAACACGCCAGAAAGAAACGAAAGGAACATTTTATAGTGCGTAGAGGTACAGAGGATTTTTGGGTTGGAAAACGGTAAATTCATTTGTAAGTAGGTACAGTCGCCAGCACATCAGGTTATTAAATACGAAACTGCTGAATTTCCCCAAATTATTTTAAACTTTTAACTGTTGAAGATTAAGTTCAAAATCGAATGAGAAAATTTTACAGTTTGTGGTAACTTGACCTGCTGCTGTGTGTACATCAAAAGGAGCTCAGGAGTTGAAAACCTCCGTAAGTTTTGTTTCACGTACATGCAACTGACAAAACATGCTCATTATTCTGAAACAACGTAATCACATCCTATCTTCTTCAAGCCACATTCACTTTTAGCATTGTTTATATGACACAATACATATTTATTAGAAGCATTACTGCTACATTATTCATTGCAAATGTTTTATTTTGTTGTCTGCAATTCAAGAGCCTGCAGTCTGCGCTAAGTTTTATTGTGGTGCGTCTGCGCAGACATCCGGCGAGAGGCAATTTGACGCTCGATTGCGCTGATCACTTCGCTGATAGATTGGTCCTTTGATGTTCATATTTCATGATATAACAGCAGTTCATTAACAGATAAGCAGAGGTTTTTGATCCCTTCTTTCGTCGGTCATCGGTGTAGTTAGCACCTAAGGGCAACTGACTACTTAAAATATATTGGTCTTTTGGTACGGTTTGGTATGGTTTAGAGAGCTTTAATGTTTACAAAATAACTTTTTGAGACCTGCTTCGACAAAATTTGTCCGTTCCTAAGGACACATTTTCTGTTTGATTTTACGTTTTGCAACAGCAATTAAATACATCGGCGATTATTTCATGCTGAACAATACAATAACGATGTTATAAATTTCTAAAATTATGACGTCACGAGAATAGCAATCGAATCATACTACAATTACCTAATACTAGATAATATGTAAATCGATGCATACCATGTCAGTCCATGTCATTTAAACTATCTAATCGAATTTGTCTGCAACAACTCCGCACGTAATTAATTTAGTAAGTATCAATAATAAATTATATCTCAGTACAGTGAGTTCCAATTCCAAAGAGAATTAAGTTTGGAGAGTGATTTATATTCAGAATTAATTCAATTTGCAATTACATAATGAATTATTGCGTGCGCATCTTTGATCTGACTTAATCAACTTTCTTAAATGTTTTTTTTTTTTTGATAATTGACTTGTTGGGCCTCTAATTAAACATTGGGTAGAGTAAGCGAAAGTCCTAATTGCGATATCGTGATCATGAGAAGAATTTGCAAGGGATAGTAATAACATGAGGCTTACATCTCTATGAATATAAATGATATAGGTAGGTAAATGTGAATAAGACGACGGTCATGGTGTTTGAAAGAGAACAGGATGTATCGGTGTGTAATGTAAAAATAAACGATAAGAGTGTGGAGCAAGTAAGCGAGTTCGTAGGTGTATTTGGGGACTCTGTTTACAAGGGATGGAAAGATTGATGAAGATGTGGAAAGAAGTGTATCTAAATGCGGGAAATAAAGCGAATAGTGCTACACATGCCATTATGAGCAACCAGTTGATGTCCAAAAAGGCTCGAGTAGCTGTTCACAATGGTGTGCTGGTGCCTACGCTTATTTATGGAAGTGAATGTTCGGTGTGGCAAAAGAAGATGAAAGTAAAATAAATGCTGTGGAAATGTGTGCCTTGCGAAGTATGTGTGGTGTGAGTATGAATGATGGGCAGAATTATGTGATAAGGCAACGGTGCGGAATAAAAGACGATGTAGTGACAAAAATTTAAATGAATATAAGTACTACATGGTTTGGTCATGTTGAGAGGATGAATGAAAGGCGACTAACAAAAGGTACACAAGGCAGATGTCAGTAGAAACGCCGGGAGGGGACGCCCTGAGGACATACAGTGACCTTATTGGTGATGTTCTTCAGAAAGCTCAGGTGCGTAGTACTAGCAACCGGCGTGCGTGTATGACCAGATGTATGAACGTAAACGAAGCAAAAGGACTATGTAAGGATCGTACCAGGTGGCGTTCTGTAGTTTCTGCGTACCCGCATGGGAAAAAGGCGTGAGTTTATGTACTCGTATGTATCTCTATGACTAGTCCATTCTTAAGGATCAATTTCTTTTATAATTTCTTGAGTATTGTTTCTTGTAAATGAGTTTTAGAGTCTGAACTCTGTAACAATTTATTAAAACGTTATTAGGCACTGCCTCCTTAGTCCTGTGTTCGCAAGGGCTACTGTTGAACATGCGGAGCAAAGTGTTCTTAGGTTATTTTATCTGCAATTTCTCAGTAGCAAGCAGCTTGGAGTCTGTATTTGCGCCCAGTTGATGTCAACAGGCTCGCTCCCTATTACATGGGACTAACATAACTGAAAGAAAGAAAGACAAGAAAGAAAAATAGGTTTATTTGTCACAGAAACACGTGCATCCAAAAAATAATTGGCTGTAATAATTAAGAAAAAAATAAATAAGAGATCTCTAATCACGAGCACAAAACAGAAGTCGACAGCTGCACGTCATGTCCATGATAACTGGCAAAAGGTGGGTGTACTAGAGGCACACTTCTGCCCAACCCTTTGGGATTAGGCGTGTTGTTATGTTATATAGGAACTAATATTTTCAGTTTACTGTTAACGCACAAGGGAGGTTAAGAGCTGCCCTTGAAGTACACGTGAGTCGCTTCAAGGACAGCCCTTGACTGGTACCGTTCAAGAATTCAAGATTACTTGTATTTTTAGATAGAATAACTGGGGTTGAGGGAAATACAAACACTGTTTTTTTACGTTGCTTAACTTTCATTGAAAACCATAATAATTATGTAAGGTACGAGGTACAGGGTGTAAAGTTCACTCATACCTCTATAGAAAAGGGAGGATCCTCCGACCAGACGGGTGTCGTATCTGGTGGGCAACTGCCCAACGATTGATGTCGTGACGTTGTATTGTACGCTAGTTGCGCAGTCCTAAACTCTGCTTGCGCGATGCAGGATTTTGCATGACGTCAGTGTAATGCGTAGTTTGCATGTGGCGATGTAGATACCGCTACATAAGATTTTGTATAAAAGTAAAACCATTAATTCATTTAAAGTGATATTTACCACAAGAGATTTTCTTCGATTATATGAATAACTAGGTGCTGCCCGCGACTTCGGTCCGCGTGGTAGTCAAGTATATCTACTGGCTGGCAGCTAAGTGTATGGCACTCGGAAATAGTGCAGTTTTATATCAGTGAAATAATTTTTGTAATTGGATCCATACTTCCAGCGTAACTGTTACAAACCAATTTTTTTTTTACCTCTATATAATATTAGTTTAGATGGCTCTAACAGGCGAGTTATTAACAAGTCACACACAAAGAAATTACATTTGTTACAATAGCGTGCCAAGCCTACTTGCCTTACCTTCGTAATATGCCTTCATTCAATCAAAGATTGTTTACATAATTTTATTCTTCACAACACACACAATTACCCTGTAAATAACACCTTTTTGTACGTTTTACTTCCTGGCCAACAGCGGAAGAGCCGTGATAACGGATCGCGTAGAACAATCAAATTAATTAATAGGCCAAGGATGGTTTGATTTTATACGTGTTCACCATGCATTGACGAACGCGCAAATAGATTATTATAATTAGCACCAGCAAGCCGATTATGTTGTGCTAATTGTAATCGTATTGAGAGTGATTAACAACTTTAGAGTATTGGAACACGATTGGAATTGGCTGAATCATGTTAGAGCTCCAGTTCTCGATTTAATGAAGTGGGAAAGCTGGACAAATTGTAAAATATGGAAGACTGTGCTAAGAAGAAAGAAAAAACAAGAGTGCTTGCCTAGTACCTACACTTTTAAAAGCCTGAGGCACTTAACATTGCTGTACTGCAAATGCAACCTCTTTCTCTTCAAGTAGAAGATAAGCACCTGATAAGACATATTAAGCATGCGTAAGCGTAACATGCTAGCAACTGTATTTAAAGCAACTTTCAGTTTTAAGTTGTTCGCCCTAAACGTGTTGGAAAGTCTATTTTACAGCAACACACAGTATTCGCACCTTTCTCAGATTTTTGTTTTAACTGTTACATGGCATAACCAGTACCTACACATTTACTTAAATAATTAATCCCAAACATGTGGTTTTTCTCTTTTACAAGCAGGTTAATTTCTACCTTCCAAACTGCAAAAGATTCTGATTTTGAAGGGCATTGCCTCGAAGGCTTCATTCTTTTCAAATTAGTTAAAAAACTATAGGTAATGGCGCGAAACAAAAGCGACACAGATAGAATTGCATCATTTCCAAAGTTCATTGTCACTGGTAGTCATGCGTGAATGATACTAGGCAGGTTGATAGAGAGGAAGTAAGGGTTGCTTATATAAAAGTATACTTGGGAGCAAATAAATCGAGCCACTTCCTTTTTTCAAAAAAGTGACATTCTATGCCACAAAAAGCGAACATAACAATAGTCATTTTTAATCTGTCAAAACAGGGAAAGAAAATTGTACTGAATTTCATTCATCCTCTAGGGGGAGAATGTGATTTAAATTTGGAATAGGCACTTATCGAAATTTATACTGAACTACATCTGTGTTTACACCATTGAGTTTGTATATTATATATAAAGCATTATATATCTTTTTGAAAAAGGAATACGCATTTATTATGCAGTTATGATTAAATAAAATTACGAAAACCGACGAGGCCGTAAGGGTCTAAGAATTTTCCGCGTTTTTGTTTTCTTCAAATACGTTAAGTTTATTTTAATTTATTTTTATAAATAAGTTAATGTTCTAAAAATACGTTTAATTGTCATTATTTTTAATAAATGCTTATCTCATATTATTATTGTGTTAATTTTTTCGCAAATGGTACGAAAAGTAGAGTATTTTCCTCGGTGATAAAGCTGTCTTAGTCTTGGGTGAACTTAAATCCCTCGCTACACTCAGGACTCGTCTTAAATCCCTCGCTTCGCTCGTGATTTAAGTTTTTAACACCCTCGCTACGCTAGGGAGTAAACCTCGAGTCCTTCATTACGCTCGCGATTTAAATCGTCACCCGCGACAGAAGACACTGCTTTATCCCCTTGGTTAATAATCTACTATTTCACTCCTCTTGCTCAAAAAGACCGTCATTGTGGCGTACCAGAGCGAAGAAAAAATTGCAATTCTTCCTCTAGGGGATTTTTTTTTTAATTTTTGTGTGTCAAATAACAATGAGCCTACAAAAACGAAAAAGTCTTTAGTCCTAAGTAGAATAATCATGAATATAGACTCGACTTATTACTGTTTCATAAAAAAAGAACTTCATTTTATTTTTGTAAATGGAACTAAAATCGGCGATCTCTTTGGTAGAATGCATGCAATGCGATGCGGCTGCAGAAAAAAAAAAACAAAAAAAAGACATTGGCGCGAAATCTTTATAATTTTTCTCTAATTGCAAATTGAATTGGTAGTGACCGTAATTAATTGTATTGGATTGTTTTATTTTCTCGCAATCGTAGTGAAAAGTAGAGTGTAACACACGGCGCTAAAAACCCATTAAAACTCGGTTTCTATTTACTCCCTCGCTAAAGCTCGGGAGTAAAATTACCTCGTATATAATGGGTCATTTTAGCTCCTTGTATAACAATCTACTATTTGTAGGCACAAATATCGTCCTGCCCGCAGCTCACAGCTGTTTATCGCGTTACAAACTAGCACGGATATAGTCATTCATTCATGTACTAAATCTCAACGATTAATCTGTTTCCGCTTTATGGGTCGCCGCCCACGCTTCGTCAATTGTCATCAATAGTGAAAGGACAACGATAAAACCTTTATTAGCATTTAAATAACAAAAAGATTTCTAAAAATGACAAATTCTACTTGCAGGAAAACCTTTCGAATAGGTAGCTCTATTTACGTTCAGTAGGTACGCAAATAAGTAAACGAGGAGGTACAACCTATATTTATTATTTCCGTTAGGATTTCCCAATAACACTATTTCACAAATAAGTAAATATAAAAGGTACCATACAGGTGTGCGGACCCACCATACCACTGGCCATACCCCTGGTGGTATGGTGGGTCTAAAACTATACCACTGAGAAAAAATTCTTGGTGAATCATTTGGGTTAGGTTAGGTTAGAACTGTGACCATTAAAGAAAGGCAAAGGAAATTATAAGGAAACGTTCATCCTATAGTAGTTATTTTTTTTATTCTTCCAGATCCTTGTGGTCCACAACACTATTTTCTCAGTGGTATACTTAGTTTTAGACCCACCATACCACCATTATGGGTATGGCCAGTGGTATGGTGGGTCCGCAATGCAGATAATGGATTGTGGATGATCTCACATCACAATACATCATCAGACTACATAGGATGAACGTTGTAATTTCCTTTGCTTTTCTTTTTACAATAAGCAGAAATGACAAAGCTTCCGTCCGTTGAAGCGCCATATTCTTTCCGAAGTTCATTCATCTTTTTCGTTGTGATTGACTACCCACAGAATGTTTCGACAGTTACTTTAATTACTTAAAGCAGTCCGCTTTTCTATAAGTTAGCTATCGTGATGCGTTGCTAATATTGTTAATGGCACATTACAGCTACAAATAACGGATTGAAGGTAGGCAATTTAGATTACCGATATATAAAAAGATTGGTTTCGTATTGATCTTCAGATTTACCTACGATGACTCTACAAGATTTCCGTTCAGAAATCTAGATCGAAAAAACTGTCAACAAGTTATGATCTAGTTTCCTTGCGAAGTAATAAGATGATGCGTAAGTTTGCCTTTAATTTGTTTTAACTTCTATTGAATGCGGTGCTCCCGACCAGACCATGGTCGACTTGCAGCATGCGTAGCATGGCCACCAAAGAAACGGAAAAACTAAGACAAAATTACAGATTGTAGAAAGATTTCTACAGTGCGATGTCAAAATTCAAAAAAAGAATTGCTTTTTGTTAAGAAAGTGATTTGTCTCGTTGAGATAGAAGTGGTCATGCTGGAGTGTGCAGTGTCCTTACACCGCACTTTAGAGGACGTGAAACGTGTGTATTAACGCGGCCACCTACTGAGCCCAAGTAATTTGAAGACGTGCCATAGACATGAAAGAAGAAGAAATCCACAACTTTATGATGATGGTTTCTTCATGCAACATCGTGCCGATCACAATGCGAATTACACTACTTTTGATCGACGCCGTTGTTCCCAATACGTAGGATAGTGTAACATCATGATTGTGCCGGTAACCGTCTCTAATCAGGAATGCACCGTGACTATAACTTGAGACACAATAACGTAGTAGGCACGTACCTAGACATCGGCATCCAAGTAAACAGTAGTCAGCCTTGGCAGAATGGCAGTAATCAATCGATTGTTTTTTTTTTAGCAACACTTATCCACGGAGTGTCAGTTAGGTACCTACTTACTGTTATTAAGATATCATACCTAATAGATTTTTAAGTTTAATAAACGTAGGCTATTAGTCATTCATAAGGTAGATAATTACAGAACATGAGTAATTATTCAAATATTTTATGTATTAGGTATCCATTGTGATCATGACTGACCTAAATGCTCAACTCGACAAGTGCATTAGGTATACCTACATGTGATAGTAGTAGGCTTAGATTCATTTTCTAGCATGCAATCATAATACTTCACAATGCTTATTTTTCTATTTTCTTTTTGGACAAAGGTGCGTTAATTTAATTAGGGTGCAAGTCGAAAGCCCTTGACTTACACCCTGGCTCTACTCTATGTGTAAAAACTTAAGCAAATTAAAATCTGTGAAATTAATAGTTCACGGATCATTCAAGCAAGCAAAGGTCAGCCGAAGAAAATTAACAATTCACACGAATCGTTGCTGGAAAATTCCACGCTGTGGAAATTCATTGGTATTTTTTGTACGTTTCTTCAGTTTTGGGTTGGAAAATTCGCCAAGAGTCCTATTTAGTTTGTGAACTGTGCCTGGATAGGTAAACTACAAACCGTATTTTAAATATTATTTGGGAATGTCTGGTGTCCCTAAGAAATTACGACGTTTCGTGGAACTAAGAAGGGAAACAAGAAAATTCCAAAAATCACTAGGAAATTCTAAATTATTTTCTTGCCTCAGTGAGATAATGCGAAGACTAGGCACGTTAAAGTAAAATTCCTCAGAACAGGCTTTGGATAGCACCTGAGAGGACAAATGTAATTGAAAATCGACGTTCAATTACCATTCAAACATCAAGTCTTGTAATAATTACGCAGGTATTGTAATATTTTAACAAATAGCTACATAAACAAGGGTAAGGCCGTCGTCAGGTCTATTACACAAGTTTTATCGAGGCCGCTTTCTCATCGTCTCCTTGGTAAGCCCCCGCAGGCCAACGTTGATAATGCCTGATGCCCACATGTGCTCTAATTATAGTCATTGTAATCCCGTGATGTAGTCTAATGTAACATCTACAACTGATTGTGTGTCTCTGTTTGGATGGGCGTCGTAAACGCGAAGAGTGTTATGGTAAAGGCCTACCTAGAATTTGGATACGGACAAGAATTTTTCATGGTCTATCTCAAATGTAGATAAGGTATAGTATAGATCTTTGGTAATGGTCAGTGGCAAAGCAGGAGCTCAGTGGTAGCGGAGACTATCAAAGGTCTTGCTAATTCAAACTTTAGATTTAATGATAGGTCTTTGAAGTCTTAGAATTGATTGGTTATTTGAGCATATAAATTTGTACCTACTAAAACCTGCATGGATGTTTAAACACTCCGTTTCACCGATCACACAATCTCGCTCATTTCAATGCAACATTTTCGTGTGAAGATAATAATAATAATATGGGACAACATCCACACAAGGTCTTCAGGTCCCGAACTAGGCAGAGCCTGTACTACGGTAACCTGATGACTGATATACATACTTATATAGATATACACACCTAAGATAAGATATAAGATATATATATAAGATTCATCTTGATTTTTTGTAAAAGCAACACGTGACGATAGTGAATTTCCGTAACTCTTGTTGGTCTGTTTGCTTGTCTATCCAGTATAAACCTCTGCCATACATGGTATCAAACCACGTGCGTAGGTAGTAAAAGACTGTTCATCCAAATATGTAATAGCAAGGTCTTCGAGGTCGTCGACCAGCGTCATTGTTTTGGTGAAACTTTAAAGGACTCGTAATATAGGAAACTGACAAGAATACCAAACTCTCTAATTACAGGTTGTTATTGACATAATTTTGTAAGGAGAGGATTTTGGGAGTGTTGATTTTTGTTCTCGACGAATTTTGATTTAGGTAACGGTGCTTCGAGATTCATGCTGTGATTAACAACGATTTAGGGCATAAGACCGTTAAAGCGTAGGCGGTAAGGTTAAAGGACCTAAAATTCAGCCAAAAGTCTTAAAACTCACATGGAGTTTTAACACATTTGGACTTCATTCCACGTTGCAACATCATCATTCATCCGCTCGATACGAATGTAAAAATGAAGATTTTTCTAAGTACACCCCTTTTTATTAACCTAAACTATGTCCCAGGTCAATGTAGTTGAGTTTCAAAATGAATAGCGTCTCTTTTATCGCAATATTACCGTACGTAGTTACGAATCATTTGAACAACAAGTTTTAATAACTTAAAAAATAAAAATAGGCGCGACACCTTGATAGCAAAACAGGTTTGTGAGTCATCTTTCCGCAGCGTCCAGACAGAAAGGCCAAATAAACTAAGAGTAAACTCGCTGAACCACTCGCTAGCCTAGCGAGCAGCGAGTGGCGACCATTTTCCACACCACGATGAGTCATCGAGGAATTTCTCTGATTGCTACCGAGAATAATATTGTTGCAAAGCCTGTTGATATGGGTAGATGTATTTTTTGTGTGTAGTTTCCTGGATATGAAAGACCTAAAGGCTCAAATAGGAGCAGCCATCATTCTAATACAATAGGCGCGAATTGATGAAACTAAACACGAAAGTACCGTAAAGTAACGGTAAAGTACCAAAATGGCACATGGAGTTAAGTTCGGTTTTGTACAGCGACAACCCTGTCACCCTGTCACTCATAACTGTGTGCAAAACTCAATTTAAAGCTCCATGTGCCATATAAAAGAGGCCGCTCTCTTTCTGTTCTAATAAAACCGAAACTATGAAGAAGTTTAGTTGTAGCAAAAGAAAAGGTTTTCGAAAATCAAGCATGCCACATATTGAAACGGTGTTTTTATTTAAGTCTGATATTCGTTCATTTGCGAAAAGCTTGACATAATTAAAAAGGAGCAGTTTTTGGGTATGATGATAAAAGTTTAAAAGTAGCAATAATAGTGCAACGAAGCATAAAGTCGCATCTTTCTAGCTCCCTCATTTTTAGGCTTTAGTGTAATGTCGTTTTTATAGCAAAAATAATAAAATTTGCTGCGTTCACCTACCTCTATACTTAACTCAAAATTGCAGTTTTTTTTAGTTATGTCACCCCTTTTGCCAATGAGCGTGTTTTTGTACAGTTGCCGGCCGTAGCCGAGCGAGATCGCCGCGAGATTTTGCACCTGTGGGTTGCGTTGCATTTGCGCGCTTGCTGTTTTGCAAGCAACAGGATAATAGCTGATCGGTTGGTGGGCTTTCACGTACCTAAATATAGCCTCTGAGTTCTGACGAAACAAAACATAGGATATTAAAAAAAAAATGCATGATTTTCCTTTACATCAAATTAGAGGAAAATGAAATAACTCAAGGAAAAACCAAGGCAAGGAATAAATTATGTGTTTTAGTATAGCATATAACACATAATTAATAAGTATGGTTCATGTAATATGGACAATCAATATTACGTAATGATCTGTCCACACAATAGAACAAAGATACCATGACAAGCAGGACTGTCTTATTATGTGTGTTTTGTTTAGTTGTTTAATATCATAATAAAATTCACTCCTGGAGTAAATAAAAACAAGACTTGTATTTCTAAGTAATGTGACACTTAGGGCCTGTTACACCACGTAGAATTAAGTTCCCGTTAAGTTACTTGGCAGATAGTTTCATACAAATTCTGTTCTATTTTTGAATTTATTCGGTGAGTAGTGCCTATTCGGATATCGTGAAGTAGGTATTAATAGGTATATTCTTAAACGTTGGTTAAAGTTAAGTTATGATTAGCAACATACATTTTAGACGTTTAACTTTAGGCAATGTTTATAAATAAAGGGGTTAGTTCTTACAAAGGATCTGGTAACTTCCTCAGCCGACAAGAAATGTTAAAATTGAAGTTTTAATTTTTATGTTCATAAATTTACTAGGTAAGAACTAATTTCACCAAACTGTTCATAATCGGATATTAGTAAATCAGTCATTAAAATAAATATCGAATGGTATTTACGTTCCACCAGAAAAAATTACGCCACATTAAGAAGCTTGGCGTTAAGTGAATGAGTCATGTATTATTCACTCTTATATATCGGTCAGATGTCAATGCAATCAAAATAAAAATTCGCAATATCACATGTCAATGTTCACCGACAATGCATCATTTTAGCTAGTCGTATAGTATAGACTCGCGTTAAATAATTTCGTTCTTCTAAAATTGAATTTTATCAGTACATAATGTCAAAGTCAAACTGCTTTTAATTTTCAAATGTATTTGTGGTTGTTTTGTGGTGTGCGTGGTGTGTTTTCTATTGTAAGAATAACTGTAAGAAAACGCGTGAACGTGGCCCTAATTTCTCATCGGATGAGAAAGAAACTTGAATTAGCTTGATTTCTCGAAGCAAAAAGAAATCGTAAACAATTTTAGGAGGTCACGTCTTACTATATCGTACACGTCGTACAAAATTTCCAAAACTTTTGGATTTTCAAAAATAAAGTTATACTCTGCTTCCATTTCGAGGATTTTGACAACTGACTATGTCAGGTAGTAAGTTACCGGACCTCTAGGGCAGCAATCAAATTTAACGCCTGATCATAATAATGGATTCATTTAATAATGGATTAGCGCATGTTGACACTCTTAATGTCTCGTTAACATTTTAACAGAAGATTAAACTAACTAACATGATATTAATATTATTATTATTATGGTGAAACTGGGCCAAATTCTTCTAAGCACAGCTGACCTTGGCAATAAGCCAGGTTGTGTATTATAAGGATTTTTAAAATAAAATGAAAGATCCAATCCATACTAATGTTATAAGTTCGAAAATAACTGTCTGTCTGTTAGCCTTTGACGCCTAAACTTTCGATAAAATTTGGTAACATACGGTAAAAAAAATATCCTACAGGGGGTGATATATAAGGGATGAAAGTATGAAAATTTAAAGTTATGCTTTTGGTAAACAATCAAAAATTACGTGTTTCAGCGATGTCGTAAAATCTTCCCCCAATGGGGTAATATACGGGACGATTTTAAAATCCACATGATTATTAAAACCTACCTCTTTTTAAGAGATTTGAGGTAATCTTTATTTCATTAAAATCGGTCCATCCTCTTAAAAGTTACTTAGTACAATTTAAAGTCAAAAATAACTCACCTACTAAGTAGATATTATGTGGTCAATGGCAGAGCTAGAGTATTTCAAATTAATGGTGATAATATTAAAATGAGTTATTATTATTTTTAAGTTGATCATTTAGAATCTTATAAACCTGAATACCTAATTTAAAATTATATGTATATACAGTCAAAACTGCTTATAACGACATTGAAGGGACCGTCCAAATGTTGACGTTATAGCCGATAGTCCTTATAAATATACATATAAGTACATAGGTCCTTATCGCAAGACTTCTAACATTCCGTCGTAATATCCGGTACGTCGTTTTAAGTGAAGTCGTTATAAACGGTTTTGACTGTATTTGGATTTATTATCTGTCTGAAAATTTTTCACGTTTATCAACTGAATTGATTTGGGTGATAGGTATTCGGATAAGCCATGAAGTAGGTTAGAGCATAGGATACTTTTATCCTGGTAGCACATCCCCATTTGATAATTTCCGATATCCCCGCAGGCGAAGCCGCATGCAGAAGCTATATTATATATAACATTTCTGGTATCTTATTGATTGTAGGTGAATTCCATTTATGTTAGTACTGTTTAAACAGCTGCATTTTTTTCCATTTGGACTAAACACTGATTAGGAATAAATTACACATGTTAGTAAGGTTAGTAATAATATTTTATGTACTTATCTAAATGGAAGGTTGCAGGTACTTAAATTAATATTTAATTGTGTACAGGAAGTATATCAAGGTTTTGACCATTTAGGAATGATAGAGATCATCAGTATCATGCCTAAAATTATATGCGCTTTATTTAGGTACAACATACTACTTACTATTGTGTGCATGAACATGTCTGTTTGACCTGTGTCTGGGTGTGTATCTGTATATAAGTATGTATATCAGTCATCAGGTTACCGCAGTACAGGATCTACCTAGTTCGGGACCTGATGACATTGTGTGGATGTTGTCTCATATTTATTTATTGTAACTCTTAAGAAAGGTTGTCTATTGTTTGCCCGAAGATTATATGCCATAATCATCATTTTCCCGAATTTCATTTACCCGAATTTCATTTACCCGAATTTCATTTGCCCAAATGTTTCATTTGCCCTAAAAGACATATGACATACTTTTAATTGCCCGAATTTTAGATACCATAAGATACGAATGCCATAAGTATTGTTTGCCTTATTTTTATGTGCCATAATAATTATTAGACATAATATTTAAATGGCATAACAAGTATTAGACAAATATTAATAAATAAACTTATTTATTCTGTGCATGGTTTTTTTTTCTGTGCATGGTTGATGGTGGGCTAGGTCGACGGAGCCCCGCTTCGCGGGGCTCCTACTTCTGTGTGGTATATAAAAAAATAACCACGAAGGGGATGGCGGGGTCTATTCGCTCGCTTCACTCGTTCACACAACCCCGCCATCCCCTTCTAACCTAACCTGTCCGAGTCGGGGTGCCCTAAAGTCCCAATTGCATCCAATTTCTCTTGATATAAACAACCGTTACACACCCGATGTCGATGGCAAATTATGTTATGGCATATCATAATTATGGCATGTGATAATTAGGGCTTACAATGATTATGACAAATGATGTTATGGTAAGTGACTTTATGGGAAACAATGATTCTGGCACGTGACTAATATGGCAAATGAGAGTAGGGCAAATGAGTATTATGTCGTATGATATTATGGCTGTTGACTATTATGGCAAATGATATTAGGGCAAAAAAAATTCGGGTAAACGGCGGTATACCCTCAAGAAATTGCTAAGTAAGTAAAGTAAAACCAGCAAAGTGGAGTGGTACGGTACTACTATATACCTACCAATGTTAGAAAGATTGTTGACTCAGTCAGTGTAATTTCCATCTTCAGTATTCTTAATATTTTAGAATTATTTTTATTACTTCTTCTGTATCTTCTTTTCTCGGTGGATAAGTTTATAAGTTGGTTCTCAATACTATTTTTAACTTCGTCCTAACTTCATACATAGCTTCAAATGAATAAAATGATTAAGATAGTTAGGTAGATAAGTAAGAATTTAAAACAGAAAAAAGTTGGTGCCAATTGTTGCAAACGGTAATTATATGATGTCATGTAGTTATGTTAATAAAACGATTGTAAAACTTAATTATCATGAAAACTTAAGCTTATTTTTGTATCAAAAAGTTTAAGCAACGCAAACTTACCTTGGATGCCAGTATGTGAAGAACCACAAAAACTAAACAAGAATGATATTAGACATTCTAACTAAGAGTTAATATCATAAGATATAGTTTTTAGACAATAATTCATAAGTGTTAAAACTTGCACACAACACTTGCGCGGTTGTAACAAATACACAATCATAAACAAAAAAAATAAATAAACGTCAACACGCCACAAAGACAGAAATTCAAAACCTAAAACATTTTTACACAATTTTTGTCGTGATTAAGCAAATTCAATGATTAAACCATTCTTAACAATTCTTCTTTTTTTGCAGAAAAAGTGCAAAATCATTCACTTTCTCGCCCTAATTTATTCCAGTTTTAATGTTCTCGCGAACTTATAGTAACAATTTTTTTTTTAATAATCATGTTTTTATTTTGTTTGTTCTGAACGTAACATATTAGGTGTGTTTGCGAAAGAACCTATTCATGCAGTAGGAACCAATTAAAATGTAATTTATTAGTATTACTTGCCTGTCTACGTTGCAACATGTGTTCACGAAAATAAAAAAATTATAGAGAAAAGAGGTTTTTCCAGTCGTAAATTGTAAAGTTTGCGCGTCAAGTTTTCATTCAAAGTTTTGGAGTACGTTATAGAAGAAAACTTTGTTTGTCTAACTTTAGACAAATGTCATTAGTGTCAAAAAGTTTTTATTTACTTTTTAACAGTTGCTATGACAACAATAAACGTAAATAAACGGAAAGACTGAAAGATTTAAGAACCAAATCTATTAATAATTTAATGCGAATCATGGGAAGCATGACTCGTTGGTTAGACGTAGAAGTAGGAGCAGATGACATAGATTTGAATACTTTGCCTCAAAACTTGGCATTACTGGACTTACACAATGATAACGAGTACAAACTCCTTATTGGCGACTTTGGACGAGGAGAGGAAGGACCCAAGCTGAAGGTACAGTCACTTAAACAATTGAACAATATCGGTGTGTAGCGTCTTTCATAGATATTCCAACTTAGAACTTAAGCCAAGCCCAGATGCTGGGCTATTTTGACTAAAAGTTGCGTTACGATTGCTCTAAGTACCTAAATTACCCTTCTGCCTTGCACACATTTCCTTCAACAGTATCTTCTACTTCTTTCTAAGGTAAGTTTTTGTAAAATACCAGCCAGTGACTTCTTGAAAAATCCTAAAACAACATCATATTTCCATTTGCAGGTGTTCAAAGGAGCCATGCAGATATCGGACACAGTATTACCAGACCTACCTCTGGGGGTAGTAGGCTTCTATATCAATGAGACGGTACCTCGGTCTGTCCCTATTGTGGCTGTAGCATACAGCTCTTGTGTATTCATGTACCGGAACATGAAGCTGTTCTATAAGTACTATCTACCGTCTACTGAGCTTAGTATGTGTGAGATGGAGGTTTGGAAACAGGTTGGTACTTTGTTTTGTTTAATAAATCATGGCTGATAGCTGCTACCAATGATTGCTACATTATAGGAAATCAATCAGCTAATAAAAAAAATTGATAAAGAGTCAGATGAAGAAAACACTAGCAAACTCTTTAGATCCTAGCCACAAAGCAGACAGTAAATCTTTTGGTTAAACCCCTGTTTTGTACAGTCATGAGCATAAATACTTTACTTTACTTTGAGTAGTTTATGCGGCCCACCCAAATGTCCTTTCTTTGGTATTGTTTGTCGAATCGTTGAGCTCCTTAAGTTCTGAGTTGAGCTGCACGGTTATTGACAAATGCCTGCACTGACTGGACAAGTCCACTCAATCTGTGTGGTTCTTTCCTCAAAAGACCATTTCAGACACCAATCTACATAGCCTTCACATGATCTGACCAAGATTTTGTCTGGACTTTAAAAGAGACTGTGACCTCTGAGTTTGTTTCGGCCTTTCTTCTCAGAGTAGTCAGATAGGAAATGCCGACCACATCTAGTTTTTAAAATACGATTGACGTGTAAAAGTGTTTGTTCAAACCTACTTACAGAAATAAAATCATTTATCATTTACACAGCAACATTCAGATTAATTTTCTTGTGAAATTACGGTTTTGCAAATACTATGTTCATAATGCCATAAAATTTATATCAATACTTTATAAGCAAACCACTTTTCAATCTTGCATACCTAAGTGTAATGTATTTGTCTTTGAATTTATGTTTATAGTTTTTTCACTGAAATTTGTCTCTCACTGGCTAGAGAATGTGGAATTATTAAAATTCAATTAAACGTATCTTAATATTTGCAGTTAACAAACCAAATAAAACACAACACGGATGCAATAAAACCGCTCATAGACAGCCTCAAAGCAATACCTCACGAAACTCTAACTCCACAGTCACAGTATATCTTAACACTAACACCAGAACAGCAGTTAGAATACCTGGAGAGTAACACAGAGTTACCGAGTAAGAACAATGCGGAGATTGTATGCATTGGCACTCTGAAAATGCACTCCATTGAAAAGTGCTCTGTGAGCTGTGTTGTAATCGCTACAGAAGATGGAGATGTGATTTTATTGGATCCGCAGACTTTTAGTCAGTTGTGTCAGGTCAGTATTAATGTGACTTGTTACTTAGGTTATTATTTTATTGGATCCGCAGACTTTTAGTCAGTTGTGTCAGGTCAGTATTAATGTGACTTGTTACCTAAGTTATTATTTTATTGGATCCGCAGACTTTTAGTCAGTTGTGTCAGGTCAGTATTAATGTGACTTGTTACTTAGGTTATTATTTTATTGGATCCGCAGACTTTTAGTCAGTTGTGTCAGGTCAGTATTAATGTGACTTGTTACTTAGGTTATTATTTTATTGGATCCGCAGACTTTTAGTCAGTTGTGTCAGGTCAGTATTAATGTGACTTGTTACTTAGATTATTATTTTATTGGATCCGCAGACTTTTAGTCAGTTGTGTCAGGTCAGTATTAATGTGACTTGTTACTTAGGTTATTATTTTATTGGATCCGCAGACTTTTAGTCAGTTGTGTCAGGTCAGTATTAATGTGACTTGTTACTTAGGTTATTATTTTATTGGATCCGCAGACTTTTAGTCAGTTGTGTCAGGTCAGTATTAATGTGACTTGTTACTTAGGTTATTATTTAATGGGTTGGAAGAATTAATTAAAAGAAAAGTTTATGAAAAAGTGCTTATCATGTGTCATTTATCATTAGTTGGACAAACTTCAAACACAAGACCAAGCACCGTTAACGTAGATACATTGTTCAAGAGCTTGATTGAGGCGTTCGCCTTAAAATTTTGTTCGTAAAACATCTGTCCAACTCTCCCGCATTGCAAGACGATAATAAGTCAATTTTGTAGAACAAATCATTATCATCATCATCAGCCTATAATGTTCCCACTGCTGGGACACAGGCGTCTCGGTGAGAGGGAGTGGCCGTAATGCACCACGCGGGCTCAGTGCGGGTTGGTAGATGTCACATGTCTTCGAATTTTTGGTTCTAGGACATGCCGGTTTCCTCTCGATGTTTTCCTTTACCGTTTTGAGAGCAGTAGTGATGAAATAATTTACACAAAGTAAAGCGCCTGTCTGGATTCGAACCTACGACCTACAACTCGTAAGTCACGGCCGTTACCACTGGGTCACCACTGCTCTCATACAAAAATGATAAAGATCGGAAATCTGATATTATGTAACGAGTACTAATGAGTGTAGTGTTGAACAAATGGTTTTTGGATAATAATTATGTTTGATTTGTCCAGGCCAAAGTATCTGGTGTAAAGAAAACGCCATACCAAATGATAACCACTGGACTGTATACTGTTGACTACAGAATAACAATAGCTACAAGGTGTGACTTACTGCTATTCAAGTTTTGAAGGCACTTTTTCAAACACTGCTTTTATTTCACACCTATGCACATTGATAATGGCACTTTCAGATTATGTAGTGTATTGCTAAAAATGGTTTAGTCATAGAATATTGGAAGTAATGGAGTTCTAGGTTTTTGTAAATCTAGGATATAACATAACATCATGACTGTAATTCTGGGTTAGGCAGACGTGTACTTATGTACAAGCTCATTTCACCAGTTATGTTCACAATAGGGTTCTCCAAATCTAAGACTGTGGGGTGCTACTGAAAAATTTCTGATGAAAATCCCAAGAATGATTTGCCCAACCAGGGACTCATGCCCAGAAACTAGGAAAATGCAATCAAATCCTAGGCAGCCATTAATCCTTGGTAGTCAGCTATCACCTTCCTAACTGGCAAATATTTATTCCACAGCACGTGCTCGATGCTAGAGAAGAAGAACTGCAAACCTATTTAAAAAATCGTATTCTTCGTTTTCAGAGAGAAGTCAGTATGCGTGCTAAAAAGAGATTGGCCTGAGGGTCGGTTACTGTTCAACACTGACGATCACATCATCGCTATTGAGGTCGTGACTGCTGACAGCAGCGTCATGGTCATATGCGCTGACCATACCATGGCGTGTTATAGTAAGAAGGTGGGTTTTAGAGAGAACTTTTGTGAGTTTTACTTTGTTTTGTTAGGTTGCTGAACTTCTGTCGAAATGACTCCCATAGGACTGCTTCTTCACTATTACATAGAAAACCATATTTTAGGAAGTTACAAGAAAGCCAGAATTTAATCTTCTCTGCTTGTTCGATCAACTATTGTGCACTAGCCCACCAGACATGACACCCCTCTCACCCTCTGGTCGAATGATCCAACCCTTTTAATTGAGGAACTTCGCACCTGGTTCCTCCACCGCCTAAATGTGTTTACTCAGTATCTGTATACAGCCAAATTCTCATTAAACTGTCCTACAACACTTTAATTTACCAGTTTTCACTCCTATAATGTACATAGAAGTAGCTTAGAAACTCTAATTGGCCATCTTCTGCATAGTGTTTATTAATTAACCGACTTCAAAAAAGAAGGAGGTTATATGTTGGTGTGTATGTTCTTTTCTTTAAATCATTTGTGTAACAATTTTGAAAATTCTTTTTGCATTTGGTAGAGAGGAAGTTTGCGCGGTGGTCCCGTATACATTTTATTAACTTTGCTGAGGCAGTTTTTGATTAGTTTCGATAATACGATTTAATCCACTTTGTGTATCTTGATCATACTTCCTGTAACTGTTGTTTACAATGCAAGTAGTAGTATACGAATTGGTGTGGGGTAGGTACCATAACTGAAAAGTGTAAAATAAAAAGTTTTTTCCAAAAACAACACTACAAAGTGAAAACTAACTTTAATTTCGCAAGTCGGTGGCTAAAAATTAAAATACAGATCCAAAGACACTGATTTCCGAAATTAAAGTTATTTTTCCCTTTGTACTAAGTGTTTTTTGAAGGTCGGTTGTTTTTTATTTTTTGCTTAGCTGTAAGTTTTATTAAATTTAATAAAATAAAATATTTTCAGGGTAAAAAGCAATGGTGTTTGACCCTAGAACACCGTCCTGTTGCTATGACACTAGTGCCAGTACTGCACCTCGGCGTCACGCTGACAGGCGTCGCGCTGGCGTCGGGTCACGTGCATCTGTATGACGGCAAGGCGCGGAGGGACACCGTGTTTGTGAGAGGTGCGTGACCTTTACGATGTTCTCATAGTGCAGTAAGTAACATATTACGTACTACCGTGCTACACCTCGGCGCCACGGCGGCTGTCGGGAGTTCCGCCTGCGTCGGGTCACGTGCATCTGTATGAAGACGAGGCGCGGAGGGACACCGTGTTTGTGAGAGTTGCGTTGCGTGACCTGGACGTCACATAACTTGATATTGATTGATTATTTATTTATTTTATATTTATAAGATTCAATATTTCAATAATATCTTTGCTTTTAAATATTTCAGATGTGGTATCCGTAATGAAGTTTGGTCAGTTGGGGCAAGAGGAACATGTGTTCATTATAATAACGGGGGGTGAGTGAAACTATCACATTTTGAATGCATACAAGTACCTATACTTACCAGTATTTACAAAAATATTCAAAAACCTAGCTTCAACACTGTCATCTCTGAACATAGGTACATGTGGGTGCCTTTGAGAGAGCCTTCTAGATAATTCATTAATTATTCCTATATTCATGGTTTCTGTATTATTTTGAAAAAAACATTTTATGCCGAAGTAAGCAAAAAAGGAAACAAGGTAATCATCCCGTATTGAATAATATTAAGTGTCGTTTAATTAATTTGCAGGCGGCAATCTAATGCTAAAGATACTAAAGCGCACAGCTGACTTCAGCGCACACGCAGCTGGAGTAGAAATGTCACCCAGCGCGCTGACCGGGCTAAAGCCCTGGCTCATACCCAAGAAGTCCAAACTTTTCCTCGAACAATCTATGAGAGAGCGAGAGAACGCTGCGTGTGAGTATACTCCTTCTCTTTCTAACGTGTACTGATATCACTCAGTGCGTTAACCGTACAGAAGCCCTAGCTCATTCCCAAGAAGTCTAAGCTGTTCTTCGAACAGTCGATGAGAGAGCGAGAGAACGCTGCGTGTGAGTATACTCCTTCTCTTTCTAACGTGTACTGATATCACTCAGTGCGTTAACCGTACAGAAGCCCTAGCTCATTCCCAAGAAGTCTAAGCTGTTCTTCGAACAGTCGATGAGAGAGCGAGAGAACGCTGCGTGTGAGTATACTCCTTCTCTTTCTAACGTGTACTGATATCACTCAGTGCGTTAATCGTACAGAAGCCCTAGCTCATTCCCAAGAAGTCTAAGCTGTTCTTCGAACAGTCGATGAGGGAAAGGGACAAAGAATCGTAGTTTTACTCGCAAGTAGCATACACTTGCGAGTAAAAGTACTATAATTTGTGGAACTGCACGTCCGGGGAAGTACTACCTACCACGTCCCACGTTGTAGAGATCCGGTGTAATTACATTCAGACAAGTCATTTAAACTTTGTCTCTAGGATCAAAAACAAAATTCTGATGCCTCTGTATATGTAATCCTGGTATCATGGCGAGACGATGTCCCTGCCACCTTAGAGATAGCCATCGAAACGATAAGAAGGACAGCAACAACTAAGCCTCTACAAATTAGATGCTCTGAATGCGGAGGTTGCTAGTTTATCGTATGCTCGTCTTAATTTCCTTCGCTTGAAAGCGATACTACTCAGGAAATCCTAAAACAAGCACATGTAGAAACCACAAACCATTCAATCACACCTACTTGCCTCTAATATAATTTTTAATCACATTGCAGTAATGCACGAGACATTTCAACTTGAGTTGAACAGACTTCGTCTGTTGGCTGCGAAGACTTTACTGGAAGCGCATGAAAAGTGTGATAACTCGGTAGGGACTGGACCTATGGAGTCTATGAGACTGACTGCAGAGGTGAGAACCAGAGAATAATCACCAGTTTAAACAAGAACTGCGCGGTAATTGCGGAACACAGTGACAGTAGGAATGTGTTTCATTGTGACAGTTCAACAACATTCATTGCGTTATTTACGTTGTCGAACATAATGAAGCAATGGATTAGCAATATCCTTCAAAATGATTCAGATTCTGATGAATAATGTGTTACGTAATTAGGGTGCTATTCTCATGTTAGTTGGAGCGATGATCTTCGTAGGGTGTATAGTGCTTAGTGCTTACTTTACTAGCTGCGTAAGAATAGCCGAGGATCAAGTTAAATGACGTGTGATTGAAAATTTCAGATGGAATCTTGACTTTATCTTGACATTTCTAAGAGCGAGATTTGAATAGCATCACTCTTTAGCACTTAGCTTACAAATGCTAGTGCAATGTCAACCTAACCTGTATTCTTCGTTTCTTTTTTCAGGTGGAAGGCCTTGGCCCCGTGTTTCGTGTAACGCTGATAATAGAGAACAACTCTAAAGATAAAGCAGTGATTGGGCTGTCTATTCTGTTCCACGTGCATACAGTCAACTATAAAGTGTCCAATCCTTATATCAAGGTAATTACATCCTTAGTAACCTCATCATTAGTACCTACCTACTATAGAAAAAAATTAAGTTAGGCGTCTAATGTAGGTATTAAACAACGGATTTCTCTCCTCAGTTTTTTATACCGAAGTTATCAGGTGTCTCATCCATAGTTATCAGAATATTAACAAAATAAAACAAAACAGTTAAGCACACATAGAAAAAAAAATCGCTTCGACTTGAGAACCTCTTCCTTTTTTCGTCGGTTAAAAAGTATAGCGATAAGAGTTGCAAGGATTCAGTATCGTGATAAGATAACACTATGCAGATAACTTTAAGATTAAAAACAAGAGCAGAATTACTATTAGAAGTCGCTCCATGTAAAATACTGGTATTCAGCTGCATTATATGGTTAGACTGAAATCTAATACCAACTTAAGTTCTCAGTTGAGCTGCACGATTGCTGACAATTGCGTGCACTGACTGGACAGGTCCACTCAATCTGTGTGGTTCTGTCCTCAAAAGACCATTTCAGATACCGATCTACATAGCCCTCACATCATCTTACCAAGATTTTGTCTGGACTTTAAAAGAGACTGTGGCCTCTGATTTTGTTTCAGCCTTTGTTCTCAGAGTAGTCAGATTAATCAGAAACGGCCGGCCTCATAAAATATATGATTGACGTGTAAAAGTGTTTGTACAAACCTACTTACAGAAATAAAATTATTTATTTTTTATAAACATGGTTGGGATCGATTTATTTATTTATTTGCTTTCATGTACTCTGGTTAGTAAGGAACTATTACAATTTCACGGCACAGTAATAATACCTACATGAACCCTGTATGGGCACAAAAAAAATTTGAATAATTTATTAGGAGCGATCTTTTATGAGTTTGAAAAAAAAAACATTAAAGATTGCTCCTAATAAATTATTCTTAGATTAGTCATTATCATTAATTATAGCTTGAGTTGGTGATCGTAGTATTACGTTGTCAGCAAATCAAAGAACAACACTACTTACCCCTTTGAACCATGATGTCAATTTCATGCGAAGTTCCTTGGATAACCTTAATCTTCCTTTTATGACATTTAGATAAAAACGCAGTCAAATGCATTCTGCACTTGTTTGTAATCCTGCTTAATGTTATCTTAATCACGATACTGAATACTTGCAACTCTTATCGCTATACTTTTTAAACCGACGAAAAAAATGAAGAATTTATAAAGTTGACGCTTATTTCTTTTCTGTGTGCCTAACTTTTTTTTTTTAATGTATGCGTAGCTTTTTGTGTAAAATGTTTAAAGAGTAAGAATATCACAGGTACCCCTCCTCTCACCGGGTGGTAAGCTGAAATTCCCGACGAAAATCGAAGAAGTATTCGATGACAATATAAGCCCGGATGTTTTGTTTCGTCCTGTAACCGGTCAAGGCGGAGAACGATCACTGATCAAAGTTCTATTACTCAAAGAGGGTAGAAAGATCCCAGTACTCGCTGCGACGGTACAAATGCCTCCAACAGACCCTATGATGTTACCCTTTGATAAAATGCAGGCGATTGCTGGCATTGAGGAGAAAGAAAACCCTAATTGGACGACCAAGACTTAGGATATATCTAACGTTGGTTTTAACGCCATCTGTTGGCACGTGGTGGTAATTGTAGTGTAAGTTATAGATGGCATGCTTTTTAAATGAGGTTGAATCTCAAGATTTTATATAGTATCCGTTTGTGAGATAATTAAGAGCATGCATGTATAATGTGTTACCTGGGTTTTAACAAAAACATTTGTTCGGGAATGTATAAATAACACTAAAATACTCAATAACACTAAAATTAAATTGATAATTATATTGTAAATAAAGTTTCAGGTAAATATTCGTCTAGTTTTACTTATTTCCTTTTTCTCTTTGTAGTTAATGGATACACCATTCTTTGTCAACTCTGGTCTGTAACTTAGAATTTCCTTATAGAAAAATCCATCGAAACTTCCCGGACTTGGAGCAAATACAGGACCTTGTAGTCGCGCTTTGTAGTCGTGCTTGCGATCACTAGGCGACCGAGGCAATCATACTAATAATATTGTACTATAATAACTTTAAACAAGTAGGTATGACGTCCAATATGATAATATTATTTACAGAGGATAGTGATAGAGATCTGCACGTTATCAGGGCTAATGTTACAGGCTGACCCGATAGCCAACTACGATTATGTGGGTTTAGTAATTACAATGTTATGATATAATATCCTTACAAAATGTCCGTCGCAGGTGTTTAGAAAAAGTAGTTATTGAGCTAAAAGACAGTAGGTACGCTATCTTGGAATTGCATTTTGACTGCACTATCGGCATCAGCGCCCTCGAAATCCTTGAAATGTCACATAGGACGAAATGTTTTCGCAGCCACCATCTTCGATTTTCATTTTTCATTAGCGCCCTCGACTAGACCCGGTCAAACGTTACATCAATGTGGAATTGAGCGTCGACAAATTCCTGCAATACAACCTGTCCGTCGTGCCGTGGTTGCATCAACAAAGCCTTAGAATTCGTCGTAGCTTTCCTTCATTGCCAGAGCGCGGTGTGGTCGAATATCAAAAGAGCGAATTTCGGTTTGTTGCCTGTTTTTTCGCTCAACAGGCGTATTCGATATTTGAGCCTTACCTAATATGCCATGTGGCTGACAGTAAGCTTTCTGGGTGATGGCTAGAACCTCTTGCAACCACCGGTAGCCGTTGGTTTTAATCAGTGCTGCCGGGAAGCCGATAACCAATTGCAGTTTTTTTTTGGGACCCGGCGCCGGCAGCTTCTGCTCATCCTTACTTTTTTGTTTTAGAGTATTTCATACAGGCTCTCAGAAATGTCATAATGACCCTGTGACCCCTCCACCTGCCTGATTGCTGCGCCATAAATCTTCTGACTGGCTCACTTCTTTATAAGCTAGGTTTGTAATTTATTCTCGTATTTATAATAGAGCTTGCAAAAGAGCGTTTGACTGGGTACTTATTTGCTCACATGTTCTTAACGTTATGTCTTTCTTCAGTTTGGTAACGCTTGCACTACGACAAGCGCCTTAGTAGGCACTTACATAAATGACCTTTCTAAAGGACATCATCAATTTTGCATAATCAGTTCAGACTATCTAAAGCCCAGGCTTCAAAATGTTCGATAAAGTGATAGAATATAGAATCTTATCTATCTACGCTGGTAATAGAAACCCACTAAAAATAAATGAAATTAGGTATATCTAAGTACACATAAAATATTATGAAGAAGTTCAATCAATCAATTTGCCTGGTCTTTTCACAACTGTTTTGGGGTCGGCTTCCAGTCGAACCGGGTGCAGCTGAATACCATGATTTTACATAGAGCAACTGCCTATCTGACCTCCACAACCCAGTTACCTACTGGGTAAAATGATACCCCCGGTAAGACTGGTTGGCAGACTTTAGGGTTTCTGACTAACTGTAACGACTGTCAAATAACAGCTGGGACCAACAGCGAGGCACGGAGGAGTCTCGATGTTATGGATGGTCACCCATCCACAAACCCACCGCGGCAAGCGCTGCTTAACCTTCGGTCGACCCGTGGGGCTGTTATTATTTATCCAGCTCCTCAAAATATGATAAGAAGTTGATTGATAAAAATATAATAAAAAAAGTCCTCCACGTATTTTTTCCGTTCAAGCGTCCAAGGTAAATAAATCAAACTTCCCATGTAACCGTTTTTAGGGTTCCGTAATTAACAAGGAACCCTTATAGTTTCGCCATGTCCGTCCTTCCGTCCGTCTGTCCGTAGCTTAGCTTAGAGACTTGTACTAAAAGGCTGTAATTTGGCATGGTTATTCATTAGTCTCGCCGACAATTCGGTAAAATAAACTCTTATTTTAGGGTACCTCCCCTACACGTAAAGTAGGGATATTTTTTTTTTCTCGTCTACCGCTAGTGTGGGGTGTCGTTGGATAGGTCTTTTGGTCTTTCGTTTGTTAATTTGACATAAGATTACCTCAGATATTTTGTATGCCTTTTGACGGGACATAGCATGGACCAACATTTTTTGTATAACATCTGTATTTAGTAATTGTATCATAATTAAGTTCACAAAATTAATAAAAGAATTTGAAAAATATTACGGGTTTGTGAAAACAATTTGTGAAATATTAAGCTTTAAATTGCAATTTTTTGTTGTAAATTGTCCCCCTCCACCCCTGACAGCGAAATTGTTGTTTTTTTAGTTATGTGTAAAAATTCACGGTAAGTAATATACAGAGTTGATACGACAGAGGGGCTTTCCTATAAGCTGCCTATACTAGGTACCATTTTCAAGCTCTGTACCAAAAATCAATTAAATGGGAACAGTAGTTTAGTCGCGAATGTTTTTTTTTATTTTTTGTCCCGTTTGATCAACGTATCTTTCCTAACAGCTGATTATGTCTATACGCATAGTTGACATGCACCTTAAAACGATAAATCTGAGTAACTATAACCTACGATGCGTTGTTGCCGCTCTGACGCAAGTCACAAATACCAAATATTTTCGCTATAAAGATGGCAATAAATACACCCACTTGCACTTTCATTACAAAGGCTGGTTGCGTTTTACTCTGATTTGTAAACTATTTAGTTTGTTAGAAAAAAAAAACAAATTTTTCACTCCTCTTGCTCAAAAAGACCGTCATTGTGGCGTACCAGAGCGAAGAAAAAATAGCAATTCTTCCTCTAGGGGAAAAAGTTTTTTTTTTTTAAATTTTTGTGTGTCAAATGACAATGAGCCTACAAAAACGAAAAAGTCTTTAGTCATAAGTAGAATAATCATGAATATAGACTCGACTTATTACTGTTTCATAAAAAAAGAACTTCATTTTATTTTTGAAAATGGAACTAAAATCGGCGATCTCTTTGGTAGAAATCATGCAATGCGTTGCGGCTGCAGAAGAAAAAACAAAAAAAGACATTGGCGCGAAATCTTTATAATTTTTCTCTAATTGCAAATTGAATTGGTGTGATTGGTAGTGACCGTAATTAATTTTACAATAGTGAAAATGTCATCATCTAGTGAGAATGGAGACCCTAATTTGCAAATAGAAGAGAAAGGAAAAGAACCACTCAACATTCATCTTCACAGAGGACTGAAATTAAGTTACCGGGAAAAAACATCTCGTTAAATATCCAGAATTGTACAAATTGTACCTACATTTAATTTTTAATAAAATAAACTACATAATTATTTCATATTTTTTTGGATTGTTTTATTTTCTCGCAATCGTAGTGAAAAGTAGAGTGTAACACACGGCGCTAAAAACCCATTAAAACTCGGTTTCTATTTACTCCCTCGCTAAAGCTCGGGAGTAAAACTACCTTGTATATAATGGGTCATTTTAGCTCCTTGTCTATCAATCTACTATTTGGTGCTTTTTATTTTTATACCGTATCGAATTTAATGCCCCTCTGTCATATCAACTCTGTATACATAATAACGAAGTTAAAAGGAAAACTATCACAGCTAAGTAGGCTTTACAAGATTTATGAGCAATAGTCGATCAAGTTACATTTGCAGTTGGAATGTATCAATGGAAGAACATGTTTTTCAACTAGGTACAATGTTGTGTTTGATCTTGGGATAAATTCATCCCAACTACGGAACCCTGCATCATGCGTGGTCCGACACGCACATGACCGGTTTTCAAGGAATGCAGGAAATATAAACATTAGTTTACCTACTAAGTACCTAATAGCTGCATCATTGTAAATCAATTGAGGAAAATGAGGTAGCCTACGTGTAGTACAAATTACTGCAAACTTTAATGATTTGATTAAGTGCCTACGTTAGTGTAAGCAGGCAATCGGTAGTAATTGGTGTTATAGGTATTTACTAATAGTAAGTAGGTAAATCATTATGCGAATAGGGTAGGTAGCCTTTGTAAGTGCAGGTAGTTTATTTATTAAAACTTTATGCACAGGTAAAAAATAATAGTGTACAAAGGCGGACTTTATAATGCCTGAGGCATTTTCTACCAGTCAACCTTAGGGTGATGCAGAGATATACCATGGCAGGTGCAACATACGGGATAGATAGATCGGAAATGACTATAAAATACAAGAATAAATACTAAAATATAGATACATACATATAAACAAAATAAACCTTGGTCAGGAGAAATAAAGATCGGTAGAGGAGAAAACGAATCCAGCAACTCAGCGCTGGGATGTTTCAGCCAACTTCTGACGGATATGTTCACGTGCCTTTACTTTAAAAGATAACCGACTGGTTGCTGTCCTGATTTTCAGAGGGAGCGCATTCCAAAGAAAAACCGCCTGGACAAAGAAAGAAGAATGAATGAAACCAGAACGGTGAGAAGGACATCGTAGAAGACGATTGTTGGTGGAACGAAGATTTTTACTATGGGCAGTGCATAAATATTGAATTTGGGAAGTCAGGTAAGAAGGGGAAGTGGGTTTGTCCAGAATAGAGAACAACGTAGACAGAGCCCTCAACTCTCTGCGCTGACAAATGGGTAACCATTTTAAAAGCAGTCGGTGTGCAGGTACATGGTCATACTTACGAAGATTGAAAACGAATCGAATGCAGTTATTGAGAAGGCGGTCAAGTTTATTGAGGAGATCTGCATTCAGGTCATAGTAACACACATCACCATAGTCAATTATAGGAAATATAAGGGCCTGTACAAGCATTGCTTTTATGTGTGATGGGAGAAGGATGGTTTATTGACGACTAACTTACAGACCCGCAGCAACAGATACATATATCACCCCTGGATTAGCAACACGAAGAGAGAGAAATTAGGATCCACGTTCATAAGAATTTAGCGAGTTCAATATAAATACTTCTTTCTTCGGGAGAAAATCTAAATTGCAGATTACACACGTACGTAAATAGCATTTAAGAATAGAAGGATTAGCTTAGAGAGTATGCACACTAATATTTCTAGATTTAGTTAAGTATAGCTTAGCGCTGATAGCCCAGTGGTTAAGGTTTCGCGTCTCCTGCACGAGTTTGTGGGATCAAATCCGGGCAAGTACCAATGTGACTTTTTCAATTCATATATAGGTAGGTACTTTCGGAATTTATCTTGGACATTAAGTACTGACATCGGTGAAGGAAAAATTTCCACGAGGAAACCTGGATTTATAATAGATAAAATAATACAAAATAAATAATAATATAATTTAAATAATTATAAAAAAATCGTAGCAAAGTCACAACTGACCTTTGGATTTGTTTATCTATATCTATAAAAATCAATGCCACTTTTCGTTGTAATTTTATAAGTAACTCAAGAACGGACGGACCGATTTTGATAATTATTTTTTTAGAATATTCCTTGAAGTACGAGGATGGTTCATACGGAGAGAAAAAAAATGTTAGGCGGTACGAAGTTCGCGGGGTCAGCTAGTTTAAAATAATTTATGCGAGCTCTGGGGTTTTTTGTCTTTTTGTCTGAATGTATGTTCCAGCATCACGCGAAACATCGAGATAGATATTGATATGATGATGACAGATATTCCCTATAAGTCTGATCAGTCTGTAGGATATAAAATTGTCACGCATTTTGCTATGGGGGATGAGCAACATTGCTCTATGTTCGTATCTTCTACAGGTTACCGCAAATTGTGAAAAGATTAGCCAAAAGGTTAGAATATTGCAGATTTTAGCAGATTTAACTTTTTGAACGATTATCATCACGTTTTACCTTTATGGAGCTAAGCAGTCAATCACGATATAATATAAAGGATGGCTTTTTTTTTTAGATGGGGCAGCCACATTAACCGTTATCTTTGTAAGAAAACGATCTTAGGAGACTGTTCTTCACTTTTTTAAACATATTGATCTGCATTCACAGATTTTGAAAAAAAAATACAGTAGGCAATAAAATGAGCCATTTTCACCAAAAGAAAGGACGCCAATCGATCCTGTTTCTTATAAAGATTAAAAAAAAGTCTATGAGACCTGGGTTTGAGTATCTACTATAAAAGTCAGAAATCGCAATTAACTTCCCATAAATTGCGTAGGAAATGAGGCTACTGAACGAACACAATATACCTACCTACCTACCAGTGTATGACAACAGTCGATTTATTCCATTACTTCACTGGGTTGAAGTTGAATAGGGAATGAATATAGCAGATAGTTACCCGGCTAAGCAGTCAATCATGACATAATATAAGAACGGCTATTTTAGTCAACTTTCGTTTTTACGTTATACAAACACGACATTTTCAACCTGGAAGTTAGTAATTCCGAAATGGATTTGTGCCCGTTTGATGGCAATAGGCAATGAGTGGTGAAATGTGGGTGGATTATAAAGGTATACCTCTGCTTAAGCCTTTAGGGATTACAAGCGTGATGTTATGTTGTTGTTTGTTTATTGCTAAAAAATTACAAGCCCCCCATCTGTCGCTCGAGCTGTAACAATAGAAAAAGTAAAATTGTGTCACATTTATTAGTGACAGTTGAGGAGATAGGCCCCTGGCATAGGCAACTGAAGGAAAACGGGTGGGTTTTAATCAGTAAGAGACTGACACGCCCTCCCGTTCCACCCAGAGCGGGAAAAGTTATTTGATGATTGCCCAACATCAAAAAAAAAAAGGGCAAATTATACCGGTCGTTCTAAGTTTCCAAACCAGGATACCTACCTATACAGTCTAACATACATAATAAGATAATAATACCTAACTGGTAACTATTTGACAATAACAGCGTCTTTATGTCGTAGTCGTAAGTATCTATGGTTTTCGTAGGCCACTGATATGTGCGATTGACTGTACTTAACGACGACGTGAAAAGCTGGCATATGGACGCTAATTTATTAAAACCATCATTTAAATCTCTTGGAATTACCTACTAGGTACCTACATAATTTGATTAACGCATTATGTGACATGATGTAATAGTACAGTTGTTATTTAAGTGCGTACCTACGTGCTCTTCTGAATGAAAGAAATAATTAGGTTATTATGATGGATGGAGTCCTTTGCTCCAGCAGTGACACTAGGAAAATACCTAAAGACTAATATGATGAAGTTTAGATTGTCATTCGGTGAGAAATAGGATCACGCTGGAATCGAACCAAGGAGGCCAATAACATTAGATAGGTAAGTACCTACACATTAAAACATGATTAGCTACCAATCAACAATGAGGATCAATATTGCGTCATCAGCAGAGGTCGGAATTTGGTAGATTATTGATGTACAGTCAGCGTCACGATTTGGGTACCCCCCTTCAAAGTTAATTTTAATACAACTGGGGTACCCAATTGATGCAGCCTACCGTACTTATACTGATTTCATACAGCGAAAGAATAAAGTGGATATGCCTCAAATCCTTAGATTAAAATTAATATATTACGAGCAGAAATATTCCGTGATTTATTAAATAAAAAAGTTATACAGTAATGTCGGAAGCGAACACTTCAAATCTTAGTGGTACTATGAATGAATCGGACAAGGAAAATTATTCTGATGGGCCGTTTGATTTGATTATGCAAACCCTCACGAGTCTAGGCTAGAAGCAAAAGTATTTTCTTATTTATAAAAAAGGCGAGGTCTTATACCTCGCCTTTTTTATAAATAAGAAAATGAGAATTTGCTTAAGACTATTAATAATTTGTATTGTGAATTAATGTAAATATTAATAAAAATTGTATGTTAATTATCTTTGTTTTATTTGTCTGTCTATCTCTGAGGTTTTTATTTGTAACTAGCTTCTGCCCTTGACTTCGTACGCGGATCCTGTTGCTTATGCCAGCGACAACAAGGTCGTCAAAATCGAAGATCTGAACCGTTTGATGTAGAATTCTAAGGCCCGGGGACGGGAAAACAACGGGATGAGCGAGACGATTGGAGACTTTGGAGACAACAGGAAATGCCCATCAGACTAAACAACTTTTGCTAAGACGTCATTCCGTAATATGTTATAGTGTCGCTGGGCTTTGGAGTTCCACAACAGGTGTTCCAGATCATCAAATTTATCACACAGTTGAAAATGCTCTTCACGTGGAATAATTTTTGCTATGGCACCATTTTTATATCTCTTATACTTTAGCTGGTCTGTTGCGGTTCTGCATCAGGTGTTCCATTTTACAAAATAAATTATAACTTATATGTTGCCCAGACTTAATACCTATACAACAAAAAACTTTTCTTCTCGTTATTCCGCAGCGGATCCCAAGGGTACACCGATTAACAATAATATTGCAAATAACTTTAAAAAAAAATCTTTTTAAACTATATTTGGGGGTTTTCCCTCAGGAGCCATTAGATAAAAATGTTGGCATAAATGGGCCTTCTGAAATCTGTTTTGCACCAAAAGATGTCATTTGAAAGGCATTATTGTACGAACGGATGTTGTCCAAGAAATGTTTTGACTGTGGATGGTCACCGATTAGCAGTGATCTTAATATTTCTGGAGGATTTTGTAATATTTCAATATGTACTTTCCCACCTGAGCAACACATACCGTTTGTTTCTTTTTGGCCATTTAACAGCTTCACAAAATGTACAATTTTGAACCATACCTCCGATGACGGAATATGTGGCGTAATCAATCATAGGAGTATACGTAAATGCACTCCGTTCCTTATCAACCCAAGGAAGGTCGCCATGCCCTACGGCGATATCTTCAGACACATCCGATTCTTCAGATGATATCGACATTCTGTTCAGAGAATGTCGAAGGCGATCAGAATTCAAACGTTCGTTGCGCTCTTCTTCTGTCTCTTCATGCCGTTCTCCAGCAATTCTTTCTCTCTCACTTTCTAACTGATTATGAATATTTTGTTGTGTGCGTGTTCGGGACAATATATGATAATCTCGATCAGCAGTGAGTCGCGCATCACGTTCATCACTCGTTTCAAAAGACCTGTTAGTAGATGTGCGAATTCGCTGAGAACTCAAGCGTGATTCTGTATCGGTAAACGTTTCCGATTCGCGAGACAATGCGTGACGTTCACGATCAGCGGACAGTCGCGCATCACGTTCCGCACTTGTCTCTAGAGACCTAGAAGCAGATGAGTAGATACGCTGAGAACTCAAGCGCAATTCTCTATCGGTGAACGTCTGCGACTCGCGAGACAATGCATGACGTTCACGATCAGCGGTCAGTCGCGCATCATATTCTTCACTGGTCTCTAGAGACCTGGATGTAGATGAGTAAATACGGTGAGAACGCAGGCGTGCTTCGCGATCCGAAGAGGTTTCTACGGAGCGAGTTGCGGCCTGATGTTCTCGAACAGCATCAAGTCTTTCCTGACGCTCTTCGGTAGATTTTTGGGATCTTATGATCCTCAATCTTTTAGCTCCTTTGGAACGTTGGGAAAGATTTAACCTCTTTCTAGGCATGGTTATAGTTTTATTCTGAAGAAGATACCTGATCAATTCAAATCTAAGTGACTGCTCCCTGCGTTCCCGGGTAGGCTACCGTGTCACGAAGATAAATGGAAAAGGAAATTAAACACTCAAATAACATAAGCCCGAAGGCATATTTTGAAGGAGTTTTGGCCAGTAGAGTCAAATTTTCAATGATTCATCGAATTTTAATCGAAAATCAGTCTTAAACTGTTACCGCCTTCACCGCGTGGAGGTACTCCCATCTTATGTTATTTTATAATTATACAGTGAAATTAGCGATAGCTTTGATTTCCATATCAGGTGTTCCAGATCTTCAATTTTTATACGTCAACAGAGAGTGCTCATCAGGCAGAACAACTTTTGCTAAGACGTCATTCCTATATTTATTATAGTAAATATAAAATATAAATATCGTCTGACATTGCACACAGCACCATCTAGTTCCAAGTTAAGCACTTAACAGTTAAAGGCTTGTGTTATGGATACCAGATGATTGATACACTACTTAAATACATTTTTTTTTTTTTTGTAAATTCATACATATTATAAATATACATCCATGACTCTAGTACATATAGTGTAGCTGGGCTCTTGGAGTTCCACAACAGGTGTTCCAGATCTTCAAATTTTATACGACAACAGAGAGTGCTCATCAGGCTGAACAACTCTTGCTAAGACGTCATTCCTTTAAGTATATGTTATAGTGTAGCTGGGCTCTTGGAGTTCCAAATCAGGTGTTCCAGATCTTCAAATTTATTCTCTTAGCAGAAAATGCTCATCACGTGAAACAATTTTTTCTTTGTTTAGCTGGTCTGTTAATGCGGTTCTGCATCAGGTGTTCAAGTTTATAGCCTATATGTTGCCCAGACCTACCTATACTACAAAAAAAAACATTCTAAAGAGCAAGATTAGCGTGTACAAACAAACAGACAAACAGACACACAGACAGACAGATTTTTTTTGGATTCGTGCTCTATTACTGTTTCTAAACCCCCCTCAATTATTTTTTTATATATTCAATGTACAGACACAGTTTTTTTACTGTTTTATTATATGTATAGATATTGTTGGCCACACGGGATTGTCCAATAAAAATCCCGGGAAGGTCCATATTAATATCAACATTTCGATGCAAGTACATAGTTACATAAATAACTCTACCTAATTCCGCCCTCTGGTCATCAGGGATTAGCGTTTCTCAGGATTTACTTAGGTTTATCTTTAAATTTACCCCTTGGCAACGATCTTATTTTGTCAGATCAGGACAATAATCGTGGTTTTAACTTGTAATCGGAGCTTCAACGTGAATATAATCGAGGCTCCAACTTCTAATCACGTATTTTTCAATAATTTATCGATTAAGTCAGAGATAGCTGCAATCGGCGATAAGTAAATACTTCGTGCGCCATTTTTGTTATCTTGGCAACGCAACGGACGCCGCCGGCCGGCCGGCTGATTACAAATTCTACAGTAAGTACTTACCTACATAGAGGATTATAATTTTATAAAGCATATTGATAGAGGAATGCATATTGTGGAAAAGGGGTGCACGTGTTCTCGCATTTAGAAAGAAATAAAGAAAGAAAATGTGGGTTTTTAGTTTAATTTGGGTAAAAAAATATACACAAAATAAAAATTGGATTGGTTAAATCCTTAAAAGGGGCCATGGTACTCATCATTATGAACAATTTTACTATGGGACTAACCCTGAAATCATAACAAAATAATCAGCTGATCCAATGATCCATACATTTATGTTCGCATAAATCGACATAATGTATGGATCAGCAGATCAGTGATGAGTACAATGACCCCCTTTAAAGATTAAAACTACCTACTTATCGAAATGTAACGAAGTATAACTAGGTATTTTTTTTCTGTTTTATAACACATTTCTTTGACTTTTCCGAAAGACATCTTAAGTACTGAGATTCTCCTCAGTATCTACTTATGAGTCATGTCAGAACACCCCAGCCGTTCCAAAGAAGCGTGCGTTTTAGAGCACCCAAAAAGGTCCAATTCTTCCTAACTTCCTCAGACCACGATCGATTGGAGTATGAACTCATGACATCGCACAACCTTTTTTCAGTTTGGTTCCAAGAGTCTATTTTTGTTTTTATAAAGCATTGCCCCACAAGCACTAGGAATTTCTCCTGTATTGTGGGTGCGATTACAAACATTTAAACTCACATAGGTAGGTAGACAAACAGCCAGACCCCTAATGCCCCCCCCCCCCCCCCCCCCGTAATGCTCATCCCCGTAGCCCATCTTCAGTTTTCAGCAGAGGTTCTGAGTTTGATATAGGTACTCTCTGGGGTAACCCAGCATAGCCTTTTTGCGTAACTTAATTACGAATTGAGTCAGAAAAGAATGTCGGCATTATAATCTGTATCATAAAGCAAAAAGTCCCCAGTGTGATTCATAAAATTATCGAACATCTAAACTGTAAAATGATGAGGAAGTGTTATTAATTTATTAAAGATTATCTGTCGAAATACGTAGTTTACCCACTTTGTAGATAGATCTTCGTTTTTTATACTTATTATTTCGTGGAAAAATGTTGCCGTCATTGGAAAATTGATATCATGGCACATAATAAAGAACAAACGAACCGTGTTATGTAGACTGTAATAATGAACTGCTAACTCGCCTATTTACTAGTTTAATTGCATTGCAAGGTTTTAGCGATGCGAAGATGCTGAAGAATGCTTTGCTTGCTCATAGATTCTTAGGATGCAGTGATGCACAGGTTCGTAATCTTGCGGGGTTCTGCGTAAGTATACCACTGTGAGTCCTACTTTCTTGTGACTTTCTGGGCCAGGCTCAAGAAAAGTACCTACTAGAAGAAGAGTTTATAAACAATAAGTAATACTAAATAATCCAAACTTTAAAATAAAATAATCACGATTATGAATCAAGATGTTTTTGCCTTGACCAAGAATACAAACTGCTTTTTGCCGAACTAAATTTACACGCTAACGACCTCCAGCTCCAGTAGCATTACCTAGTTGAATCAAAGTTAGCAACACATTACCCTCCTTCTGCATAAATCAAGAGGTACTCCAGTAGTTAGTAACATACCACGGGTAAAAGGGAAGGTTGTATTTTACCGTAAGTTTAAGTTGTTACAGTGAGTGCAGTGCCAAAGTTGACCCATAGCCGTAAAGGCGTTAACCTGCATATAAAGAATGCAAGCTATGTATGTTAAGCCCACGTTCGCACGGGTGTAAAAAATATCGCGGTGGGATTTTATCGCGTATTGGATTTTCAACACTATGGGCGAAGCAGTAGGTACCTACGATGAAGATCCAGTGCGCGAAAAAACTCCTGCCGCGATATTTTTACGTCCGTGCGAACGTGGGCTTAACATACATAGCTTGCATTCTTTGCAACGTGGTCTAATGCATAAAGAACGGAATTCTTTGAACGTACACATTCAAGATTTATTGTGTCAATCATTTAGCGTAGGTATGTTGAGTTATGTGGCGTAAAACAAGGCGAAAATAACAAAAGAGGAACTTGAGGTTTGTCAATTGTTTCTGAATTATTGTGCGTAGAAAGTGATAGCTGGTGTTCCTATACATTGAGCCATGGAGCCATTACCACCTGTGCAAGCAAGTTTATGTCTTATTTATGCCGTCTATCATCATCAGCCTACGGGAGTCCACTGCAGGATAAAGGTCTTCCCGATTAAAAAAAATATTAGGGCTGCGTCGGTATAAGGACAGGGTCTAAGCTACAACTGCTGGGCTCCATCCAGCAATATCAATTTCCTCAAAATGCGTGTGAAATCGAGTACTAGCTTCTGATTGAGGCCCACGATTGGTGGCTGGACCATGACTGAAATGTTCGTCAAGGCTCAATGGCCAACAACCAGTCATCAGCCGTTACGAATATCCATTTTCCTCTAAATTCCACTTTACCTTTGGATTTATTTCCTCTTTCTTAATTCAATATGAGGCTTTTTGCGAATTGCCGTAAAATTCCATTCAGAATTAAATAGGTACTCGGTCTCCACAAAACGAAGTTCCCTACCTACCTATTTGCAAACAGGTTTGACCCAACTGTGAGTAAACAACGTGCTGTTTTTTCCAAGTTGGCGGTTATTGAGGCGCGTAAGGTGTGCAAATGGAAAATTTCTTGCAGGTTCTAGATAAGACCTTTCGGCTGAAACATGTTACTTTATTGCAAACAGTTGTAATCGCGACCTATTTCTAAAACTGATAAAATACGCAAACGACACTATTGGAGTTCGTTTATATTGCCATCGAACTCAGCAAATATGTTTCAGATAATGATTGAATAAGGCCACATGTACTGTGGCTATTAAGCAGTTAAAATGTTAAAGTTAGCACTTAGCAGGCTCTGTTTGGGGCGGTGCCTGCGTAGGATTAAATGCAATTTGTCTAATTCATGAAATCATTTAATTATGTAGGTACGTGAACCCACACGATAATAATTTGATATTGACAGCGCCTTTATGTCGTAGTCGTCATGTCAGGGCGATTTTCGTAGTGCAATTGTTACTGATATGCGGTTAACTTTACCTAAGTTTTGTTTCGTGGACACACGGCCCACACAGGACACGGCTAAATAAATTGATTGGCATGAGGCTCTTAAATTGGCTTTCAAGAGTCAAAATAACCAAACGTCAGGCTCACTAGAATAGAATAGACATTTATTTTGCAAAAATGAATACATAATAGGTGATAAGATACATTAAATTGTATTTGGTGACTTTAACATTGATTTACAGCGAAATGATCGTAAAACCACAGACTACAGGAACATGGTGCATGAATCAGGCTACTCTTTAATAAACAATACTCATGAACAGTATGCCACTCGGGAAACAGTAAATACAAAAAAACAGCACTCATGCGCAAAAGTGTCTTCTGCATGGCTCCATTCATTTATAATAAGTTACCTAAATCATGGAAATCTTTAAATTTACCTTTATTTAAAAAAAAGCTACGAACATTTCTAGTGAATAAAGCCTACTACAATATTTCAGAGTTTTTAGCAGAAAAGGAAAATGCATTTGTGTAATTGTTTTTGTTATGAATATGCCTATCTATGTTGGAATGAAGAAAAATGTTTGATTTAATGTGTGTGCCTGTAATCTTTCTATTTTTGTATTTGTTGTTGGTCTTGTACCTTTCGCATGCCTAGTGGTAAAATGTGGCTGAACTTGTTTAATTATATTTTTTTACACCATGTACTGTACCCATATTTGCGAAATAAAAATATCTTATCTTATCTTACAAAAAGCATAATCGATCATGTGTGTACAAATATTTCCGATTCCAGCATACACAAGGCATTAATTGTGTCAACTTTATCTGACCACAAGCAAATATACGTAGAGGTAAAGAAATATAAGCAATCATTTATACAGAAAAAAACAATATCAAGCAATTGACTACAGCGAACTTGTTAACAAAATACAGAAGGGAAATTTACCACAGGAAGACTATAGCTATGACACACTTGAAACATACATCAAAAAGCAAATTGAAGATGCAAACATTTCAAAAACTAAAATCCTTAATTTACACCAGAAGGACTGGATTAATAAAACTATAATTAACAATATAACTGAAAGAAATCAACTATGGCACAATTACTTAAAGGATCCTAAGAGTGAAGAACTAAAATCAAAGCTAACAGCTGCAAAGGAAAAAGTGAATAAGACAATAGGCAAAGACAAGAAGAAATATTATTATGATGCTTTTGATAAATGCAAAAAGAACCCCAAGAAGATGTGGAAATTAATAAATACCCTTGCTAAAAATAAAATAAATGGTGACTGTGCTCCCCCAAAGTTAATTGTAAATAATACTGTCATAATATATCAGATGGTACAGAAATTTGTAACAGTTTTAATCATTACTTTGCGACCATCGGCTCTATACTAGCTCATAAAATACAATTAAACCAACCTAACACTATACACACAAAAACTATACATAAAGCTAAGGACAGCCAAAGCCCTAATCTAATGGAACTGCAACCCTGTTCAAAAGAATAAATCAAAAAAATTATAGATAACTTAGATAATAATACCAGTTGTGGGATAGACGGTATAACCACTAAGGCTATAAAGTGTATCGGAAACCTAATCGCAAATAATCTTGCAAATTGTATTAATGACTGTCTAAAGAAAGGTGTTTTCCCAGACAGCCTTAAGATAGCCAAGGTGACCCTTATTTATAAAGCAGGAACTAAAACTGATCCCAGCAACTACCGGCCTATCTCTGTATTACCTGTAATTTCAAAAATATTTGAAAAGGTAAATATTATACACGGTTATTTGATTACTTGAACAAAATAGACTTTCTTTATGAACATCAGTACGGATTTAGACCACATTTTGCCATCCACTTGCTGACTATGGTTTAGTTATTGTTATTGCGTTTTTGTTTTTATTATTTATTTCTGCTTGAGTATAGTTTTAAACATTGGCGTGTGCTAGCTGACATATGGCAAATAATTTTAATATTTTTGTGTTTCGTAATGTTAATTACTTATTACTATATAGAATCCAGTTCTTCTAACTGAACAGACAGCAGTGCTGCTGGGGAGTTTGTTCCGCCACTTCTTCTTCCCAGCTAAAGCACTAGGAAGTGGTGAAGGGTGGGCGTTTTGGGGGGACTGTCTTATGTGATTTTGACGTTCAAAAAGTGCTGATTCTCAGCCTAATTTGAATAAATGACTTTTGATTTTGATTCTAATACACTCGCAGCAACAATCGATTTAGTAACTAAAATTAAAAATAATATCGACAAAAAGCAACTAGTTCTAGGTATTTTCATTGATCTTAAAAAAGCATTCGATACAATAAGTCATTCCATACTATTAGAAAAACTAAAAAGCATTGGAATCACTGACCAAGCTTACAAAATTTTCGAATCATATCTTGCAAATAGACATCAGATATAATTTTGAAAGTGTATCTGCTGAAATTGTATGCGGAGTTCCGCAGGGATCAGTTTTAGGACCACTGCTTTTCTTAATTTATATAAATAATATAAGTAATATTGGGTTAGCGGGACTTAACTCACTGTACGCAGATGACACATGTCTTTTTTATTTCGGCCACTCCATGCATAGTGTTATTACTGAGGCACAGCAAGACCTTCATATACTAAATACGTGGCTTAAGCAGAACTTACTGACTATTAATGTTAACAAAACTGCATACATAACATTTTCTCCTAAGAACAAAAAGATTCCTGATTTCCCTCCTCTTACGGTTGACGGTCAACAACTGTTAAGATCAAACCATGAAAAATACCTGGGCCTGATCTTGGACAGCAGACTAACATGCAGACCACACATTGATTATGTTAGAAGCAGATTGATTCCGTTGACTGGAGCTCTGCGAAATATTGCTAAATGTGTGCCATTTAAATTACGCTACACAATCCATAATACACTAGTCAAACCGCATCTAGACTACTTAATTCAAGTGTGGGGACAGGCCGCTATTACACATCTTCATGACCTACAAGTAACGCAAAACAAAACAATCAAAGTTATTTTTAATTACAATTACCTAACACCTACGAAAGACCTTTAGGCTAAAACTAAACTATTTAATCTTAGAAAATTATATATTTACCACACATGCATACTAATTAAGAAAATTTTAACAAACACAATGCACTCACAAATCATCTTCAAACACAAAACTCACCACTGCAACACTAGGAATACGGATAGTATAGAACTGCGTTCGGTTAGGACTTTGTACGGAAGAAGAACTATTCAGTTTGAGGGAGCGCAGCTTTATAATAATTTACCGAAAGAAATAAGAGACTCTTCATCAGCGAACATTTTTAAGAATAGATTAAAGTTGTATTTGGCTAACCAACAATAATATATCATTACTAGTATGTACTCGATAGATTGAACGACAATTATGTTTATTACTTAAGATATTTTGTTCAGTTTCTCATATTTAAGTGAACTATGTATGTTATTTTTGAGAAATAAATTTCTTTAAACCGAAAGTTCAGCCATATTTCACCATTTAGCATGCAAACATTTTGTTTATCATTTACCTACTTAAAATAAACCAAAAGCCAGATCCATCAAATCCAGAGCAATTCAGCCAACTTTTTTCTCTGATAAAAACTCAGTCAAACTGTAGTATGTTTTATCCATTAAAAACAGAAAATTATTTATTTATTTAACCATTTATGTACACACTTATACATATAAACAGACAAGAAGAAAATAACAGAAAACTAGGTACAAAGGTGATGATACTGGTACCTATTTGGAAACACGTAGGTTAATATCAATTTATAATTGGACAAAATAAATCATTCGCTATCAAATGTTATTTAATCTAAATTACTATATCCCTGTGATTAGGCGTAAAGAACCGACTATTTACCGCGAAATCCTAAAATTGTTAGGTACGTTCTTCGAGATTCAGGCGTTAAATAGGTGTAATTAACTAATCAATTTCCAATTCTAGAATTTTAGATATTTTATTTGTATCACAGGTTGTCAATGGTTATAGACAACCTTTGATAAAAATATAATATCTACCCTAGATAGGTGTTTTCGTACATTTAGAACAGGAAATGTTATCATTTTAGTGTTTTTAGTAGATACATTACCGAAGGTTTTGCATGAAGACTGCACCACGAGGTAACCGACAACAGCAGCTCAGTTTAGATAATTGGTTGCAGTTCTTACATGGACGGGTATGAAACTCCTTAGGTACTTATACTTGGTCGTGTCCTGTAAAGTTAACTTATAACTTCAATCAATAGTTACCAAGTCACCGACCTACCTAACAAATAAAACGAACTTACTTGTTTTAAAGTAAATGATCGCGGGTTCAAAATTTTTTATTGATTGAAAAGTCCGAATTCACACTAAAATCACTTACATGCGATACAGTTTACATTTCCAGATTTTTCAGATTGTCTCTATTTTTCTAGTTTTTAGAATTGTTACTTAGTGCTGGTCTAATTGTATCTTCGAGAGCTAAATTCTACCTTGTCCCCGTTACTTGGATACACACTACGCATAAGCATATCTAAGTATAATCAGGCTATAATTTTCCAACTGCTGGGATACAGGCCTCCTCTCTATGGCAGGGAGTAGCCACCACGCGGGCGGGTTGGTGGATGTCACATGCCTTTTCAGAATTTTCGTTTCTAGGACATGCGGGTTTCCTAACGATGTTTTTCCTTCACCGTTTTGAGAGCAGTGGTGATGAAATAATTTACACAAAGTAAAGTGCCTGTCTGGCTCGAACTTACGACCTGCAACTAGTAAGTCGCGGCCATTACCCCTTGGACACAACTGCTCTACAAAACTACTAAAATACCTACTTCAGTGGCATGTCTGAAACTTCCTGCAAGATCTCTAACGCCAAGGTTAGAGGTCTTACCGCAGATGACTAAGAAATAATGATAGTAGGTATACAAAAATGACTAACATAATCTGAATGACTATACCAATTCGGGGGTCAGCTTTCATTCTAACCGGATGCAGCTGAATACCAGTATTTTACATGGAGCGACTGCCTATCTGACCTCCACAACCCAGTTACTGGGTAACACGATACCCCTTGGTAAATGATAAATGATTTTATTTCTGTAAGTAGGTTTGTTACAAACACTTTTACACGTCAATCATATTTTAAAAACTAGATGAGGTCGGCGTTTCCTATCTGACTACTCTGAGAAGAAAGGCCGAAACAAACTCAGAGGTCACAGTCTCTTTTAAAGTCCAGACATAATCTTGGTCAGATCATGTGAAGACCATGTAGATTGGTGTCTGAAACGGTATTTTGAGGAAAAACCATACAGATTGAGCGGACCTGTCCAGTCAGTGCCCGCATTTGTCAGTAATCTTGCCGCTCAAAGGCAGGTTTTCGGACTTTTGGGCTTCTGAGTGACCAGTAAAGACTGTCAAAGATTTACAATCTGAAGACGAGACGTGCTTTTCGGAGCACGGAGTTTTTTCAGTAGCTAATGAATGGTCACCCATCCAAAGACCGACCTCGGAAAGCCTAGCCTTCGATCGCCCAGTGCGACTCTTAGATATTATGTAGCCACGAGCCCCACGACTATTGACTTGATCAATTTCTTAGCTTACCTGAATTCTACTTTGGCCACTGTTATTACGCTTTTATTTTAGTCCAGGTGTAAGTACCTTCCCAAATCCTTGATTTTTGTTTCAATAAGCAGCACTGCTGGTTTCTTCGACTATAGGATGGCTCAGACCAATACATTTTGTTGGTCTGAGTAGGATAGGTACTCGTAGGTACAAATGTATGTAGGTACAAATATTTTACACCCCACCCTAGAGTTTTATTTGGACCATATGGATAATCTTCGGATGGATTTATGGCTCTGCGATAAATTTCAGCATTATATTGAATGATAACGTTTATTTATATAGCACATTGCTTAGGGTTTTCACCTTTCCAAATATAATAAGATATATTTTAATTTATCTATTATTTTATTTTATTTTGTCATATAACTTAGGCGAGCAATGGTAGCTCGCCGTCCGATAAGGACCAGACGCCGCCGCCGGTCGATAGCACGATGTGTTCCACGCGTGCCTCAAAGAGATGTCAGCAACAATGACGGGGTCCGGTAGGGCCGATGCCTGCCTGCCTGCGGGAAAGTCCGAAAGGGTTACCGTGGCCCCTGGCACAGGCAACTGAAGGAACACGGGTGGGTTTTAGTCAGTAAGAGTCTGACACGCCCTCCCGCTCCGCCCAGAGCGGGACAAGTTTTTTGATAATATCCGACACCCAAAAAAAAAAAAGCATGACAAGTGATCATGGCTTTTCTACACGCGTTCGTATGAATTAATTGTTCTCATTTTAGTAGGCATCCTTGTAAACATATTTATCTAAAAGATTTCAATTGTGGCTACGTGGCAACCAAAATATTTGATATCCACATTCAGCGGGGTTTGAATAGTGTATTTTTTTCACATTTTTTTTAATCGACACTTCAGTTCATGCATAATGTGTTAATGTCTCAAAAATGTTGGGATAGGTACTTAGTTACCTATCTACTAATATGCAACACTATAAAATGATCTGCCATACGTAGTCGCGTTGCTGTTTAGAGTTCAATTCAAACAGACAGACAGACAGTTAAGATTAAGACTTGCAAGGCCCTAAAAACTATGCCTTATCTAGACAAGGTTTGGTGCAAATTCCATAAATATAATTACGTAAGTACCTAGAATGACTCACAGTTGATTATTAAATCAAAACACTGATGATCATTCACAATAGGTCTGATGTGATAATATCAATCATTCAGTACATTTTTCACTAGTCAATGATATAAATATAAATTTTATCGTCAACGCTATCTTAATCAAAATATTGACAACCCTGGCTACTCATGTCATATTTATGTAGTTGACGAAGTTTAACTTAAGGATCTCACATTAAATTTTTCAGTGTCCTCTGCGATCGCGACCTAGCTTCTCTACCTTGTGGTAAGTACCTACCTTCATGTACCAAATTGTGAACTAGATTATACAGTGCCCATAGTACCAAACCAACCTAGTTTTCATGATGTACCACCTTTGATAACGAATGTTTTGTTTGTTAATTGATTAGTTAGACTGGTGTTTCCAAGTATCAGTTCTTGTGAGTTGTGATTACCAAGAGTCAGAGACGGATACAATTTCAGGCTAGCTAAGACTAGCAGAGTGTGTAAGTTTATCACGTTGTTTGAAAATGATTGTAACGGAATTTTTGTTTTCGTAAGTAGGTAGCTAATTGACCTCTCCCCTGCAGAATGCCGTTTGTTAGTAACGGTTTCGCACTTGCGCTTTCAGTGGAAAATCAACGAAATGGGCTAAGCAAAGCAGAAGAGAGACATTTCTAATTCATTTCTCTAATAAATTCTTCCTAGTGATCTATCTGCATTTATAGCTCCCCCGTAGCGAACAGCTAATCTAGCCGGATTTCCTCCACATAGTTCACATCACCGCGATCCACTGTCAATGAACGCTGGAAAGTGCACTCAACAACTCTAGTTCCGTTGATACCGGTCGATGAACCCGAGGAATGCATGAGCGCACGCCACGCGTTCAATGTCTGCACTTCTGTATACCACAAATATTGGAGCATTTGTTTATTTTCTTTGTGTTTTTGGGAATTCGTGCTCTTCTACGTTGTTTGTATCTAGTGACATTATTGTCATAGATAAGTTAATAATACCGTAGGTACCTACGGTATGTTAATTAGAAATCCCTAGATTTATATCTAGCCTAAGATTTATTTTAAATAGGTAAGTAGGTACTTGTTTGTGTCCAATGACGCTATTGTCAATCATAATTTAACATAGGTATCTACCGTAGCTAGGAATTTCTACGTAGCATATTTATTTTACGAAGCCCGGAATTACGATTATGAATGTTGATAGCTCTAAATCTCTTCAGCGGATTTGGGTCTAGAACTCTAGATAATAGAAGCCTATTGCTACCTACATAGGTATAATCAACCGCCCGTCCGTGCAGTGGTAACACTGTGATCTTGAGCGTGCCTAGCGTTCAAAGTTTCAATTTCAAAAGAATACGAGTTGAGTTTATTATACTGGTTTTCATGTCACCTCTGACATGCGGCCGACTGTCCATATGGCGTTAAAATTATCACAAATCATGGATCTCTGTTTAGGTATAAGGTGCACGATTGTTAAGAAATGACATTGAAGATTTTATTTTGTTACAGATTTCAAAGAAAATCAAAAACCATGTCTCTCGACGAGGTAAGTTCCCATTTTTAACTAATCTCCTCAAATTCAGCTTGATTAGTCTCGGACATATTATGTCCAATGCTCTCAAAACGGTGAAGGTAAACATCGTGAGGAAACCGGCATGTCCTAGAACCAAAAATTCGACGACATCTGACATCTACCAACCGGCACTGGGCCCGCGTGGTGGATTACGGCCCACTCCTCACAGAGAGGAGGCTTGTGTCCCAGCAGTGGGAACGTTATAGGCTGATAATGATGATGATGATGATATTATGTCTACCGACAATAACTGGGTACTAAATAATCTGTAGTTAATCAAGCCGTTTCTAATGGTAAGTAGATGGGTACTGCCCCGTGGGTCTCGTGGTCACAAGCGCGACTGCTGAACGTGAAGTCCTGCGCGTTAATAGCGTAACACACTAACACTAGGAAAGGCTTTAATTTCGACAGTTCAACAACATTCATTGCTATAGTTACGTTGTTGAGCAGATAAATTTTTCAAACTTAAGAAGCAATAGATTAGCAATATCCTTCAGAATAATTCAGATTGTGATGACAGTGTGTTACGCACTGGTTTCGATTTTCGGGTCGCACAAAGTGTTATGGGTTTTTCCTTTAGAAATTTCCCAGTAGCAGCCTGGAGTTTGTAAGTTGGTGGTGTGAAGCCCCCGTGCCTCGGATAGCACGTAAAGCCGTTAGTCCTGCCGGTCTTGCGCACAGTCCTGCGCGTGATCTCAACCAGGTCGTGTCGGATTGCTGTCCTATCGGGCTATGAGACTAAAGGCTCCTTCAAACAACGACAGGCCTGTTTGAAGGAGCCTTAAAAGAACAGGGTGCACACCAGTAGGCCAATTCTCGTACTTAAAAAACGTTCAAATTCAAGTCGCAATCTCATCTCAGCGACAATCAATGTCAAAAACCTGTCAAAAATTTATGTAAATTGATTGTAATTTTGACAGATTGAGACTGAGATTAGAATGCGAACGGTCTTAAAAATACTGGAATTACCCCTCTGATTGTGCACTACAATTAATATCTCCTGCGTACCTACTTGGCTAATCTCCGTTGAGATTGGCCAGCGTGGCCGAAAATCGGTCGAGAGGATATTCATTTTAAATTTTAGGTAGGATCGCATAATTAGCAAACATGTCCGTATAGGTTTAAAATAGTAACCCGCTGTTATTGAGGTTACAATCAGTAGGTACACAGAACAGATAAAATCTGTTCACGCTTAAACTTATTTAAGACTATAATTTGTCAAGTTTAAATATCTAATCTTAAAGCTGAATATCCTTTAATATACCTTTTATGAAAAAATAGATGGCTTGATCTAGAACCCTTTTGAGTATGAATCTGGATGGCTATATGTACCTACCTAGGGGAACACCAAATAAACGATTAACGGACTGTGTGAAAGATGATAAATTATGGCTAGAAAGGACCCTGACTGCCGAGATGAGAGTTAGTAGAGAAGTATGGATAAAAGATATGTAGCGCCGACTACAAATAAATCGAGACAAGGGCATGACAGTGATGATGACCTAGAACCCAAAATTCGAAGACATTTGTATCGCCCACCAACCCACACTGGGCCAGCGTCGTGGACTATTGTCTGTGAATGTGAGTACCATGCAGGCTAGATAGAATACTTGACTTTATAGCTGTCTGGCGGTTTTGAGTATTTTATATACACGGTGACATTTGAATCACAGTTTTGCTAGAACAAACGTTGTTTAGGCCATGGTCTACTACCATTCAAATGTCACCGTGTATACGGCCTACACAAATGTCCTGCAAATCTGGTAGTGTCGTGTGACGGGTCGTTGAGCTGCCTAAAATTGGATTGAGCTACACGATGACTGATCCATGCATGCCGTCTGTTAGGACAGGTCAACTCAAAGCTGCAATGCCTCTTTCTTCGAAAGACCTTTCCAGGCATGGCCCTGCTTTGTTAGACTCACATAAAATCGTAATAATACAATGTTTGGACTTTAAAATAGACCATGACCTCTGAGTTTGTTTCGGCACTTCTTCTCAGGGATCAGTCAGCTAGGAAATGGCCGGCGCCATCTAGTTTTAAAATATTGACGTGTAAAAGTGTCTTAAAGGATCTACTAACAGAAATAAAAATTTCATTTCATTTCATATTGCCCATGTCCTTTCACAAAGATTCCCAGCAATGGCATAGTTATTAGGCTGATTGTGTACTTAATAATGGAAATATTAAACCTCCGTGGTAAAGGTAATAACGGCTCTATAAAATAGACATCGGACAGTTAGAAATGAAGTTATAATTGCTAGGGTATACCATTACTCTGATCCAATTACCGACGGATCAATTGAATATGAATTGCTCGGAGTCATTGACTTCTTTTCACCTAGCTCGATTGATTTTATAAAGAGTTTGAATTTGAAATGAATAAGAGGTAACATAACATAATAAAATATCACACCTGAATACGACGATGGGGTAGGCAGAGGTGTAGGTACCTACCTATAGAAGGTACCTGTCCCATTTTCTTATAAATAAGACTAAGAGATATAAAACGTAGTTTGCTTATCTAGATACAATATCGATTACTAGACCATTTTACACAATATTTACCAATAGGTAATAGCTATTTTATAAACTCAAAGTTCAAGCATTTATTTCAATTTAACGATTTACAGGCACTTTTGAATTGTCACAGATTAGTCAGAGAGTTGAAGCTAGTTGCCCATTCCTTAACGTAGATCTCTATGTAGAAGGACGGGCAAGAAACTCCAAGGACACTCTTTTAAATCAAGATATTACGAAATCCTGGGTACATTATTCTTGTTGCTTCTCTAAGTGAGAACAATGTAAAACAAAAATATTAAGAAGTAATTCAAAATATAAGATTAAAAATAAGCGGTGGCAGTTAAGACATGACCAGTCTCAACCGACGCCGCCCGTTCATGAACATGACGCGTGGATCTGCACCATCCAGCTCAACCATTTTGTACACGCGCCACCATAAGTGAGCATGACATACTCTCATCTGCCATGCTTTATGTTATATTCTTTTATTTATTTATTAAAACTTTTTGCACAAGTAAAAAAAATACTGTACCTACAAAGGCGGACTTAATGCCTGAGGCATTTTCTACCAGTCAACCTTAGGGTGACGCAGTGATAAACCATGGCAGGTGCAACATACGGGATAGATAGCTCGGAAATGACTTTGATTCCTAAACTTTTACATCTGCTGGCCTGAAAGACTCCTGAAGTAGGATACCTAGATACCTACATAAGGTTTTGTCGGAAACCTTAAAATTCCCTAAACTTTGGTTATCTACCCATGGATTCATAAATAAAACAGACAGCGTCCACCCAAATTCACCTTGAAATCATTGTTTTATATTATTGTTGGACTTTATTTTTAGGTTTGTGACTTACTGTCGTCAAATACCCACCCATATAGCCTTATATGCTAGGATATAGAGGTCAAATGTCTAAAAAAATCTATCAAACTGAATTTATTTTTGTATTTTTCAGCAATTCACCAGCGTTTCCGGCACCGTCAGAAACTGGAAGACCACCCCCAGCAACGATGAGAACCTCGCCCTGTACTCCCTGTACAAGCAGGCCTCCTTCGGCGACGTCAATATTGGTAATTATTTAACGTTTACATAGAATAACTTTACGTCAGTACGGCCCCGAAGTGCGGCGAATGGCAGAAACGTTATATATTCTAACTTCACTCACTTGATTTGACTGGCGAAAAGTCGGTGTTCTAAACCTAAGGACTGCTTCCACCATAAATCACCGAATACGTTTAGCACTAACCGAAACAAAAAAAAATGTTTTGTTTAAAAAGTTTCTGTCAATCGTTTGGAGATGATCAAGACAAAATGACGTTTTAAATATCTTAGGCGCTAAACGGTGTAATTTAGTGTTTTGTGATGCAAGTGGGCTTAAAAATAGTGAACATATTATCATTAACTGGGCACAGCGGACACACATCCAAAATCGAGTCTGCTCCTACGAAGTATTTGAGGTCTACTACTTTTATCATAAGACCCGGAGTTCAAACCTGTGACTACTAGACCAACTGAACTGTAAAAGAGCTGACCAATTTTTAAGTGACTTTACAGCCTGTAGGATGATATTTCCATCATTAGGATCACGAATTTGCAGAGTGCTTCTAAGTGTTATAACTACTTACTGTTAGCCTGCATCATCCCACTGCTGGGCAAAGATCCCCAAAACTTCCAGCTCTCTCGATCCGGGGTCATGTGGATCACTGGTCGTTTGTTTTCTCCAGTTCGTCACGTCATCTTCTCCGGGGTCGGTCGCGACGCCGTCTGACTCCGTCAGGGTTCCACATGGTGGTTATTTTGGCCCAAAGTTAATTGGACATACGGCAGACGTGTCCAGCCCAGTCCCACTTCATCTTAGCGGTTTTTTGATCAACGTCAGTAATCTGTGTATTGGAGCGTAGTGTGGTGTTGCGAATATGGTTACCTACTTACATCATTAAATTCATAAGTTTATAACCGAATATATTTTTTCCAGCTGAGCCCAGCGGTTTAGTCGAAAAAGCCAAGTTCAAGGCATGGTCCGGTCGCAAGGGAATCTCCAAGGATGACGCCAAGAAGCAGTACATCGACTTGGCCGCAAAACTGGCCCCCAAATACGCATAATTATGTTTAAGGAAACTTCTTAATTTTATACAAAATATTATCAATAAACGCACTTTAATTAACTATTGAATTTCATTTGAATGCCTCTTGTTTTACTCAAAAGTAATTTATTCAAACTAGGCTGAGAATCAGCACTTTTTGAACGTCAAAATTATATGAAAGTCCCCCAAAACGCTCGCCCTTCACCACTTCCTAGTGCTATAAGTATGAAAGTAGGTATTATAAATAGCAAACAAGTCTTATCGTAACTAACTAGTAGCTCTCAACATAATGACTGAAATGAAACTAACTAGTTTATTCATTGATTAATTTTACCATCTTTTAACTAGTGTAGGTACTTCGTACTTTACCTATACGCATTTAAATATTGATTTGTGACCCAGACTTATTTTTGTCAGGTCACTATCTGCCAGACGCGAAAGATTGTACAATTATACACTCGAGAGCAATGAATCCGGGTCACTTAAAGAATGTTAAAAATCTCGGAAACTAAAAATGATAGGTTAATGCAATAAATTGTATTTAATAGACAATGTAATACTCCTTAAATGAAAGTAAAAAAAAATACATTTTATTAACACAAAATTACATAAAGAAAAAAACTGCTGATCTCTCCTTAAAACAAAAATAGGAAACATGAAATTTTTGAACTTTATTACGATTTTCTTGAATTTTAATACTTCGTATTGCCTCCTCGTGCTTCCATTACTGCGTTTACGCGGTTTGGCATGCTGTACACCAAGTTCCTTATACGATTTTGGGGAATATTCTCCCATTCCTCTGTGAGAGCAATTTTGAGCTCACGAAGCGTGATTGGGGGAGGGTTTCGTTGTTTTACGCATCTGCCTAGCTCGTCCCAAGCATGCTCGATCGGGTTGATATCCGGGCTGCGCGCTGGCCACTCCATACGAGTAATGTTCATCTCTTGAAGGTAGTCATTCACAATCCTACCTGTATGAGGTCGGGCATTGTCATGCATAAATATAGCATCCTCACCTAAATTGACCATAAATGGACCAACGTGATCATTGAGGATTTCTTCCACATATCTTACGCTAGTTAAAGAGCCGTTTTCTATGATCACCAGCTCTGTGCGACTTTCAGAAGAAATTCCGGCCCACACAAGTACAGACCCACCACCGTAGGCTACTTTTTCTTCGATGCATGCTTGCTTGAATCTTTCCCCTGGTCTTCGATACACTCTGTGTCTTCCATCGTGCTTGTAGAGCATAAATTTTGATTCGTCGGAGAACATAACTTTTGACCAATCTTCAATACTCCAATTTACGTGGCTCTGGGCATATCTTAGTCTTGAAATACGATGCCCACGCTCCAGTTTAGGGCCGTTTGCAGGTCTAAGGGGTTTTAAGTTAGATTCAGCAAGCCGACGTCTTACTGTCCATGCACTTGGGTTAATTCCTCCGAGGCGTCGAAACTGATTGGTGAGTTCAGTTCCTGTGAGAAAGCGATTTCGAAGCATGGTGTTCACCAAGTATCGGTCTTCTCGTGCTGTGGTACACCTGGTTCTGCCCGTTCCTGGTCTGCGTAGGTTAGAACCAGTTTCTTCGTAACGTCGGAGAACTCTTTGTACTGTTGACAGCGACACACCGACAGTCCTGGCTGTATCGCGCTGACTCCGGCCGGTTTCCAGCATTGTAAGTATTCTGGTGCATTCTTCAGGCGTAAGCGACATAATTTCAGCTTGAATAATGAATATAGAGCACTATCAACATGGTTTATGTACCCACATAAATGACAGATTACAAACAAAAGCAAAACCAAATGCTGTAATTTCGTAGTTCCATCTTCGAAAGTGGCCCTTTTTCAAATTTGATTTTTTTATGATATAACTTTACAATAACTAAGAAGTTTTAATACCTTCATTTAAGGAGTATTACATTGTCTATTAAATACAATTTATTGCATTAACCTAGCATTTTCAGTTTCCGAGATTTTTAGGATTCTTTAAGTGACCCGGATTCATTGCTCTCGAGTGTAAAACACTGTTTAATTGCTACGTTAGTTTTTCGATAGGTACAGTCAAAAGGAGGGTTATGATTTTTTTATTACCAAAGCGATGTCATTAGTAAACCTCCTTTTGACTTTGCCGTAACCGGGTAAACATGAAAGTGCTACTGCAAGTCTCAATATTCGTTCCTCTTACGCAGTTGCATAAAATAATTATGAAAGTGAAGAAAATGTGTGAAATTCGTTTAGGTCGTCACGCATACGCTAGAATTGTTCTATTTTATAGACAAGATTCTGTTTACCAACCCAAAATTTCCATGAATATTTTTATCGTTTTGATATAGATTAGATTTCCTCCCAAACATTTGCGACATGTAGGTACAGACAACCGCACATCAGTGGTAACACTTTCACAGTGAAAACCACCCTTACTGCTACGACTTATGTAGGTAAGTACTTATAGAGGCACTGTCAATGCCAAATTTTTACCTTACCACTGATGTGTTGTCTTGCCTGTACCTACCTGCTCTAAATCAAGTTTGAACAACTCTCCTGCCGGCTCCGCCTTCTGTAGGTATATTGTTTTCATTACTCATACTCGGAAAGTAGGTCTGAAGTTGCCTGAGGAGCGGGTTGAAAGTAATACCTACTTTTCAGCCCTAGGGAGAATCGCTTTCAACTGACACCTGTCAAAAATATTCAGCCACTCAATTACAGCGCAATGTAAAATTGAAATAACATAAATTAAGTATTAGATAGAATATTTTTTTTAAATGACTTAATATAATTTAGTTTCAACAATTTCTGTAATGTAACATAGATTTGGGCAAAATATTTACCATTTTTTCAATGATGGAAATGAAAAGTAATGGCTGAATAGCTAGTAGAATACTAGCCACAGAAAAAAAATAGGCGGGAAAGCGGGAATCCGATCTTCATTTCTTTATTCGAGTTGTAGAGTTTTGTTTATACTTTCGTATAGCAGAGATTTGTATTAACACAATGAGCTGTTCATCTGATTCAGATATGGATTTAACGCCAGATTCCATAAGAGAAGAGGCAAATTTTTTCTTTAGCCTATTCATGTTTTTATTTTTACTTTCCTTGTATTCGTAATGAAAAGCACAGTGTTTTCCTCGAAAGACTCATTTAGTCCCTCAAACTATTAGCGCACCACAAACCCTATCTCGGGACTAATTAAGTTACTTTCACCCATAGAGTAACAATGTACTAAAATAATGTACGCCTCATAACGCGAAGCGGTTGAGGTAGTGTTTTACTTTTACTCCCAACTCGTTAACGTCAAGCAATTTTGGGATCTTCAAATGCCTCTATCAGAACTATTATTCACTTATACGATATTAAGAGTAGGTAGATAGATGTTCATCGCGAAAACACTTAAATTAAACCACCATATTAATTATTACCTATACTTTCTAAAAATCATTTTATGTTGCTACAATGAAAGAAAAACGTTTTAAAAACAAATTTCGTGGACGTCCTGAGTCATGTCTGTACGCTGATTTTGTATCGATAACTCCCGAAAAAATTATATATTGAGACCGGGCTTTTTTATTTTCCAGAATTCGGTGAACAGGTGCCGTACCTATTTCATAGCAATAGCCTAGATTACATAGTTTAGAAAAAAAGTTTTTTTTATTAAAATTCACACGCATAAAAATATATCAAATCAATTAATTATACGATTATTTACTATAAGACAGTCTGTTATGACTGTTATGAGGCATAGAGTGCACTTTTTTTTTTGTATAAACTGTATACCCCGGTTATTGGAGGGGAAATAACCTGAATTAAAAAGTAAATAAATTCAAAGAAATTGATAAACTAACTCTGCCTTCTCTTTAAATCTTAGACAGTACCTATTTAGTATGTTCGCAAAAACTTAGGACTTTTCAAAATAAGAAGCTATTTCCATACCTACACGTAGTAAAAATGAAATTGTGATACCTACATTTGGATTAACTAAAACAAGCAAGTCATTTCATAAAAACAGTAAGTACCTACCTACCCGCTTTTACAAAAACTTGCCAAAGTCAGTTACAGAACTTAGTGATGGGAAGTTAAAAAAACCCACATCAAACGTATTCTTATCAAAAAAGCATATTTTACGTTAAAGACTACTTTGAAGACAAGGATGCCTGGCAATAATTCCTACTGCACACGTGGCTTCCCTGGTACCTACCAACCTTTAACGGCATCACTATAAGTAAATGTCTATTAGCTGCTCCCAAATTACTTGTTTTTTTTTACTTGTAATGGCAAATGGCAATCATGTCATTAGGCTTTTATTTTTTATTATTTTAAATTCCTTGTATTTTGTGAATGTGAGAACGTTGTAGGTCTAACTTGTAAGCTAGATTTGTAGACCATTTTATATCTCGTTAAGTACCAGGTGCCTGTTGACAGGCCTACACTGTCCTCCCATACCTATAAACACTGTAATTTGAAAACATTGTAAAAACCTATTATTTTTAAAAGAGTAACCGTGGAGTATCTTTCCGGCTCTTGTCCATAGAAAATGACCAATTGGAACCGTGCACCTTCTGACGTTTCATAAGTGGCCAATTAAGTAAGTTTAAAAGTGAAATAAAATATTTTGATTTGATTAGTGACGTTATAAATTTTTGCTCAAAAGAAATATCCTTTCGTTTTCAAAAGTAAATAAACTGCTTTCATTTATCTTTAGAAAGTCAAATGCAAAATTCACAGATACTAAAATTAAACGAATGCAGCAAAAAACTTTCCAATTCGTAACGTAAAAATTACATTCCAACCAGCCCATCTGTCAGTCACCCCCAAAAATTCCAATTTCCTCATCCCAAAAATTCCCAACCACTGTTCCCATTCCCAATTGCACAGTGCAGTCCTGTCAATTAATTATTTCTGTCACAGTCAATGTCAAAATTAAATGTCAAATCAAATCATTCAGGTGTGATTTCAGGCAACAAAATTTCTAAGTCGAATTAAATTATTGTATTTTTTACTGATCAAAGATACGATACGATAAGGATAACATTCGTATTACCTACGTGGTTAATGATAGCCGATTCGTCACCACATTTTTGTTAGTTTTATGCTCGCTTGAGTTGTGTGCGTGCTAAAGTCTGTTAGCACGAGCACGACCAGTTAGCCAGTTGCCCAGTTACCAGTTCCTAACGAGTTCTCGTGCCGAGCACACGCTTCTGTTTAACTGTAAGTTAGTGATGTGTATTTCTGATTATAGTAGGTAGTAAATTATCTTGAAAGTACATCAATTTGTTCAATAATAATAAGAGACTTCATTTGTTTTCACTAGAGCAATTTGAATTCTGGTTATGGATTTCGTTCCTTTTCCGAATTTAATGTTTTTGATGAGATTAAGTGTCATTATATTCAGCCGGTTGTCACGTTGTTCCCCCAATACTATGCTTGAATTGCAACTGTGGTCTTTTAACATTCTTATTTGTGTTTTTAGGTTAGCTGTATCTACTAAGAGCAATCACCATGTCTCTCCAAGAAGTGAGTATTTTTTTAGTTTATTTATTGTTTACATAAAGCAAAATAATCGAGATTTTGCTTTAATTTTTGGTTATTTCTCTTACCAGTAGTCATTTTGTCATTGTGAACATAATTTTTGATTTGGTAGCAACTATAAATAGTTCGCAAACCAGCTTGGCTATGTGCTCCATGCATTAGTTAGCATCTATTTCAAAAAGTGAAAAGGCCATTTACCTACATTCATGAGGTGAAATTATTTAGAGGATGACTGGCAACTCGCAATACTTCTGTCTACCTACGTTAACATTTTTATTTGGATACCCATTTAATCAGATGTATATCCAACCTGTTTCATAATTGCATAGGTTATTAAAGATGATGAAATATTTTGTTTTATTTGCTTGGTAATAGATTAGATGTAGAATTATTTAACTTTAATTAATTTTGAAGATTCTCTTCACTGTGTGCAAGCGATGACATGACACGTTGTATATATTATTTGCTTGGGGAATAAGTAATTAACAATGTTTCTGTTCTTGTCTGTTATATAAAATATGGCTTTAGAAACCAGTCTGCCAGCTAGTTATTTGAAATCAAGATTTTATGTCCTTTCAATTTTTTTTTTCTCAATAAAATAATTAATTATTTCTTCATAGAATCACATACTAAATATCTGTGATAGTTTAGTATCTATTTTGCCTGATTAACTTACTAATGACCTTAGTTTGACTTTAAAAAAAAAATACCCACATTGTTCACGAAAAAGAAAATACAGCTTGGGTCACACTTCACACAGAATCCACTTGACTTTTGTGTACAATAGCACAATGTCCGCCAAGAAAAAATAAATTACTTATATTTTTTGTATCCATTAACTTTTTGCTAAAAAGAAGTCTGTTAAAAATATGTGTGCTCCTATGGTCACAGTAGTCATTAGTACACATTTTAATTAGCAAGTAAATAGTAAAGTTATTTTCATAAGAAATAATTGCAAGCATAATCATTATTTTATCATCATTCAGACTCCAAAGGGTGTTATCAGCATTCTGTATAATTACATAATATTAACCTCGGTGGCGACCTGTCAAGCAAATGACATAAACAGAACTATTTTTATACTCTCTTTCAAGAATAGAATAGAATACATACTCTTTATTGTGTACACCAAAAAATTACAGATATAAATGTAGAAATTTTACATAGGGTGACTTAATGACAAGTTTAAATTGTATTTCCAAGAATTTGTATGCAGGTAAAACAACCTTTAACTAGATATATTAATCAAAGGATTAGGCATAGGTACCAGTACCCCCACATTTCGTCAGAAGTACATTCATAAAAAATCTTAGGTACTACTTGCAAGAAGAATATTCATATTCATATCTTATATTCATATCTCTATTTGCATTCCATAATGTTTAAGGGTGTTACAATGGCTTATAGTTAAGGTACAATTACGGACCCAGTAGGGCACAGCTAAAAGTATAAATAAAAAAATATATAATTCCTAAAATAAAAATAAAACTTGGAAAAGAAAAATAATAATTGATAATTAACAATTTTTTTAATAGGTATTTCTTGTAGGAATCCGAATAAGAAATACATTAGAGGGGCAGGTAGGGTTGTGTAGATTATCATGATTGTAAAATCAACTGTTCAATCAAAAGGTAAATGTTTTGACTTAGTGGCGGCATACTTAGTGGTAAATTCTTATGAGCCACCAACAAAACAACATAAACTTCCCTACTAAGTATTAGTTATTCAGTGTCACATTTCATAGCAACTGCATGACAAATTTATTATTTGTAAACAAAACTTAGTGGTAAATTCTTATGAGCCACCAACAAAACAACATAAACTTCCCTACTAAGTATTAGTTATTCAGTGTCACATTTCATAGCAACTGCATGACAAATTTATTATTTGTAAACAAAACTTAGTGGTAAATTCTTATGAGCCACCAACAAAACAACATAAACTTCCCTACTAAGTATTAGTTATTCAGTGTCACATTTCATAGCAACTGCATGACAAATTTATTATTTGTAAACAAAACTTAGTGGTAAATTCTTATGAGCCACCAACAAAACAACATAAACTTCCCTACTAAGTATTAGTTATTCAGTGTCACATTTCATAGCAACTGCATGACAAATTTATTATTTGTAAACAAAACTTAGTGGTAAATTCTTATGAGCCACCAACAAAACAACATAAACTTCCCTACTAAGTATTAGTTATTCAGTGTCACATTTCATAGCAACTGCATGACAAATTTATTATTTGTAAACAAAACTTAGTGGTAAATTCTTATGAGCCACCAACAAAACAACATAAACTTCCCTACTAAGTATTAGTTATTCATTGTCACATTTCATAGCAACTGCATGACAATATTATTTGTAAACAAAAGTTGCTGGTATTGTGTTAGATTTACAAACTATTCACTAATTGCATTGACCTGAGGTACTGAGTTTCAATAATAAACATGGTTAGTTGTTCAGATAATTATTGAGTGGTAGCCAACTCAGACAAGCCTTCAGGTTTTCATCACACATCATAACATCATGCTTGAATTCCCCGAAGTTTTAGGTGTCCCCACACCTAAAACTTCGGGGAATGAAAAATGACCCCTTATGACCTACATCCCCATGTAGGCCATAAGGGGTCATTTGCAATCAAATGACCCCTTATGACCCCTATGCAAATTTCAACCATTTAGCAGTAATTTGACATTTTATATTTTTTTGAAGATATCAGTAGGCCAATTCTCGTACTTAAAAACGTTCAAATTCAAGTCGCAATCTCATCTAAGCGACAATCAATGTCAAAAACCTGTCAAAAATGTATGTAAATTGATTGTAATTTTGACAGATTGAGACTGAGATTAGAATGCGTATGGTCTTATAAATACGGGAATTGCCCCTGTACCTTATTGTATCTCGTTGGATTGCTAAGAAGTTGTACATATTTTTGTTATGTTTGGTCAATATATATTCATGTTTTTTTGCAGAAATCAACCATTTTAGTCATATAACCTGCTCAAAATGATAAAAATTGTGTGCTCTGAATTAAAAAATATAAAAAGATAATTTGCATTTTATGGTTGATAATTATTATACAATGTATTGAAGTAGAAGCAGATAATAATAATAAACAAAAACATGCATTGTTTTTTTTAATACATTTTCAAACTTGTAAACCTCCAAAAATAGAAAATGTCAAATTACTCGGAAATGGTTGACATTTGCATAGGGGTCATTTAGTTGCAAATGACCTCTCCTACATCCCCTTAGTGGATTGCCGACATATTACCAATAATCCCGTATATTTTAGTACACCCACCTTTCGCTAGTTATGTTTTCATCTGAAACTTTTATACATTATTGCGTCACTATTATAAAACAAAAAAAATATCATAAGTATTTTATATTCCTCTGCAATCTTGTCTCTGATTGTATTAAGATAATTAAATAACAAGGTCAAAAATATTTAATTATCAATTAGCAAGACCATTTAACGAAATAATAACTTAATTATTGTTTGTCTGCGTTAAATAATAATAGAGTAAGTACTCTTTATTATGTACACCATACAAATTACAGATATAAATCTAGACATTTTACATAGGGTGCCGTCCGCAAAATACGCGCATTGACGTGGAGTTGCGGACACCAGCCTGTATTACCTACCCACATAGGGTGACACAATGGGTCTTATCGCTAAAAGTGATCTTTTCAAGACAACCTCTGGACGGATAATATTATACTTAGAGCATCATATCAGTTTTTAAAGATACCTACGTAACTACTAGTAAACATTATTGCATTTTTAGATGACCATTTTTGAAATACTTGAACCATCTTAAAACCGGAACAGTCCTGACTAACTAAATTTATGCCTACTCACGAGCACGATGACAGGTCATTATGCAGAATAATCTGTTTGCCAGGACAACTGACAAATTCGACTACTAAAGCACGTGTATTCTTTGGCAAACACAAATGCTCATAATTGGTACACGACTACAATTTATTATATTTTATAAAACATGACGGCAAGTCACCTTAAGTTATTCTATGGAAATATTTTATCAACTTAATTAACAAAAAAACTAGACATGTCATTATTTTTTTAAATCTTCCTTTAACGTTAACTTGTTCCGCATGCATATAACGAAGTTACATAAATACAAACGACTTCCTCCACTATAATTAGTAGGTAAAGAATTTTATTGGTCTTAATGACAGTTAGACACACACATCACATTCACACACACCTTAATTATACATTTCTATGACGAGTTGACACTGCTATACATTTTAATTTTTAAGTTTTTTTTTTAAAACGTTGCCCCACACTAGGAATTTCTCCTGTATCGTGGGTGTGTTTACAAACATTTAAACTCACATACACAAACAGCCAGACCCGGAACAACTACTTGCAGGTCATACAAATATTTGTTCCGTGCGGGGATCGAACCTGCGACACGTAACGCAGCAGTCCATCGCTTAACCACTGCGCCAACCGTATCGTCATAACATCATATTTACATTATCATATCATCAGTTTAATTTTTATTGTTAATTGCTTTGTGTATTGGATACATTTGAAATTACTCTTAAGCTTACTTATTTAAATTTGTTTTTGTCGTTGAGGCAAAACATAACTGTGATAGAATTTAATTTAATATCTTGCATACCATATACATATGTGTGTATACTCATGTTTCGGACAAATAAATGATCTTACCTAATCTTATCACACCACACCACCACCACACAGGGGTGTGGTGGCTAACCCTCCTGGGTAATACAGGTGTTATTTTATGCGTCATGATGACAGTTAGGGACTGAAAGCCAATACCTATTAGTAGAAGGAGTCATTAGCGGCATTATTTATTACCTTTTCCAAAGTTAAGGCTCCCGCAGACAGGCTCGGTGCGACTCTTGTAGAACAATAACGTTTCCATTAAGTTTTCATTATATGTAAATTATTCTACTAGAGTTGCGTCGCGTTGTCTCCGGGGAGCCTTTAGGCCTTGTAGGTCGGTGTAATAGATACGTAGACGTAGGTAGTCTTAAACAAATGAATAATTCATTAAGTTCATCAACTTTTTACATAGACACGCGAGTAAACCTTTGAATATGCGTTCTATTAAGCTAGACAAAGTTTTCGACACGTCATTGATTGATAGAAAACAAAGGTCGGGTAGTACGGTAGGCCGCTCGTCCGTGGTAACAACACTAGTATAAGTTCGCCTCGTAGTGTATTGAAGTCAAAGTCAAATACTTATTGAGTTCAACTAAGTAGGTCATTAAAAGGCACTTTTGAACGTCAAAATTAAGAATAAAAGTAAGTTGATTCAAGGCGCCCCTGCCAAAATTGTAGTTTCGTATGGAGATGAATGGGCAAGAAACTCGATAGTTGCTGTTTTAAAATGTTTTACTGACGTGCAGCCTAGCCTACTGTACCAAGTTTATCGTCCACATTGGGATTCCCCATAATAGCCTTGGCCATGACCTCATGGCCATTTATATGTAACATTTATAGAAGCCGGCCTTCAGTCGGATACCGATGTTTAAGCGGCAAAATGGGGATTTCGTATTTCGTTTCTACTATTTCTGTATTGTGGCGAGCCGATGCGACGGCAAACCACAAATATTCCACACCGAGATTTTAGTAAGCAAGGTAATATTACTGCGAACTTGACACCCGACGATACTTAGGTATAGTATAATAGAGTACATATTTACCGATGAGAGTAGCCAGAAACTTAACAGAAAGTCACTTGATCCAGTCTTCACGTACTCCTTAGAGTGTTAGCGTACAGCGAGACACTATAGAAGTTTTATTCTTATGACAGCCGTTCAGTGCCTTGAGACTTGTTAACACCTCCAAGGATATTGTACCTGTAGCCGTGATGACAACATGCTATCACGTCTCGCCGATCCTCGTGTGTTGTTAAAACACAAAACAAACTAACGTCTAGGTTCAATACTAAGGTTGCATAACCTAGTGAGTGTACCGTCGTGGTGAAAGAATTGGTCAGCTAGACAGTGCCACTATTGAGTCGCTAGGACTGGTGTCCAGGTTGCGCCGGGCGTTTTTAATTGTCGCCGTGCGATTTATGTTAACGCCGCTCAGGGAGGCTCCTTTCATGTCCAGTGTCCTGCACTTTTGAGGACCTAAAAACAACACTGATGCCGCGATTAACCTGTCTGCCTACTGGGCTCAACTGATTTAATACAAACCCATCGACTTGAAAAAGAGTAGACGTAAATTAGTGTTATAATAACAAGCGTATGTTTGTTTCCAGCAATTCGACAAGGCCGCCGGAGAAGTTAAGAAGCTGAAGTCCCTACCCAGCGACGCCGACCTCCTCGAGCTGTACTCCTACTTCAAGCAGGCTACCGTTGGAGACTCTGACCCCGCAAGTGAGTAGCACAAATCAAAATCTGAGGTGAAGTTAGCTTTTAATAGTGCCATCATTTTGAATGACAGCTGACTTCATGCAGTTCGAGCTGACTTCACCTAAGTTCTCACGGTTAGATTTATAATAGATAGGCTGAAAAATGTTAATTATTTGATATTGTACATACCCCATGTACAATATCAAATAATTAACATTTTTGAGATATCGTCCCTAAAATAGAGCGCTTAGGGCGGGCCCGTTTTTTTTGCACGCAAGTGTATTATTTTTTGTTTTGGTTTTTTTATTATTTTTTTTAAACGTAAAAAAAAGAAACCATATTAAAAGAATAAGCAAATTATCTGTGAGCAGGGGACAACTATAATTGTAAACTGCAACTGCAACTATTTAATTATAGAGTTTAAGTTAAGCCTTTTCCTGCTGTCGGGATTCGACGTTCATGGACGTCCAAGTATTAATATTGATTGTAGTAAATAAAGCAAAATGTAATCGTAATTGTATTTATTTCCTATTATAAACTTGACTCGGGTATCGTAAAGACCAAATCATAGTACGGCGAGTTGTGCAGGTTTTCTTTATTTACACATGTTTATTGTTTTTCTTTCTGTTAATAAATAAGAACTAGTACTTATATGAAGTTTATCCAGTTTACGTATTATGTTTATCGTATTAATAAATCGATTCGTTTATCGAACTGTTGTTTGTGTCCACAAACGTTAAAGATTTACTATTTTCGGTGTGTAAGTCTAAGTATTATGAAAAGTGCTAAAATTTCAGATCGCAAAGTTTTAGGTTATTTTCATAGCAGTAAAAACAAAATCCTTGGACATTAAACGAGTAGGTACCTATTACCTGCGACTTTACGACGCAGGTAAATTTATGACTCTTGTGTAAGCTGGGGTATCAGACATTAATTTACATTGTTAGGTATATTTAGTCAATTTAGTATACGAGGAGGGTGTTTTTATTGCACTAACGCCTTATATACTATGCACTTACAGCCGTAATGTCAGAATAGTTGAAAATTCGATTACGCAGTGTTGATTACCGTGTTCAGTTTGTCAAACAAATGGCTAATGTATTTTTTTATCATTCACTTATTATTTGACCACAAAGCTGAGTTTTCACATTACACGTTTCACTCCATAATATTGACAGGACTTGAAATTCTATTATGATGAATAATTTTTTGATGATTTATTTGTCTACCAGAAAAAAGTACTCGTTACAGCAGTGAGTTGTGGTTAAAATCACCTTGATTTACTTAAGGCACTTCCCTGAGCGAAGGTCCTTGTTCGGTCCTTCCAGAGCCGCTCTGTCCCGCTCCCTCCGCACGCCTATTTATTATAGAATTGACACAATTATTGGATTTATTTTAATAAAAAAGGAACAGCGATCTTTTGAAATAAAATAAAACGTGAATTATTTGGATTTATTGATTATCTATCCATTAGTTTAACCCCCAATTAAAAAGAACGTCACCGTTAGCAAAAGATGCATGCAATCAATAATTTTAGTCAATAATTTACAAGGAGATTTTAAATGTATTTATAATATACACCAACAAATAAGAACGTGCAACGTGATGATAGGATTTCGAACATTAATAATATGCTTTCAGATGTAGTTTATTTCTCTTAGTTCATTAATTGAATTAATAGCCTCTGAACAAGGCATTAGCGCAAGGTTTTGCTCGGGGTAACGCCTTAAATCATAATATCTACAAGTTTTTTGGCGATTCAATCTAAACATTATGAATGGAAAAAAAAACAACTGAAGCGATGGAAAATCCTGACTTTTTTAAGGCTTAGTTTTTACGAAGCTAATTTGAGTTTTATAATATCCTAGTCTATAAACGGCGGAATAGACCAGAAGCGCTATTATTTTTAGCTTTTGCCAAAGTATTATGAAATGTAAGGCCATCCATATCCGTCTAAAAATCTCGACTACCCAGTAATTATCATGAATATGTTGGTTTCACAGTCTGCCTAGAAATAATGTTCGTTTCGTGTGTCTAATAGAAGCATTCCGTGATCGGTCGCTGAACAAACATACATATGCATGGGAATACTGAATTTGATCCATTAACCTAATTCACCCCCTACGATATATCGGATATTATTAAAAGTAATTGCATACTAGCTGTTGCGCCTGTTGCCCGCGACGTCGTCTGCGATCCAGGCCATTTAGGTAGGTACTGATAGGTAACAACCGATAAATTTGAGTGTGGAGACTACCAAATATCGTTACATCTGGATTGTTAGGACTTAGCAACCGAAAACGATTGCTAACTATGTCGAGACTGCAGGGCCAGGATGATAAGTAGCCTATGCCATTCTCTATGTGGGATATATGTTTAGGCGTGAAAAGGTAAGGGGGCGTCCATTAATTACGTTAGGCGTTTATAGGGGGGAGAGGGTCCAGCCGAATCTCACCCAATCTCACGTGGGGGAGAGGGGGGTCTCGGCAGATATCACGTAATTTTTTATTCCGCAATAAACAGCATAATATTGCGAGAAAACTGGGTTAAATTAAATGAAAATATTTCTCCACTAAAATATACTCTGTTAAAATGAATGATTCAGGGAAATTCACGGATTGAATCAGTAAACAGATTTAGACTACGTTTTTAGTCGTAACTAGTATTACATAAATAAAAAAATTAAAATGTTATTTTTAATAAACCCAGCGCAGTTAAACTCAGATTAACTGATTTAGATTAAAAGTATGCCTTTGGAAAAATCTCACGTGATATTAGGGGAGAGGAGAGGGGGTCGAGCGAAATCTCACGACATCTCACCAGGGGGTGAGGGGGAGTCGAAAAATTGCCAAAATCACCTCACGTAATTAATGGATGCCCCCTAACAGACAGTCAGTCAGAGTTACTTTCGCATTTTCTAATATTAGTATTAGTATGGATGAATTTGGTTCGTATAAGCGTATGCTTCGATCATAAATAGCGACGGCTGCACAGTTGCCTCTGCCGTTGACGCGTGCGCGTGTGCTAAGATAGTTGCCCTGGGGCCGTACTATGACGTGTTAACACCATCATGATTCCGTTGCGAAAAAGAGATAGTGCTATCGCTCATGTATAGCTCCGTCTCTCTTTCACGCTGGAACAATGATGGAATTAACACGTCATAGTACGGCCCCTGATGGCCTTAACCAGAGGACCTCAATAGTTATGCTCACGCGTCTATTGTTTGATGCTAAGAATAATTACATAATAACAATAACCTCTTGAATAATTGTGTGAAAATCAAAACGGTCCTTTGTATGATAATGGAGTTAGATGACTATCCGTATTTGCAGAACTGATTGTGGTGTGGTCCTTGACTGAGAATTAACACGTCTGATTTAGTGACTACAGTTTTTATCGATTCGATTTGTAACCTTGCAAATTTTTAATCGTTATTGGTCATTTTAACCTGTTTTTTAAACCACGTGTAAAAGCTTTGAAGACAGTCAAATAATACTGCTGCCTTTAAGATAAAATAAATGTTTTCAACCGACCAAAAGTTGAATAATATAAAGGAGGGAGGGAGAGAGCACACGCGATGACCGCTAATCGTGTAGGTACTAATTGTTCAACTAATGTTAATTGATACAGATAGGTAAAATGCTTATTCGTCACTCAGAAGTGTATGGTATCACCATGCACCATGTGTGGTAGACTTTCAGAAATTAATACTAAGCACTTAATCAAAAACTAAAGCAAAGTCCGACAGCTTCGTTGGGTCAGAGCCCATTCGTCCCCTAAGATTCGCACCCTGTGCCCACTCGTCCCCTGGAACTTTTGAGGGGCCCATTCGTCCCCTGAAGAATATTTATTTTTATTCATTCTTCTAATTTATGTACATGTATATGTGTATACTGCAGCTTGGTAGTCCTGGTACAGTCGCGCAGAAAAGGGTAAAATAAAAAATATAGTAATTCAGTAGATATCATGTTTATTTCAAATAAGATTAAGTTTAATAAAATGCCTCTAGGCTCTAGGCATTAAGTCAGTCTTCAAAATAATTAATCAACTTTTGGTTTCTTGTAAATACTTATTTAGCAAATATGATAACTATAATATCTTTATGCAGTAAAATAAAACTGTGTAACTATTTAAATAAAATCCCAGTAATAACTGAATTTTAGATTAATTTACATCCAGTGTACAAACAAATAACCAAATATCAATATCATTTTACCAAAATTAACAATTAATTGTTAGTATGTACTTTGTATGATTTAATGATTTATTAAATTAATTCCGTTAATAAACTGTTCACAAGTGTACTATGTTAACCGTTTCTTATGTAAAATATAGCAAAATTTATCTCAGGGGACCAATAGGCACCTGAATAGGTGCCGAATCTTTAACTTATATTGTATATATATTAGAGGGGACGAATGGGTACCTTAAAAATAATATTTTTTGTTAAAATATTAATTGGTCCCCTACCAGGAGACCAATGGGCACCTATATAGGGGCCGAATCCACAACTTTTATGCTGGGGGACGAATTTTAGGGGACGAATGGGCTCTGACCCGCTTCGTTTTCATGAAGATCTGATCTGAGGAACACTAGACTAGACTAAAAAAATACCGGTTACCAGTTTTTAAATACCGAATTAGTTTTTAATATAACTTTTTTTTGTAAGGAGCGTCATGTTTGAAAGAATAAGCGTTTTTTTTTCATTTCTTTTTAATGACCTAACCCGTTAAATGCTCTAAGAACCCGTTGCATTCTTGGTAAAATTTAATGCGACCCGGTTTTGTGAATAACTTACCTACGTTTTCGTAGGTACTCTGTTTGCTTATATATGACTTTTTAAGTATAAAGTCCTGTTATAATGTGACAAAACGAAACTGGACTGCCAATAGACGAACGTGACGAAGAATCCGATTAGATTTTTGTATCTTAATGAGAATGACTTGTTAAGAGTATAACAGAGACAAAATATAAAATATAATATAAAAATAAAAAAGAGCAGACCGAAGTATAATAATATGGAATTATTTGTAAATTGACCGCCTCGTTGTTCAGGTCGCAAACGCTACTGCTGAGCACGAGGTCCTGGGTTCGATTCCCGGATTATACAAAAAGAAATAAAAAATAACACTGCCCGAGCAGTAGCGCTTGCGACCACTTGACCAACGAGGCGGTCAATTCACAAATAATTCCATATTATTATTGGGGTTTTCCAACAAGACTTTCTCAGTTGCAGCCCTTCGTCTGCATTTGCGCCCGGTTGATGGCTATAGGCTCGCCCCCTATTACATGGGGCTTAAATAGCTGGCGCAAATTGGGTGTTAAATAAAATAAAAATAACAATAAATTAATCAATCATGTCTAAATCCGTTGTATGATGTATCATTTAGCTACTAATCACTTAACGCAATCATTTAAAGTAGATTATAAATCACGATTTAAATAATAAGTCCCTTAGGCTAAGCGCGCACTACGATTTTAATCGTTGCGATTTTTAAACTGCGAAATAAAATCGCAAACGAAAATAATTTTTCAAGCGAATTCTCAAGCGATTTTTTAACGCAGTGCGCGGACTCCAGTATATTGGTATTGTTCACAGATTTGCGATTATTATCCGCAACGATTAAAATTCGTAGTGCGCGCTTAGCCTTTTACGACTGAATCCTTGATATGAAAGAACGTGAGCTGACACACACAATAAACGTATTTTCTTTCCTTCTTTTTTTTTCTTTCAACTACTCGTATTTAGGTTGAATCAATTGATATGAATTGCATGAAATTGTGTATCAAAAACTTTATATACACTTCCTACCACGACTAGTCACTAATACCTAGGATACACAGCTGCAATAGATTTTAAGTTCTAAGTACATGAAAATAGTGTTTAAATTCTATTAGTCTTCTTATGATTCACTAGTTCAATATAGTCGCGCCATGATGATATTTTTTCTTATGGTAATAATGTTATATTGTTCTTTAGTAAAGATGCAGCACTAAGCACTTGATGATGTTTATAAATCGTGATTATTTTATTTCTTAACGAAATGCGACGTGATCTTAGCCGCGTAGTATAGCTGGGGGAATATCATTGTACCGTCATTAAAGTGTCAATAATTATTTGAAGCATGATTTTTATTAGTCTTCTATAACCTATAAAGTACTTACTAATTCCTTAGCTTGTACCTATACCTACTGACATGACACTACAATGACAATTAAAGAATTTTACGAAACAACGCTCAGAACAATAATGCTTTTTTTTTTTTTTTTTTTGAGGATGGGAAATCATCAAATGACCCCTCCCGCTCTGGGTGGAGCGGAAGGGAGTGTCAGACTCTTACTGACTAAAACCCACCCGTGTTCCTTCCTTGGCTTTTTATGTTCCGGGTCAGCGGTACCCCTTATGGATGATCCCGCTTTCCCGGCAGGCTTGGGCCCTAGTGGGCCCCCTCTTCGATGCTGACATCTCTTTGAGGCGCGCGTGGAACACGTACGCGCCGTCCGGTACGGGCCTGATCCTGATCGGACGGTGAGCTACCCATTACTCACCGCCTGCAGGCCCGCGCCTACGGTGGCCGGGAGTCGTCACGCGGCTCCCGACGCCCGGAGCTTCCACCGCGGCGGCTTGGACGGGAGACTCTCCCTCTCCCGTCCCGCCACCTCCTTCGCTAGCATGACTGCTTCGCAGAAGGAGGCGACTGCCTCCCACTCCCCCTCGCCCCGGACCATGGCTTGAACCAAGGCCGGGCGTGAGAGGTCGCCGCCGCTGCCGATCGCCTCTACGAGGACACGGCGGTGCTCCGCCCATGCAGGGCAGGCCCCCACCGTATGCTCCACCGTGTCCTCGGGATAATGCTTTAGTTATTGTTCTGAGAAACAACGTTAGAACGAACATCCATCAACATCAACGAACGTAAATACAACGTCCATTTTGATAACCTTTGGCCGACTCAATCGTTAACAGGAGGAAAAACGAAATAACCACCAGTCAGTGAATTATTTTCCAATGATTAGCGGGGTCATTGCGTAAACCAGATACAATGGTACCTAATCGATGGCAATGCCTTACATTTTGAATGTTCAGCCGCAGCATGTTCATTGCGTTATTAACGTTGTTGAGAAGAATAATTTAGAACAAATGTACACAGTTGTGCAATAAATATAATATCTTTATCTCATAAGCAATTAGGATTTTCCTTTAAAAACCCTCGAATTGAGATTTGAAAGTAAATTACGAAATTAGGGTGTTATTCATTTGTTTTACGAACAACGCACTAACAATGCATTTTTTTCATTTACAGAGGCCCCTGGCTTCCTGGACCTGAAGGGCAAGGCCAAGTTCGAGGCCTGGAGCAAGAACCGTGGTATGTCAAAGGAGGACGCACAGAAGGCCTACATCGCAAAGGTCGAGAAACTCGTTGCCTCCATCGGCCTCCAGTAAAAAACTTTGGTGTGACTGACATTAGCATAATATTATGTAATTTAAAATCAGTGTGAAATTTTTATATAAGAAAAAAAAATGTTATTTTTTGTATTAAAATCATGGAAAAATGGAGCCAGATTGGTTACAAACTAGTCTGGTAATGGAGCGGAACAAGCAGGGCTAAGTTTGTTTAGACGCGTTTTTGTTTCGGTCAAAGTTTAGTAAGCTCTCTCACGAATAAATTGTTCTTGCATTTAACCGTTTTATCTGAAATGATCACCATCTTATTCGTACAACTATAATTTTCTCCGGCCTGTAATGCAACAGCATAAAATGCTGTAATTTATCAGGAAATCAAATACCGCTGTCGTCATGAACTTAATGTGCAGCACAATATTCTATATTATCATCTTAAGGCCGTCCGTCTCCTGGAATAATTATTTATTACTTCGGTGTAAGCACAACTAGCTAGTAATTAGGCGTAACCATCACATAATGTAAGGATACAAAATATACCTCTCTTCAATCATTCGGTTCTTACGTACCTTTTGGTGCGGTGCTGTTTCTGAATCTTGTCGTCTTTTATTTTTCAATTTTGTTGAAAAAGATTTTTCTATACATGAAATATATCCGTTGGTTACTGAATCTTGTGTTTTACTTTATTCCTGGTTATGCAAGTTAAAATCTGCACAGACATACATTACTTTAAATTGATGAAACTTAGGCTGTACCTACACTATAATGAAATTATATAGCTACAAGGTTCTTGGTTCTTTTGGCGCGAAATCAGAACTAACGCCGCCATCTTGGATTTTTAATGCATTTCAAGTGACATCAAAAAGTTTTGCCATACAACGTGGTAATGCCACGTTGTTTGGCAATGCTTGCCTATGGCCAAGGTAAAGGCCAGCCCTTGGGTCACGGGAAGTGTCAACCAGCCGTCTGGATATTTCGTTGAACAAACAATGTTTTCCGCAGCCGCAGCAGCGGCGTCAGCACAGCACGCTGAGCCAGGCAGTTAGGTTCTAATACAGCTGGAACACCGACGGTGACAAGAGCTCGTCGGATGTTGTCATTAGTATTTATTAGCGTGCCGCGCTTCACGGCACATCAAAATAAATCTGTGTGGAGGCTAGGATTTTCCTGATAAATTTTTCAGTGCCGTAAACCGAGGATGTGAAAGCCGGTAAACTAATAATAGAAGTTTTGAGGACGCCGAGGCCTCCCATACGGATGAGAAGAGTAGCTAGAGTCCAAGCTCGGTCGTCCACAGCCACATTTAAAATTGAAGTTAATGTATGCTGGATAATTTGGCCCATTTTGTCTTATCTATTACATCTGATTCGTCCGTGGTCGATGGCAATGGAAATCTTATGATACCTAATCTTAATCCGCTTTAATTATGATATATTTATACAGGTGTATTATCAACCATGATCTTCATAATATCGTATCACAAAAAGTAGGGCGCTAACGCTGTTTGTTTGTGTATAATTAACTAACTATACTGAGGTAGAGGAATAGAGAAATGGTTATTCGCTGAAGTGGGAATAGGTCAATAAAATTATTCTAAGCGCCTGTGACTAATCGAATAGGCGTTATTCGGTTTTGTTTTTCTACATTGAGTTCTGTGACTAAATAAATGAAGCTTTGCTTTAACCGGTTGCTTGTCTATAGAAAATATAAAGCACTTTTTATTAATCACCCAGATTGTCCGTGTTCGTAGAGTGATTAGATTATGACTTTTATGAAAACTAGCGGCATGCATTTAATTTTCAGTAGGCGCTGTGCCAAAGGTGTGCCTAACGGAAAAGCTGGTAATACAACGACAAGATAATTCGCTCACCTAGTAATATATTGGCACATCTGCAAAAAATGCGAAAATGAGTTTATATTATACGGCCATACTTACGTGTTTAAAAGCGCATAATCTACAAAGTGGTAAAACGGCACAACGGTAGTTTCCGTATTCATCGAGAGAGGTCGTTAGTGTCATTATACCATTATTGTTGTTTGCCCCCGCATCCGCGTAAAACAACGGATATTATTATATTATAAACAACGATATATTTTTTGCAGATGTGCCAATATTTTACTAAATAGGTGAGTGATATAATTATAGTCACAAAATAAAACACCACTACTTACATACATACAGATATAATTATTAACAGAAGTACGAAACTAAATATCACAATTTACAGAAGTAGAAAAAGTACAAAAGTACAAAACTTTAATGTAAGTAACCAATGATTCCACAAGCTATAGCTGGTCCCGATGTGCCAGTGAGGGCACTATCCTCCGTGCTGGCCCGTCCGTAGTCGTCTTCGCCTTTAGAGATGGCTAGAGAGCGACCGACTATGGACCTCGGGCCGGCTAGGGAGATGAGGTGGTCGATGAGACGGACTGTTAGTGGTCCTTCTTCTGCTTTGATGTTGCCGAGGTCGCCGACATGGCGGACGTTGTCGCGGGGGCCACCGTGGCGACCCTGGGGATAAGGGAAAACATTTAAGTTAAAATATTTAAATCTTTGGGGAAAGCTTGACTGACTTGACAGATCGTTCTACATTTCTAGAATTACATTTTGACATTTACACATTTATTTATGTTCATTCACTACCTACCATCAAGCGATCCTGCAATTGGTCTAGGAAGGAAGTCGTCATCATCAATCACGCCTAAGGTTACGCAAAAGTGTATGTTTTTTTTTTACCTTTTCTTTGTCTTCATTTCACCTAGTCAAGATAGTGTTTTCCAAAATTCTGCTTTTTATCTTAGGCAGATTCTGGACGAGGAGGGAGCGGGGGCCTCTTGACTACTAACCATCACACTGCAATGACTAATTTGCCCGTGACGATTTTAGCACTGAATTATGAGTGCCATATTACCTATGTGTCTCTGCATAGTGAAATTAGACAACCCCAAATTTAAAGTAAGTATTCTTTCAACTTAAAACTATACTAACATAAAACGCAAGGAAATGCGGCCCGATCTCCTTGCAGTTATCCTTGACGGCTCCAGTCTGGTGCACATGGATGCCGTGCAGGCCAGCAGCCAGGCCGGTGATGTTGCCTTCGATGGAGACGGGTCCGTTCGGCACCAGCTGCGTGAAGATGAGGTCGCCTTCCACGCCTGACTCCTCGTCGGCTTGCAGGTGGACTATCGCTTGGAGACCTGGTGATCTTTGTGGCTGGATAAATCAAAAGTAATGGCGTTATAACACTAGAATTTGTTAAGAGCTTGATTACGGGTTTAAGGAAACTATTTAATGGTGACATAATCCTGCTTAACGTCACCGTTAAAAACAGTAGGTTATTAGTGTTAACACTGACAAACATTGAAAACTAACTTGATTGATAATGTTTATTGAAGCACCCAATACCTAGGTATTTACCTACCATACCTACCATACCTATAACAGATAGAATACCTTATCTGTATTAAGTACACCATACACATTAACATGGAACAGAAGCATTGTACAATTATTTTTCAAAAAGGAGATAAAACGCTCTATAAACTGTTTTCGAGGGTAGTCTCGAATCGTCTATCGAGAAGACTTGATGAGTTTCAACCTCCAGAGCAGGCTGGGTTTCGATCGGGTTACGAGACCGTATACCACGTCCGCATAGTGCAGCAGGTTAATAGAAGACCGAAGACAATAACCAAACCCTGTGTGTTGCTTCTGTGGACTATGAGAAAGGCTTTGACTCTGTTACTTGTATTCTTTGATCTGTGACTCTGTCGAGACCTGGGCTATGCTCGAGTCTAGTCTAAAAAGTAAAATTATAATAAGTAAGTTCTAAGTTGAAGGTAATATTTTGATCCAAGCGTCGTCGTCGCGTCGCTTGGGGAACGGCTAAGCCTCGTCTGTTTGGCGTTTTCATTGCTGTCCCCTGACGCGATGACGCTTTGATCAAAATATTACCTTCAACTTATATTAACACGTTAATCTTATCCCCACCAATCTAAAACCCCTCTTGTGCCGTCGGAGGTTAAAAATAACAGGCTAAAAGCGATCCTTTATAGACAACTATAATATTCTAACTTCATAACGTAGAGAAAGGCTGATGCAATGGATGAACGCGGAAGCGGGAGCGGTGGAAACCGCTGGAGTGAAATTGAAGGGAAGGGACAAAAGGGAGATCGAAAAGTGTAGAGCGTATTCCTTATTTAAATGATAAATGATTTTATTTCTGTAAGTAGGTTTAGGCAAACACTTTTACACGTCAATCGTATTTTTAACCGACTTCAAAAAAGGAGGAGGTTATCAATTCGACTGTATTTTTTTTATTATTTTTATGTTTGTTACCTCATAACTTGCGACTGGGTGAACCGATTTTCATGATTCTTTTTTTATTTGAAAGCTGGTACTTCCCGTGTGGTCCCATTGTCACCATTTCAATATCTGATGATGGGATCTTGTAGAAATCGGGGGAACTCTTCAATGAATAACAGCAGATTAACCGCGATTGTTGCTATAGCATATCTAAGCATTGTTTACGCCATCACACAACATAATATCACGCCTGTACTCACTACAAAGGTTATAAAAACTATTTCGAAAAAAATATATGTTTAATTACCTTAGACTCTTATCATGCGCGATTTGTTACAGCTGTGGAAGGTAACTGGGGTATAAGGATTTGTAACTACCTAATCTTGACTTTTGGGACCAACACAGGTTAATGTATGCGACTGAGTTTGAATTGAAATAGATACTTAATAACCGACTTCAAACAAGGAGGAGGTTCTCAATTCGACTGTATGTTGTTTTTTTTTGTATGTTTGTTACGCGATATTTCCGGCAATTGTGGATCGATTTCGAAAATTCTTTTTTTAATTGATAGGGTATGCTTCAAGGGTGGTCCCATATAAATTTTACTAACTTTGCTTTGGTAGTTTTTCAGTTAACTTATCTTTTTTCACTTCACGTATTTTTTCCACTTAGTGTACTTATAATGATGAAGTTAAAATAATTTCCTCTCACTGTTATTTACATAGCTAGTAGAGGTATACGAATGTGTGTGTGGTAGGTACCACAACTAAAAAGTGAAAAATAAAAACATTTTACAAAAAAAAACAACCGACTTCAAAAAAAACACTACAAAGTGCAAAATAACTTTAATTTCGGAAGTCGGTGGCAAAAAACGAAAATACAAAACCATAGACAACGACTTCCGAAATTAGTTATTTTGCACTTTGTAGTGTTTTTTTTGAAGTCGGTTGTTTTTTTTTGTAAAATGTTTTTATAACTGATCAAATCTATATTTCATACATCATAGATATGTTTTTTCTTCTTACTATGCACGTCTTCACATTGCGTGTCTGTAATGGATACCGTGTCGAATCCGGCGACGAACACCAAGGACTTATTTAATTACTCATTAATGTCAATGGGTTACGGCATTCGAGTTTTTACCTATTTTTAGTTACGATATTTTTTAATTACCTGTATATTCGGCATATTTTTTGACTATTTAGCGCATCGTCCTTAAAACTTGGGTTCACAATTCTTATTTAAGTAGGTGGTATACCTAACTATAATAGCTATCATGTTGATGTCAACTTAGAGCTCACGAAACTGCATATTTATTGACTATAATATAATATTGGTGCAGATTAGGTGTCTGATAAGTGATAAGAGGTTGAATATACTGAAGGCATATTATAAATAGATCGTATGGATGGATCCTACCGAAGCACGAATACCTGTGGACCGTGCTTCGCTGCCAGGAACAGTCATATTGTCTTAGATAAACCAGGTTTATCCAAGGACATCGAGCGTGACAAACGGATTTTTGGGGAGCACAGTTTGATGATAAGTAAGTAAGTAGGTAGGTAGGAATGTCAGAAAAGGTAGGAAAACGACAATTAAAATAAAAAAAAACAAATTAGTATGGTCATGTCTGCGTGTTGGTAGGTATATAGGTACCTACATATTATGATGTAATCGTACATAATTGATGGTCAGGCTGCGTGGCACTGATAACATAATACTATGGTTACTAAGTTTCATGGTGAATGCTCAGCTGCGTTGATCGTTGCAGCTGATAGTGTTTCACGAGAGCCTCGTAGGTAATTTACAAGAAAAACCGACAGTTCGGCGACGTGGCCACTGTGGGCAGATGATGATGTAAGTCGACGGCTTATAAGCTGGTGATCATCCTTCCCGACGATATTGTGTAGCCAAATAGTCTGACTTATAAAGATATGGGAAATTAATTAACTAATTGTAAATTAAAAAAAACTGTTGCCCTACAGTACGCATTTCTACTGTCTCGAGGATGCGTTTAAAAACACAAATCTTACATAGGTACAAAAAGCTGAAATATCTGTAGATAATGACCATACAAAAATGTCATTCGAGCAAAGAAAGATTGAACCTGCCAGAAAACATGAATCTTTTGCTCTTCCGCACCCAAGGTAAGAGTAAGCTTGAATCTGGCCATAAATCAAACAAACTTCATAAGTAAATTAATTATTATATTTATATAGGTATTACTTATTTTATAACCAACTAGCTTTCCGCGCTTCCGCGGCTTCGCCCGCTTGGAGGTCGGGAATTATCCCATGGAAACGTAGGTAGGTACTACCGGGATAAAAAGTATCCTATGTGTTAATCCAGGTTACAGACTCACAAAATGTATTATTTATATAAAAAAAAATAACTCTTACCACACTACAAAATCTTGTAATACCTAATATAATTCCACCATGATTCGAAATACACGTAGCGCCATCTAGCGTCCTAAAACAATTGTGACCGTCGAAAGTTATTGTTTTTTTCTTCAAGAACAGTAGATTTTTTCTGGATGAAAGGTATCCCCTATGGTACCTGGTATGGTACCTATGTACTTCTCTGTACACCTGAGAACGGCGTATACCTACGCAAAATTTCATGATGATCGGTTCCGTGGTTTAGGCGTGAAAAGGTAACAAACAAACAAACAAACTTACTTTCGCATTTATAATATTAGTTAGGATACCATAGCACAGTCTATACATCATACAGTCGTCCGACGAAGACGTCTAGACAGGGCAATCGTGCGGGGTGTGAGGGGCGAGACGCGGGAGGCGCGAGCCCGAACTGCATACTGCCACCGTGTTAGTAGTTCGGGACACTACTTTTAGGGTTGACGATTTGGACTTTTCAGTGTTTATTTTATTATTGTTTTAATGTATGCAAAATAAATAATTAAAATGGTGCTTATAGAGATACGACATATTGTAACACTTGAGTGCCTGCTTGCTTATTTTTCTTTCTTTTCAGTTTGTTTTTTTCTTCTTTTCGACATGGGTGTCATTTTCATGGGTTTTGAGGTCGCTGTTAAAGGAGTTAATCAAAATTCAAGATGGCGGCTGATGCGAAAATTTTAAAACTTTTTGTCATGGGTATCGTTTTCATGGCTTCCGAGGACGCTAAAGCCAATAGTGCAGTCAAAACGAAAATGGTGTCGTTTCCAAGGTTTTCGAGGATGCTGACCACGAATATGTGGTCAAAATCAAAATCAAAGATGGCGGCTGGGATTTTTTTTTAAATTTTCATCCAAGAACTTAAATAATCTTATATTTATATTATTAACTATATTTTAATTATTTATTCTTATTATATTTTATAGTAATCTATATAATTTTTCGGGTAGGTACTGCTGTTCAAGAAGAATTGCTAGACAAGTCTCAGCATATGTTTAATAGCATGAAAGTTAAAAATGAAAATAACGGTCGTGATGTTACCAATATCATAAAATTCATACTTAAATGCTTTCGTTATTATTATAATAATAATGTTGATGACGATGTTGATCTCAAATAAATAAATAAATATTGTTTACTTGAGACAACCCTAGCTGTCGCGACAATGCCTAGACGTTGTCGGCATTTACCATGAGATCAAAGGCGTCGTCCTACTGTATCTTTTTATACTGTGACCATAGTCCTAATCACTCTATTCGAATATAATCGTCCGTCGGTGATCATCATATCACGCGCGCTAATCTAAACTTTTTGTTAGATACTTTTTGCAAGCTCCATTTATGTCATGTTCACTTCCGTGATATCTGATGATTATTGTCTGCAGTTAATAAGAATTATATAATACACGATGTTTTTGTAAGTTAACGATCTGTTAGTAATGTTGTTAAATATTTACTATTAATGCTCAACGAAGTATGAATGAACATAATTAATAATCGAGTAAATTGTTCATAAATATAGCCTTTAGCCTTTTAGCTTTTGGTAGCCTTTTCCTGCTGTGAGGTGTTATACTGGCTATTTAAATACTTACTTATTATAATACGAAAACGAGTACCTACTTACTTATCTATGGTTTTTATCAATTAGGTAGGTACTTTGGTTTTTATTTTAATGTTTTAAGATATACCTATCAATCATTAAACTACTTAAGCTGCCTACCTATATAGGTAAGTACTACCGTTTTGTAGTTTTTCTGAGAGAAATAGGTACCTACCTACTTACATTATCCATTAGTTTTTAATTGAACTTGAAAGTAAGTAGGTATCTCTATTGTAGTAAGGATTATTATTGTATTTTAAATGAGCCTAACTCGTCTGATAAAATGACACATTTTTCATCAATATTTGTAAGTATGTTTAGACAAAATGCTCTTTTCTGGCGATCTCAGGAAGTCATTGTGAATATTTTTTGCCTATAATCTTCAGGGACGGCATCCTAATTCTCCAGAGCAAGGAAGTACAATTTTAACGGAATCACGATCTTAAACGTTTAAACAAACTTGTTAATTGATATACAATTAATTCTCGGCGGAAGATTCACAGATCGCACTTAGACTATACCTACTGTGCTGAGTAAATAAAGTAGGTAACTTTTGATGTGAAACATCTAGCTATAGCCGCACGTAAAACCCATGTTTTGCTCGAATGTGTTCGGAATGAAGATAAGCGGCGCCAGGCACTTGGGGATTCGCAGTACAACATAGGGTTATGTAGCAGCTTCTTGGCCTTTCCCTTTTCGGAAGGGGCCAGGAAGATGTGTGCATTATGTATACATGTGCCATTTACGGAGCGGAAGCACCACCCGGCAATAGCTGGGCTCTGCTTCCACTCTATTGTTGTAATTTAGATAAGATTTCAGTGAGATAAGATGTATTTAGCCATAAGAGTTATAATTATAATTAGAATTACGGGGCGACATCGTCATTGTTGACAGAGTCCCGTTAAATAAAGATAAAAAAAAAAAAAAGACGATTGCTGGCGTGGCGACGACGCCGACGACGCGTCACTACGCTATATTTTAAATAAGGAACAATTTATTTCTTAAAAAAAAAAACTGAATATTTGGTTTTTGATTATGCCATATTTTATTTTCTTATAATAAACCATTCTTTCATACTTATTTTGTATAGTAAATAAGTATCAAATAATGATTTTCGATGTTTCACATCTGCCAGGCGTCCCGCGACTGCTCAATTTTTTTTCATACGAATATGAACCTTAATATAATCGATTATTGATCTTAACCGTATACGCCCGAATAAAACTTCCATGTATCACACACTGACATAACTACGTCGCATCGCATTATGTACTTACAGGCATCACCTGCACTAAATTACATGTGAGTAAGTGTTTCGTACGAATAGCAACGTTAACAATAAACAAATAAAGTTCACATTATATGAGAGGCTTACTTAATTTGGTAAACTCATAGTGCGATCTGAGAAGTTGCCCTCAGTGACGTCAAGTATAACATCGTAAAGATCGCGTAGACGGACAGATTCTAGCTTGTTTACACCCGGCTAGTCACGCTGTTCGTGTATCAGTCATGTTTTAATAATATGCATAACTGTGTAATTTTAACGAACTGGGAAGTTAGAAGGGCCGTGAACTGTGGCTCAGATTTTAGGAAAACGTTTTGTTCGATACAATGTTTAATTTTGTTTGTGCGAAATACTGTTTGCCTGTTTAGAGACCTAGACTATCTAAATCTTCAAATATACCTACTCTTATTTGAAGATTTAGAATTTTCTGATTGAGCCTATTTCAGATTCGGAATGCAATAAATTGCAATTCAGAAATGTCGCACATTTTAGTTACCCATACCCATGGTATAATAATATATATTATTATACCATGCCCATACCGACCGTACCAACTACCATGCCTACTATCTATAGGCGACTAGGCGCAGTTGTTGAGCCATGGGTCGCAGGTTTGATTCCTGCATGAAACAATTATTTTATCACTCCACATTCATGCAATCCTAACCTAAAGCAAGTCAATACAGCCGTAGGCTCTAGCCGGCAATAATATTGTAGGTACTGGCTTTCATTATGACCCGGTGGTACCGTACATAATGTGGTTTAGATTTGGAACCTCGACAAAAAAAAAAATCTAAATAAGTAAGTACAATTCGGTCGACCAAGAGTTCTTATTCGTCGACGGCAACTATTTATTTAATTATTTCTGGCGGTAATGGCGGCATGCCATCGTAACAGCTGATTCGTTGCTGTCGCGCGTACACCCGCGTTAGAATTTTGAATTTGGGCGTCATATTTACGATATTATTTATTGAGTTGATCAAATTGCACATTGCACATAACTATTATTTATTTATTATTATATTATTTATTTTTATTTATTATATTATTTATTTATTAGTTCCTAGGTAGTCCCCAGTTATCTGGGGAATACCTAGGAACTAATAAATAAATAATAGTTTTAAAATCTACTAATTCTAAATCGAATTGGTTTTTATTACCTCGCAGTTGGTACGAAAAGTAGAGTATTCTTCTCGGGGATCTTCGTCTTGGGCGAGCTTGAATCCCTCGCTACACTCAGGATACTAGTCTAAACACAGAGCTCCCTCACTGCGCTCGGGAGACATGAATCCTTCGTTGCGTTCGGGATTCACACTGCTTTATCCCGTAACCGAATTATCTACTATTATGGCCTTTATAGGCAGTTTGTGTTTTACTCCAGGAGAAATTCTCAGTGTGAAGAAGGAAATAATAAAACATTTGACACATTCTAATTCTGCTTTCGGTAAACGCGTCAAGATGCACAGTAAGTATTTATTTTTCACTTCCATGATCCGAGGTTCACACCTACGTTCTTATAATATAAATTAATAATAAATAGTTATTGTTAATGAGGTGCCAATACTTAATTAAAAACTGAAGATATTTATATAAAATGTATAATTACTTACGACAACATATTCTATTTGCTTTTCAGCGCGATTTCCCGGTGGGTACACTTGGTGGCCGAATTCCTAAAATGAGATAGAAAACATGAGTTGTATTGTATCTGGTACTTGTTAGTATTATTCATTCTGTAGCTCTGTAGATAGGCCGACTTTTAGAATCAAAGTTACAGTGTATTTTCGTGGAGATCCATACTAATTCATACTTCCATACTATACAGGGTTACTTGTAATTCGACGTATATCCGTCAGGAACTGATAGGGGGACCCCGGACCAAAATGAAACAAATTGAATGTAAAATTTTGGGTAGGTAAATATCATATCTCGAAAACTATTAAATTTTGGCCCTACATATCCCATAGCAGCACCTGACGGATATACGTCGAATTACAAGTAACCTTGTATAACAATTACCGAGGTCCTCGTCCTTGGGTACTTACAGTACGGTAGAGAGAGGTCCTAGTTACAGGGTATTTTCGCGGGAAGTAATAATAATCTCTTATTTCATTCTTTTTGTTTTGATTTCACCACTGTACCAAACAATGTTGGATAACCATCAAAAACACTGAATGTTGAAGTTATACAAATTGTTTCATATTGTTGTATTCGATAGTGTGTGTTGACATACAGCCTTTGTAGCGCTGTTTACACATTTGTTCAGTATTCTGTGATATGTCAAAAAGCCAGTGTGTGTGGTGTGTTAGTTCAATTAAACAAACATATCTTTCGACCATGCTTAGCAGGTAGGTATCGATAGTATTGATAGTAAAGAATGAAACAAATTCATTCCTGAAAATAACTGCTTTATTGTTAGAAGCATCAATGTTTTTTTTAACTTGTGCGTGTGCGCAGTATGTAAAATCCTGATCATTTCTCATGAAGATTATTGTTATTTGCGTACATATAAATTCATTCTGATACCTATAACTTCTATTAAGACAAAAAACGACTAACCAGAAATAAAAAAAAACAGTTCAACAAACTTATGTCTTAGTAAAAAACTATTAATCAATATTACCTACCCACATTATTGATAAGAGTCATATTGAAGTCCACACCTCGATACATTTGTATTCTTTAGGTAGGTACCTATACCTAATATTACAATAAAAATAGATGCAATATAAAAACTAAGATTGTCACCTGATGAAGAATTGCTTTCGATAAAAAATAAATTCATGTGCGAATGAAGTCGCTGTCGTCGAGTATGATAATTTCTATGAATGTAATAACCCTGCAGTGCTGCAGCTTTTTGTCATCAAACGTTTTTTGTATCGTTGTCCTCATCAATCATGTCTATGTATTTCCGGTGTCAGAAGATAGCTTTTATTGATCATAGAACATTCTATGAGTTAGTCACTGTAGTAGGTACCTACTTAATTCAAGGAGGTTCTATGTTTTTACTTCGCATTAAGTACAATTATGATCCAATAAATTATAATAATAAGTTGAAAGTATGCCAGTCAAATTTCAATTTTTTTAAGATAAGTACATTTATCAACCCAAAAAAGTCTATTTTGTCAATGCGTCCTTGTGGTCACGGTATTCTTCTAGAATGCAAACTTAGATTGTACTCTTCGGTGTTGGTTGGTTGAGTTTTATCAACCAGTCCTCATTGGCCCCCCTGTGCCTTGCCCGTGGTCTGCTAATTTAAGGACATCTCTCTGTAAGAGGCCTAAGCCAGAATTAAGGCTTAAGTCTCAAAGTGGTAAATTAAAGACTGATAATGTAGCGATGTTTTTAAAATTAAAATAGCTTCCTGTCATGACATCGCAAGAATTTTGTCACTCTATCATTAAGCCTAAAGTATTAACCCTGACCCTGAACGGGTAGCACTAGCAAATGACATAACTCATAGGTACATAAGCCTTCCTGGTTACATTACAAAAAAGACGCCCTTGAAACAGAATTTTCATAATTTTTCATAATTATTCAAATCACGCGGGGAAAGGAAAATTTGTACTCACATACAAGTAAGGTTCCATGAACACTTCATAAATGTTGCTCTGGTAATCGTCAATCGCTGGCAAAGTCTTTATGAGCAGGTTCCTTCCATACCCTGGTATCCCCTGGATCGTTTTCCCGTTCAAAGCCGCCAGCAACCAAAGAAACTGACCGAAAAACACATGGAGTCGCAAATTCATTTTGATAAAAACTATTTCGAAAAAAAATTAAGTATGAAAAAGTGTTCGTTTTCTTATATCACGCGTGTGAACTTCGCAAGAGGCAAGGTATCAATGATTTGATTTCTTGGTGTTGGGCTGCAAATGATGCTCTTTTTTAGGGATCCGTTAGTCCGAAATATTAATATTTCATTTGTGATTTTTCATTCCCAAACCGCCAAGTTTGTTTCAAGATTTAAAATTATTTTTAAACTTCATCGTTTCAGTAAAATTTTGACTACACTACCTACTACTGACCATGGTAAACCGACGACCTGAAGAAGGTAACAGGAATCAGCTGAATGAGCAGGAATGGTTTTTGAGGCGATGCTTCGGCCTCAATACTCAACCCTCAATAGTTTATAACATTACACAATGTGTACTTAGGATGTAACTTCAAATTATACGTGGTCATTGTGGACCCGGTCGGGCACAGCAAAATATTAGGAGAGAGACTCTTGAATGAAATGGAAAAATTTACGAAGTTGAACCTATATACCTACTCCTACAATGTAAAGGCTGCTCTCCGTTCCAGATATAAAGACGTGGTCGTTGCTATAAAACAGAACGTGCATCTCAACGGGATGAAGCTAAATAACGTTTCCGATGTTCTATTACCAAATACAACACATACGGAACCACACCACCCAAAAAGCGTCTACCAGCTGATTTTCCTAATGAATAGCTTTAGATGAAGATACGGCAAATCGCAGTTAGTGGTGTTAACCAAGGCTTCATGATATAACCGTGTGTTAATGGCAGGTTAGCTACGGCATTGTCCCGCCTGGAAGCAGGCTCGTGCCTCGTATGGCGAACGCTCATTAACTCCGAAGGTTGATGATGAATGGCATATTAAAGTATTAACTTGTTTTAATGTTAAGATCGTTAATTAAAATTGTTTCGATGTAATTTTACGTTGTTCTTGAATTGCTGGGATTGTACGTGGTTTTGATTGTCATGTGATTGTAATTTTGAAGTTATTATTGTAGCAAAAAACGGTATGTAAGACATGAATGATGATGTATGATAATTGATAAGGTAGTGACTGCTAATGTTGTCTAAATTTAAATCTTCCTCTTAATTAGCTTCAACTGGATTTTTGGTATGATTAGTATGTAGTATCATTATCATCACTTGTTTGGATAAGGTTATTCTGCTGCTAAAGAGAAACGTTTCCCGAGTCTCTTCATGTAGAATCAGATCGACTTACGGGAGTTTACTGCTAAATAAGGACGGCTCAAATGAATCGTGCTTGAATTCGTTCACCGCTAGAGACGCTAGTGTAGAGTACCAAAGGGCCTAATGTCTCTAGACATGTCAAACGTTCACTGATTATAGGACTTTTTATCGCGGATTTTTACTAATTAATCATATTTGTTGTAACGATTGTGCTTGATTAATTAGGGATCAAGATTTTAAATAAAAACTTAGGATCTAATTTGGTAGCACTTGTAGGAGGTTTAATATTTTTCTACTTCATGCATTCTTCATTCATTGTCTTATTTCATAAAATGTAATAAAATATATATTGTGTATATGAAGTTATGGGTAGATAAACATATCCAAATCATATCAAATAAAAGTGATATACTGACGGAGCTTAGGTACTCGCAAGTGGCGCCAACTGGTGAACACAAAACATTGAGCCCGATCTTCAGTGACTCTCATTCATTCGTTAGCATCCACCATGCAAGAATCATCGCGGTTGCTTTTGTTAAACCTACCTTTTGTTTGATGATTCGCTTACAAATCCGGACTTTACAGTAGTCATATGAAATCAGAAGTGGTTCCTGGCTGCAGTTCTTTCATCTATTGATGATACGGTAGTTCCAACGTTAACCCGAATTAAAGTGTAGCAGAGAGAGAGAGAGAGTCGTTGAGGTGGGCAGGGAGCTGGACTAAATGCTGAAAGCTATGCAAAACCGGTTGGTTCATTAGATTGAATGGACATCCAGTTCGTCTCCAACAAAATTCAATAGATGCAAAAAAGTTTAAATTCCTTTATGTTCACCACCATAACCAGACTATAAAAAGTATTTAACCCCTTGAAGGACACTGAACGAGACACAATAGAAGTTTTATTGTTATTACGTCTAGGGGCGTTTACTGTCCGCCAACGTGTTAAATGAATTCTATAACTGTCCCACTGAACTGTCCATACAACGATACCATAATGTCACGCGATGACGAAAAAGTTAAAATCCTTCAGTTGTCATCAGTCATCGTGGCAGCGTCACACCTCACGAAGTATCTTTTCGTATGGTCTATCATAGTTCTGAAATAGTGGTGACTCTTCCACAAACTCCACATACGAAGACTTGGAGTCGTATGACGGAGAGAGCCCAGCAACGATGAAGTTGTGATGAACCGGAATTTTGTGTTCGACCACCAACAGGTAATGTCCCATTGCCTTTATTATTATGAACCTGTTGTAGCCCTCTTCTGGGCAAAAGCGTCCCTGCCGTCTCCATTCTTTTCGGTCTATTGCATACAAGAGAATAAGTAGAGGTCCAACTCGTCCCGCCTTCTACTAGACCTACCACGTGGCGTCGGTTCCTGTTGTTCGGGAGTAGGACCCAACCTGTGGCTACTTTCATCACTGAAAAAAGTTTATTTGACAAATATCTGAAGGATAAAGTAATACGTTGGTTTCTGTCAGCTATGTGGCGCCATGTCTGAAGATATAGTATTTTTCATTGTAAAAACTGCACGTGTAGAAACTGTGATGATAGCTTTTGAGGCATAACTAAAGTGATCAAAAAATGTTTTGTAAATTAGTGACTTGCTCTGAAATGGAAGAGTGCACTTGAGAGCTTGAAAGAAGCCATAATATTGTCCCTTTTTGAAGTATTATTTTATTTACATTCTTGTTTGTTTTTTCTTATTTACATAGTCAGCAATACCTTTTTAGATCAGTTTCTTTTCGACAGTAGTTTTGTGGTCAGTTTTCGAGAGTTCAAGCTTAACATGAGAACCAATCGTCATTTGTTCAAGGTAAGTGGTTTAGTGCCAACAATGATTGACTTTATTTTGTCAAGTTAGCTACACCAGTCCAAAGCTGCTGGACTACATACACAACCATATCTAAACTAGGCACCGCTTGTCATTACTATGAATTTAAATGCTTAATCCTGTGAACAGGGTTACCTAGTACTTAATCCTTTATTTTGCATCGCAATAAATTTATACGCAAATTCGCGTGGAGAACACCGAAACAAATCAGGTTCAAGGTATCTACAAATCCTACAAATGCAAAGCTTCAAATCATGCTTTCAAGAAAAACGCAAAAACATTGAATCAATCTTCCATATTAGTAAGATGCTTGTGGCATGTTAGCAGGGGCCTTACCATGATAATCATTTGCACGGCAGATGATGGTAGGGCAGACCAAAGTGACAGCTAACAGCTACTAAGCTCATGGTACAAAATTGCGTGAGTGGGTGCTACTCGTTGGGCTCATTTGTTGTACAAAAAATATTGTCAAATCGAATATGTCGACCCGAACGATCGGCATCTAGGTACTCTCGCTGAATCATATTCGGGTTGGCTTGGCACAACACAATTCGAGCTAAGCCGAGCGATTATTTCTCTAATTTATGTATATCCACATTCCTTCAATATATTTATTTATTATTATTATTTATTTATTTAACCATTTATGTACGCGCGGCTACAGACCAAGCTATACATTTGCAGTATAAGCTGATTTCACATTGCGTAGGATTTCTTTACAATGAGAGGTCAGTGTAAACTGGAAATGTTTAGCTTGATGTGTAGCCGTGTGTATACACATATTATGTATACAACGTGTAACATAATTAACGCAATACCTCATACACCCCAATTAGAGTATTGAGTTAAAAGCATTATACAGTGACCAAAACATTATTTTTTAAAGCTATTTAATATTATTAAGAAAATCGTGTTGACCCTAGCATTACTTCATGCGTTTAAAATTGAGTCTTATCGCCTTGCAATAAGATTTAATTTTCTTTGGCTCAATCGGCGGACAGTATTGCAAAATATATAATTTTTGAAAAAAATACCTATATTAATAGTTACTGAAATGGATTCAGTAGTCAATTATGAGCAAACTACTTTCAAGACTTGCGTTTATTCTGTTACACCTTGTATATAAATAGACACTAAGAAATGAACAGAAAAATAGGTAAACAGGTGATGCTTATTTCTAAATAAATATACCTGCGATAGGAGAGTGGATAAAGAGACTTATACAGCGTGTGTAAGAGTAAATGGGAAAATAAAATAAAAAACAATTCACTTAATAAAATAATCATGTTTTCAAGTGCGTGGCACACCTTTAAAAAAAAAACACTCCTTTTTATCATGGTGGTAGGCATATCTATTGGGCAGCTCGCCGTTCGATAAGGACCAGGCCCGGGTCGACGGCGCGTTGTGTTCCACGCGCGCCTCAAAGAGATGTCAGCACCAATGACGGGGTTTGCTAGGACCGATGCCTGCTAGGGTTGCGGAAAAGTCCAAGAGGGTTAATACCGTGGCCCCTGGCACAGGCAACTGAAGGAACACGGGTGGGTTTTAGTCAGTAAGAGTCTGACACGCCCTCCTGCTCTGCCCAGAGCGGGAGAAGTTATTTGATGATTTCCCACCCACAAAAAAAAAAAAAAAGGCATATCTATTGCTTTTGCTTCGTTTACGTTCTTTCTAATATTGATCTGCTTTAAGAGAATGGTCACAGATAATGTAATACTAGGTATACCTTCAGGACAGGCAGAGTGCATGGTCAAGGACTGCAAGCACCCTAAACAAGTGGCTGTGGGGGGCGCTGTGCTGCGGTTTGCCTGGTGTACCGTGCAAATTCTGCAGCTGCTGCGAGAGGCTTGACGATGGCGGCCCCGAAAGAGAGAGGCCTAGAGTTAATCGTGAGTTCCTATTACGTACGAGTATATATTAGTGACTGGCAGGCAACTGTGAAGATGAAAATTGGAAATTAAGTTCTCTAGGGGCTGATAGGCAATGCGGAGTTCAAACCTTTGGAGATCTTAAGAATGGACCCATAGTAAAAGCTGCTGACCAAGTCGAAGTCTTTTTGTCAGTATGACTTGTTTTAGTTTTCTCCATAGGTGCCTGAAAATGAATAGCAATTCTAAAATTACTAGCGTACATAATAGCAAAGTTTATGAAGAGTACAACCAATGACTCAGATGTTATCGTGAGTTGTGCATCATTGAACTATAACATTGATAAATTGCTAACAAAGGAACCTGACTGGTTTCACGTTTTACTAAATGATTTCCTGACATTTATGTGAATTTTAACGTCCATCTCTGTAATTACTATTCTACAACGAATTGGTACAGTAATTACAGAGAGGGACTTTCCACATCAGTGTATGAAAATGTTACTTTTCAGTCTTAACATAATCCGGAAATCTTGGCACGGTCCCAATTACTTTTCGGCGAAGTTGCTAGAAATATAAATCTACACTTGCTAAAATATCATTGCTGCACTGCCATGCTTGCTGGCTTGTTTACTGTTAATATAAGCACACTAAGTCCAGCTTTTTTCTATTTCAACAGAATCCACAGCGACAGTCGAGCGAATGGCGCGCCCGCACCGACCCCACGCCCCGCGCGGGCGCAAGCATACGCCAGAAACACTGTCAGCCGTGCGATGTGCGCTGTCGCAGCTTCAGGGGGAGCCAGCGGCGCTGCCAGCCGTGCCAGAATACGAGCCACACTCCTCCGAACCTGGCTGAGTGATCAGAATCAAGTGTTTAACCATACGCGGGTCGAAACTGTGCGAGAATTGTCTTAGGTCTTGATCCAGGCTTTTTCAGGATTTACGTTGCTGTCTGTAAAAATATCGTTATCTTATGTTTTTTGGATTATCGATCATAAAAATTGGTCTATTGATTTCTGGATCTTCGAGTTTAGACAGTGCCAAAGCGCAGTTAATTTTGTCATCTGTCTTTACCAGTTTGTCAGTGTCATTTAACTGGCTGTTCGTGCTTCGTTTAGCGGGTCGCGGTCTCCACTGGGTTGCATACTTTTTTGTCTCAGGCATAGCTTGGGCATCTTGCCCACTGTCTTAACTTTTGCCTGCGGAAAGGTCCTATCATGAGCTACTCATGTTTATCCGATAAAAGCGTTGGTGATGATGAGATGGAATTGATAAATTTCATTCGACGCAGATTCAGGCTTAGTATTATTTTAGGTAGGTAACGTTATTTTTGCATTTGACGGAGCTACGTTTTTTTTAAGTTTTTTATAGATCTGTCAGTCTGTCATGCGTGTTCTTCTTGCTTCATTAGATCATTGTATAGAAGTTGCAAATTCAATTCCGAAACGTTAATGTTATTTACATAAGTTTATTGAGTTAATTGTAAATATGTACTTACATTCTGTTTTAAAATAATTTCAAGACATCTATCGTGAGGTGATATTTTAGTTTTTTCGAAAACGTTAAGCCAGCGGCGTAAGTGCGTAACAGACTAACAATTACGCGCATATTGAACATTGAAAAAAAAATTAAGCAGTTATTATGAATCGCCTTCAAAATTATTCGAATTGTGAAAGAAAGTGTGTTAATTGGGGTGCACGTGAATGCAGACTGGATAGTACATTCTGTCTGTAGTTTACGATTTTAATAATTAAGGATTGGTATTATGTATTTCTATGAAGCTCTAATCATACAGTTCTGGGTCAAGGCTTTCCGGGTTCAGCGTCTGCATTACCAAGGAGTGCGCGTAGCAACGTTCAGAATGCGTGAAAGCGATCTTTTCCCCATCCCTAATCAAAAGATCGCGTTGAAAACCTGGATGAGAGTCGCACAAACCAGGGAAGCATGGTAGGTACAAAAGAGAGTAGGCCTATACTCAATAGTGGGTGTGACATTCTTTTCTGCCAATTCTAAGATGATGGTGATGCGACACTGAGCACGGTACGCCCTGACCCTGAAATGTGTGGTTAGTTCTTTAGCTTTGCTTAAAAATGATTTGAACAGCAAAAGTGTGTTATTTGTTTTTATACGTTAATCATTGTACAGTGTTTTATAAATATTTTGTATTATTGTATAAATAAAGTTAACTAAAACGAAACTTTTACATACATTTTTCTGTGTTCGAGAAAGATATTTTACTACTGCCATCTATCCGTAACTCATGTAACTAGTAAGTTACGTTATTGCCACACGCTGTTCGTGACGAAAGAGCATAGTTTGTAGTTTGCAGGCCTAGTTGCAGGCACGTTCTAGTTCTTCACCTAGTGCATAGATGGTGTGAAATTATATTAGTGCATTGATTTGATGGCATTTTTTGAGATTAATGAAAATAAAAAGATGTCAACGACGAAGAAACTGCAAATTGAAAATGAAAGATTTTTTTTCTTTTTAAAATCTTTTTTTATTTGAAAGGGTTTTAGCAGGGTTTGATAATGTCTCACCCCCGTGACAGAAAACATTCAACAACTTAAAACTAAACAATGGGTAATAAACTGTAATTATTATAATTATGACCTACTTATTAGTGTTGTCCCTATTCGTTTTGGTAATTAACCAACAACAGTTCTAAAATGAAAGATAACTTCATATTTTACGACAAAATTAAATGCATTTTAAATAAATAAATACACAAATCTGTCATCTTCAAGCAAAACAAAATGCGGTCATTGCCGCTAATTCCATTACCGTTTATTAAACAAATTTAATTTGTCATCTTAACACGTAATGTTCAGTTTCGCGCCATCCTTCATAGACTAATATATATAAACTGAGATAGACTGGCAACTGTCAGTTTGATCATTTCTTAGCGTTGAGCGACATCTGTACGCCACACAGAGAACTAAACGAACTATATCAATAGCTACGTATAGATAGGTTCATAGATAGTTCACAAAATATCAAATGTAATGAATCGACCAATTTGCAATAAAAAATTAAATACTTTATCACAGAAAATAAAGCAGATAATTCCTCATACAAATCAGTCAAATCAGTACATTTAATATTTCGAGAACTGTTCATCAAAATATTAGTTAGGAATAGGTTGAGATGAACAGTCAGGAAATAATACAAAATTATGATATAAATGTATTTATTTTCCTAAACATTTAGTACTACTCCAGTTTGCCTTTCTCGTTTCCTTCCCTTTCTTTTATTAAAATACTCTCGAGCCTGTAGAATAATGCAGTCCATCTCATTACAATCCGCTTCAGTAAAATTATAAAAGCTCTTGCCAGTGAGAACATTGCTGACTTCTCTGCACCAATTCATAATAAAGAATGCAACACTTTTATTCAATAAATACTTATTATGTATTTTTATGTTCTTTGCATGTAAGAAAATTAAAATCAATATGTAGCGTTACTATTAAATTTACATATTGTACAATTTGCTTTAAATGTGCATCAGTTTTTAACACCTCTAAAGTGATGTGTTCCACTTGGGCAAAGTAGTCAAACAATGATCGAGAGGGATAGCACAACCATTTGAAATGAAGAGATGGAACGGCCAATTTAGAAAGTCTGTTTTTTGGGTACAGGAACGCATCTTGAAAGTGTCGACGACAGATTCTTTGAGTTCTGTAGACAAGGTTGCTATCCAGACTCGCAATACTACCTCCAATACTCTTGATCCAATTCTGAAACTTTACTGCCTCGTTCTCAGGATTTGGAAAGTAATGTAGAGGTATGCCTGAAAATAAAGTAAAATGACTTTACTTGGACTGACTGATATGTGATTTATAGTCTGCTACTATTTTCTGGTATGGTGCTGGTATGAACTACATGAAAAAAGCATGTCATGGTAAAAGAAACCGGTCAAGTGCAACTCGAGCATAACAACTTATAAAAGTTGGGAAACTTAAATTTGCGTGCTTGAGCACTTATTTTGTATGAAATTAACTACAAATATAAGCATGTATCGGTTTTTTCTGTGATATAACTATAGATTACCAATTTTCGGACTTTTTCCGTAATTTGTACTGTAAGTTCCTACTTGTTGCCAAATTTTATGATGATGGATAAAATTCCATCCAAATCGATCCAATGTTATAGTGAGAGACATGATTGAGGTTGAAATTATTATAACATAATTATATGTAGTTTCGCTTACCATCTTCTGCTACGACTGGGCACCCAGGAACACAGCAGACGTTTCGAGGCATTGTGAAAAATGTAAAATAACACTATACTGAGATATATGGTCCAAACTCCGTAAGGAGGGCCTATCTACTATAGATCACAAACATTTTCACAAAGTACAGTTTATGCTGAAATTTCGGTATTTCTGGAATATATTGAGGAACTAAAGCTCAACTCAAACATATATTAGTCTACAACTCAACGTTATAGCACAAAAACACCAAAAATTACAAGAAAAATGCGCACGGGCATGTAAACACACCAGTGAGAAAATTCTTGTGACGTAAATACTTAGTGTTGCTAACGTTTAGTATCAGAAAACTACTCTTATGAGTCTATCATCGTAAAAATATCATATAAAATACAAAATTATAGTTATTTATTTTATGAATAAATTCCAGTAGGTTGCTAAATCATATATTAGGTGCAACTGGACTAATTAAAGAAAAATAGCAAAATCAGCAATTACTGTAAAGTACCAAATATTTCAAGCAAAAAAAAGTGGTAACACTGTAATAAAAAGTTCTAAGTAGAGCGGATAGATGGCACTTTTCACAATAAAAAAAAAATGTTCTAAGTTACCAGGGCATGCCATCCTTCTCATAGAGAGATTCATTCCAACTGCAAACTAGGTCATCCGTAGTATTTGAAAGTAATTGCTATTAATTTAATACTAGTGACATTGACGAGCTCTGCCTCCGTATCTTCACGGTCAGAACTTGATTAAAGGTCGTCGTCAGACTTGTCACGTCTTAGTGGATAGTGCTGGATGTTTAATTAGTTCAGTGAGTTAGTTACTTGAGATCAGCTGCAATCACTTTTATCGGTGTTTAATTTGTGTGTGATTTTTCTGTACTTTCTTTCTTGTGTTGTAAAAAATATATTGTTCTTAGGTCGATTATTTAAGAGGTGTTTCCTTGGATATAGGTGAGTCGTTTTTAATCTAATCAGGTCGTTTAAATTAACTTATTATGCTATAAATATGTTGATCAGATGCATTTTATGCGGAAGGAAAATCGCATAATATGGAAACCTATGTGGTTTATAAAAAGTGATTTTCTGTTGCCATACTCGTTGCGGAGTTGAAGCCAGTGTTTCCTGGCATCTTATAGGTAGCAGCAGCATTTTATTAAGGCGATCTTTAGCATTGAGTGATGAACTGATGAGACATGATGGCTCACCGTCGCAGCTGTGCGTTGCCTCCCCAGATAAAACGATATTGACACCAATAAACCAAAACCAAGCAAATGTGTTTAAGTAAAATGGACGCAGTGCAACATGAGTTAAATATATTAATCACCTACCTTATTGTCGTAATTAGGTATGGACACAGGTGCAACTAAGATACCTACGTCTTGTGTAGGTACTACACAAAGCCTAACATTTCTTTGAAATCACTCATGATAAATACCTACTTACCTCTATCTACACAATAAAAAAATAAAAATTCAGTCACTGACAGACAACAGACGGCCGTTCCACTGGGTCCTAGAAGGCATGAAATTTTACACAAGATTTCTACGAATGTGAGGACTAGGGACAGATTTTTTTAAAATTCATCCCGTTCACGAATTAAATGGGGGATGAAATCTTGTGTGGACGTTCGTCATTTTCGTTCAAATGTAGGTCGGTTTAGAGTTGTAGAACGTTGACGTTTGTTTAAATCGAGATTTAAGCTACGAGTAAGTCCAGATTTAAGTAAAAGCTGCAAGTCACCCCAAGTAAAATGGACGCAATGTAAGATGCGTCACATAAGTTATATAGTATAGGTATGTTTACTTATACATATAGGTAATTGTGTTATTTAAATACTAGCGACCCGTCCCTGGGGGGTACTCCCGAAGACCGTCGTTTCAGCCGCGGACGTTTCTCACTTACACTCACTAAAAATTCCGAACTAAAAATTAATGACAAAACGATTAGACAGTTGTCCTGACTCCCGATGTGTTTTTGCCCGTCCGGAAAAGTAAATTAATCGGGAGTAGGGCTCACTTCTAAGTGTCGATCTACTTTCGGACGGACCCGTATCCTCGTTGACGGTTTGTACGACTTAACAAAACATGGAGATTTCTGTGCCATATTTAAGTTATATAATAATCTAAACTAATATTATAACGAGAAAAGATTATATTTTTTATAGGGTAAACCTTGGTAATACATATGCTAATTATTTTATATGGTAATTTGTGGATAACGTCGTGAGTAGTGTATTTGTTAATTCTATTAGTATAGTACTCCAATCATGTGTAATATTTAATATACAGCTGTTTGTTGTCCCTAATAAATAAAAATAAATAAAATAAATACACCCTAAGTGCCACCACTCAAGCACTCACACTAACAAAGCCAAAATATTAATATTATTGTATCCTTAGTTCCTGTTAAGATAACCACTTGTGCCATTATTGTCAAAAGACTAAAAATTGATCCAAAATAAAAAGTTTGATTATAACTTGTAAGATTTTTGTTTTATTACAATTTTAAAAATAATAGGGCGTATTACCAAGTCTTACCCTATATTTATTTGTTGCGCTTTCACGCCAAAACGGCTAAACGGATTTGGATGATATTTGGCTCATGGGTAGACCATGATCCGGATAAGAACATAGGATACTTTTTATCCCGATATTCCCACGGGATCAAGACTTATGCGGGTGAAACCACGAGGCGGAGCTAGTTTATTATAAACATGTCCATGGCAGGTCATGGTGTATGAATTCGTAGATAAGATTTAGTGTATCTATGTGCGGTTGACTGTTTAGGAGTTCCCTCGTCTAGAGCCATCCCTGGGTGCAACACTTAGGTCATGGTGGACTTTAGAACGGGCTATTATAATTGAATGGGTAGGTATATAAAATTTTGTGTGTCTGCTTTTGACCACTGAGGAGTTTCCTCCTCTGGAGCCAATTCTGGGTGCAGCACCTAGTTCATGATGGAGTTTAGAACGGAGTATCATAATTAAATGCGTATATAAAATGTCTTGTCTGTACTGTTGACCGTTGAGGAGCTCCCTCAACTGATACCAATCCTGGATGCAGCAGCCAAGTCATTGTGAGCTTTAGAACGGAATATCATAATTAAATGAGTATATTTAATTTCGTGTCTGTACTGTTGACCGTTGAGGAGCTCCCTCGACTGGTGCCAATCCTGGATGCAGCAGCCAAGTCATTGTGAGCTTTAGAACGGAATATCATAATTAAATGAGTATATTTAATTTCGTGTCTGTACTGTTGACCGTTGAGGAGCTCCCTCGACTGGTGCCAATCCTAGGTGCAGCAGCCAAGTCATTGTGGACTTTAGAACGGAATATCATAATTAAATGCGTATATTTAATTTCGTGTCTGTACTGTTGACCGCTGAGGAGTTCCTCCGTCTGGAGCCAATCCTGGGTGCAGCCAGACCATTTATTATGCGAATGTGCATTGTCTTCGAAAAAAAATCAACATGTAAAATTTAAACTCCGTAGGATAAGGGGAAGTCATTTTAATTATGTTGCAAGATATGACCAATACATAATAACTAACTGTAAAATAGGATTAACTCTTGAAACGTACCATGGAGCACAAGAAAAAAAAAAAAATAACTTAAGATTACTTTTTATTACTAAACCCATTTGTTCGCGCTACCGCGTACTTGCGCGGTGCGGGGGGTAGCGTCGAACGGCTAGTTGGCGCAAGTCCTGTGAGTGTGTGGTCGTGGTCGTGCGTGGTACGCTGCGCTTGGGGTAACACCTGGTTGCCGACGCATCAAAAATTAAATATTGGAAATATGTTTAGGAAAAAGCGGTCATCAGATACTCCAGCCCCTTCCGATTGTAAATCTGGGAGATGCTCGTTATGTCCAAGGTTAAAGACTGTAAATCACGAGCTAAATGAGACAAAAGTTAAAAAAAATGTTAAGAGCTCCAAAAAATGGGCAAAATTGATATGAGAAGAGACCTTCGCCCTTCAATAAGCCTTCGTACCCACGGGTGATTTTTTATCGCGGCGATTTTCTTTCACGCATTGGATTTTCAACGCACTTTTTCTCAATGCTCGGCTCAATACCGAGAGTTCAAAATCCAGTGCGGCATAAAAAACCGTCGCTAAAAAAAACCGCCTGTGCCTACCTGGGGCTTACAATTACAAGGATACGCATTTAATAACATCCTCACAAGATACCTGCTGGTTCAATTTAGTTTGAATTGTGCTTAATTTTACCTTCATCCTTATCGAAATTAATAATACCATGATTAATGGGACCTGAGTCTGAAAAATTGTAATAGTGTTGAATATATTTTTAATTCGTATTTGTAAAAAAAATTAGGCTCGTGGCTAAAATAACAGCCGCACCGGTCGGTCGACGGTTAAGCTTCGCTTGCCGAGGTCGGTCTGTGGATGGGTGATCATTCATAACATACCGAGACCGCTCCGTGCCTCGAAAAGCACGAGAAGCCATTCAGCTCCGTCAACTATGTTATCCTATGTTGGGGTCAGCTTCCAGTCTTACCAGATGCAGCCAAATACCTGTATTTTTCATGGAGCGACAGCCTCCACAACCCAATTACGTAATAACTGTGGTGAATAACCAAATCAGACCGAATATCTTATCAGATGGAAAATCCTAAATGTTCATGATTTCACCTAATGGATAAGGACATCATGGTGACGGTGTTACTTTACCTGGTGGATGCTTTTAACTCTTAAAATGTCAAAGGGTTCATTGCAAACCATCCAATCCTAAAATTATAGTCAACGAGAGAAGAAAAATAGCACAATCGTTTAATATTTTAAGGTCCGTGGGATCGCTACTGCCCAACAGCTCGCCACATGCTGCCCTGCGATTTTCTGTATCTCTCTTGGTCTGGCTTGTCACCCTAGACCTGTTCCAGCAAAGTAAACTATAACGGCCAGACCCAGAGTTCGGAGTGCGCAAGCCCCACAACGACGTCAACGTAGAGATAAGGCGGTGGGGGTTATTATTATTATTATATCCTCTCAAACAGACCTGCGTTCTTGCCTCCTCACCACCCTTGGTTAGTTGGTAAAAAATCAAGTCCGCCTTTGCACCTTATTGTGTGAGAAGCTTAATAAATAAACAGTGCCTAAATGAATCTATCAATGAATCAATTTTCAAGGACAATGTCAAAAAGTTTTGTTATTTTATTTGTTACCTATATGTTGTATGCGATCTGAACATGATCTGTTTACTAATCAAAGGTTTTAAAATTAGATGAGGCGCTGATAGCCGTAAAATACCTTGAAGGCGTATTTTTTATTGAATCCGTTAATAATCCAATGCAGGTTTCAATTCTACAATAATTATACCTGGTTGATCATGAGACTAAGCTGTAAGACGATTTCGGAAACACTTTGTTATTTCAAACAGTATTTTATAACATTCATTCAAGAAGGGTATCATTTAAGCTATTACCAATTTAATTAGTTTTGTGTTTCTTAAATAATAGGGTTTGTCCTCCAAATAGTAGATCTGTCACCAAAATGTAGTCACCAAACAATGCAAAATCAGTTCCACAATAAATCACCTAAAATCCTGAGATATAAGGTCTAGTACCAAATAAATGTTTTTGTATGTATTATAATAGGTGTGTCCTAATAAGTATTTAAGCAAACTAATTTAAAGAGATCACCAATAGTAGTAGTTTTCTTATTCACCACGGATCGATTGATATACATAATATGTCGACGGTAGGGCTTGGTCGACGGAGCCCCGCTTAGCGGGGCTCCTACTTCTGGGTGGTTTATAAAAAAATAACCACGAAGGGGATGGCGGGGTCTCTCGACCCCGCCATCCCCTTCTAACCTAACCTGTCCGAGTCGGGGTGCCCTAAAGTCCAGATTGCAACCAGTTTCTCCTGGTAATTTGTCTCGGGTATCATTTAAGCTATTACCAATTTAATTAGTTTTGTGTTTCTTAAATAATAGGGTTTGTCCTCCAAATAGTAGATCTGTCACCAAAATGTAGTCACCAAACAATGCAAAATCAGTTCCACAATAAATCACCTAAAATCCTGAGATATCAACCTGAAAACAATTTTTGTTTATCTGAGAACGAAAATATTTCGTGGCGATAGATCTATTTATTAGGTGATACAACTTGATGACAAATATAAATTTTGGTGATAGAAAATATAGTTCCCATTCAAGAACTTAATTTCATCGTTTCACTCAATCTTTAACAGCATTCCCAAAAAATGAAGCTTCGAGTTTCTTACTATAATTAATCTATATCTAAACATTGCGTTCAGGTTGCGAAAGAGTGTAGTTGTAGGTACTTTTACTGGGTCAAGTTTATCAACTGTAGCAATGCTAGTTGTATTTGTACATAGAGAGGGCAATGCACGCCGCGGGCTTGTAATAAACATGGGCTGGTATTCAACAAGAAATATAAGCAAACAGCCAAGAGTAGTACCTATATAGCTCTCTGCATGTGAAGGTGTTTGTCCGGGGAAGTTCCAGCTACTTACCGCCATTATCATCTGTCAAACGTATTCCCAACTTTGTTGTGGTCGGCTTCCAGTCTAACCGGATGCAGCTGAATGAATTTTACTTGGAGTGACTGCCAATCTGACCTCCACAACCCACTTACTGGGAAACTCGATGGATTGGCAAGACTGGTTAAGACTTTCGGGCTTCCGGCTAACTGTAACGACTGTCAAGGATCTACGAATAACAGCCGGGTCCAAGTGGTAACGTGCTTTCAGAGGCATGGTGAGGTCTCGATATGTAAGGACCGACATCGCAAGCATTGCTTAACCTCATAAAGACAGAACCATGCGGCTGTTATTATTTAGCCAGGAGCCCCTCTCTAGCTATGCACCACCATAGGTATAGGGTACTGCCGCCAAGCAGTGTTGCTGTGAATCTATTTGAAGGGTGCCGGTGTAACTTCAGGCCGTTTTGTCTCAGGGATGACAACTAGGGTTGCCAACCCTACTATATAATTTATAGTATCCTGCTATCAGGCCTAAATAAAAACTATGAAAAAATAAAAGTTTTTTGTCGAAACTCGCAATAAGGCAGTAATTTAGAGCATAATAATAGTTATGGGTAATTAAAAAAAGGCTCATTGAAATGAAATATACGCAAAAAAAAAACGCCTGTTTCTATATTTTACAGTTATTGGCTGCGAAAATACTATACCTACTTGATATAAAAAAGTTGGTAACCCTAATGGCATCGCTCCTGCGATGTCTCTGGTATTGCAGATGTCTATAGACGTGGGAGATCTCTAGTTACATGCTCTGTGATCACTACCCATGAGATGAGCCGTCTGATGATGTGCCATCCATTCATCAGGAACTAATAAAATACTTAAAATCTTTGTAGTTACGGCAAAGTTATAAACACATAACTATTATTCATAAATTATTGTATAAATTATTTTCGTTTGAAGAAGATGTCTAGGGAAATGATTTGTATATCAAATTGACTTGATTGAATATAATATTTTGAGCAACCAGCAGCAAGTTCGTCATGCTTCATATACGTCACTGCTTGCGGTAGCGTCGGGGGTCGGGTTGCCCCCTTCCCTCAAATATGGCGAGGGGGGTAGTGGCTGATCTTTTTTTCTTCCCAGCTAAAGCACTAGGAAGTGGTGAAGGGCGGGTGTTTTGGGGGACTCTCGTATGTAATTTTGACGTTCAAAACGTGCTGATTCTCAGCCTTGTTTGAATAAATGACTTTTGTTTTTGATTTGAATATATGGTTAATTTAAGTTGCTAGTCAAATTGAAAATTAATTAATGTCACAACATTACTTAGGGTGATAACAAATAAATAAATTAGCCTGTGTTGTCTCATTGTATGACAAAAACCTCCCTTACCTTTTTCCACTTAACGCGTTTCTGAGCCATTTGACAAATCCCGCCCATAGGTGTCAAACTCGTCCCGCTTGGCACACCGCCGCTGGACATAATCTCTTATGAAATCCAAAAGTACTATGACGTTACCTATAGGTTTGAGAGAATTGCGTCAAGGTCTCACATACCAGAATGACGAGCGACAATGTCCTGGTGACCTTGAAGACGAAGCAACAAGCTCGACGGAGTTCCTATTTATAGAGTATGTAGATAACATTGGGTAATGCATAAGTAGACATATATAGGTGGATATTATATTAAAGTAACCAATTTAACCAAAGTAAACAATATTTTGATTTAAAATAGTGTTCGTGGAGTTTCTTGCCCGTTCTTCTCTATAGAAACCTACTACGATTTGGAATGGGCAACTAGCTTCATCTTTCTGACTGACCGACGACAGTTCATAAGTGCCTGTAATTTGAGTTGAGTTTGAGTATCAATCTTTATTGCACACCGAGGAAAGAAAACACAAACAAATTTCATAACAACAATGATAAAATGGTCTTATCACCAGCAGCAATTCAAATGCAAAGTATTTTACTTCACGTAAACCGGCACGGGCACTTATGAAACGTGAGAAGCTAGGTGCACGGTTCCAATTGGTCGTTTCCTATGGAGAAGAACTGGTAATTTCTGACGTTAAGATGTGCATTTGCAAGTTTGTACCTACGAATATATAACAAAGTAGACATGTTTGTGTTTATTTCACTCTCGTCTCAGTCCAGAACTATAGATGATTCAAGTACTCAGCATTATCGGCAGTTTGACTATCTTTTCTTATTGACTACGAAAACAACATTATCGTAGTTTACTTTATGACAATCGACATTACGTTATATATTTACATATTATATAAAATATTATTCTTAATTATTATCCATGTTCATTAAATAAAAATAATTATGAGATAAGTAGTCATTTCTTAAAAATATCAATATTTATTATAGTAGTGATCCCAATCGATTGAAAAAATTTAACTGGTTTATGTGATTGTGTAATTGAAACTGGTTTCTTTTTTTTATTTGATTAGGTAGGCATAATGACTAAACTATGTAGCTGATATTCATGCGATTTGGCAGAGGTTGCCCAGTACCTTTTTTTTTTTTTTTTCAAAAGGCACCCGACCTCCGGGGATGGAGGTCGGGGAGTGTGGGATTTTTACCTCACTAAAACCACCCCGGTGATCACCATCAGCACATAGGGGCGGTCCCGGTTCCTCTTAAAATACCAATTCCGGAACCACCCCTGTGCAATGCCTGTAAGGCACATCCCTGGGGAGACTGTAAAAGTACCTGCGGGAGGATAATATAAAGTACCTACTACTTTTCGACGCAGAAAACTAATTGGTCAGGGCCACTACTTGGAAGCTGTTTAACTCTGTTCTGAACGATGGGAGAACTCTAAAGGCATGGAACAGAAGCACTGTTGTATATTTCTTCAAAAAAAAAACTTTATTTGTCACTTTTTTGATATGGTACCTACCCACGGAGTTTAGTACCTACCCCACACCAATTCGAAAACGATCGTCTTACACGTTCACGTCCGTTTGAAGGCGTTTTATTTAATTTAAAAATAATTTATTGTTGATTTTTTTAAAACCGCTCGACCGATTTCGATAAACTTTAAATAGTACCACCTGGGAAGTATATAATAATGTTTATTCAGAGAAAAAATTTAACATTATTTCACAAATTAAGTGCTTAGTCTACAGTTACTGTAAACAAAAGTATTAGCATTTGAGGCTGAACTAGGCATAAATGTATTTCAGCCCTCAACGCCGATCCCCTGAGTTACATACATATAAGTGTTGAAGTTGTGTATTTTAATGAGCACATGTTTTAATGTACGTGCCTAAAATAATATAGAAAAAAGGAAAATAATTAAGAAAAACTTTCAAGCTAGATAACATAGCATGCAAGTGTGAGACCAGTATACCCTTTGAAATAAAAAATAATTTTCTATTTCGCTTCAGGCTTCTTCGAGTAATCGGTTCCGATAAGGATACGATTGGAAGTAGAATTAAAGATGAAAATGGCTGGGTACCGATTACTCCTACTGTTGCAACATATCAGGCAACAAAAGGATACGGAGATGTCGTGCGCCGAATGTTACCTTTGATTTTAAGTTGGGCAGTTACGGTTCACAAGTTCAGGAAACTACACTAGAAAAAGCTGTTATAGATCTAGGCAAGACAATTTTTGCTAATGGACAGGTGTAGATATGTTGCCCTGAGTCGTGTTAAAACCTTGGAAGGAATAGCGTTGTCTGACTTAGATTCAAACAAATTATTGAGTAGGCCACACGACGAAAGAACATTGCTAGAGATGACGCGATTACGCAACATAAATTCAGTGTCGAATTGACGCATCAGCGTGCCTAGTAGGTAGTGGTATTCCTATGTAAAACTTCAATCTTAATTAGGTATTATTTTTGTACGAACTGAACATTTTGGCATATTGAACCGTATGAAGTATGCCCAACAAAAGGTAACTGCTGTAAATCGTTGAGGAATTCCCTCGACTGTTTATGATCTCCATCATTGGACCTGTAATGGCACTTATAACCCATATGGGTGCAAAGTTCTCATCAATAGAAATGCGTTAGGTCCAAACACAGGGTAGCTACTGTAAAACGTCAAGGAGTTCCCTTGACTGTTCTTCTTCTTCATCATCAGACCCCTAATGTCAGTCACAACCCATCTAGGTGTAAAGTACTCATCAATACAAATTAATCAAGCCCAAACACCAGGTAATTGCTGTAAATCGTTGAGGAGTTCCCTCGACAGACTAGACTCCAGACCTTCATTAAATAGTAGTGTTTTAAAATACTTAATGAAAAAAATTAACAAACGCACTAGTCGCCGCTACGATTTTCGAAGGTTTCCATCGATTTCTCTGGGATGCCACCATCAGATCCTGGTTTCCTTATCATGGTACCCCTTGGGATATCTCCTTTCCAACAAAAAAAAACAATAATCAAAATCGGTTCATAAACGACGAAAAGTTATCAGCGAACACACATAAAAGAATATATATCCTACGGTCGAATTGAGAAACCTCCTTTTTTGAAGTCGGTTAAAAAGGAGATAAAACGCTCCTTAAAAACTATAGGCAACTACTATATCGCTTCTGAGTCATGTCTATAAGCAGTTTTCGAGGGTAGTCTCGAATCGTCTATCGAGAAGACTTGATGAGTTTCAACCTCCAGAGCAGGCTGGTGTTCGATCGGCTTACGCGACCATAGACCACATTCACACGGTGCGGCAGGTTATACAGAAGACCGAAGAGTATAACCAGCCCCTGTGTCTTGCTTTTGTTAACTATGAGAAAGCCTTTGAGTCAGTCGAGACCTGGGCTGTACTTGAGCCCCTGCAGCGATGCCAAGTGGACTGGCGATACATCGAGGTGATAAGATGCTTGTATGACGCCGCGAATATGTCCGCTCAAGTACAGAACCGGCAGACTAAACATATCCAGCTGCGCAGGGGAGTGAGACATGGGGATGTCATATCCCTGAAACTGTTCACTGGCGCCCTGGAAGATATGTTTATGACGCTGGACTGGAAAGGAATAGGCATAAACATAAATGGCGAGTACATCTCAAACCTACGATTCGCCGATGATATTGTCCTTATGGCGGAATCACTGCAGGATCTTGATCGAATGCTGACTGACCTAGCTGTCGCCTCTCGACGTATCGGTCTTGGGATGAACATAGACAAAACCACGGTAATGTATAACGACTATATTACCTTGAAGTTGTTCAGGAATATGTTTACCTCGGGCAGAATATGCACTTGGGTAGGAACAATTTTGAGAGAGAAGCCGATAGGAGGATTCAGCTGGGATGGGCAGCAGTTGGTAAACTTCGTCAGGTCTTCTCGTCGTCCATACCACAGTGCCTAAACACGAATGTCTTCAACGCGTGCGTCCTACCAGTTATGACTTACGAAGCCGAAACGTGGACACTCACGGTTAGACTGGTCCATAACTTTAAAGTCGCTCAGCGAGCTAAGGGGAGGGCTATGCTTGCTTGCTCTGAAGGATAAAATCCGAAACGAGGTGATCCGCCAGAGAAGCAAGGTAACCGATATATCACAAAGACTAAGCAAGCTAAAGTCGCAATGGGCTCGTCACATCTCTCGCAGAACCGACAATCGTTGGGGAAAACGAGTTTTAAAGTGGAGACCGCGTTTAGGCAAACGTAGTGTGGGACGCCCGTCGGCCACCAGATGGAGTGACGACTTGCAAATGGTGGCTGGCAGTAACTGGATGAGGAGAGCCGAAAATCGGGCTCAGTGGCGTTCACTAGGAGAGGCCTACGTTCAGCAGTAGACGAATATAGGCTGATGATGATGATGATGACTACCTATTAATCGAAAACAATGAGACTACATATGGAGCACGGCAACTTTAGCCAAAGAAAGTTTAATCAAAGAAGACTTTCATGACAAAGTCTTTGTAGAGGTAGGTATGGTAGGAGAAAAATGCGAAAGACAGATAAAGGTTTTAGGAGTATTTGACTTAGAAATGGACTAATTGCCACTAACCAAGCAGGAATCTGTACTCTTGACCGGACACTAACTGAGAAGTTGACACACACATCCTACGAAAGCAACAATCAATCTAATTAGGACAGACAAGATAATTTGCATACACATAATGCAACTATTTAAAGGGGATTTAACAACGCAAACACAGACATCACTAAACAATTTGAGCAATGTCAAGCTAGTTACGTTGTACACCGAAGTGTTACTCGATATGTCACTCATCCACACACGACATGCGATCCCGTATTGGCCAACAATGCAGGTACCTAATGCCTATATACAGAAATTATCTAGAGCTCGCATACACGCATTTATAATCACCGGAATGCAGGATTCCCCGCGATATTTCCTTTTAGATTCACATGACTTTGTTGAGGTGTAAAACCCCAAGCAATTTTAGCAGGGAGAGATTAGCGAGTTATAGATCTGTAACCAATACCAAAAATCCTTCATGATGTTTTATTTCGAGTTGTCATAAAATCTTGATCTCTAATCGAATGCAGGGACTTTATGATTATCCTGCATTAGATTAGCATGACCATGGTTCGGTGAGAAGGAGTGCGCCGTAATCCACCACGCGGGTCCAGTGCGGGTTGGTAGATGTCCATTGTCATCGAATTTTTGGTTCTAGGACATGCCGGTTTCCTCACGATATTTTCCTTCACCGTTTTGAGAGCAGTGGTGATAAAATAGTTTACACATAGTAAAGCGCCTGTCTAGGTTTGAACCTATGACCTACAACTCGTAATTCGCGGTCGTTACCACTGGGCCACTACTGCTCAGCCATAAATTAAATGTCCTGAATTTGAGAGGAATATGATTCGCTTCATGAGGGTTCCGTAAAACCAGCATTCAGTCAGCAATCTCCTGCTTTTATGCCAATTTATTTGGATTCAGAACCTCGTTTTCTTCTATACATCAGCTATTCAGAATCAGTGTTCATCTCAGCGTTAACTTCTTTGATAGCCGTTTAATTTTTCTCACTATTCATTCATCCCTTCTTGCGTTGGCTCTTTCCATAAAGTCATCTACATTCGTTCATTAATAAATTTTTTGGCACTTGCTTTTCATTCCTGCTCATCACATTACCACAATTTCATTACCACATTACCTGATTTTTTCTGTCACCGGCACAAAATTTAAACTCCAATTACAATTTATTAAAGACTGAGCAGCTCGCTTTTGCCCCAGTATTCTTTCCACTCAGGGGTTTTGTAAAAGAGCACAGGCAGCAGAATTCTTCTTGCTAAAAATAAGTTAATAAGACGAACAAAAAAAGGCGGACGGAACTCCACTAAGACAAAACTGACTCCCGTTTATGTGTGAGTATTGCCGTTTGTGCGCGTAATGGCTGACCGCGTCCTGCGTCGGCCGACTAATGTGTCAATGTGTGCGTACAGCGGCCTGTACGTACAGCGAGCTGGCCGACTGGAGTGACACAGTTTTTTGTCATCGAGAATCTGTAGCATAGATTAGATAAGACGCCGTGGGAGTTTACGCTCTGATAATGATTATATTTGTTTTTAGGGTTCTGTACCCAAAGGGTGCAAACGGAACCCTATTTAGTAATAGGGACAGCGTAGGCTTAGTAGCCTACGCTGTCCGGCCGTCTGTCTGTCAGCGGGCGGTATCTCATGAACCGTATTAGGTAGACAATTGAAGTTTTCACAGAGTGTGTATTTCTTTTGCCGCTATCAACAAATAATAACAATAAAATAGAGTAAAAAATTGAAGGGGGTCCCCATACAAGAAACGTGTTTTTTCTTTAAAATGTAGTGGTAAATATTGTACGGTGGTACGGAAACCTTCAAGTGCGAGCCCGACTCGTACTTGGCCGCTTTTTCTATCTTTGTGTTTCTTCTTCTTTTGTAAGTACCTCGGTTGTACAAACTCTTTTACACGTCAATAATATTTAAAAAACTGGATGGTTTGGTGTCCTTATCTGACTACTCCTCTGAGAAAAAACATCGATACAGACTCAGACTTATTGCATGACCTTTGTTATTCTTGAGGAACTACTTGCACCTACTGCTACTCCTAGCCAACGTTTGTAACAATTCCAGATCAACTATGTATGTCAGGTAGACCAATAGGTTTTTACATTTCGAAACTTTTATCTTTATAAATGATCTTAGCTATAGAGAAATTGCAGTTTTCCTAGTAATTTATTTATCAATATTACCAGGAAAATTGCATTAAATAAGGAAAAATAAGTTGATACCTACATATTATGCTTAAGCTTATTCTAAATCAAATGCAAAGATTTTTCAACGTACATAAATTACTGCATAACAAACAGTTCGGTTTTACAAGGGGTCGTTCAACTACCGATGCCGGAGTTGAACTTCTAGGGCATGTATATAATGCATGGGAGGACAAATGCGATGCGTTGGGCATCTTTTGCGATTTGTCCAAGGCATTCGATTGTGTTCTTCATGAAACATTAATCAGGAAACTGCACCACTACGGAATCCGGAACGCCTCTCTGGATCTTCTTACTTCTTATTTAAGTGATAGGATTCAGAGAGTTGATGTTAACGGGAAAAGATCTCCCGGATCGGTAGTAAGAATGGGGGTCCCTCAAGGCTCAATTCTAGGTCCATTTTTATTTCTTATTTATATAAATGACTTGCCTTACCTCATAAAGGATAAACATGATATAGTGCTGTTTGCAGACGACACTTCACTTTTATTTAAACTCAAACGTCAGCAGCTGGTTACTGACAATGTAAATAGCGCCCTCGCAAAAGTAGTTAACTGGTTTAACGTTAATAACCTTCTTCTTAACGAGAAAAAAACTAAATGTATTAAGTTTACGTTACCACATGTTAGACAGGTAGAAACAAGTGTTCTCATAAAGGGGGAAGAGTTGAAACCCGAAAATACCACAGTATTCTTAGGCATAACTTTAGACGCCAAGCTGCAATGGGGCCCCCATATAGATAAAATGTCAAAAAAGCTTAGCTCTGCAGCATACGCTGTTAGAAAAATTCGTGGTTTAACAGATTTAGAGACAGCCCGTTTAGTATACTTCAGTTATTTTCATAGTGTAATGTCGTACGGTATTCTGCTGTGGGGAAATGCCGCCGATATTCAGACGATTTTTGTTTTACAAAAAAGGGCAATTCGTTCAATTTATAAATTAAGTCCCAGACACTCCCTCAGAGAAAAATTTAAAGAGATTAATATAATGACTGTGCCTTCTCAGTATATTTATGAAAATCTTTTGTATGCACATAAAAATATTAATCTGTTTAAAAAATACAGTGATATCCATAGTATAAATACCAGGAACAAACACAAATTTGTTGTTCCTACAACCAGGCTCAAGAAAATAGGTGGCTCGTTTAGATGTCAATGTATACATTTTTATAATAAACTTCCTAGCCACATTCAAGAACTAAGCCTTAATAAATTCAAATCTTTTATAAAAAGGAAACTATGCCAGAAAGCCTATTATACTGTCAAATACTTTATTGAGGACAAAAAGGCTTGGGAGTGAGCTGTTCCAATAAATTTACACAGGGAATGTTGATTTATTTTATTGTTTTTTTTTTGCTAACTATTGTACTTTTAATCTTTGCTATAAGTATCTATATTTTTTTACATATACAATGACATGAATATTTACTGTATAAAGTATTATATTATTTTAATTGTTGTGAATGTGAGGACTATGTGGGTTATTATTCCAGTTTTAATCATGTTCTGGCAGTTTGAGTAGTTTATGTGGCCTACCCAAATGTCCTTTCTTTGGTATTGTTCGTCGAATCGTTGAGCTCCTTAAGTTCTGAGTCGAGCTGCACGGTTACTGACAAATGCGTGCACTGTCTGGACAGGTCCACTCAATCTGTGTGGTTCTTTTCTCAAAAGTCCATTTCAGACACCAATCTGCATGGTCCTCAATGATTATGTCCGGATTTTATATACACATTGACATTAATGAATTTTATATACATATACTATGACAAGAGTATTTACTTTGTAAAGTATTATGCTATTATTTTAACTATTGTGAATGTGAGAACTATGTTGGTCATTGCTTTTTTTTTTTTGTATTTTTACTCTTAGTGTAATCATGATCTGGCAGTTTGAGTAACTTGTGCGGCCTACTCAAATGTCCTTTCTTTGGTATTGTTCGTCGAATCGTTGAGCTCCTTAAGTTCTGAGTTGAGCTGCACGATTGCTGACAATTGCGTGCACTGACTGGACAGGTCCACTCAATCTGTGGGGTTCTATCCTCAAAAGACCATTTCAGACACCGATCTACATAGCCTTCACATGATCTGACCAAGATTCTGTCTGGACTTTAAAAGAGACTGTGACCTCTGAGTTTGTTTCGGCCTTTCTTCTCAGAGTAGTCAGATAGGAAACGCCGACCTCATCTAGTTTAAAAAAAAAAAAATATGATTGACGTGTAAAAGTGTTTGTAAAAACCTACTTACAGAAATAAAATCATTTATCATTTATCATTTATGCTTCCTAACATTTTTAGGGATCCCTAATGTATGATCATGATTAGTTTTTGTGTTTTGGATTGACAGTGGAGATGGTCACTTTTACATAATGAAATGTACATTGACATTGAATCAGCCAATGGTAAAAATGGTAGTATCCTAATTCGTAAGGGGGCACACTTCCCAACTCAGTGCCCCAAGTCAACCTCACCTGCTCGTGGTGAACCCTGCTGAATAAAAAACGAGGCTCTGACAACCGACAAAATGGTGCAGACTAGTGGCGGGCAGCAGCGAGGAGGATAACATAGACCACATCCACACAGTGCGACAAATTATACAGAAGTCCGAAGAGTATAATCTGCCCCTGTGTCTTGCGTTTGTGGGAGAAGGCTTTTGACTCTATCGAGATCTGGTCTGCTTTGGAGTCTCGGCAGCGATGCCAAGTCGACTGGTAATACATCCAAGTGCTGAGATGTCTTTATGAAAACACGGCAATTACCGTCCAAACTCAGGACCAGCGAACTGATCATATCCTCCTGCGTCGAGTGGTGAGACAAGGGGACGTAATTTCCACGAAATTGTTCTCTAACGTATTGGAGGATGTGTTTAAGACGCTGAACTGGGAGTACATCTCTTATTTGAGATTTTCAGATGACATCGTCATACTGGCTGAATCGCTTCATGACTTGCAGCAGATGCTGGATGGCCTAGTTGAATCTTCTGTACGCATTGGTCTCTGGATGAGCTTGGAAAAAATCCAGGTTATGTTCAACGTACACGTCACTCCGGGACCAATTGCTATCAATGCCCTTAAAGTTGTTCGTGAATACGTTTACCTCGGGCAAACGCTGCAGTTGGGTAAGAACAAATGTGAGAAGGAGGCCAACAGCAGAATTCGGCTAGGTTGGGCAGCGTTTGGGAAGCTTCGTCGAGTCTTCTCGTCGCATATTCCGCAGAGCCTAAAGACTAAAGTCTTCAATCAGTGCGTCCTGCCTGTTATGACTTACGGAGCCAAAACGTGAACACTCAAGGTACGCCTGGTCCATAAATTCAAGGTCACTCAGAGAGCTATGGAACGAGCTGTGCTGGTCGTCTTTGAGGGATAGACTCCGGAATGAGGTAATCCGGCAGAGAAACCAAGTTGTCGACAAAGCTCACAGAATAAGCAGGCCGAAGTGGCAACGGGCCGGCCATATTAGCCGTAGAACAGATGACCGTTGGGTAGACGTGTTCTTGAGTGGAGACAGCGAATCGGGAAGCGTTAGGTAGGACGCCCTCAGGCTAGGTGGAGCGACGATCTTCGCAGGGTGGCTGGTAGCAGCTGGATTAGAAATGCTGAGAATCGAGCTAAATGGCGTGAAATTGGAGAGGCCTATGTCCAGCAGTGGACTGCTGTAGGCTGATGATGATGGTCATAATCTTATGACACTACCATTTTTTTGTCCTTTACCATCGACAGATAATAAAACCAATCACACCAGAGGGTTGCCAGAAAACACTGTCAGAATCAGAATCAGAATTGAAGAGAATAGAAGTATGTTAATGTGGAGTTTGTAAACTAAAAACAAATGGCGATCTCTTTTGATATGTCCATGCAGCACCCTAATTGCGAAACACACTATCGATCACTATTTGAATAATTTTGAAGGATATTGATAATCCATTGCTTCATATGTTCAACTTTGTCTGCTCCACAACGTAAATAACGCAATGAATGTTGCTAACCTGTCAAAATGAAAGCCATTCCTACTGTTAGTGCGTTATGGAATTACCCCGCAGCGCAGGGAAAGTTTTTTATGGTTATTTGGGGGCTCATGTCTGTCCAGCATTAGGCACTTTTGGGCTAAAAATATGATGTAGATATCTCAAGAGCTTTCGGAAACCCCTTTTCCCCATAGAGACAGCTGACATGTTTAGGACAATATAATATTGAGTAAGCGAAATATTTATCGTTTTACAGATATTTTCATCGTCTCAAATGAATGAATGAAATGGTTTGTCATTTATTTTGTTTACAAAAATTTTGATATGTATGAAATAAGTACTAGAAACTAGTTCATCTCTTCGACTACTAAACAATTTTCCTTGTTTCCTCTCCTTATTCGAGCCGATGACACGCGACACAGGTGAAGAGCAGAAGTTCAAGTCGTACCGTTCGTAGGTATGACGGGAATTCCGTTGCATAAGGCAAGCAGGAAAACTAAATACTTATAAAGTTATAACATGTTTTTATCTTTATTATTTTTCACAGTGGTAGGTCTGTATTGTGTAAAATTATACATAGGAGAAGCGAATAAAGACATTAATTTAAAAAAAATACACCACATCAATGATTTCAGCCTATCACAGGCCACTGCTGGATGTAGGTCTCTCCTAGGCTTCGACACAGCACCAACCACCTGCTCCATAAAGCCAAATTATATGTCATGCAAACCTAATTTAAAGTAAGTCATGACAGCTCTGGGGTGTAGCCGGGCAATATTTTACGGAATTTTAATAATTCAAATCTCATTATTGACCAGCGGGTTTGTCAATGAACTGAATTGAACTTGGAACATTATCTAAAAATTCGTATGAAAACTTTTACAAAAAAATAATCATTCTAAAATTGCAGATGTAAAAAGTAGAGTATTCTCCTCATGGATTAAGGTGTCTTGGGCGAGTTTGAATCCCTCGCTTCGCTCAGGAGCTAATTCTGAACTTCATCGCTTCGCTCGGGAGCAGTAGATTATTTCGTTACGCTCGGGAGCCAAATTAGTGCCCGTGACATAAGACACTGCTTTATTTCCTTTGTGAATATTCTACTATAAAGTCTATGTCGGCCTGTTTAGGATATTATAGCGTCAGATACTCTAAGATTTTAGTTCTCAAACAAATGATTCAATTTCTATGCGGTTCTATCTAAGTTAAGTAGGTTTGTTGTAGATTGTTTAATCACAATTTTAGCTGAAATCATGACTACTAACTTTCGTTATAAAATGTTTATTTTTTCCCCTTTCTGTGCAACAATTATACCTACTATTATAATATGATTATTGCGCTATATTATTTTATTAGAACCACCGCCATTTAAGACCCTGCTAAAGTATGATGTGAATAATTATGTAATAATTGTTACCTACTGGTTATGTTAATTATGTTATCTATGTGTATATGTATTTATTGTAGGTTTATATATCCATATCTGGATAATGAACGATTGCTTTATTTTTTATTACATAATTTTTTTTATTTAAGTATTTTAAGTAATGTCACCAAACATTTCGATATCTCGACCTTTCCTCACCAATTTATTTCACCAAATACAAAGCTGGTTCAAAGTGGAACTTCTTCTGATTTCCCTGCCCTAGTGGCTGAGCAAGTAGAGTATATATCGAGTATGAATGTCTCTCAACACTATAGTCCCCTGCACTGAGCAAGCTGATCCATTCCCCGCTTCTCTCCGCCCAGGTAAGTCGTTTGTTTGTAAACGTTTAACTTGCCTTCTACAATATTGATAATATCCTCTTATAATCGTGTTCAACATTATCAGCTGTTTCGATTATTTGTAGTGTTGAGAGCATCTTTAGGTACTTGTCTTTTCAATATCTTTAGTTCTTGTGATTCTGCGTTGAACAATAAGAATGTTCTAGAACGAAGTATAACATTGGTGGGTAAATTATATAGTAATTTATTGTATTTTCAATACTTAATAGTATTTGAGTACCTCCTATCAGTTATTTTAATCAAAGTGCAGAAGGTTTTTAAAAGTGTTTTTTTTTAAAGTAATTAAAGTTATAACCGGCTTTTATGTAGGCGCATTTGTATTGCTCAAGGGCTCGAGTGGGGTTACCTAACGATGCGCTTGAGTCATGTTAGTGTTGTGTCTTTAATGTTGTTTGTCAACAACACAGACTAAAACCCGTCTGTAGCAAGTGTGGTGATCAATGCTCGTGCCTTCTCTCTAGCAGAAGAGGCCTTTGCCTAGCAGTTTTTAAAAATAAATAAGTTTATTTCATTCATAACCATTTGGCTTACATTGCATGTCGAGGAGTCTCCATTTAAGCTTAGAAAATGCCTGTAGTTGAAGGGTCCGCTCTTCCCTTACATTATAGACGTACGAGTTTAAACAGGTATACCAAATACAACAAAGAAAGAAATAATTAAAACAAAATAAAATTACGATCAATTTATACGACAGCGTATGTGTGTGTGGGAGGGGAGGAGGGGGGGGGGGGGGGGTGTTTGTGTGTGAGTGTGCGTGTGTGTGAGAGAGAAACATTTTGAGTGAACATGAGTGACTAAACAAGCAAGTAACATTAATCTAATAATATTTATTATTAAGTCACACGCTGCAAAAGTAACTCGGTATCATCATAATTTAAACTGTGAAGCCATATTATTAGCTTTTTTTTATCGTAAATATATATTATTTTACTAATTTTATTGTATAAAAAAGCTGAGCGGTTTTTATATTGTCTGCTGGCAAATTCTGTCCTAGCTATGGGAACGTTTACTATGTGGTGTTTATTTCTTTTTCTTAGTATTTTAGCATCATATGGTATCTCTTTGTGCGTTTTGAGGATGCTATGAAGGATATACAGTTTTCTCACTGATAGCAGATTACATAATTCATAAAGTTATTATTATTACATAGTTCTCAGTAGGCTGGTATTATTGATTAAATAGGCGTTAACGACTGCTGAGGGCAATCATTGTAATTATTCGACAACGCGTCATAGAACTTGTAAATACGGTAAAAAAAGGAATAATCGTGAAAACACAAATGTATAAGAAAAATGCTTGTATTAGAATTTTATTATTCTTATCCTATCGGTTATCGAGACATTCGATCATGATCTCTAGATACGTGAGATGATAAAATAACTTCAACGGTTGGTCTTACGAAAATGCAATGTAATATAAATACCTACTTAACTATACTGATCTGGTTCCACGTACCAACCTACTTACTTAGTCCAAATATTAAGACCAAATATTATAATAATACAACGTATATAAGTATATATAATTATATTTTTATAATTTTTTTTTAAACATTGCCCCACACTAGGAATTTCTCCTGTATTGTGGGTGCGTTTACAAACATTAAAAGTCACATACACAAACAGCCAGACCCGGAACAACTACTTGTAGGTCATACATATTTGTTCCGTGCGGGAATCGAACCCGGGACACGCAGCGTAGCAGTCAATCGCTTAACCACTGCGCCAACCGTGCCGTAATTATAATATAATAACAATAATATGTATTACCATCAATTATTCGAGAACGATGCCAAAATCAAAGTCAAAATCTTTTTCGAGTGCCATTTAAAGGCACTTTTGTACGTCAAATTTACAAGAAAATAGAATTGATTCCAAATGCTAGTTTCGCCAAATCCTGAATCTAGATTTAAAGCAATTTTTAAATATCTACCTAGGTATCTATCAGTACCTATCTACCGGTACCTATACATAGATATTAATATCAAAACTGGCAGTATTGATTGGAGATTGATGTTTTAGCATCGTTCTTGTATACGAGCTCCAGAGTTACGAAATATGTTGCAATAACTTTGGATTCATAGAGCATTGCGCATGGGCACCTACTACGCATAACATCACTAATGATTTGGTAGGTTGTCAAACATGATTGTTTGTAAATACTAGATAGTGGGTGTATGTACCTAGTAGCAAGTACGTACACATCAAAACAGTCAGGCCCGCACTCCACCAAAGCGGAGATGGCTGGAGATGTGCGAAGCTGAGAGGAGAGGAGATGCTTAACAGCTAGGGTGTATCCAACGAAGCTGTGCGGAGATGTGTATTGGCTTGACCGGAGCAGAGATGTGTACGGGCTAGAGCGGAGCTGAGGTGCGTGCGGCGAGCGTTGGATATACGGGCGCAGTGGACAAATGCGACGCGCGCGGGGGTCTAGCGTGCCGCTCGCCGCACGCCGCTCACATCTCTCGCTTCCGCGGCGCGGCGCGCCGTCTCGCCAGCTTGCAAGACACAGCTCACATCTCTGTTTTGTGCGCGCTAAGCAAATATGAGCCATCTCGTCTCGTCTCTGCTCAACCGTATCCACTGAATCTAAGCGGAGTCGAGATGTGTAAATAACGAAATTCTATTGGTTGTTTCTAAGACATCTCCTCTCCTCTCGTGTCGTCTCCGCTTTGGTGTAGTCCGGGCGTTATGCGTACGAATTGCATCGAAAATGTTGCTGATGATGATCAAAAGTTGCAAACGAAATGGTATCAATAGCTGTAACGAAATATAAAGTCGCAAACTTATTAGCCATTGAGTATATAACACGATACACATCACGTCTGCGGAGTTTCGCTAGCTAATTTAATTTGTCGCTGTCTATCTCATACAAGAGCCTCCACGGTGCGATCCCTATATCAAAGGCACTATGTGGCCCTACTTCCAGCCACCTTGCTGAATTGGCAATATTTGTACCACGGTTTGATGAAAAAACAAAAAACTTGCACGCAATTCAGTCACTAATATTAGAGTACCTAAATGGCGTGTTTAATTCTTGTGTCATGGCATAAAGAACTTAGCGATCGATGTGTCATGGTCAATTTAGATAGGTAACTAAGTTACATACTACCTACATTTCTCCTTCACAAATATTTGTTTTTCATGACTTTATTTGTAATAGGTAGATTTTGAACAGCCATGCATTATTTATGTTATTTGTATTTATTTAAATTATATATTAACTAGCTGACCCCGCAAACTTCGTACCGCCTAAATTTTTTTATTTTTTTCTCTCCGTATGAACCATCCCCGTACTTCAAATCATATTCTAAAAAAAGAATTAGCAAAATCGGTCCATCCGTTCTTGAGTTATAAAATTACAACGAAAAGTGGCAATGATTTTTATAGATAAAGGATAAAATCGTAGCGAAGTCAAATCTGTACGAAAAACTTAAGTTTAATTGTAAGTTTTTCGCGGTCTGGGAACTATACTTAATGCAGAAAGTATAATTTTTGTCTGTTTGTCTGAATGTATGTTACAGCATCACACAAATACTACTGGATAGATTTTGTAAAGAAATTGCATACATATTCCCTAGGCTATAAATTATCACGCTATTTGCTATTGGTAAGGAGCAATATTGCAATTTGTTCGTTTACCGCAAATTGTAAAAAGACGAGCTAAAAGGCTAGAATGTTGCAGAGATTTAAAGATTAAACCTTTAAAATGATTATCATCACGCTATAACTTTAAAGAGCTAAGCAATCAACCATGACGTAAACCTTCAACAAAACAAAAGCTAAGGCTCGACGACTGTTTTGAAAGCGTAAGTTTGATTCCAAATCATTTGTATTTTTACATTTTGTAGGCATTTGACCCGCAGTCCATTTTCGGCATGTTTTTTGTCAGAAAACTAGTCTTCTCCGTCTGATAATAGAGCTGTGTCGTCTGCATAAGTTAATATGTCAAAAATCGGAATTTTAAGGTTTCATAGATCATTAATATAGATCAAAAACATAGTTGGTCCTTAGATAAACCCCTGAGGAACTCCATAATTAATGGGTTCTTCATCACTCACTACGGTACCGATACAAACAGACTGCGTCTGACCCGACAAGTAATATTTAAAAATAAAAGAAGTCAGTCCACGTATGGCGTGCTCAACATTTTGGAGATAAGAATGGGAATTGAGACCGTGTCAAACGCTTTCGACAAATCTAGAAAGATTCCAAAACATTTCCGCTTTTTATCTAGTAATCTTATTGCCTTACTACTAAAGTTTACAACCGCATCTTCGGTCGATAAACTACTTCTAAATCCGTATTGGTTGCTTGATATGATATTATTTTGTCCAAATAATTAGTCAAGTAACAAACGCTCCCTTTTCCCATTCTTGAATACCGGTGTAATATTTGCTCTTTTAAAAGCTCTCGGGAATACGCCTGTAGCAATAGCTAAATTACATACATGAGTAATAGGTGGAACTAAGGCTTTTCGCGAAAGTTTAATAACCTTCGATGGTATATTATCCCAGCCAGTACAGCAGTGGCGCAATCGTCCCTTATAGACATAATTACGATTTCGATTCGTTGTTCGCTAACTGGAATAATATCCATCGAATTACAAAGCGATTAATTTTTCTGGTAATGCATAGTAGGGGGTATATATGGTTGTTATTAAATATTTTCGAAGCAACGTTTTTGCTTATAATTACAAAATATTGATTGTCACAGTTTGCAGATTTTTTGTAGTTTTCAGCCATTTTAAGAATCACAACTGGAGTTTGAGAGTAATTCTTTCTACCAGCTATTGCATTGATCAAGTTCCAAGAGGCCTTGGGATTGTTTTTTACCTTAGTAAATTCGTTGGTTTCGTACGCCCGCTTAAGTTTTCGAAGCAAGGTGTTAAAAAAATAAAAAAGCACTGCAAGTGTACCTATCATTGTCCGGATTTGTGTTGAATTTCCGATGCATTTTTTGTTTTGCGTGCGTTACGTTGCGCTCTACCGTAAACAACGATTTTTCACACCAAAAATAAAATTCGTTTCCCAGCAAATGTTTTTGTGCTATGTTACTTAGTTTGATGTACAAAATGCGTAGTTGCCGGCTATGTGATGGGTCTTTTTACACCGTGTATTAAATTAAGATTATGATTTTTTTATAAAACATTTATTTATTTATTTATATTTATATATTCTTTATTGTACACCAGAAAAAACATAACAACAAAAATTAAATTGAACACTACTTAATATACAATGGGCGGCCTTATCGCTTTCTGCGATCTCTTCCAGGCAACCTTGTACCATATTTATGTATATTTTTTACTTTTTTCTAAAGAGTTTGTGCTCTATGTTTTACAGATAATTTGAAGATGTTCAAGACATTCCTGTTTGTGGCTGCGGCCGTTGCGTTGGCGTCAGCCGCGCCTGCTGATGAAGAACAAGTAAACATTTTTTTAAATCTAGGATTTATTGTAGGCTTTATTTCATAAAATAAGCAGCTTTCCGCCATTTCTTACGCTTAGCCCGAGTAATTTCAGGTTTTCAGTTCGTAATAAAAATCAGTCCAGATAACCTAGATAAGTAATAATTGTTTTCAAAGCGTTTCTTCTACGACTTTCAACAGGATTGGCAAAAGCTTTTCGGTAGCTTATGTCAGGCCCATACATTTTTGACTTTGCCATCATCGTTATCGCTGATAAACTATCACTTTTTCTAGGCGCTCTGCTCATCCCAGCATCTCTGTCGCGGTCTATAAAGACAGTTTATTGCAACGTTCATTAGTTAAAAAAGACGGGCGTTTTTATAAAAATACCAATCCGCCAAAATATTGATCTGTCTTCCTATCTCTTCTTCTCTTGCTTTCTGTTTTCTCTCTCTTTCTTTGTTTTTCGATCTTTCTCTGTCCTCTTACTGATCATAATTTTTACGTACTTCAGGTAGTAAAGCGCGCGATCGTCCAGATGAAAGGTGACGACGTGACCGGCAGCGTTACCTTCACCCGGCAAGATGACGGCAAGCTGCACATCACCGGCACCGTGACCGGCATGCCAGCCGGCGAATACGGTTTCCACATCCACGAGACCGGAGACCTCAGTAAGGGCTGCGGTTCTTCCGGTGGTCACTTCAACCCTAATGGAGTAGGTGTTCCTTTTCTCTATTGTAGTATTGCCAAACGTTAAATAGTCTACCAAAGAAATAAAGAACCCGGCTGTTCATATGGTACAGGGAGTTTTAAAGTTCTGCTTTGTACAACGTCGTTTGTGTCATATACTACATGTCTAATCCACGGCCGCGTACTACACCTCTTGATCAATCGGGATTTATATTGCCAAAAGGTAGTCTTGACTGAAATACAACAACCAATGTCCCTTCTCTGCCTTGCGGGTATTAAAATTACAGCGCCAATTAAGATTCTTCGTCACAATCACCGACTAATATTCAATCTTAAATCTCCAGAAAGACCACGGCCATCCCCATGACGAGAACCGTCACGTCGGTGACCTCGGCAACGTCAAGTTTGACGAGAAGAAAACGGCCAATATCGACTTCTTTGACCACGAGATCAAGCTGAATGGCAAGCACAACATCATCGGCAGGGCTCTGGTCCTTCATGCAGGCACGGATGACTACGGCAGGACTGATCACCCCGACTCCAGGAAGACTGGAAACGCCGGAGCACGTGTGGCTTGCGGAGTCATTGGAATCGCGTAGGGAGCTTTTTAACAATGTATGTCTAACATGTTCTCGAGGATTAATGTCTGGAGAAATGTAAATTTTTGTCAAATGATCTTACTGCTGATGCTTAACTACTTGGCATTAAATAGCGCTGCTTTCATAGGTTTCATCACCTAAGAGTTATGCTCTAGTTGAATCTTACGTTATTACTCCTCGAGCTACATCTGTTAGACTATATTGTATCTTTCTGTGTACTAATCTTATTACATTCCATGTTACTAACAAGCTTTGAGATTTCGTTACTACCGATTGGAGCGATCAATATGAAATAATGCAATAAAATAACAAGCTAACATCTGTGCTCTTCTCCGTATTGTTATGGTAATTACTATAATTATACCTTATGGTATTATTAGGTACAAAGTATTTCGTAGGAAGAACTTACAATAGTTCTTGTTAAGAATCTCAGTAGACATTGTTAATAAAATTAGGATAAGACGGCCTTCGTTTTCTACTTTTATATGTTCTTGTGTTGTGGCACGGACATTGGTATCTGCCATGTTTTCTTCTGTTCTGCCAAATTAAATAAATTATCTTTTTAAATGTTGTTTTTTATTGTAGGTATTGATAAACTTCTGATAAACTGTATTAAACACTAAAAAGAATATGACGCTTGGATGATTTTCATGTTGATTTCTTGTTGCTTCGAAAAAGGACTTTCCCTTGACATAATAATAATTACATAGGTTACGTGTCCTTTTTCTATTCGTAAATCGTGACTTATTGTCGACAATTTGTTACATTTGCACCTAAATTGTAGGTATAACATCTATTGAGATGTATCTATCGCAGGAAAAACCTGACAACAATATCGGTAAATTGAACTGCCAATTTATATATCTTAAATAGTGAAATTACAAATATATCTTTTTAATCATTTGCATTTGGTAATTGATTTCGTTGGAGTGTCCTGGCTTGTCATAAACTCGTGATATTGGTACCTTCCTGTTATATTATGATGATATGGGTCATGTCGTAAGGAAAGTTCTAAAAATAAATAAAGATTGCTAGATTAAGGAAATCCGAAAGGAACGATGAATGAGTTGTGTATATGATGATATGGCTAGAAAGGGCGTGAATACTGACTTGACGGCTGATAGAAGTATTGAAGAAGAAGACATGCTGCACGGACCCAAAATAAATTGGAGTAAGAGACAAAGTATGATGTCGGAGTGTCGCACACATCTTTAGAAATATCTCTTATCAGCTGTAGGTGGGGCAGTGTCGATAGTGGTGATAGTTAAGATGATGATGATGAAAAATGATTGAGAGGTATAAGAAGTGATTCAGGGAGTTTACTCAATACTCAATATCATTATTGCTTTACCATAATGTGTACTTAGGTGGTAACTATATAATTTAGATCATTATGGACCCTGTAGGGCACAGCAAAAGGGTAGGAGAGAGGAATACTTGCTTTAAGAGATTTAAAATATTGACATTTCGCTTATCTATTAGATAACTATTATTTTAACTGCAAAATGTACTTAAATATAATAGATTATTTTTACATTCCTGTATATAATTATGTAGCATAATTATGTTTATTCATTTATATAAAAAGTTTTTCTTTGAATAATTATTATTGCTATATTATTAATTTATTATTACCTAAGTATTGCTATTTTATATAATTTTCCTATTGTTATATTATTAGTAGGTATATTATTTATAAATAATTATCGTATATTTTAGACAACTATAAATTGCGTGACTATCGTTAAATTATTGTTATCAATTAGTATTATTATATTATTTATTATTTATATTAGTAATTTCCTTTACTTACCTTACTTTTTTACTTTATACAAACCGGACGATGAGCCATCCAGACATTATTAAATGTTAGCGAGGTCATACTGATTGAATCATTGTACTCGTACGTACGGTTGCGACGCTATCTGGTATGCATGCAATTTATTATAGGTACGTATCTAATCGTATTTACAAATGGCCACACAGTGTTACGTAGTACCTAACTACAATGATTTTGGATCACTTATTAGAAAGGGTCTGATGGGATGGAAGAGTTGTTGCTGGGGAATTATTCCACCACTTCTTCTGAGCTGGGAATTAATGAAGGACTGACGTTTTGGCAGTCGTCTTATGTAACTTTTGATGTTCATTATTACTGGTTGTACAGCTTTATTATTTTGAATTGGGTATCCAAGAGGTATCGTATTTCCCAGTGGAATATAATCAAATAGAATACTCTCTCTAGAATACAAAATTACAGATATAAATGTAGAAATTTTACATAGGGTGACACAATGAGCGGTCTTATCGCTAAACCCCAGTAACTTGGTTATGGAGGTCAGACAGGCAGTCGCTCCATGGAAAATACTGGGATTCAGCTGTATCCGGTTAGAATGATGCGGACCACAATATAGTTCGGAAAAGGCGGTAGATTTGAGGTATAAATGATTTTTGATTTTTTTGTTTATTTTTTTTACCCTCGACCTCTACCTTATTGTAAGCATGGCAACCATGAATTTCAGATAGGAACCGATATTATACTGTTGTGTAACTCTTTAGCCTTCTGTCGGGTAAAGTTCGATATCTGTGGGTAAAATGGAGGAGGATCATACTAATGCTTCTCATCACACACTAATTTTCTGGTTAAGGTAGGTAAAAAGATACTTGTTCGCTCAGCCGCACATCAGTAGAACTTGAACTACAAAAACTTCTCACGAGATAAAGGCGCTGTCTGTCATTTACCTGACCCGCAAGATACTGGCAAACGCCTAGTTTGGGGTCACAGCCCAAACTGATCTTGTATATGTACAATTTGATAAGTACAAAATAAATTAATGTCGATTTATTACCATGGACGTAAGTACATGGTTCATGTTTTGTTTCTCTCTAGCTAGTTGTTTTTCGTTTTCTCTATTCACTGTGGAAATCCCATAACACCTTTTCTATAACCAATTCTCTGACAGTTGTCTAGTTTTCTTGGTAGTTAAGGAACCAGCTCACGGCCTCGAGCGATGCAACTTGCGTCAAGCGACATCCGCACGCGTCGTCTGTTCCCGTCCGACGATCCGCAAGTCGCGTCACTGTGACTCGTGGCATGCTCTAAAGCTTTTATTTATTTTTTATTAGTTTCTGACGGAACAGGCTAGGTCTGAGACCATGCTGCCTAGTCATCAGTCCAGTTCAATTCATCAGTGCATGCTCTAAAGCTATGCTTTACTACAAGAGCGGTGGCCGCGACACACTCTAGCCGCAGTGACAGCTGTCATGAAATTGACGGCAACGGGGTTTGACTTTACGGTGTCAAAAACGCTCTCGAGGAAAACACACCAACTTACTTTCATAAATAACGTTTCAGTGACGTCATTCGCCGGTACATTGCGGACGTTATATGGCGGCCGCCGCTCTTCTAGGAAACCGTACCTGAAACAACTTCTTTCTTTTGACTTCTCCGTAGTCGCTGTCGCCAGACGCGAGTCGCTTGAGCGTGTAGCTTGTGGCCACGGGGTTAGGTATATTATATGTAGGACTGGTGGTCATTAATCACTTAGCCCAGGTAAGCACGGGCAATTTTTTTTCGTGCACTGGATTTTCAACTCTCAGTATTAAGCTATGACCATTGGAAATATTCACAAAAAAAAAATATCAGTTTACAAATTGAATGGGGAGTGGCTTGTTGAAGTTGAAGCTATACGAGACCTAGGTGTTCAGTTCGATAAAAAGCTATGTATTGTCGAACATATTGACAAAACGATATCAAAATCATCTAAATGATAAATAAATAAATGATAAATGATTTATTTCTGTAAGTAGGTTTGAACAAACACTTTTACACGTCAATCATATTTTTTTTAAACTAGCTGGGGTCGGCGTTTCCTATCTGACTACTCTGAGAAGAAAGGCCGAAACAAACTCAGAGGTCACAGTCTCTTTTAAAGTCCAGACAAAATCTTGGTCAGGTCATGTGAAAGCTATGTAGATCGGTGTCTGCAATGGTCTTTTGAGGAAAGAACCACACAGATTGAGTGGATCTGTCCAGTCAGTGCACGCAATTGTCAGTAATCGTGCAGCTCAACTTAGACTCAAGGAGCTCAACGATTCGACGAACAATACCAAAGGAAGGACATTTGAGTAGGCCGCATAAATTACTCAAACTGCCAGATCATGATTACGTTGAGAAAAATACAAAAATAAATATAAATAAATCAATGACCGACATAGTTCTCACATTCACAATAATTAGAATAATATTATAATAATTGATCTTTGAGGACCATGTAAGATAAGAGAGAGTGTAAACATTTCTAAAAATTATGTACAACTCGCTAGTTACAAGACATCCCGAGGATTGCAGTGTGGTCTGGTCACCCGAGTATAAGGTCCACATCAAGCGTATTGAACGGCTGCAAAAACGGTTCCTATGGCATCTTACCTATACCAAAAAATTGGGAAAAAAGCTCATCATCATTATCGTACCAAGAGCGACTGAAGTATTTTGGGATGGTGTCCCTGGAGAAGCACAGGAATATACTGGACTTGGTTTTCCTCAAAAAGTTAGTTACAGGCTCTCTGAACTGTCCCGATTTGCTCAGTAGGGTCTCATTCTATGTGCCATGTAATCAGCCAAGAAGTTCTAATAGGAGACTTTTCCGCATGCCAAGATGACACACCAACTTGAGGCAATTCTGTCCACTATCAAGAATGTATGCTGCATACAAAGAGCACGAAGTGGATATTGACCTATTTAACTTTTCTGTACTATCGAGGAATTTCATATCTATGCACCTTAAGGAATATTTTTCCTTGCAGCGCTCGTCTGCTATAAAAAGGGGCGTAAAACAAATGTGGTCATTGTGTTCACGGGATTTTGTTTTAAAACTGCTTAGATATGAACTTCCTCGATAGTACCTGCTCAAAAAAAAATCGCGCTTCCAAATTAATGTATATCTCTATGCTCTAGTTTAATAATATCAAATATTTATCTAGTCTTAGGTATATAAAAAAATTTAATCTATTCTAATTCAATTTAATCAATTTTAATTCCATTTCATTTAATTAAATCAATTTTATTTTAATTTCATTTAATTCACTATAATCAATTTAGCTTTTAATACTTGTTTTTTTTTTAAGTTTTTTCAAACTGTATTACTTGTTTTAATTAATTAACCGTGTAATTATCTGCGCATAATCTAGTGCATGCTGTGATTTTCTGTAAGTGATGTGGCGCTTAGACTTAAGTTTGCAATGTACAAATTTATAAAGTAACAGTGTACTCATTGTTGGAAATCCTATTCATAAATAAACAAAAATCACACTGTTGGATTTTCAACTCTCGGCGCTGCGTAGAGCCACAGATTATATATTAGTTACTACGGTAGAGCGTTGAAAATACGCCTTGTGCGAACGTGTGCTTGTATATTTAATAAAAAGGATAATTATTTGTTTTTAATTTACCGTTTTATTTTTATTGCAGGGAAGAAGCCCCTGTAAAGACGAATTCAGCTTCAGCCTCTACCAGCAATATTTTAGTAGCAATTTCAATGTATTCTATAATCGCAGTTCTGCTAAATTAAATTACAAATCAAGATTGGAAACAATTTTTTATAGTAGTTAATGTTTTTATATAAAAATGCTTTTGTCATTTCATTTGACATTTAAGTTCAACGCAAAACTTAAACTTAGTTTTACTCAAGGTTAAGTTAGGCTAAGTTATTTATAGGACCTACCAACCTTAATAGTATGAAACTAATCTAAATACTTATAGTGAACAGAATCAGTGAGTTGAACGTAAGAAATATGGACAATTTGGGTACTTTATATTTTACATTAACATGCAATCAGGAACATGTTTACTAAGTATAGTGTTATTTAAGTATATGCGTAGGTATTTCTTTACCTGTAGCCCGTACAAAACACACAAGTATGAAAACATGAAAATATATATTATTGTCTTTTCCAAAAAAATTGTGTAATAAAACTGCTTATTTAAACTGTACATAGTGTTCTTTTATTTCGCCTTTGTTTTTGTAAATGCACACACAGCTTCATCAACTATGCGACTATGCGAGTTTTAATTCGTCATAGCGGATAACAGCATATTGTATCTGTTCAAAAAAAATATAATTAGTTATCGACAAGCAACGAAGCAAAAGAACATTCACAGAAGAACACAGTATCAAGTAATATCTAATGGAAAATACAGAGTGGCAAACTCGAATGTTTACAACTTTTTTTGGCCACCATTTTGATTTAGCCCTAAATTTTACGGTCGTTTGATATCCGCTATTTAGTTCAAATGTGGCAAATTCGTTATGCGCCATTTTATAAGAGCATGACTGCAAAGTCAAAGTCCGAGGCCAATAATTTATTTCAAAAAGGCACATAAAAGGAACTTTTGAACGTCAAAATTAACAAGAAAATAGAATTGATTCTAGTTGCTTCTTCCACAAGGTAGTTTCGTATGGAGAAGAATGGGCAACAAACTCCACCTTATTAATCTTTTAAAATGTTTAATAATATTTTGTATAGGTACATTCATTGTATTATTGACTGACCGGTGTGTGCATTTGGTAGCGACCCTGCCTTCTGAGCCGCTGGTCCCGGGATCGATCCCCGGACAAGTCAAACATTTGTGTGCATGATCATGTCTGTTTGTCCTGTGTCTGGGTTTGTTTATGTATATAAGTATGGTATATCAGTAATCAGGTTACCGTAGTAGGTACAGGCTTTACCTAGTTCGGGACCTGAAGACCTTGTGTGAATGTTTTGTCATATTATTATTATTTATAATATGTGAATACGATGCATCTTGAATAAAATTACTATACCACAATAGGTGAAAAGAATGAAACATGAAGTAATGACAGATATATTAATTATGTGATAGATACACGGTGCTTACATATGTATTTAACAGTAAAAAGTAATAACTTTACCTAAAATTGTAACAATTATTAAGTCGGTGTGCGAGTTAAAGTACCTAATCATAAAATTTAAAATTAGTGTCATTAAAATAACATTTTTATTTTATATTATTTCATTTAACTGCAATATATGACAAGGTATTTTGTTGTAACATTTAACTCAGTACCCCATAAAAGATGTATGTACTTTAGATAATCTGAAAAAAATTCCATCCCGTAATTCCAGTACAATCTGGGGTCGGGTCTTCTTGTACAGCGGTGCCAGGACGATCGTCCTGGGTTGTCATGGGAGTAGTTTCTGCGCTTTCATCTCCCTATTCATACTGGGGCACCATGTAGCAGGGGTCTTCCTCTACCCAGGCGTTTCGTAGAGATAGAGATATTCAAGACTGTTTTTACTGAGAAACTATAATTTCTCATGACGTGCCCGTACCATCTAAGCCTGCTTTCTTTTAGTTTGACCGTTATTAGGGCCATTCCAAAAGATTCTCTCACTTGTTCATTGCGTATTCTTTAGTCTGTAGGTACAGACGAGTTACACCTTCCGCCAAGCGCAGCATCTTCGTTTTGGCTGTGTGCAATTACTGTTTGTGCTTTTTTGCTGTTGTCCAGCATTTATTTATTTATTTACTTTAAGGTTCAAGCATTCCGCTCCATACAACGTTGCGGGTCAGACCGCCGTCTTGAAGATTTTGCCCTTAGTTCGTACTGGCATTCGGGTGTCACACAGTTCTCCAGTTAGAGATCGCCATTTCACCATGCGGTATTGAATCTACGCGGGCATCGGTCGTAAGAACAGAGCCTGGGTACTTAATGTTGGTGACCCGGGGTATCTTAATATTATCAATGTTAACGGGCTATTTAAAAGGATTAATATTATGACGGTACCTTGCCAATTCATCTATGAAAATATTATGTACGTAAGAAAAAATCTACATCTTTTTAATAAAATAAGTGATAGACATAATTTTAATACAAGAAATAAAGATAAAATTGATCAACCATTTTTCAGATTAGCTAAAATACATACATCTTTTATGGGGTACTGTGTTAAATGCTACAACAAAATACCTTGTAATATATTGCAATTAAATGAAAGAAAATTTAAAACTCATATAAAAAGTTCACTGTGTAAACAAGCATATTACAAATTAGAGGATTATATCCAAGATAAGAATGCTTGGAAACATGCTGGTCCAGCTCCACAGGACAATCTAGGATCTTGACAAAATTAAAACTTGTTGCTACTTTAATTGTATGGTTTGTTATTTTTATGACATTGGTTTACATTCTGTGACTACTTTAACTCACACACTGACATATTAATTGGTTACATAATTTGGGAAATCGTATACTTTTACAATGTTTGTAAATATGTGAACACCATGTATCTATCATTTAATTAACTTATTTATCATTGCTACGTTTATTAAATTCTTTTTACCTATTTTGGTAGGGTAATTTTTATTATAGGTGCATCGTCTTCACATATAATTATATAATTAATGTATACAAAGTATTGTAACACATTTTAAAAGAGTAACGATGGAGTTTCTTGCCCATTCTTCTCCATACGAAACTACCTTTTGGAAGGGGCGACTAGAATCAATTCTATTTAAATGTAAATGTTGACGTTCAAAAGTGCCTTTTATGTGCCTATTTGAAATAAATGCTTTGACTTTGACTTTGAACGTTGCAACATGTCTCTTCATCACCACCGAAGTCACATTCCAATCTACTTGTACCTTAATGGGTGTAGGCAGCTTAATAATGGCAATAAGCAGTCGATGTTGGGATGGAATGGAATCCCCAGGGATGACTTTGCAGTCTAAATACAGTTTAGGTAAGCATAGATTCTATAGTCAATCTGGGTCGTGCATGGCCCTCGCACTTTTTATCTCCCTTCAAAATGGTTGAGCTGAATGGTGCTGATCCATGCGTCATGTTCGTGAACGGGCGCTGTCAGTTGGGACTGGTCATCTCTTAGCCACCACGGCTTATTTTTTATTATTTTATTATGGATTGTTTTGTTTGAATTTATATTTGCTGTACACTGGACACTCAATGTGTACGTCTTATTTACATCGTTCTCACATATAATTATACCTATATACAAGATTAATGATGTAACTAATATTTATGTAACAATATAATTTAAAAGAGTGTCCATGGAGTTTCTTGCCCGTTCTTCTCCATAGGTACCTACTACGCTTTGGAATGGGCAACTAGCTTCATATTTCTGACTGACCGACCACTTGACAATTCAAAAGTGCCTGTAAATGGTTTAATTGAAATAAATGCTTTGAGTTTGAGTTGAGTATATGTAATTATGTGTTCTTAATTTTTCTTAAATTGTGTATTAATACTTTTTCATTACTCATACTCGGAAAGTAGGTCTGAAGTTGCCTGAGGAGCGGGTTCAAAGTGATACTTTTCAGCCCTAGGGAGATTCTCCCTTTCAACTGACACCTGTTAAATTATAAAAAAAAACTACTTCTATTTTCACATTTTTATTGAACCATGTTCCAACTTCCTATAGTATCAAATAATAAACTAGTCTGAAAAAAATAATAATATTTGTGATACATATTAAGTAATTAGCATGATTAGTTTTCAACTAGATCACAACAAAAAAAAAACACCATTGATTTGTAAACAATAAAAAAAAGAGTGGTTAGCCTTAGCACACAGAACATGAACGTTTGCTACAACTTCAAACGAACAATTTTTTTAAAAGTAGGTACTATTAAATACATAGCTATAGAAAAACATTAATTTACTTAGTGTCATACAAACGCACAGTTCACAGATTTGTCACACAAACGAGAGTGTGTCCGAACACATCCAACGCAACCACAGCGTCAATTTATGTACAATCAAGGATCTGCAGCTCCAGATGATTCTAGAACCCTAGTCCCAGTCGTTGTTTGTCCCACATGGTCTCGATGGCCCCTCACAATAACACACAGAGGCTCCCTTCAGAAAACCATGCGATTGCTGGCACGATCCCCCAAGACGTGGGTAGCAAACGTTCATTGAACAACCATTCGCATATCCCTTTACGCAGGCGTCGTAGCATTGTCCATAACAATGATGGCTGGATTCGAAATCATAGCCGTTGCATGATACTTGTAAAGATGGTGTGATGAATAGCCCGATTAGAAAAATTACGAAGACAAACGTGTTGGACATTTTGTAAGCTCAGAAGTGATAGGTATTAAATAAATTATTTGACCGTTTACATTGATTTTGATGCGACTGTTAACACGACGAGAGGTAATGGATGACTGGAGCCCGCAGCCGCTATCCCACAATTTATATTGGCGAGCAAACATGGCGATTTACATATTATTATTGAATTTTCCCTGTTAGTATGTCCTAGCTTTCCTTAACGATTTTCCTGTAACTCCTTAACTCGTTTGATTTATTTAGCTTATTCTTGGAGCACGGGCTATTCTTGGGCTATTTGTAGCCCAATTTATTTATGTATAAATGACAAGATTTTTTTTTACAAAATTGATCAATTGCTACTTATGCGTTGCATATAAAACTTTCCACAGGGAAAGTCATATCTTACATAGCCGGATTACTGTGGCATACTTACGATCGATAAAACAAGACAGTGCTACCTGACTGTTAATTGTTAATACACCACCTGCATATTCTCACAACTGATAGGTAACCAGCATAACATGTATGGATTTAATCTCGGTCTTTGTCAAATGTGTCTAGCTTTGATTTTAGAGAACAAAGAATAATTGGTTAATTAACTATGTTGCATTGGTGATTGATTAATAAGAAGAAAAAAGAACATACATTTCAGGCAAAAACCCATATTACCAATAAATAAAATTAAATTGTCTTTTTGTAATGTCTAAATATATAATGTATAATGCTCTTTTTATATAACGTTCAGTTGACATAATTTTCGTTTGACCTAATTTTCATATTTACTCATTTTCAGCCAAAATCGCGACTTACGAGTTGTAGGCCGTAGGTTCGAACCCCGACAGGCGCTTTACTTTGTGTAAATTATTTCATCACCACTACTCCGTGCCTCGGAAAGCACGTTAAGCCGTTGGTCCCGGCTGTCATTCGTGGATCTTTGACAGTCGTTACGGGTCGTCAGAAGCCCGAAAGTCTGACAACCAGTCTTACCAATGGGTATTGTATTACCCAGTAACTGGGTTGTGGAGGTCAGATAGGCAGTCGCTCCATGTAAAATACTGGTATTCAGCTGCATCCGGTTAGACTGGAAGCCGACCCCAACATACCTAGTTGGGAAAAGGGTAGGCAGATATATACTCATTTTCAGCCAAAATTCTGTAATGATTATGTAAATATCAGGAAACATCTGTTGGGTTTTGAGAACCAATGAAAGACACAGTTATAATTTCAACTGATTAATTTATTATATTTATTTGGCAGGAGAGGTGTGTGTGCACTCTCGCTTGCTCCAGACGGAACACTAACGTCTAAACTATATTAAAGTTATGCACAATGTAAATATGTATTAAAGAGTTAAAGACTCTCAAACTACTCAAGTGGGACGGATATATTTTGTTATATTCCAACACGCCCCCTCAAAATAAATCCTCATTTCAAAATAAATTATCAAATAATATTTACAATAAAAATATCACACACCTTCCTTATCTGGGAGTACAATTTTTAATATGGTCCACCATTCGATGCACGGATTAGGGAAAACCCAGGAAAACCTAATCAGACCAAGTCATTCTTATCTAAAATACAAATCTCTATTGTATACAAGTACGTATGTATTATTTACATATTCTATAATTAAACCTTTATAGTTTACAAGTAGGTAGATCATATTTACATATTTACATTAAACCGAGTTTCGTTTTCATGTCTGAAAAACGCAATGTTGGTAATGACTTCGTTAGGATGTCAGCTAACTGATTACCTGTGGAAACATAAATAATTTTAATAACATTTTTCTCCACCTGTTCTCTTGAAAAGTGATACTTTATGTGTATATGTTTTGATCTTTTGTGACTCATAAGATTACTTGCAATGCTTATACACCCATTATTATCCTCATAAATAGGAATTGCATTGGGTAATTCTATGTTAATACTGGTCACTAAGGATTTTCACCACAGGGCCTCTCTAACAGCTTCAAACAAAGCCATATACTCCGCTTCAGTGGATGAAGCATCTACTGTGAGTTGCCTCTTTGTGTTCCAGCATATTGTGCATTGTTCAAATAATTTAAACAAATAGCCTGTTGTACTTTTGCGGCCTATTTCATCACTTCCCCAATCAGAATCAACAAAGCCAGTCAATACATTATTTATATTGTCGCTCCGCACGTAAGTTAACTTAAGATCCATTGATCCTTTCAAGTAGCTTAAAACCCTTTTTAAATATAACCAAAGTGTACTGTTGTTTTTGTTAGCAAATCTACTCAAGATGTTTACACTATAGCTCAAATCAGGACGAGTGCATACCATTATATACATCAAGCACCCGATAAGGTTTTTACAAGGGGCCTCTGTTGTTTCATTTGAATTCAATTGGGTATAATCTACTTTTGTTTCCAAAGGTGTATTGACAGATTTACAATCACTCATGTTGAACTTTTCTAAAACTGTTTCTATGTACATTTTCTGGTCTAATGTAACTTTGTTGTTACATCTTTCGATTCTGATTCCCAAGAAACAACGGATATCCTTTAAGTCTACCATTTTAAACTTGTTCATTATATAGTTTTTAAAACTATTCATGGTATTTATATTAGCCGTTGAAATCACAAGATCGTCGACATAAAGTACAACATAAATGTTTTCAAGAATGTCACCTGCATCTAGAATGTAAATACAACGATCAGCTGATGAGTATCGGAAACCCTTCTCTATTAAAGCTTTTTCGAACATTTGGAACCAACAGCGTGCAGACTGTTTTAATCCATACAACGATTTGTTCAATTTGCATTCTAAATCATTTGCATTTGGGATTCCTTCAGGAGTTTTCATAAATATCTCTTCTTTTAGTTTCCCATTTAAAAATGCAGTTTTTACGTCCATGTGGTGGACTAACAAATTAAACTGATTTGCAAAAGCTAATAAGAATCTAAAGCTTGAGATTCTTGCAACTGGTGCGAAAGTTTCATTATAATCAACTAAATATTCTTGACTAAAACCGCGAGCTACTAAACGAGCTTTATATCTTAGTGGTTTTCCAAACTCATCATTTTTTATCGTAAACACCCACTTACAGTCGATGATATTTCTATTTTCGGGTCTTGGTACAAGTGTCCAGGTTTCATTATCAGTGAGCGATTTAATTTCCTCATTAATAGCATTTTCCCATAATACTTTATCATCCCTGGATGCTATTTCTTTATAAGATATAGGTATTTTGCATACTAAAGATTTAGCGTACGTCAAATAGTTCACAGAAATATCATCTTCATTTTTGTCATAAGATACGGTAGGCATATTTTTAATTCTCTCACTTTTTCTTTGACCATATGAAGTCTGTTCATTTCGAGATAAAGTCAACCTATTTTGAAATGAAGAACTGTTTTGATGCATATCTGTTTCACTTACAGATTTATTAGGTGGTGGACCTAATGGTACTGGTATTTTCTCAGTTTGTTTACACATTTTCTCTATGTTGTATCTGTCAACGTTATCAGAGTTATTACAATTTTCAGGCAATACTCTGTCAGATTTCAATGGTCTGTTCAACAAGAAATTAATCTCATCAACTATCACATCTCTGACTTTTACAAACTTTTTGTCTACCACATCCCACACCTTATAACCATTCGGTTCATAACCAATTAATATCCATTTTAAGGATTTTTCATCGAATTTGGTTTTCCTAGTTTTATTTACAAAATAAACAGTTGAACCGAAAACCTTTAAATATTTAATTTGTGGTTTTTTATTATGCCACAATTCAAATGGTGTGTTAGCTGTTTTCAGTGCTTTTGTAGGGCAGATATTTATTAAATATGTTGCTGTCAACACAGCCTCACCCCAGAATGTTTTGTCTAATTTAGCGCCAGATACCATGGCTCGACTACGCTCTGTTATAGTTCTTATCATTCTTTCAGCAATACCGTTCAAAGCAGGGGTATGCGGCACTGTTAAGTGGTAACTAATACCTTTTTGCACACAGTACTCTTTCATTTCACTTGATAAATATTCACCACCATTATCACAATACAAATTGACAATTCTCGAACCGAAATGAACTTCACACTTTGCAACGTAATCTCGAAACGTGGCAAAAACGTCTGATTTATGAGCTACTAAGTATGTGGCACAGTAGTGTGTGTATTCGTCGACAAAAATTACAAAATAGTTTTTGCCGTCAAGTGTTGAAGGAGTTATGGGACCACACACATCAGTATGCACATTAAATAGAGGTCGTTTTATAATTTTTGACTTTGATTTATTAAATGGCAAACATGCTTTTTTTCCGTTTATACAAGCTTCAAATAATTTATCATTTGATGTCACATAAATGATAAATGATTTTATTTCTGTAAGTAGGTTTGAACAAACACTTTTACACGTCAATCATATTTTTTTTTAAACTAGATGGGGTCGGCGTTTCCTATCTGACTACTCTGAGAAGAAAGGCCGAAACAAACTCAGAGGTCACAGTCTCTTTTAAAGTCCAGACAAAATCTTGATCAGGTCATGTGAAAGCTATGTAGATCGGTGTCTGCAATGGTCTTTTGAGGAAAGAACCACACAGATTGAGTGGACCTGTCCAGTCAGTGCACGCAATTGTCAGTAATCGTGCAGCTCAACTTAGACTCAAGGAGCTCAACGATTCGACGAACAATACCAAAGAAAGGACATTTGAGTAGGCCGCATAAATTACTCAAACTGCCAGATCATGATTACGTTGAGAAAAATACAAAAATAAATATAAATAAATCAATGACCGACATAGTTCTCACATTCACAATAATTAGAATAATATTATAATCATAATCTTTGAGGACCATGTAGATTTGTGTCTGAAATGGTCTTTTGAGGAAAGAACCACACAGATTGAGTGGACCTGTCCAGTCAGTGCACGCATTTGTCAGTACCCGTGTAGCTCAACTCAGAACTTAAGGAGCTCAACGATTCGACGAACAATACCAAAGAAAGGACATTTGGGTAGGCCGCAACAGCTACTCAAACTGCCAGAACATGATTAAAACTGCAACAAAAACACACATAGTCCTCACAGTCACAATAATTTAAAATAATATAATACTTTATACAGTAAATATTAGTGTCATTGTATATGTAAATAAGTATAGATACTTATAGCAAAGATTAAAAGTAAAAATAGTTAGCGAAATAAAATAAATTAACATTGCCTGTGCTTTATTGGAGCAACTCAATCCCAAGCCTTTTTGTCCTCAATATAGTCTTATTTATTTATTTACAGTAGTTTGTCTTTGACAGTATAATAGGCATTCTGGCATAGTTTCCTTTTTATAAAAGATTTGAATTTATTAAGGCTTAGTGCTTGAATGTGGCTAGGAAGTTTATTATAAAAACGTATACATTGGCATCTAAACGAGCCACCTATTTTCTTGAGCCTGGTAGTAGGAACAACAAATTTGTGCTTGTTCCTAGTATTTAAATTATGGATATCACTGTACTTTTTAAACAGATTAATATTTTTATGTGCATACAAAAGATTTTCATAAATATACTGAGAAGGCACAGTCATTATATTAATCCCTTTAAATTTGTCTCTGAGGGAGTGTCTGGGACTTAATTTATAAATTGAACGAATTGCCCTTTTTTGTAAAACAAAAATCGTCTGAATATCGGCGGCATTTCCCCACAACAGAATACCGTACGACATTACACTATGAAAATAACTAAAGTATACTAAACGGGCTGTCTCTAAATCAGTTAAACCACGAATTTTCCTAACGGCGTATGCTGCAGAGCTAAGCTTCTTTGACAATTTATCTATATGGGGGCCCCATTGAAGCTTGGCATCCAAAGTTATGCCTAAGAATACTGTGGTATTTTCGGGTTTCAACTCTTCACCCTTTATGAGAATACTTGATTCTACTTGTCTAACATGAGGTATCATTTCGTTTTTTTCTCGTTAAGAAGAAGGTTATTAACATTAAACCAGTTAACTACTTTTGCGAGGGCACTATTTACATTGTCAGTAACCAGCTGCTGACGTTTGAGTTTAAATAAAAGTGAAGTGTCGTCTGCAAACAGCACTATATCATGTTCATCCTTTATGAGGTAAGGCAAGTCATTTATATAAATAAGAAATAAAAATGGACCTAGAATTGAGCCTTGAGGGACCCCCATTCTTACTACCGATCCGGGAGATCTTTTCCCGTTAACATCAACTCTCTGAATCCTATCACTTAAATAAGAAGTAAGAAGATCCAGAGAGGCGTTCCGGATTCCGTAGTGGTGCAGTTTCCTGATTAATGTTTCATGAAGAACACAATCGAATGCCTTGGACAAATCGCAAAAGATGCCCAACGCATCGCATTTGTCCTCCCAAGCATTATATACATGCCCTAGAAGTTCAACTCCCGGCATCAGTAGTTGAACGACCCCTTGTAAAACCGAACTGTTTGTTATGCAGTAATTTATGTACATTAAAAAATCTTTGCATTTCATTTAAAATAAGTTTTTCAAAAATTTTACTAAATGTAGGTAGCACTGAAATAGGTCTATAATTAGTAGGGTCTGATGTACTACCCGATTTAAACAACGGTATTATTTTACTGTTTTTCATAAGATCAGGAAACTCACCACGGTCAATACAATTATTAAAAATAACAGCTAAAGTAGGTGCTACAATATTTATAATTGACTTAGCAACGTCCACAGAATTACCCCATAAATCTGCAGTCTTTTTGACATTTAACGTGTGAAAGGTTTTAATTATATCTATAAAAGTGACATATTCGAAATGAAATTCAGAATCACAAACTGGAATGGTTTCTTTAAGTAAAGACTCTGCATGATTCTGCATGCATGATTCATGCAGCATTGCATTGCTGCATGCATTCTACATGATTTATTAGTTCATTATCAGAATAAAATTGTTTGTTTCTGATTTGCACAAACTTAGATTTGCCAACGTGACCAAGCCTTTGATGCCATAATTCATAGATATTATTGTTTACGACCCTATTTGATGAGCTTCTAGCATTTAAAGCACATTTTTCAAGTATGAAACTTATACCAATTAAATTGTTCAAAGACTTACCCTCTGTTACCATCTTACCCTCGTTGTATATTTGCACACCACCGTTATTGTCAAAAACAATGGTCATTCCAGCTTGTTGCATTTTCTTTACAGAGAGCAAGTTGTAAGGAATTTCGGAACAGAAAAGTACATCCTGTAGCATTCCCTTTATACCTAAGTGGCTGGTTACTGGAATATTGCCCTTCTTTGTTGCTCTGAATGTTCCATTTTTAGCAACTGAGATGTCTATTGGTTTTTGCAGTTCCATGAAGTTTTGTGCCAGATCTTCTCTATTAATTAAATGATCTGAGGCACCCGAGTCCAAAATAAATGTAATCTCGTTTTGATCTTCACATTCATTTCCACAGCCTCCGGCCATAAAAGCAAATCCCGAGGTATTAGGATTTTCAGTATCTGTAATATTTGAACTGTTCTGTTGTTTTCGAAACGTTGTTTCACCTGCTTGTTATAATAACAGTTCTTTTGTACATGACCATTCCTTCCGCAACAATGGCATTTTATATGTTTCAGTCTTTCATTTTTCGGCTTGAACGAGGATTAATAAAACTGGCCTCGATTTAAGTTCCGTCGCATGTTTGAATTTCTATAATTGTGTCGGTCTTGAGTTTTAGGTTTTGTTGTACTTGTAGTTTCCGCCTGAAGAACTTTCATGCTCGTATCGCGCCTTTCATTGATTAATTTTATTTCGTGATCAAGAAGTCTAGTTTTGACAAAGGTTAAGGTCAGGTTGTCCTCTGCTAATGTTTCAATTGCTGTGACGACACCATCATAGCTGTTAGGTAGAGTCATAAATAGATGTGTTACCTTATCTACTTCTTCTAATTTTGCACCTGCAGCGATTAATTCGATTAACAAGTCGTCGAATTCTTGGAAGTGTTTTGTTAAGGGGTTTTCTCCTTGTAGCTTAAAATTCAACAACCTTTTCCTCAAAGCTAGTTGAGTCGCTATGATTTTCCTTTCGTAGATGGAATCCAGTTTCAAGAAAATGTCCTTCGCAGTATTTTCTTCACTTGTAAGTCCCAGCAATGAATCTGATAGATACTCTATTATTGTATTCTTAGCGATTCTCTGTCTTTTGTTCCACTCACTGTCCGGTTCTTTAGGAGTTTCTTCATCAATTATATTAAGCACTTCAAGTTCATTTAATAGATTACGTATTCTAAGTTTCCACACACTATATTTGTCCCCGTCAAACAGTTTAATATTTCTTTTAATTTTAAGTTTATCCATTTTATTAAATCACTAAAAGAATCAATAAAAGTTATTCAGAATGTTATTTAGTCTAAACCACTGGGCCCATAACCTGTTGGGTTTTGAGAACCAATGAAAGACACAGTTATAATTTCAACTGATTAATTTATTATATTTATTTGGCAGGAGAGGTGTGTGTGCACTCTCGCTTTCTCCAGACGGAACACTAACGTCTAAACTATATTAAATTAATGCACAATGTAAATATGTATTAAAGAGTTAAAGACTCTCAAACTACTCAAGTGGGACGGATATATTTTGTTATATTCCAACAACATCATACTGTTATAACCTCATTTAACCCAAATGATTCACCAACAATAGAGGGGATCTGACGCAGGAATATATGACGAGAATAAGAAAACACAAAAAAACATATTAATACGTAGTTATTTATTCATATGACAATAAAATGCAAAAATATATAAAACAAAGTAGCCGTTTGAAAATTATATTAAACTTTATTATATAATTTTAATATTATACTATAATAACTGAATTTTATTTCAAATGTGCATTATAGAAAATGTTTATCAAACCAAATAAAATAAGGTAAACTGAAATTATATCAATATTTTATAATATAGTTATAATAAAAAAAGTATATTCAATGAAATTAGGTCATGTGATCATTAGAACTTTTGTTATTATATCAAATGGTACGCACCCGTTTGAAATGAAATGTTTATTTCTGTAAGTAGATCTTTTAAGACACTTTTACACGTCAATATTTTTTTAACTAGATGGTGCCAGTATTTCTTAGCTTAGTGATCCCTGATTAGAAATGCAGAAACAAAATCAGAGGTCATGGTCACTTTTACGTGAGTCTTTTATGTGAGTCTAACAATGCAGGGCCATGTCTGGAAAGGCTTTTGAAGAAAGAGCCATTGCAGCTTTGAGTTGACCTGTCCTAACAGACGGCATGCATGTATCAGTCATCGTGTAGCTCAACCCTATTTTAGGGAGCTCAACGACCCGTCACACTACGCTACCAGATCTGTAGGACATTTGTGTAGGCCATAATATATATTAAATACTCATAACCGCCAGACAGCTATAAAATCATGTATTTATTTATTTATTATTTATTTATTAAAACTTTATGCACAAGTAAAAACTGTACAAAGGCGGACTTAAAATAAATGTAAAAAATGTAATGTGTATGTAATGTATGTGTGTATGTGTTGTGTTAAATGTATTCAATCTAGCCTGCATGGTACTCACATTCACAGTCAGTTTTCTCTTTAAATATAATCAATTATAGTATTAAATTGCGCTGCGTTGTATGCCATCCGACAGCCATAATATCGTTATCAGGGCTGACAATGTACCTGCGCATGAGCACGTGAGAAGATGATTCTATGAACATTAAATTTTCATTCATTACAGTACCAACAGCGCAATGGTGAAGATTCTACACCTGCACCTGCAAATTGATCGTTAGGGGCGAATGCACGATGCCCACAAGAGGTCACGTCACGGCAAGCGCTGTACAGAACTTTGAAAGATCTTCGTGACAATCAAAACATTTTTGGTGGAGCCATGATTCTGTTGTCCGGTGCCTTTCAGTCTTTCCCCGATCAACTGAAGCTGACGAACCAAATGCATGAAACACTACGATTGACGACTAACAAGCGAGTGTTTTGCAACAAGATCAAAGTGCAGATCTGTTTTCGAAGCAATTGTTGTTTCTTTTTTAATTTTTTTTATATGAGACAATATTCACACAAGGTCTTCAGGTCCCGAACTAGGTATAACCTGATGACTAATATACATACTTATATACATACACACCCAGACACAGGTCAAACAGACATGTTCATGCACACAAATGTTTGACTTGTCCGGGGATCGAACCCGGGACCAGCGGCTCAGAAGGTAATTGGTAATAGGAAAGCCGTAGTTGACATCCCATTATCCACAGATTTCTGTCAGTCGACAGAATCGAAGGAGGAGATCATTCACCGTGTTTTTCCGGACGTAGCACAGCAATTAAATACCTTATTTGGCTGAGCGAACAAGCAAAATTGGCGGTGCAAACCAAAGATGTCGATTATCTTAACGCGATCATTCAAAATTCCATTCCGGGACGAGTTGTTTTCCTTCAAATCATTCGACACCATAGAGCACGGTCCGCCGGTGGCCCGTGTTGCTCTATGTTCGACACAGTTATCAACCAGGATGATGTAGTCAACTATCCCACAATTTTTTTTAATAAGCTTGTATTGCCTGGACTACCACCTCACAATTTGCAAATAAAAGTAAGCTCAGTCATAATCATGTTGCGTAACATTAATTAATCAACCTATCAACCTCGACTATGCAATGGAATGAGTCTGGCTGATATAGCTTAGAATAGAATACCTAATATTTAGTTGCTTAAAAACATGGTATAAAAAGATGATAAAATACAAAATATCAAGAGCATAAACGTACAAATTATTACATTGAACATTTATTGTCGAAGAAGTCTTTGACACTATAAAAACCATGACTACACAACCATCATGCAATTTATTTTTGAATAATCTCATATTTAATGTCTTGAGATTACTTGGTATCTTATATATACGCACACACATAGATATACTTACAACTTTTATTATATTTAGCTAGTCTCGGTAGGATATCCAGTACGAGCCTGTGGGGGTCTCGTCGGTTACGAGGTTATAAATCATCTGCATTACTAAATAATTCCTTATGCTTCCTCACAAACATCCATTTTCATATAATATATATGTAAAGAGACGGTAGCGGTAACAAGCCAAGCTTTTTAAACATTGGCCTACAGGATTCGTCAGGTCGAAGCCCGTTTATTGCTTTATTGCACAAAAAAATGCATTAGAGGCATTTTTTGTGCAATAAATGCTGTATTTTGGTCTGTGCTATAATTACCCTACATTGTCAAGCCATAGCGGAGCACCGCGTTATTAATAACGTCATCGAGGGAACGATCATCAAGAGGAAATATAAAGGATAAGATGTTTTGATTCCGCGTATCCTTGACCGTCCAATGACTTGCCATTCGATTTTGAGCGGCCGCAATCCGCCGTGCGTATGGTCTTTGCCATGACCATAAACAAATCACAAGACCAGTTGTTGGAAGTTTGCGGAATTAAGAGCCCCTATCAGTATATCAGTAAAAACCAAATATTCAAGTTTTTTCAGCGCTAATTTCTCAATAACCTTAAGATAACTGTATATTTTTTGAATGCACAATTATTTATCACCTATTTCTAGGAATTTAAATTTTGCTAAGTACTCAATATAAATTACAAAAAATAAAAATCTAACACACGTTTTCACGTAAGCACGAAACACCAGGGTTTTCAAATGCTTTTATAGCTTACTGGTAGCAAATAACAATCTGAGAAAAATCTGAAATACTGGGTATATGGTATTAGTAAGTCTGCGATTTATTTTTTTAAAGTTTAATGAATCAGTACTTTAAAAAAAATGTGACCCGCGTTGAAAAAACGCAATAAAATCATGTCCTAAACCGTAGTCTACACGTATAAAATTGAAAAATCAATAAGTATTAAAAAATTAAAAAAATTAGGTGTTTATCTATCAAACTAAATTTTTATATTTAATTTTTGACTACTTATTTAATTGTAATAAAATATCTAAATAATGCCTTATAAACCGATGCGCTTGCTCGAGGCATTCAGTCGCGCCCACAGAGTACATCCCGAGGGCTTCTCGACGATGGACCTGTGTCGCCCGTGACGTTCGTCGCTCCTGACGTAGGTAACTTGCGAATTGCGCGTGATTTTATACTTTAAGGCCTAACCAGTTTTGAGACTGAGTATTTTTTATTTTATTCATGCAGTGTTTTACACTCTGTGAGTTGTTAATGTTATTCATACATTTTATTTAATGTTTTGTATTGTACTTTTAGTAAAATAGTGATATTTTTTTGAAAATGGGTCTAAAATGTGAACAACGACACACGACAAAATAAAAGGTAAAAAGAAAAAAGTTGAAAAAACACGAAAGGCATGGGCAGTTCTTAGGTAATAATTGTTGCCATCATCTTAATTAAGAAAATTGTTATAATTTATTATTATTTCTTTAGTCTTAAAACGTGTTAATTATAATTGTAAGTAGAGAATTAAATAGGCAGAAATAAAAAAAAAATTATTTAAAAATGACTAACTTTCTGTATACTAAACGGCAATTTCATACGCTGGTCACACTTTATAATTTGCTTTTAATAAAGTAAATGACGTACTAGGTAAAGCTATTTTTATAGGGTACCTAAACATAACACGTCATATTCACAATAAAATCCATCCAGTATTTCGGAACGTACTTAGTAAGTAAAAAATATGGAGTACTGATAATATCGGTTACGGACAAGGTTATTTTGTTCCCGCCTTACCGTACGACAACGCACACTACGATTGTCAGCTATAGCTCGAACGCACACAGACACACTGCGATCCGATAGTTACCTAAAGGTCTCTGCACACAGCGGGCGCGGCGCGGCGGGACGGGACGGGCGACGCGACACTGAGCAGTTGTAATGTACTAGATATTACGGACGACGCCACACAGAGAGACGGTTACCGTCGCGTCGAGCGGGACGGCTCTGTGTGGCGTCGTCCGTAATATCTAGTACATTACAACTGCTCAGTGTCGCGTCGCCGTCCCGTCCCGCCGCGCCGCGCCCGCTGTGTGCAGAGACCTTTAACTAGTAGCGCGCCGAAATTGTTAGGGGCTCTTAACTTGGAGTTTCCGTGTTTCGCGCTTGGACAACTAACTACCTATACGTCGGAAAACAAAACAAAAAAAAACGTACCTAGTTTATCAGAAAGCTTTGCATTCAATGTTATATAACTATAGCAAAAAAGACAAAAAAAGACATTGAATTCATTTGAATTATGGACACGTTTGAAAATCTGACAAAAATAGGCAGTTTTTCGGTGCATTTTCTGGCAAAATTAAACTAAACCTAATGTAACTAATAATTACCACAGATAGATTACTCTTCGGGATAGGCTGAAAGGTCATCATGTCAAACCATGGTACATAATTTGAAGCTTTGTCCTGACAACTATTTTATGAATGTAAGAGTACTGAAAATTCTGAAAACGAGGCCAAGTGCTGGTAAAAATATTTTTAGATGACGAAAAAATAAGCTGCAAAAATTACCAAATGAAAAACATATTTTTTTTAAACAATGTAACATACCATCACGCCTGTAATACCGGCACAGCTAGGCAGTGGTGGAGGCAGGTTTTGGAAAATATTTCAAGAAAATTGTTGTATTATTGATCAATCATAATCATTTATTAATTTGCGAATATGGGTACAAAAGAAAAGGTCTTATACAAGCAATAGTGTCCATTAGCCATATCCTACCATAAGGCATGCAGGCATGCAGAGGGGAATGCCTAAAAATGCTTGAAATGGACAGAAACTACTAATAGTCCTTAATTCTATTTATAATAAAATATGTATAATTAAATCATTCTCAAGTTGGTAAACCTAGGGTGAAAATATCACGACCACTAAAATATTTAACTTGATATCCGTCTAATCCATTCTTATTTTTTAGTTGGAGGTTAGTGTTTATTTGACACGAGTAATCGACATTTAGCTAAACAGGAATCGTCAAATAATCCACGAACTATTTTATAGAGTTATTGCACAGTAGCCATGAATTTAATATAATTCGACCTATTTCTACCGTAAATCTATTTAAAATTATCTAATAAAATTATGCGTGTCAATATTAATTAATCAAATTATTTTCAAAATGGAAAACGTATCGTAGGCTGTATGAATATGTCCTTGTATTACTGACAGATTGACATTACTTCATTTCAGTTTTTCGATTGATTACTTACTTGATCGATTGATGGTTTTGCGTTTGCGTACAGATTGCTTTTTAGGATATTTAACGAGAGCTGTGGCCATTTTTTAAGGATTTTGATTTTACTTCTGCACACGTTACCCATTTTTCAACACGGACTTTTGGACCCACCTAAAGGACGACTCGGCTTTTTGACGACGGATCTGAACCTGTTTTAATTGCTCTCTTGATATTGCAATCATAACAGTGCAAAATGATGAAGTACGTTGTTTAATACAGGCATGGATAACACCACAAGCTGTAATTATTGAGATTCGCTAGTTTTCTTGCCTATTTATATGACTTGACAAAAATGGTTGGAACTGGCTTCCACCTAGCTTTTTGATAATTATTGATACTGTATTCCCTACGATTTGTAGTGCAATTTGGCGTATATTTCATTGTTGTTCATTTCAAGCATTTTTTTGTGTGGTCGATGGGCATTCCCCTTTACAAATACACAGTCAACTATGAGGCTAGAATTTAATAATAAAGGACATTATTTAAAATATCGTATGGATTAACATTATATAAGTTTATCCTGTAAATATTCAGTGACAGAGTAATATGCTTTTTTCAGTAACAGGGTTTTTATATTATAATTTTTAAATATATTTACATCACTTATCTCCAGAAGTGAATTTGGTAAATGGTTATACTATGTATATGCGTGGAGCCATGCTTAACATACTTTTTTTTGCTTGGTAAACATATATTCAATTTGTATCTTTTGCTATGTAACTTATTAAAGTAGTTTGTAACAACAGAAAAGCTTGTACATAAAAGTTCAGAATTAAATATACAAAGTGATTAGTAACCTGACAGACAGACGTTAGGCGCCGCATATTACATTAGGCAGGTACGAGCTACTATAAAATGCTGTCCAGCCGTCTGCATTATGAATGCACCCTGTAAAGTGCAGGTCTATTACTGAAGACGGACAGAAACCATTTCTAATTCTGGACTAAACGAATTATTTGAATAATTTATCTTTTAAATTCATTCTAACTACTTACTTAATCCTATTCCTTTTAAAGGTACGTACTAAACCGCACTCATAGTCGTCAAATAATACTTAATGAGTCATGGAAACTAGTTTTGGTTGATTCACAAAGTGACAGGTTTTCATTGTGAAGTGTCATTTCACTCGTGAACGTAAAAGTAGATTAAAAAAATATTATTGATCCTACGCGGTGCAATGAAAAAGTATGGTGTAATAAAAATTAAACTTGTTCAATCATTACGCAATCTTCAACATAGACCCTTAAAAAAAAAATCATCGTCCATTACGTCATTGGTTTCTTGATGTTCCATATTACACATATTACAATAAATTGTTTGAATGAGGATATAAGAATATTGTGAATGTCAGAACTATGTCGGTCATTGTTTTTTGTATTTTTCTCAGTTAGTTTAACCATGATCTGGCAGTTTGAGTAAGTTATGCGGCCTACTCAAATGTCCTTTGTTCGTCGAATCGTTGAGCTCCTTAAGTCCTGAGTTGAGCTGCACGATTGCGTGCACTGATTGGACAGGTCCACTCAAACTGTGTGGTTCTTTCCTCAAAAGACTATTTTAGATACCGATCTACATAGCCTTCACATGATCTGACCAAGATTTTGTCTGGACTTTAAAAGAGACTGTGACCTCTCAGTTTTTTTCGGCCTTTCTTCTCAGAGTAGTCAGTTAGGAAACGCCGGCCTCGTCTAGTTTAAAAAAAATATGTTTGACGTGTAAAAGTGATTGTAGAAACCTACTTACAAAAATAAAATCATTTATCAATTATTTATCAAGAGAGATAGGATATAAGAGGAAGGGAAGACCATAGGGACAATGGATGAATTGTGTGAAAGACGACATGAATCCCTTTTAATTAATTTATTAAATACTATTGTACACCACACAAAACCAAAAAGGACAAACAATTTCAAAACTAACGGGCAAATGGGCAGTCTAAGTCCAGTAAACATAGTAAGTTTTGAAATTCATTACCGCGATGTTACGTTACTGTGAAAGTTTACTATCGCGACGTTCGTTATTGCGATAGTATACGATATACTGTTATTGAATCATTTGGGAAGTTAGGTTAGAACGGTGACCATCCACCAGTGAACAGTGACCAGATGACATCTATTTTTGGTGAATCATTTGGGTGAACTTTCAAAACAACGAACATCAAATCAAATCAAATATTTTTTTTCACATACACCTACATGGGCACTGAAACGTCAGAAGCTAGGTGCACGGTTCCAATTGGTCGTTTCCCATGGAGAAGAGCCGGCAAGAAACTCCACAGTTACCTACTCTTTTAAAAATAATTGACTTTTAAAATGTTTTCAAATTACAGTGTTTATATCGCGATAGTAAACTTTCGCAGTAACGTACAGTCGCCAGCATCCAGGTTATACGAAACTGTCAATTTCTCCAAATGATTTTAAACCTTAAAATGTTGAAGCTTAAGTTCAAAGTCGAATGAGGAAATTTGACAGTTTGGGGTAACTTGACCTGCTGCGGTGTGTTCATCGCGGTAATGTCTTCGCAAGTATGATTTACACTCGTCTAAATCACAAGGCAATCTCATACAGACAACCTTCGGATGAACTGAAAGAAAGGAAAAACATTTTGAGCAGAGAATTTTAGAATAAAGATGCATGAAAGAAAGAGAGAAAGAAAGAAAGAAAATGCGTTTATTTGCGGTAAACATCACGCAAAAAATAACACAAACACAAAAAATATGAAAAGGTTGGGGGTAACATGCGTCACATCCACGCAAAAAGAATGAAGAAAAAAAGCTGCACCAAGATCATCATCATTCTCCGGCCCATATCTGATGAAATGAAGAGAAAGGCAAATTATGCTTAATTAGTATTTATCTTAAATAACAGCTAACAATGACATGACGCGAGCTCGTGGCAAGAGAGCACCTGACGTTTATGTGAAATATAAATTAGCACCGCTTCACATTGCCAGTAACGTTTGTGCAGGCGTCCATACTTCTATCAATATCCCAATGTATTAGTGGTCGGCGGAACATGTATTTATAATCCTTAATTCTCTATTAGTCGTCATCTCTGTAGTCACTGCCTTTCTAGCTATATCATCTTTCACACAGTCCATCCATCGTTTCTTAGGTCTTTCTCTACTTGTATAACCATCCACATTCATACTCCAAACTTTCCTGACGACATTACCCTTAAGTATTCCTCCGCAAGACATGCTGCGCCATCATGAGTAGTTATAGTTATTACTAATAAGAAACCATCGTATTTCATATTCCAAGCTAGTCGCCTACGTTAGATAATGAAAGTTAATTGTCGTCTGTGAGAGCGGGGGAAAAAGGGGTGGTCGTTTAAAATTAAATGTTCTATTGATTAGCGGTTAGAATCGGCCTCGGTGTGGGTATCGGGCCACCTGAAGAATTACGTGCAGCTGTGGGGGT